>CADEHL010001005.1:22726850-23326850 GCA_902827135.1 Harpagifer antarcticus | reverse complement strand
TGGAAAAAAAGTCAGACATTATACGATTTAAAATAAAAAGAGAAAACACTGGCATGTAATTTACGTTAGAATAAATAGAATGGTTTTGAATAATAGATGAGAGTAAAATCTACGTCACTTTACAGCCCCACCCACTTTTGGGGAAACCAACGCTGTAACGCTTGAACAGCGATCAAGCCTGAAGCCACAGAGATCTTCTGTTACTGTCCTTTCTTCTTAGAGGAAGAACAGAAACATCTAACTCTGGATTTGTTTTAATGTTTGAGGTGCAATAAACGACACAGCAGCTTTTTGGCATGTTAAAGCTATTATTTTCTGCCTCGCTCATGAGAGTAACAGCTGGCGAAATTACAGCATTGCCTTCTGATTTCAAATGTGTGCTCTAAAATGATATTTATAAATGACTATTATCATTATTATAAGCAAGACAATAAATGGCAAAGATATGTAGAAAATAAACGTATTTAAGATACGTGCATAAGAAACGTAACGTGGGAGAAAATATGTTTCAAGAAGATATGTAGAAAATAAACATATTTAAGATACGTTCATAACGAACGTAACGTGGGAGAAAATACGTTTCTAGCTAAACGTAATTGAGAATGCAGTTTAGTTCTGTGGGAACGTAATTTTTAGGAGACAGGGTTGCAACCCAGGCTCATAGCATTTCATGTTATAGTCACGACATTTCATCTATTGATTTGTGATCACCAACACGATGTTCCCTTTTTTTCGTGTCACACAGAACGATTTTAAAAGCAATGTATTTCTATTGGTAGTATGTTTCGTGCCTGCAGCACGTCTTTTTGTCCGTTCGGGTCTTGGAAGACCAGAAGCTGTGGGGTTCATAAAAACATGTTCTTATCAAGCCACGATTATTGTTTTTATTTTAAATTGTATAATGTCGGACTTTTTTTGTCATCTGTGAGGAAAATAAATGGGGCTCAGAGCCTCAGAATACTGAAATCTGTATTTTTTTAAATCTTGTTTTCCTTCTAATTTGTTATTCTTTTCTAAATAACTCACTGTTATTTACTCACCAATAACACACAATTATCCTTGTTTTTATTTATTTGTTTAATTCCATCATCTCGGGCTTCCTTTAGTTCATCTTACTGTTGTTCTGTTTATACATGTTATTCCTATATCCTTGTGTGACCTGTACCTGTCCTGTGTTTTTCATTCTTATTGCTAATTGCTATTGCTATAATGATCTTATTGTCACCCAGGCAAGAGGAAACGAGGAGGACAGGATCTGGCCCAGCAGGAACGGCACCATGAACAGAACCTGGCCCAGCACGAACGGCAAATGGCCCAGCACGAACGGCACCTGGCCTAGATGGATCGGCACTTTGACCTGAGCTTAGCGGCTGCTGCCCGGACGAGGGAGATGGATGCGACCTTGAGAAGGGAGGAGGCCGCTCAAGCACAGACATTTAATTTAGCCTTCCTGCAGTTTTGACCAGGTGCTAGGGGGAATGGGCAGCCGGCGTGGCCCGTCTCCTCAAGAAGACGAGCCTCTGTGATAAAACAAACAAATAACCTCTGCCTGAGAATATATTGTTTATATCTTGTTATTGTTCATTTGTAAATGCAACATTTGTACTTTCTTGTTTATTTCTTATCTTTAAAATGTTTATTTTATTTTTACAATGCCATGACTTTTTATGCTGCTGCAATACAAACATTTTTTATTTTTGTATTTGTATTGTACAAAGCCTTGCCTTTTTAATGCTGCTGCAAAAAAACACTTCCCAAATTGGGATCAATAAAGTACTTATTTGACTTATCTTATCTCTTGTTGATAAATAATTGCACCCAACAGCGATCATACAGAAAGATGGCATCATCTAGGCCAGTGTTTCCCAACCGGGGGTACGCGTACCCCTAGTGGTACGCGAGGGAACTGTAGGGGGTACCTGGAATTCCAAGGTGACAAGTAAAAAAAAAAATAATCCTGTCAAAAATGATAGTGCGCGATTTGTTTCCCTAGGGAGACAATAGTCTGTGGCACAACCGCGCCAACATCCCACAATGAAAACAGCTGCTTACCTGCAGCCAGAAAGATACTGGTAGGTCTGCGCTATGGATAAATGGCTGAAACGTCCGCTTGCTCTGGATTCAGGCCAGGGTTCAGAGGAGCCCGCCGAGAAACGTAAGAAAGAGGCCAAACTGAAACCAAGGCAGTACAGTGAAACATATATATTATTTGGATTCATTTATACCTCTGCGGAGTGCGGACCCACCGCAGCCTCAGTGCTTCTTTTGCGGTGAAGTCCTGGCTAATAGTGCGATGAAGCCAGCGCATTTACAGAGACACCAGAGCACCAAACACTCGGGAAGTGTCGATAAAAGTGAATAATTTTACAGACGAAAGCTGTCGGAATTTAAATCGAGCCAGACAGTAATGATGAAAGCCACGAATGTGTCAATGAAAGCACTCGAGGCATCTCACGCCGTGTCCCTGCTTGTGGCTAAATCAAAAAAACCTCACTCTATTGTTGAGGAGCTCATTCTCCCTGCAGCGACTGCGTTGGCCGAAATTATGATAGACAAGAAAGCAGCCGAAGCGCTCAAGAAAGTTCCCCTGTCGAATAACACCGTATCCCGTCGGATCAATGATATGTCTGTTAATATAATTGGACAAGTGGTGAACAAAATAAAACTAGCCTGTCAGTTCGCTTTGCAGCTGGATGAAATGACAGATGTGAGTGGAGAAGCGCAGCTCCTGTCCTTCGTGCGTTACAAAGATGCGTCGGAGATAAACTATGGGGGTTATTCCCTATCTTTATTCAAGAGCGTGGTATTTAAATTTGAGAGCATACTTTATGTATTTATTTCCCTCAAACCCTGTCCTCCACTCAAATAGTGCCTGCTTGCACTTTGCTCTGCTTCTGCTCAAACTGTACGCTTGCACTCAGATATATTGCTGTTTACAGATTTGTTCTGCTCTCAGATTTATTCTGTGCGCGCTCAAAACTTTTGTGCAACAATCCTGTCAAAATCCCTCAACCAATAGGAGGCCAGGTGTCCTTGCGGGTGCGTTCGCTTTACTTGTTACAGCGTCCCGTAAGGGCGGTTACTCTTTGGTTTATAAACTCCCGCCCTCCATGGCTTTATAACATAGCATGTACTGCACTTGTTTGATTTACAACTACCTTACATAATAGCTACGTTCAGTGGCGGACTGGGACTAAAAATCAGCCCGAGAATAAAATAAAATGGTCCCTCCGTTGCCTCTGCACATAGTGCGAGGTGGTTGCTATGCAACAACATTAACAGATAGCGAATGTCGTCGTTTAGGTGCTTTTTTTTCCTGGAGATAGGCACTTCTCAATCCACTCCTCCATAGTAAGCCCACCCCGGAGTTTGAAGTTAACCTTAAATGTTTCCATCTTAAGCTTTGTAAGTTAGTTAGTTAGTTAGTTAGTTAGTTAGTCAGTTAGTTAGTTAGTTAGTTAGTTAGTTTACTATATAAAGTTTAGTTTAGGATTTTATAACGGTTCTCAGACGCGGAGGGATTGTCACGATCTGTCCGTGTTATGTTTTGTCTGTCTGTTTCTGTCTTTAGTTTCCTGTTTTATTTTGTAAAGTGTTCACCCCCCGTTTCCTGCCTGTTGTAATCTGTCTGTGATTCCCTGTCAGTTTCCCTGGTGTGTCTAATTTACCCGATTGTGTTCACCTGGTGTTCCTGTGTTTTCTCCTCCCTCCTCACCTGTGTCTTGTTTGTGTGATTAGTCTTGTGTGTATTTAAGTTCTGGTTTTTCTGTCTGTCTTTGTCGGTTCGTCTTGTGTCATGACCTGGTCTGCGGTGAGTGTTCTGTTCTGTCTTTATGTTTATGTAGCCTTGAAATAAAGGAGTCATTTTGTCACTATAATCTGCATTTGGGTCCTACTTCCCACACACACCGTAACATTACGAACCGACCAAATATGGGTCCAGCAGATCCGTTTGAGCAGGAACTTTTGGATTTGACCTTTTCTTTGTCTGTCTGCGCTCATCGATGGATGGGAGCATCCAGTGTTCGGCAGAAGAGGGCCGCTCTGGTAGAGGCGCACCGGTTGGCAGCAGAGAGACTATGTTTTGTGGAGTTCTTACCTGACTGGATTTTGGACTTCCTTGAAACATGTGATTTCCGGCCTGCTAGCTCCAGGCATGCTAACTCCATGTCTCCCAATTCCCAACCTGGCACCATACGCCTTGGTGGGTTCCGCCTGAAGTCAACCCGTGCTTCTGCTCCAGTTCCTGCTCCGGTCCAGGAGTTGTATTCCGGAACTCGTCTGGCTTCTGGAGGTCCACGGAGTATTCAGGCGGCTGCTAAGAGGAGTCGTCGCAAGGCCAGGTTAGCCCGAGCCCCAGCAGCCATGGTTCCGGCTACAGAACCGGCCCACACAGCCATGGTTCCGGCCCCAGTTCTGGACCCAGCAGTGATGGTTCCGGCCCCAGTTCTGGCCCCTGCAGCCATGGCTCCATGCTCCAGTACCGGCCCACGCAGCTTTGCTTCCATACTCAATTACCTGGCTTACACAGCCAGGGTCCAGGCTTCCGCTCCGCCCCCAACAGCCATGGTTCCGGCTCCAGTGCCGGACCCAGCAGCCATGGTTCCGTGCCCCAGTACCATCCCACATAGCCATGGTACCGTGCTCCAGTACCATCCCACACAGCCATGGATCCGTGTTCCGGTTCCTTGCCCAGCAGCCATGGTTCCGGCTCCAGTGCCGGCCCCAGCAGCCATGGTCCCTGCTCCACAACCGGACCTTAGAGCCATGTTTCCGGCTCCAAAACCGGTCCACACAGCCATGATCCAGGCTTCAGCCCCAGAACTGGATCTTACAGCCATGTTTCCGGCTCCAGAACTGGATCTTACAGCCATGTTTCCGGCTCCAGAACCTGCCCATGCAGCCATGGTCCCTGCACCAGAGCTCGCCCATACAGCCATGGTTCCGGCTCAAGTACCGGCCCCATCAGTCATGGTCCCGACTCCAGCTCCTCGTCACCTGTTGGCTCCCCAGCCAACTCCAGCTCCCCGTGTCCTGTCGGCGTACCGGCCGACTCCAGCACCTCGTCTCTTGTTGGCTCCCCAGCCAACACCAGCTCCTCGTGTCCTGTCGGCGTACCGGCCGACTCCAGCACCCCGTGTTCTGTTGGCAAACCAACTCTCTCAAGTTTCCCCTCCAGACACTTCTCAAGTCCCCTCTCAAGTTCCTACCGGAGTCCCCTCTCAAGTCCCCTCTCAAGTTCCTACCGGAGTCCCCTCTCTAGTTTCCTCTCTAGTCTCCTCTCAAGCCCCCTCTCCAGTTCCCTCTCAAGTCTCCTCTCGAGCTACCTCTCGAGTCCCCTCTCGAGTCCCCTTTCAAGACACTTCTCAAGTCACCTCTCTAGTCCCTCCTCTGGTTCCTTCCCCAGTCCCCTCTCCAGTCCCCTCTCAAGTCCCCTCTCAAGTTCCTACCGGAGTTCCCTCTCTAGTTTCCTCTCTAGTCTCCTCTCGAGCCCCCTCTCGAGCTACCTCTCGAGTCCCCTTTCAAGACACTTCTCAAGTCCCCTCTCGAGTCTCCTCTCGAGTTCCCTCTCAAGTCACCTCTCGAGTCCCCTCTCGAATTCCCTCTCTAGTCCCCTCTCGAATTCCCTCTCTAGTCTCCTCTCGAGTTCCCTCTCAAGCCCTCTCTCGAGTCTCCTCTCGAGTTCCCTCTCAAGTCCCCTCTCAGGTCCCCTCTCGAATTCCCTCTCTAGTCTCCCCTCGAATTCCCTCTCTAGTCTCCTCTCGAGTTCCCTCTCGAGTCACCTCTCGAGTTCCTTCTCAAGTCAACTCTCCAGTGTCCTCTCGAGTCACCTCTCAAGTCAACTCTCCAGTGTCCTCTCGAGTCACCTCCCAAGTCAACTCTCCAGTGTCCTCTCGAGTCACCTCTCAAGTTTCCCCTCAGGTCTCCTCTCGAGTTCCCTCTCAAGTCCCTCTCAGGTCCCCTCTCGAGTTACCTCTCGAGTCACCTCTCGAGTTCCTTCTCGAGTCCACTCTCCAGTTTCCTCTCAAGTTCCCTCTCAAGTCCTCTCTCGAGTCCCCACTCAAACCTCATGTCCTGTCCAGTTGGACGTCCCGCAGACTAGCCCTCTGCCGGGGGTCCTGCCAACCCCATGTCTTGTCCAGTTGGAGGTCCCGCAGACTAGCCCTCTGCCGGGGGTCCTGCCAACCCCATGTCTTGTCCAGTTGGAGTCCCGCAGACTAGTCCTCCTGCCGGGGGTCCTGCCAACCCCATGTCCTGTCCAGTTGAGGTCCCGCAGACTAGCCCTCTGCCGGGGGTCCTGCCAACCCCATGTCCTGTCCAGTTGGAGGTCCCGCAGACTAGCCCTCTGCCGGGGGTCCTGCCAACCCATGTCTTGTCCAGTTGGAGGTCCCGCAGACTAGCCCTCTGCCGGGGGTCCTGCCAACCCCATGTCCTGTCCAGTTGGAGGTCCCGCAGACTAGTCTCCTGCCGGGGGTCCTGCCAACCCTTTGTCCTGTCCCGTTGGAGGCCCCGCCGACTACTCTCCTGCCGGGGGTCCTGCCAACCCCATGTCCTGTCCCGTTGGAGGTCCCGCCGACTACGCTCCTGCCGGGGGTCCTGCCAACCCTATGTCCTGTGCCGTTGGAGGTCCCGCCGTCTACTCTCCTGCCGGGGGTCCTGCCAATCCTATGTCCTGTGCTGTTGGAGGCCCCGCCGACTACTCTCCTGCCTGGGGTCCTGCCAACCCTGTGTCCTGTCCCGTTGGAGGCCCCGCCGACTACTCTCCTGCCGGGGGTCCTGCCAACCCTTTGTCCTGTCTCGTTGGAGGTCCCGTCGTCTACTCCCCTGCCGGGGGTCCTGCCAACCCTTTGTCCTGTCTCGTTGGAGGTCCCGTCGTCCACTCTCCTGCTGGGGGTCCTGCCAACTCCTGGTCCTCTTCCGTGGGGGATCCTGCCGAAGCCTGTCCCGCCGGCTCCGGTTCCTGTCCGGCCGACACCGGTCCTGCCCGGTCTCCGGAGTTGTCTGGTCTTCGCCCTCATGCTCGGCCCCTGAGTTCGCCCGCTGTGGCCTTCGCCCCACTATGGACTCTGCCTTGCCCCCGGGCCGTCCGCCCGAGACCCCCACCTTGGACTCTGCCTTGCCCCCGGGCCGTCCGCCCGAGACCCCCACCTTGGACTCTGCCTTGCCCCCGGGTCGTCCGCCCGAGTTCCCCACCATGGACTCTGCCTTGCCCCCCGGGCCGTCCGCCCGAGACCCCCACCTTGGACCTCTGCCTTGCCCCCGGGTCGTCCGCCCGAGTTCCTCACCTTGGACTCTGCCTTGCCCCCGGGCCGTCCGCCCGAGTTCCCCACTTTAGACTCTGCCTTGCCCCCGGGCGTCCGCCCGAGACCCTCACCTTGGACTCTGCCTTGCCCCCGGGCCGTCCGCCCGAGTTCCCCACTTTAGACTCTGCCTTGCCCCCGGGCCGTCCGCCCGAGATCCCTTCCTGGTCCCCTACTGGGCTCCTGGGTGGTCAGCTTAGTCCCGTCCTCCGGACCCCCTCCACCCACCCTGGTGGCCTAGGGATACGTCCCTCCTCCGGACCCCCTCCACCCACCCTGCTGGACTGTGTGGGATTTTTGTTTTTGGGGTTTAGGGACGTCTGGGATCCGCCCCTTGAGGGGGGGGTTCTGTCACGATCTGTCCGTGTTATGTTTTGTCTGTCTGTTTCTGTCTTTAGTTTCCTGTTTTATTTTGTAAAGTGTTTCCTGCCTGTTGTAATCTGTCTGTGATTCCCTGTCAGTTTCCCTGGTGTGTCTAATTTACCCGATTGTGTTCACCTGGTGTTCCTGTGTTTTCTCCTCCCTCCTCACCTGTGTCTTGTTTGTGTGATTAGTCTTGTGTGTATTTAAGTTCTGGTTTTTCTGTCTGTCTTTGTCGGTTCGTCTTGTGTCATGACCTGGTCTGCGGTGAGTGTTCTGTTCTGTCTTTATGTTTATGTAGCCTTGAAATAAAGGAGTCATTTTGTCACTATAATCTGCATTTGGGTCCTACTTCCCACACACACCGTAACAGGGATACTGATTTGTGAAAAGACACAACAACTATTCCCTGGATATACGCTCATTATATCACGGCTAAGAAACATCAGATTACTTGATTTGACTTGTCCGTTTTATAAACATATACTAACTGTGCTTAACCCCTCCCAAAAAAAAGTTGTAAATGACTGGTGAAAAGAAACTGCTAGGCCTATACTGATTCTGGATATTATTTTGCTAAGTGTTTTGTTCCTGAATTAAAGTTTAAATGCCTGTTTATAGGGGACTTATTCAAAGGGGCTCCATGGTTTAAGCCTAAATGTTACAAGATATATATAGCAAAGAAAAGTTGATTATTTTGATTTCATGTATTTATTTGATTATATTATTTATTTTCAAGGCAACATATTCATTTTTATTTATTCTTATTGAGTGATTTATGTTAAAATTAAGAAAATGCCTGAGAATTGGATGTTCAAATTAAGGAGATGAAATAAAGTTATTTTTTCTATACTTGTGAAGGATCATCAGCACGTATGAGTGAGGGGGTACTCATGGTCTGACAAAAGGCTCAGGGGGTACACAAGACAAAAAAGGTTGGGAACCACTGATCTAGGCGTCCCTCTGCAGTGAGAAATATAATAAACACCATCATCTGAATCAAATTCAGATTCACATCATCTTTATTTTGAGAAGATATAAACATACATGCATTTATAAAGCAATATCAAACACCATCAGTTAGGAAAAAGCCTATAAGATCAAAGTTCATATTAAGAGATTTAAAGCAAGAAATTGAGTTTGCTAGCTTGAGGTCCTCCTCTAAAACATTATTACATTACATATTTATTTTGTAATGGTATTAAGAATAATACATGTAGTAACAATTGCTCAATCTTAATACCCCTGTTGTGCTCGACTCAAACAACACATTCCTTATATATTTCAAAGAGAAGAGAGAACAAAATAAAAAACCTATACAAAGAGAGCGGTGCACAGCGCTTACTATTTACAATTTACTTGCACTATATTTCTGTGTATCTGTTTTATTGTGTTGCACTGTTGGAGGAGCCTGTGACCTAAGATTTTCATCGTCAAAACTACACCTTAGCTATGTTCGTATGATTGCTTGCGCTGATCAACTCGGCAGGCCCTTGTGCGGACAAGCTCCCCCTAACCCATTCAAGCAAGCGTTTAACATGTCTAAGAAAGATTGAGGTTATATTCTAATATATTATTTTATGCTGTGGATACTTTAGCCTCTATCCATGTTTACAATTTTCCACACTTATTTTACACTTGCATTTATGAATATAGTTTTGCTGTGTTTTACACTTTTGTATTTATGTTTATAGTTTGCTTTTAATATTTGCTTAATTTATTAGAAAGATGTTCTTTTCATGATCTGATATTTTCTCAAATGTTCTTATTATGGGGCAGTAATTACTGGTGCTTGAAATTCGAATATTTACTAAATAGTATATTCTGATAAACAAAAATATTGTTTAAATCATTTGACAAACAAATGTATGTGAAATTATGTTTAATACAATGAATACAATACAATGAATATTTAGCTATTAAGGTAGCGCATCAAACCCTCACGTATGTCAGTGCCCTCCTCCTCTGCACCTTGTGCCACTGCTGCTGCTGGTGCATCCCGCCCATCATCATAGGCCTCTCCATGACTCTCGCAGGGGTTATGCAGAGCACAGCATGTCAGCACCATAGATTTCACAAGTTTCACATCACAGTCATTTCTTTTCATGAGGCAACGCCACCTTCCCTTCAGTCTACCAAAAGCATTTTCAACCACTACCCGTGCTCTGCAAATGCTCTTGTTGTATGTCACATGTCAGCCGTCCAGTGTCAGGGAAGGGTTTTAAGAGCCAGTTTTGCATTGGATAGGCATTGTGTCCCAGGATGTAATAGCCAGCATTCACCCCACCAATGTTCCTGGTGCAACCTGGAAAGTAGTGGCCACGACTGGTCAACTCCCACACAAATGTGGCTCTTAAACTCTGACTGGTTGGCCACCCCTGGCCTAGTGAGTGAACAAGTAAAGGAGTTTTTATGTAAAAATAATATCCTGTCTAAACATCAGTCAGGCTTCAGAAAGCAACATAGCACCATCACTGCGACAATGAAAGTGGTAAATGACATTACGAGTATTTTAGATAATAAGCAGAGTTGTGCAGCTCTATTTATTGACCTTTCCAAAGCGTTTGATATCATCGATCATTACATCTTAAAGCAGAGGCTACTCAGTATTGGCATATCCAGCCATGCAGTGGGGTGGTTTGTGAACTACCTCTCTGAAAGGTCCCAATGTGTTCACTTTGATGGGCTGTCTTCTGAGTGGTTAAACATTGCTAATGGTGTTCCTCAAGGTTCTGTTTTAGGTCCACTTTTATTCTCCATATATATCAACAGTTTAGGTGAAAATGTGGATGAAGCTACTTATCACGATACCGTGATGTACTGTGCAGGTCCCTCCATTAAGGAGGCTGGTGTTAAATTACAGGCTGTTTTTAACATTATTCAGACTCAGCTCTCTGAGCTTAAGCTTCTTTTAAATGTTGAGAAAACCAAGGTAATGCTATTTTCAAAAGCTAAAAAGACACCAGAGCCTGTTTTAGATAGTGTTACTATGCAAGGACAAGTACTTGAAGTGGTTACCTGTTATAAATACCTAGGTATCTGGCTTGATGATTGTCTTACTTTTAAACTTCATGTCAATAACCTGCTTAAAAAGCTGAGGGTTAGGCTAGGTTTCTTCTACAGGAACAAGTCCTGTTTCTCGCTTGAGGCCAGGAAAAGGCTAGTCACTGTGACCTTTTTACCTGTGCTGGACTATGGTGATCTGATGTATATGAATGCACCTGCCTATTGCCTGAACAAGTTAGATGCTGCCTATCACAGCGCACTGAGATTTGTTACAAATTGTAAAGCACTTACTCATCACTGTACCCTGTATGCCAAGGCAGGTTTGCCATCACTTACTGTAAAGAGGCTCAGTCATTGGTACACGTTTATTTATAACGCTTTGTTGGGTAAACTCCCGTATTATATCAGCTCTCTGATAACACAGAGAGTTGCAAGCAGCTATTGTCTGAGATCGCAGGATGTAGTATTGTTAGATGTGCCAAGAGCAAGGACTGTCTTAGGTAAGACAGCTTTTATGTGCAGCTCCACTTGCTTGGAACAATCTTCAGCAATAATTGAAACTGAGCAATCTCATTCCTCTGCATGTTTTTAAAGCTAGGCTAAATGAAATGCTCGTTGATACTATGGGCACTTGTAAATGTCTATAACTATGTAAATGTAACCTGTAAATATAATGTCCTTTATTGATCTCAATGGGACCAATCTGGTTAAATAAAGGTTTGAAATTAAATGAAATGAGACAAACTAAAAATAGAAAAGGAGTCTATAAACTTAAGATGTAAGAATGTGCAATAAAACAATTTAATATAAACATAAGAAATTAATTACAATAAAAGAGAAGGATGTGTATTACTTAAGTGTATTATTTAGTACAACAGAACAATGATACCTAAGAAAATAAAAAATATATATTTTGTTTGACATATTTAACTTGCCATAAAACCAAACTCATTTAGCTTTCTAAAAATGTCAGCTAGCTAGGTCCGGTCCATTATTCATCTCCAGTCATATCTAATTGCTTCCTCATGGTTTGGTTAGCACAACCTTCAAGTAGTTGTGAAACAACCATTTCTATTTCAGAGCATAACAAAGTGTGCCACAGGAGGTATTGTCTGTCTAAATATAGTGTCAGCTCTATCCAGTGACAGTGAGTGTTTGAGTGTGTGGCGAACAACAGGTGAAATCAATCACTGATTAAGGGTGGTAATTGCATCTTGCAGTTAAGGCCGTGATTTGTTTAGCTAGTGACAGTTGATCAAGGTTCCAGGGTAAACTCTGAGCAGATGGAATAATGTCTAGCAATTAGAATAGTGGATATGAGGACCCTTTTCCACCCAATGTTGTTGTTTATTTCCCATAAACAGATGCAGCTTGAACACACTGAAACAATTACGTGTAAATGCTTTCAGCTCACGGTCTGTCTGCGAGCTGAAAGAATAAACTATTTGCAAATACGTCTCCAGTGTTTGTTTTGCCCTCTTTTGGATTTGCCATATGTGGCAATATAAATGCCAGGCAGTTTGAAGGAATGTAAAGCTGACTTGACACTGTGTACTGTAATGTGGCCATCCATTCATCGGCAGTATCCTGTATCTCTACCTTCTGGTTTAGAGAACAAGAGTTTTTCTTTTTCAAACAAAATATATTTTGACATGTCACATTAAAAAAGCATGTTGTAAATTATAAAATGGGTAAGGCTGAAATCTGTTAAGCAGCTTTAGTGCGAGCATCCACTGACAGTTCTCTCACTGTCATGGCTTACTGGGACACTTCAGTAGAATATGAACACTATTGATGTTATTATTATTACACCTGAGCTTTTCTGCTGGGACAAGTCAAAAGAGCTGCTTAAAAAAGCACAACTGCAAAATCATGTGAAAGTTTGAATTTAACTAAATCTGCATGGTATTTTCTCATTGAAATGAGATCATATAAATAATGATTGTAGAATATTATGTAGTCGAGGAAGAGGTGGATGAATTGGTGGCTTACTGTAGCAGATAACACCTGAAATGAGAGACTAAATGAAAGCGATTTTACAATGTTATATCATATTATCGTTATAATAATGTGATCTGCTCTATCAAATCTCATCGCCCCCACAAAAAACATGTTGCGTTTTATACACAATTGGAAAGAAGAGTCTCAGCTTTTTTCAAATATATCCTTATGGCTTTTGTTCTTCAAATATTCAGCCAGATATGACACACACTGTAATGACTGTTACTAAAGCGGGATTATGGGAAAAAGAAAAAGGCAGCTGCGGTTCTATTCTTCGGGTTTTTACAGGCTTTAACGTCGTATTTAATAATCTGAATTTGCCGATAATATTGAAATATCTCAAAGCCAAGATCTTGTTTTTATTTGAGATCAGAGAAAACCCTCGGTCCCGGACCCCACAGTGTTACTATCAGCCTGTTTTTCATTCATTTATTTATATTTCATCATTCATTGTATTCAGAGTGTATTGGGTTGTTCATAACTGCCAGTGGTAGGAATGCTAGCTAGTGATAAATGCTTTTGAATTGACATGGCTGTAAAATGGCAGGCTATGTAAAAAAAATAACATGAACACTGAACAGTTCATCCAGCAGTTTGTTAGTGGGAAACCACTTAGAGACTGGTTTGCTCTCATGATCCCCATTGGTTGATAGGGGCCCCTTTATGGAAGGAGGAGGTATGAGAAAAAGTGGGCAAAATTGATGTAATTCTATGTGCCAACATTCAAACATAATGCTCAATGTCGTACATTTTCAGTTTTTTGGGAAATCATGCAAACCAATGACCTTACTAAATCAAGTGTTTCATCACAATAAAACAAAAATCGCATTCAAATCCAATGACCATGACATTTTCCTTAATGGTCAAATATAAAGGCTCAAAATAAATATATTTTCCCTAATGACAGTTTTGTCTTTTTTACTCTAAAGGTGTTTGTGTTTGAAAGGTTTCTGAGGGCTTTAATAGTGGTACTTACAACTGTTAAATATATAGGGAAAAATATGCCCTTTCATCCATAATGTTCCTCTCATTCACCCATTCACACTCCAATGCAAACCACTGCCTAACCATGGGAGCAGTTGGTGGTTTCAGAGATCCCTGAGCATGTATGCAGCCACAGTTTCACTTTGACAGTAAGTGTAATTTATTTCTGGAAACTTTGAGGAGTAACCTGTGGACCACAATGGACAATACCAGCTACCATGAGAGTAGCTGAATTAAAGCTTTTATTGCAGTAAAACACCCACTAAAGAATGATTGGGGTGCATGATACTCAGGTACACACAGCGCTTAAAACTATAATGTTGTCATTGATCCACGACCTCCGAACCGAACTCTCTTTATCCTCAGACAGACGGACCATCAGACCTTATCCAGGAACCAGAGATCCAGTGTCCGTTTCCCAGTGCTTTCATGTGCAACACTGGCCCTCAGGAGCTCATTAATCTGCTCGCCATCCCCAGCCTGCCGCCCTGTCCCCCACTCACCACACAACGCTGCACAGGGAGAGGAAAGAGGAAAGGAAAGCCACAAGTTGCAATCCAACACCCCTATGGACTCTCTCCTGGTGAGTGGGAGCATTGTGGAGCCGCTCAAACAAACAGAGGTTTGTGTGCCAACAAAGGTTCCCAGAGGAGCCCAGAGGTAAAGGAGCATCGTGGACCGCCGGCGCTCCACCTCTATCACTCTCACCTCCCACCCCCACAGCCCGTTTTCTAAAAGTGAGAGTTCACTATAGGAGCGGCCTTTCCAGTCTCATTCCATCAAACACCGGCAGTAGTAGAAGTGATGCAAAATCTAAATATTTTCTCCTGTCCGATTCGTTTCTCCCACCTTACTTCGGTGTCTGTTTAAACTGCTAATAATCATCACCAACTTTTGTTTAACTCCATTTTAAGCTGTAAACAATCTCTCAAAATACTAGTTTACATTAATAACTGCGGTGAATATAAATATAATATACACTAAAAATGCATTCCAAAATTAACTTGTTGTTGATTTGTGGGTGTGTACTATCTGATGATACACACTACGGATCACATGTGTGACAACAAGTCTAACAAAGTTGACCAAACCACTCAAAATTAAATGAAAGTTTTGATCAGCAAGTTCATATGTTAAAATGCCCCACTGTGGAGGATATCATCATCCTGGAAGCAATCAAATATAAAACACAATATTTATGACTGATGAATTTAGTAAATTGGTCAGATTCCAAACACACACAGGCATTGCTCCTGCATGCATATCAAGTGTGCACACATCTTCAAAGACAGACTCTCTGCTGACTCCTGTGTCTCCGGGGAACTCTTTGAAAAGATGTGTACAAACGAGATGAGGGGAAATGAAGTTTAGTGAACACAGACAGTAACTCTGCACTGTGTCTCACAAGTCTGCTGCCGGGTCAAAAAGTGATGCTTTCACTTTGAAGACAACAGAAAGTTTTACGGCAGAAAATGTAACATTTCATAAAATAATAGGAACGCAAAGAGAGATTTAATATAAAAAGGTTCAGCTGATATTTATCTGTGAGTGTCAATCTGTACTTTCCCTCAGAATGATTTATATGACTGTTTGTTTATGAGGTTATTCATAATGACTCCCAAAGTGTGCCTGCCAAAGTCAATGTTTTTCCCCCTATGTTTGCCTCCCCCCCCCCCTCTCTCCTGTGGATTATGAAGTGGTTTCAGTTTTGAATTCGGAGGCGACCCGTAGCTGTTTCCTTTAATCCCAAAAGATTTATGGAGGCCTCACTCATGTCACAGTCTGAGAGCCAGACAGCAGCCGCAGGCCACAGGGAGGGACTGACGAAGAGGAGGAGAAGTGAAGAGGAAGGTCTGCAGCCAGCCCCCTGCCAGTCACCCACCCCTCACACTTTTATTGGCTACCATTAAAGCACTTACAGTGAGACCGGGGGGGGGAGGCATTCGGGCTCCACTCACCCTTATCCACTTTCAGAATTCCTTAAAGCACTCCGTCAGCATCCTGCTTTCTTAAAAATCCCTGTTATTTTTCCCTGCGCCATATATAGACACCTTTCCCTCCCACTCTGACCAGGGATAAATCCTGTTGGGTTTAAACTTTTCACAGGGGGATTATGGGAAGAAAAAGTGGGCGCCTGTCAAATACAAGTGCTTTCAACAGGATGCAAACAAGACTCTTTGTATATAAGCATGTAAACGTGTTGGAACACCTCAGAGGAAATGCACTCACGCACACTGAGAGAGAGCAAGGACGATGAGATTGATGGCTGATCACATTAGTGGATTGAATGACTATTCATGACTCAGCGCTCCGCTGTAGTGCCTCTGTGTGCTTGTCATATGTTTGTCTGGCCGGCTGTGTGAGTGAGGCGACCGGAGGATTCCTGCGATGACAGTCCCGATCAATCAGAGTGGCCGCTGGAGAGCAGGGTTCAAGAGCCGCTCTGGCAGCAGCTTCACCAGGGGCACTGCCAAGGCAAAGAGACTGAGCCGGAGTAATGATTTCCATTAGGCAGCTTTATGAATATTTATGACAAACATCTGCAGTGAAAACGTTGCACGATGCTACGCAGAGCTGGGCTTTCTCACAGACTGGCTGTGGAGCTGGGAGCCAGACAAACAGGAGCTGGACAGCTGATGTAGGACAAGCCTCCGGAGGGTTAAAGGTCACAGGTGAGAAGGCAGTGGCGGACTGGCCATCGAATCCCGATGGGCCGGTACTGAAGTGGGCCGGTCGGACGATGTGGGCCGGCCGGTAACCGGCAGGGCTCGACATTATAAATGGCCCGCTGGCCCGGAAGCACTATTTAGACACCCCGGGCCAGCATAACGTACTTTCCACTTGCCCGCTCGGGCCACTACAAATATTGCTTTAAAATAATGGTCCTGTGGTATTGGTATTTTGACAAGCAATGTTGTTAAATTGTTTCGTTTATCAACGCTACAACATAGCGTTCCGTGAGTCGGTTGTCGTTGTTGGGTGAAAAGCAAACAGCTGTTTGCTGCGGAGCGCAGCGCGAGCAGGCTCCCGTGAGCGGGAGCGCGCTCCTTCACTACAGACTATCGCGCCACCATTCGCCAAAATGTTTTTAATAGGCCTACCAGCGGTAACCGGCCAAGCGCCGGGCAAAAAATAATTTTCAAGTAAAAGAAAGTCACCGGAGGAGTTAAAGGAGAGTGACAGGGAGAGGAGAAGAAGAGGGAGAGAACGTTTCAGCTTGATCGATGGAGTTGGCTTCTAGTGGTGCAGTGACGCGTCCTAAAACCCTTTTATAATCTATCGATTAGATTTATGATTCGAAAATTATAAAAGTAGGGTAGACATGTGGATATTATCCGGCTGAACAAAACGTGCATTTATCAAACAGGTTTGTTTTCCACAGAACTTATTTCCAGCTATTTTCCAAAACCCTGTGGAGAAATCACATTACTTTCTGTCGAGGGAACCAGCAGCTTACTTCCTGGTTTTAGGACACGTCACTGCACCTCTCAATATGATGCCAATATAAACAAGGTCTTCTGTCGGCTCTGTACATCAATGCTGACCTACATGTATGCTGACAAGCAAGTGAAGAGTAGAAAATATAAAGGTGTTGGCTATAGGGAAATGTCCCAGCAGTTTAGGATAATGAAGGATCTAATCTATAGCCATTACATTTCTAACTCCTAATGACAGGAAGGCAGAAAGCGCATTATACAAATAATAATACTCGTAATAATAGCAGACATTTTTTTAACAATGACCACAATATCATTATTTTAATAAACCAAATATGAACAATTGAGGAAAATGAGGAAGAACTGATGATTCAAATGTTGTAGTACAAGTAGTAATGTAGTTAGTGCATACATTACTATTGCAACAAATGTGTTAATTTTTTTTTTTGGACGAATGCTCCGGGCCAGTGGTTACAATGGTGGGGCCAGTGATAATATAATGCCAGTAGCATTTTACCCTTAATGTCTACCTCTGCGGTAAGTCACTACCACTTCGGCAGTACCAAAGTGGGCCGGTCGAAAGTCCCGGGCTGATTTGTAGTCCCAGTCCGCCCCTGTGAGGAGGTGTCAGGCACCAGTAGGTAAACCTGTTGTCTACTTGGCATCGGACAGCTTCAGGGACTACTGGACCAAAAACCACATGCTAAACGGGTTTAAACAGAATTCCAAGTCACAGATGGTCACATTATTCCGAAATGATAGATAAACCCTCTAAAATGATTCCACAAAAGCCCTGAGAAGCATTTTATTTCGAAGAATGTTTCATGGTCACAGTTTCATATATCTCTTCATATAGAGTATTTTGATGTTGGTTTTTGGCACATAGGAACAGATTACATCAAAGACGTGGTAAACATGTACAGTAAACATGATCAGAAACAGTTGCCACATGACACGGAGCAATATACAAATTCACTTGAAGTTATGTTTGAGCCCATAATGCTATGATCCTGGAAAAACTGTCCTGGAGTTTCTAAATGTTTTATTTTCTTACAGTTTGATGTTTGGTTTCAGGCAGATAGTGAACGGAAGCCACAGTTGACTATACTTCATCAAGTTTATCCTGCATAGAAAAAAAGCACAGTAAATGTAGACGACATGTCTTAAGAAGCTTTCGGACATAACTTCTACCTGTCTAGATGGAGGCTGAGGTTGCTGCAATGTCCACGAACATAGTGAATTATAATATTATTATTACTCATACTACTTTTATTAATGACTAATCTCAGAAATATTTAAAATATTTTACCTGAACAAGATTAAGGTAACAGAATTGGATAAGACTTTTGTCCAAAAAGTCTCATGTGCAGTGCCCATCTTCCTGGAGAGTTTGGAACAGGTTCATCCAGAACAGCGCACTCTGTTTGCGGAGTATACACCACCATCCTTCAATGCGCTTGTTTGCTGTGCTTCTTCCATAAAGGACACTTCTCTCCCCACTAAAACAGTCTGGGTGGTTCCTTCGCAAAAACATCTGCATTTCTTCAACAGAAAAATGTTCAGTGCCCTTGTCTGCACGAATCCTCTCTGGACATCTACCTATACCTGAAACTGTTTTGATAAAGTAACTTGCAACTACTTTAGGATCACTGTTTGTGGTATAGGCCTCCATCCATAACACATAGTGGCTAAAACCATCTATACAGCCGTTGATGGCAATGCCATAGTGCTTTAGCTTATCATAACCATCCATGTGCCAAAGTGCATTTGGCCCTCTGCATCTGTACTGACGTCTTCTCAAGCGGTGGGCTCGTCTTCCACACCTTGTGGATCAACCAGTTTGATGATGCATCTTATGCTCTCTTGTGGCACAACAAGGCCCTGTTGAATTGCAGATTGAGATGTAGCCAATGGTATCCCTGCATCTGTCCATTGGTCATGATCTCATGCTGTACAAAAGCTAGCACTTCCTCCAAGTCAGACTGGTTCTTCCTCCTGAACAGGTTAAGTATTTTACAAATTATCTTTAACGTTCGGACACTAATTACAATGTGATTAGTGTGTGCCAAAATAGCAATAGTTACTGAGGGAAAGTCTGAAGTAGGCCTATAGTTTAATTAAGTCATCCAAACCCGGCCCTGCAGGCATTGTTGTGAGCAGCGCAGCAAACTGATGTAATGCAGAATATAAAGAGGAGGGGTTGTAATATGGCAGTTGAAGTTGAATTGTACATCAGACAATAACGTTGCTTTTAATCTGCAAAAAAGAAAAGAAAATACATTGTTTAAATATTTTAAGGTTAAGACTCTTCTTCCTATTTTACACAGTATATGCTCAGTAAAAGTGTTCATTACGGAGTACTGATCTTAATTATCAGGAACACTTTATATGCCGGAACAAAAATCCTACCTTTAATTTAAAGCCAGAAAGTGTTACACACTCTTACTGTTAACCTCACTAACTTGTTTCATAAAATGTGTATTTTTTTACAATATCATTTTTCCCACAACTGTTATACACCATTCTAGACGAAATGATGTTTGAGATGTTGATCATTTTGATGGTGAATAGCCTTCTGATTGTCAGCTGGCTGCTAGCTGCCTTGTTAAACACACTTAATGACATCTCTACAGAAACATGAACACCGTGTTGTTTAGTCGTCACTGTTCCAACAAGCACAAACTTGCGTGTCAACGAACTAAACTATTATTTACTGAATTAGATGGGGGGGGGGGGAGCCATAGCATATAAGCTAATGCACTTGCTGCTAGCTCATCAATGTCTGCATTTCACATTCTAACGCCTTTTCGTTGTTTTTACGAACGCCCAAAACACACTTATATATTTATAACTCACCTTTTGTTCTTCCATTTGCAATATGGTTTCCTCTTGGACCCCTCTGACGCACAGAAATCAATCAATCAATCAATGTTTATTTATATAGCCCAATATCACAAATGTTACATTTGTCTCAGTGGACTTCACAGTTTGTACAGAATATCAGTATGACAATACGACACCCTCTGTCCTTAGACCCTCTGTCCTTAGACCCTCTGTCCTTAGACCCTCTGTCCTTAGACCCTCACATCGTACAAGGAAAAACTTCAGAAGAAATTCACTCACGTCCTCCATTGTTGCCTACTGCAATGTGTAAGTCTCTCACTGAAGCTGGTTCTCTACCGTTACTGGTATTTCTGACTTTAAAGTCAGAATTCTGAGATTAAAGTCAGAATTCTGACTCTTTTCTCAGAACAAACATTTTTTTTTTTTTTCAAATCCTCCCAAAAAAGAAATTCATGTGGCCCTAATCCTCTTCCGTAAATATGAAATGTTAAATATGTTTTTTATTACTTTTGGATTATCTCACTATTAAAAGCATTGCAAATAAATAAAAGAGAACATAAATAACAATAAGATGTTTTTTACTTGGGTGTATTATGTGCAACAACAGAACTATGTGACCTTGGAAAAGAAGGAACCAAGATATTTAGGATCAAAATGATTTTATTTATAGAAACCCTGCCTGTCACTCAGCATATTCAGGCAGCAGCTATTCACCAACACTGAAACACATTAGCACAAACTACAGTTTATAAAAGCAGAAATAAAATCTGAGCTGACAGAAAATGCTCCGTTTTAGTTCAACACATAGTGAAGCTCACACACTATTTTATGAACATAAAGGTTCACCTGCTGAATTAAAACAAATGAAGCAAAGAAAGTGAAAACCATAAAGCAGATTCAGTTAGTTATATAAGTCCAGTAACTCGTTTTGTATTCTGATTATGTAATCATGTTACATATGATCTGTTGCTCCCCAATCCTGGTACTCTGATCTGCACAGGCCCGTGCTGTTTGGATTTTATAATGTGTAAATATTCTACCTACAAGCTTTAACAACTGCAGTTACATGACTGCTACCACTGTTATATGGAGAGACTTAACAGGACAAACACACCCCCTTTTTTATACTGATAGTAAATAAGGAGAAGGTCATGAAGCCATGGTTAAACTGCTATAAAATAATGCACTGTATGTAATAATATAATACATGTGAATACAATACCCATGAGAGGAAATGTAAACTGTTTAAAAGTATTATAGTGAAAGTAGAAATGACATAAAGGAAGTAAGCTAAGCTCCCTTTGAAGAATGTAATCCCTACCAGATAGGTTGTAAGTCTTTCAAACAAGTTATAGTAATATTATACAGGGTTTGAAGTAATAAGTGAGCTTGAGCTCCAGAATTTATTGTACTGATGCATGCTTGTTGATAGCCATTTGTAATGATGCCCTGACTGGATATCACATGTCCTGCTGCTTTTATGTAACAGTCAAAGCTAGTTCTGAAATTCAACTACTTAAATATGCAATCTACCAATTGATGATGATGATGATGATGATGATGATGATGATGATGATGATGATGATGATTAAAACGAGGCAAATGTATCCCTTTATGTTGCCTTAGGAACAGTCTACATAGAACACGGAAATTTGACATGTTTTCGAGCTGCACACATCATTTTTTTCATTATTTTGATTATGTTATCAGAAAACTACGGGGCCACGGAGGGTTCATAGAGAGAAAACAAATATAAAACGAATCCACGTTTTATTAATTAATTAAAATTGAGCAAAATGCACTTTTGTACGTCTTATATGTGTCCCCGGTGTTCCAGGGAACTCTCTCTATTCCTCCATACACAAATCCCTAAAAAAGGGGCTGCAATGGATCTGATACAGACTGATACAGATTTGAACACTGTCCTGAAGTCAGGACGGTGGCGCTACGGCTATTGGTCAATTCTCCATCAGGGGAATGAGAGGTGGGCCACGGCCGGCCATTGCTGCTCGAAAGCGCTGGAGACGCTGTAGTACATATGCCAGGCCTGTAAGTGGCGCTGTAGTCTGCCACAAAAGCAGCGAAGAAGACTTCCCTTGCATGGTTGCCATGGTTGCCCTTCTGTTTATTCTCCTCTGTGGCTCTTGTTCTCTCTCCCCGAGGCAAGCGTTTGCACCTCCTGCTTTAAACCAAATGAATAATGACTCTATATAATCATATGTAAGGGATAATGTGCAGCGACGCGGTCATTATGGGGAAAAGAACACCGACAGGCTGATCAGGAGCCCGACGCCAAGCGGAGGGATCTAGATCGGCATGAAGGCACATTATGCAATGTGCACATTATCCCGCTTCTTACATGGCCACATTCTCAACAAAGTAACGACATGACTCCCAATATTAATTTAAATGCTTTTATGGATTTAGAAAATGATTTTATTGATTTAAAATATAGTTGTATGTATTGATTTAAATTGACATGCATCCGCTAAGAAAAATAGTCCGTTGTTACTGTTTGAACTAACGTAGCAACAGCAGGAACTGCTTCAATAGTGTTTTGAGGAGCTTTTGATTACAGATTTGAAAACATCGTTGCTTGCTTTTAAAAGTAGCACAATTCATTATGTCAAACCTTGGAAAGTATCTAGATATCCCTGCCCTAATGCCAAAGGAACTGGCAACTGAATATGTGTCGCCGTTTGATGTCTATGTCTGGACCGCTGCGTAAAAAGGAGGGTTTCTGCCCCGTTACTTCTCTTCTCTATAAGAATAAAACACGGACGGAGATCTCTTTTTTGTCCCCTCTTCTCCCCGCTGCAGCCCAGCAGCTGATCTCAAAGCACCCTCCCCTCTCCTGCAGGGGGGCGTGGTCAGCTGCAGCTCACAGAATCAGCCCCCTGCAAAAACAGCGCTGGAAAGAGCAAATAGAACGAAATGAGGCATGGCTAAAATGCAGGATCTGTTTGGTATTTTGAAAAAATAACTATATTTATATATTTGACATAGGTATGGCCCTACAATATATTGTTCAAATATAGCATGATATGTCCCCTTTAAATAAAACGAGGCCACGCTTTATTAATTTGTGCACACGAGACGCCATATTATTAGTTTTAGGAAGAAGATGCCCGCTCGCCAGGGCGTGTGCGTATATGTAACTGTTACATTGCTAGCAGGATCACAATTTTAGTAAAAAACTAAACAAAAAATATGTTATGGTATTTATTTTCTCTTGTATTTATATGCATATTTGATAAGTAACAAATCCAAAAGTAACAGAAATAAATCAGGTTACTTTTATATTTTGATACACAATTTGGCTTACTGATTAATTCATTTACATGTAACTAGTAATTAGTAACCTTAACCCTAACAGAATACATTGTGTAACCCTCCAAGCCTTGAGAGTCTAAAGTGTAAGTGCATTGGTAAACTAGAGGGTGTACGGTGAAGACCATTGTGTCACATAGTACAGTAGTCCAACGCCAACTTCATTCCTTCCTTCATTTAGTGCTCCTTTGTATTTGTCCTGCATGTGCTAATGAACCTTAAAAGAAGTGATTCACTGCAGTTAACTCACTGAAACTGAGGACATGAGATGTGTCTTTGTGTCATTCCTTTGGCCCTGAAGCGTTGACTGGATGAGTTTCACTTTTTGGAGCCACTCTCCTGACAACAGATGTAATGGTGCAACTTCATCACAGAGCAGCTTAATCTGGCACATTTTCCAAAGTGATATTAAGCCTTGCATGTGAGAGATAATTGCTTTTGCTTCTCCAAAAAGGCAAGGGCCAAAGACAAATGTGTCCAAATGAAAATCACAATTAGGATTCTTTTGAGCCCTCGATTGGTGATAAAGTATTACAGGCTCAAGTCATGTGTATCAAATGGTGTATTTCTATTTTCTATCAACACAGACTGAATAAACTGAGAATTAATGTGTGGTGCACAGAAGTAAATGACAGTTTCCACACAAAAATACATCAAAAGTTGTGTTTCTTTTGGTCCGCAAGTGCAGATCCTCCACTTTAGATGACAGGCATCCAAACTAAATTCGTAAAGAAATAACCCCCTGAAGGGCTTTGCCTTAGACATTTATCAGAAATCATATTATGGTGGCTGGCATTTAAATGTCTCAATCCAGCTGAGCCTGACATCATACAGAACCGCGGGGGGGGGGGGTTCCCGAGGGGTCAAACAGGGGCTTGACGGGATATCGACTTAATGAAAACCACGAGATGGGGATGTCTGCGCCTATAGTAGGTGATAAAGCTGGAGACAGTTGGGAAATTTGTGGTTTGGGTTTTATGAGAATGCAGCACCTCTGGGAAGTGTTTTAATTAGGTTTGTATGCTAAAGTATAATGTGGGTGGTCTTGACTGCTGTCGCAAGCAGCCCCTGAAAGCAATTAGTGAATGTGCTATCTATCATTTCCTATTTCTCTTACCCTCTGTTCTCTCTATCTCATGAAGAGACACACATATTTGTCTATGCATGAATCATGTGTACGTCTCTGTCTTGTAGATGCAAGAACTTCATAGATATGTCTGTACTTAATAACTTTCTGTCAAATAAAAATAAATTGTTTTTTAATGACCTTAGGTGTTCAAAAAGAAAGCTGCATCCTCACAATGTTTTAGTCTTAAAACCATTTTACTGATTGCAGGCAGGGGTTTGCATCTTATTTGCATAATAGTTCTGTTTCATTCTTCATTGATACCGTTAACTATATTCTGCTATTTTCTCTTATGGTGTACCCCAAGGGTCCATCTTAGGTCCTGTCTGATTTGTTTTTAAAACCCTAACAATAAGCAGCTTTATTTCCCCTTTTAACAGATTGAAGGATGTGAAAATGTGTGCCAAATGCCAGATGGTCAACAACGTTATCAAGCTAATTGAGAGTAAGACAGTGTTTGTTGCTTTTCATTTTGCAATTTCATTAGTAGATGCCAATATGTCAGGTTTCTGCCTTCAAATATCCATGCATACAGTATGCAATACATATTGGTGTAGTTGTTGTTACCATTAGTATTTTCCACTAAAGGTTGATAGTAAAACGTTCACATGTTACTGATACTCTCTTTCCAGTGGAAATCCTGCCTAGTTCAATGCAGCCTCTTCACAGGCACCGGGAAGAAAGATCTCTCTCTTCACTGGTCACTAAATCAATGACTCTCTTCTTTCCACATTACCATTCAAAAGTCCAAAGAATAGCGAAGAACAAATAATAATTGTTTATTGAATTAGCGATAAATCTACAATTTTTTTGTCTCAACTAACTATCAATTAATGTGATTTCTAAATGTTTTTAGTTAGATGCCCATTATGAAGAAAAAAAAAGGCACAGAAAATCTTGGCAATTTAAGATGAATAAAATAATTTCAGAGTTATCATATTGTTTTTTCTAAAGATCATCTAATCAATTGACCAACATATGGTTTTAGCTCTAGTTCAAGCTTTTGCCTTGATGGCTTGCTGATTGTGGAATACCCCTTCCCTTGTTACCACGCATATTGTTTACCTTAGATCCTCAAGGAGAATTATTTTCCTACTTATTTAACTATTTTTAAAAAAATCTGTAAAGTGCTTGGGACTTTCTATGTTTCAGGTGCTCTATAAATAACCTGACGTGACTTGAAGCACACACAGTTGGCCTCTGACTTACTGCAGCTCAAGAGGAGGGCGTTCATGTGACAGCGACTGACACACAGAGTGAGGGGTGCCTTTCAAGTGGTGCCAACAGCCCTTCTGTTCTCGTCCCTCCTTCCCCTTTTTGTTTGTGAGTGGTGCTTCATGTCACAGGCAGGCCTGCTAGCAAAGCTTGCTCCCCCTTCACAACCTCTCCCCACTGTTGTTTATGGAGGAAGTGTCATCCAGGCTCTTATTATTCCAGCTGGGCAGGAGCTGCCTCTTCCATGCAGCCTGCACCGTAACGTTTGGCCTTTAAGAGAGAAAATATACTTTTCAGAGTACACACACATCCCTGTGTGTGCCAAATATCTTTTTTGTCCTTTCTGTAAGATAACAAACAAGGGGAAGTCATTTCACTACAGCTCACTATCAGAGGGTAGACTTAATAAAAGGTTGGATGACCCTTGTGAGTGTGTTATCCGCTATGCGGGCATTCTTCCCTAAGTCTGAAGGGTGGACCCTACGAGGTGTCAGAAATGAGGTAAGAAGTTGCACGCCAGGGATTTGGGGGGTCAAACAGGGTTGGGCTTGTTTTTCAAACAGACACTGCCAGCCCCGGCCTTCCACACGGTTTGAGGGTCTTGACGTGGATTCCTTTCCTGCTCTGAGACCTGTTGACATAATCTGTTCCAGCAAGGATTGGCTAGTCAGCAATGGCAACGTGCAAGTTAAACATGGCAGCTGCTGTAACAGTACTCAACTAAGTGATGGCACCCAAAAGTTGGTAGGATTTAGAAACATAATTCCTTCAGAAATGTTAAAGGTGACCTATCATGCAAAATGCACCTTTGTACGTCTTTTATACATGATTATGTGTCCCCGTTGTTCCAGGGAACTCACCAAGTGTCAGAAAACACAACCTTCTCTATTTTCCTCCTTCGCCAAATCTCTAAAAAAGGGGCTGCAACGGATCTGAAAAAAATGGATCCACATTCCGACACTTTTCTACGTCACAAAGACGTACTCCGCTTATTGGTCAACTCTCCACCTATCAGGGGAATGAGCCACGGTCACGTGCATTGCCAAACCTCTCATTCGCATATAGGCTATCGGCAGGCTAAATCAACCCCAGTCACATCTGTGTTTTTGCCTGCTCTTGGCAGGATGTCTAAGCCAGTTAAACCATGGACATGTTTATGAACTTCTCTCAAATCCAACACGGATATGCCTCCAAACTAATGCTACACCCGGGATCAATACCAACCATCCGGGACCAGGCCAGTGAGGACACATCCAATTCTGAAGCTGTAAGTTTTTATTTAGCGGTGTTTTTCCTGATAAAGCTATATCTAGCTTGTAGCATGTAGCATGTAGCTTCGCCGTATCAATGTCGCCTCAACCCCAACTAGTAATCGGTTAGGTGTTTATATGTTCTTGTAACATTTTATTTTGTACGCTCCGCAGTCTTTGCTTTGTCTTTTATTTTAATTATCAGGCATTTGCGAACATGTTCAGACTGCCGTAATGGCGATCTGTGTGAAGGCTGTAAAGCCACGCCTAGCCGAGCCGATAACACAAGTATTTATTCTCCTATGTATTAGTATTTTGTATCCTCTAAAAAATCATATTGAGTAAGTTATAATAACAAACGTAATCTTCTGGAGGTAAGTGCCGTTTTTTCCAGCGTTATGTAAAAGCTTTTGTGATTGTAGTCTGTAAGAACGATCATATATCATCGATCTGTAAGCTAAGCTACGCTACGCTACGCTAAGCTACGCTAATGAGACATGCCGTTTTTTGCAGCATTGTAAAAGCTTTTGTATGTTTACTTGTTTGCGCACATGAATATAAATGGGGGTGTGTTAGGATACAACACTGTATGTATGTATGCGAGGGGACACACACCACGAGTAAAACGGAGCTAAAGCCCTGGTATGTTGTTGTTGACGACATGCATATACTATCTAAACCACTTTTTTTGTCGTGCTTTTTTTAACATTGCACAGGCTACGTGGCCAACTTGATGGACCTCATCTTGATGGACTGTCATCTGACGGGGAGGAGGTCATCGCCGGGTATGCCACACGGTTCAATTTGGCTGCTGTCTGAACCTAACATAGACATTTCACGGATCAGAGGACAACGCAGGCCGGAATCACCACTCTGACCCTGGATCCAAGGAAGCCCCAGCCCCAGCACCAGCTCACAAAGCTCCTGTTTTTTATGGGTTCAAATAACCGTTGATTTTGACAATAAAGTTCCGAGTTGATATCAAGTGTGTCGTGATTATTCATGTTTGGATGGGTAAGAATATTCTGATTTCAAAAGCATAAGGTTGTGTGTGGACTTTTTTTGTCGTACACATGGGTGTGTTATGCCATTGCTGTGTAGTATATAATAGTACATGTACAATGACAGAATGAAAGATTGCATAAAGCCATATACACCAGTATTTATTTCCATGAACAATATTAGCATTCGTTTTACAATTTCAGTCAAAACAAACAAACCACTCAGTGCTCTATTTGCCTCAACTGTAGTCCAACTGTGTTCAGCTCTGTAAATATTCAATGCATTCTGCAGGGACAACACATTTAGGCACACAGGCTCCAATCCAGGATGGTCCACCATACAGGTTACAGAGTCCTCATGTTCCTGCATCCGTCTTGACACCTAGTGTGATAAACATATATTGAATGACATGTGAAAAATGTATTCTCTAAACAGACAACTTAGTGAAGCTAATGTTACGTGTGGTATCTCCATGCAGCACATGCTCCGGTTCAGAAGGCATCGTGGCGCAAGTTGCACATGTACCCCTTTAGAAAGAAGTCAATAACTGAGCTTTTAAAACACATGAAACACACATTGCTGACAACTGAGGGGTTGGAGTTATACTTTTATCACCCTATGTTATTGAACTTTCCAACGGTTGTTGCACGATGTTGGAAGAAAAGGACTGTAAACTATTAAACGCAATGAGGCCATTGTATATATGCTGAAAATATGAATGTCTCCCTTTATAAATATATATATGTATCGCTGTGTTTGCGTTACAAACTCTAAGTTACAAACTGTACACATTGCATTCTTGCTAATTAGCCAAAGTATGAACGGAATAAGTAGCAAGCATCGTAACAGAGTAAAAATAAATAGGGACAACAGCTTGTCAACTAACCATTCAGAAACGTCCTGCTGTAACCGAGATGTTTGCACCTCCACCAAAACCTCCACTGCTTCAGTTTCTGGATCAAATTGATAATATGCTTGAACACATGCATTGCTCTGAGATGACATGTGTATTCCACACTCGTAAACACAGCAAGCATGGTAACGTGACTCTCGCCGGCTCTTCTGCTGGGGGCGTGGTCAGCTGCTGCTCAGAATTTTCATAGGCAGGTTTGGAATAAAGTGAAAATGAGCGAAACGAGGCATGGCTAAAAAATTATCTGTTTGGTATTTTGAAAAATAAAATGTATAAATATACCTTATATAGGTATGGTCATACACTATATCATTTAAATATAGCATGATAGGTCACCTTTAAGCAATAAGTCACACTGGCAGCGTTGTTAGCCAACACACCTCCCTTAGCCTCGCTGTAATCCTTACCCACATCAACACTGTATGGTGGCTACAGCCAAAACTCTGCGGGTTTGCCTCATTCTCCTTCATTACTCCTTTAAATTACATACAGACATCTCCTACACTCAGCCATTTTCCAACTGCAGTTTACCACTTTATCATTTATTTCCTTACATCTGGAGTTCAAAGTCAGCCATGAATGTAATATACTATGTTTTATTAAATCGTGTGAAACCTATATAGAGCATGTATAACTCTGTTTTAAAACTATGTATTAATCTATCCTTAACATGTTTTCATTATGGACTTATATATATATATGTATGATGTGAAAAATGCATGCAAGTGACTTATGTAAAATGTTATGAGAGACTGAAATATGAAGCACATTTGATACCACTGAAAATAAAAATCAATATAATCCACATAATATAAGTAATAGGCCTACATCCAATTTGGATTTACCTGCTGAGGGCAAAACAGATCTGTGGACTCATGATCACCCCCCCCCCCCCCTCCGTACCACTGATTCCACGATAAGATAGTGTAAACATATTAACTGAGACGTAATAAAACTTCATTTTAACACATGTCTACTCTTTGTGCCGATTGGAGGCAATTATTAAAGCCACAGGTATTATTGCAATATTAGTGATAGAACGTATGGCAAGAGCTAAAAAGAAAAAGGAAAACAAAGTTGTATTTAAGGCACCAACCATTTGCTTGGGTGGTGCATAATGAATGCGTGACACCAGTAATTGGCACAGAACAAACCAGCGGGCACAGAGGCCCCAAAATGGGTTCAGTATGTCTCAGAAAGTATTTTGTACAAAATGTCATCCAACCAAAGTCAACACTGGAAAATAGTTGTGTGAAGAGAAAAGAAGATCAAACCATCTCCACACACCTGGCCAAACGCTCTGTTAATGGACGAGGTTGTCAGATTTCAGTTTGTGGCAGAGGTGGGAGTAAGTCCTACATGTGCAAGTCATGAGCAAGTCTCAAGTCTTGACCTACAAGTATCAAGCAAGTCCCAAGTCACTGTGGTGAGAGTCAAGCAAGTCAAGTCATTGCTCAGGTCAAGCAAGTCAAGTCATACAACATTCTGATGAATAAGCCCAGTTTCCTCATCAGTTAAAAGACAGTGGTTATGAACATGGATTCAACCCACACTATGATCTTCATTACATAATAATAATAATAGATTTAATTTGTTAGCGCTTTTACAGGTGCTCAAAGACGCTTTACAGATATAGTGAAGATAAAATAAAATAAAGGAACAACAAATACAGATAATCATTTGAAATCTAATTTAGACCGATGACAATCATATTAGATTCATATTAACCCTAGAACTGCAGACAATAAAGCTAGTCTCAAAAAGTCTGTTCAAAAAGGCAGAATTCCAGGTAAGAAAATCATATATGGCATTTGCCATTACACATATTTAATTGACATTTCTGTTAACACTAGAACCGCCAACAGCGTCAGCACCTACATAGATATCATTTTCAAATCATTTAATTTGTTCCTCTTCATAATTTCCTTATAAACTAAGTAGGACGAGTTAAAACTCACTTAATTGGGTTCATTTTTAAATGGCTTCAGTTTATCATCATAACAGATCAAAAAGTTCAGATTCATTTTACAATAAATCAAGGAATGATGCACTTCTACAAACAAAAACAACATCATTAAAACATTTAAACAAACTACTAAAAGTAGATGAACTACATTATTCAACAGTTTACAGTAACTTCTGATAATAACACAGGGGAAATAAACGAGGCATCTCTCTTCCTCTCTCTCTCTCTCTCTCTCCTGACAGCCCGTCAGTATCAGGGTTAGTCAAAATGAATCCCTTGGCGGTTCTATTGTTCATTTACGGTTTTGTCTTCTCTTTGCTTAATCGATTTGAAACCAAGTCTAACGTAGCTTAAACTTAACGTTAGCTTTCTAGCTAACACAACACATGCACGCACCTTTCTCTGTGGGTTTTTTTGTAGTGACGAATGAAGTTGGATGTTGTGGTGGTCGTGTCACTGATCTTTATGCTGCAGACCCTGCATACCGCTGTTCTCTTCTTATTAGCGTCATCGACAAAATAATCCTTGAATCCAATATTTCATTTTTAAAAATCAAGTCCTTTCAAGTCATCTGTCTCAAGCTTAAGTCAAGTCTCAAGTCATGAATACCAGGTCAAAGTCAAGTCAAGTCTTTTATCAATGTTAGTCAAGTAAGTCTCAAGTCCAAACATATGCGACTCGAGTCCCCACCTCTGGTTTTTGTAAAGTAACAGGCCAATGAAAGGCCTGAAACGCCTCCATTAGACTCCTTTGTTTACTGTTCTAACATAATGACATTGCAATGTAACACTTGCAAATCTATTGGCTTGGGCTACAACACATTGTACATGATAGGCTAAGGAGCGAGACATTTCCGACAAACCAAACAAAGTGGTTGACCAATCACAATAGAGCCGGCCAGCTAACCAATCAGAGCAGACTGGGCTCTGGTTTCAGACAGAGGGTGAAAAGAGGTGCTGCAGTATGTGAAAAATAAAGAGCTTTTTGAACATTAGAGCATGGAGAGATGTAGAAACTTAATACGAAACTGAAAAGGTGTCCTCTTTAAAAAACACTCATCTTTAGGTCAATAATAAACTAAGCTGACTTGTTTAAAGTGATCCAGTATCCAGTATTTTTGATACCTGAGAAAAATATGTTTAGCTTCATAAATCAGTCGGGGGTTCAGTACTGTTTTACATTTGTGCCTATAAGACATTATGAGTACTCCTCTTTATTAACATACCTGTAAGGCTGAGCGTCTGGCACTGTGTTTGACATGATGCTTTCCTGAGTAATTCAGCAGCCTAATCACATCATTTAATGCATTGTTAAACACAATAAACGCTGGTTGCTTAACAACACTGTCCGTTAATGTAGCGAGTAAAAGGGGCTTGAAGGGTTAGCGCAAAATTAGCTATTGACAGTTAGAATGATTGTCTGAATCCAAATTACGCTTGGTTTCAGATGCTTTTTTTCCCATGTTCATCGCTGGCTCAGCAGTCGTGGGTCACTGCGACTACACAGCCCTCCCCCCAGACCCCCCCCACAACAACTACTTTCACTTGCAGATGGAGCGACCTCGTCTGACCCCCCTTTACAGGTTTCCACTCTGTGTTTTTCTCTCTGTCTCTCTTTACAGATCGCTTATAATTAGTCCAGTGAGACAAAGAGAGAAAGAGTTTTTTTTTAAGTGAGTGCTTCACTAATTGTGTCGCTTTATTATTTCTGTACCGCCTATATGAAAGGGGGTATTTAGCGAAATAGAAAACAGCTGCTCCATTTATCCCCCTCATTTGTTTTGACTGTCGCCGCTGCTTCAGACCTGCTCCTGTTCCTCTCTGTTTGTGTACCTTTGCCCTGTGGTGCTGGTGGTGGTGGGTGGTATGGAAATGAACAGTGCAGGGGAGAGAAAGTGCACACTATTAAGCCATTGTTAGCCGGTACCATCCAACCATCCATTTTTGGGTGCTTATCCAGGGTCAGGTAGCGTTGGCAGAATACTGAGTCAGATAACTGTTTGTTTCCAAGCTCTCACGTTCTCCAGATCTTCTTGGAGAGTTGTAATGATTCTACCCCAGGATCTCCCGCCCCCAAAGTGAATGTAACTTTATTATTAATTCCTCTGTGTGTCATACAGAGAGATCGAAATTCTGTTTCTCACCATCCCAAAGAATCAAAATATATGAAATACATATATACATATATGTGTATATATACACATACATACACACCTGTTCACCCACAGTTGTGGCATGACCACCAAAACCGAAAGATATGGACACGAGATGTGTGCAAATGTATTTAGTATCCTATCCATGTGAACATGATTTAAGTGGGGCGGTTCTTTCCCCCCTGAATCATTATCCTGCAAACCGGGGCCTAATCGCCAAACACCATTTCATTCTCCTGTTGTATTATCATGGCAATCATTTCATTCATATGACGTGTAACAATAAATATGTAATTCTTACATCCCGTCTCTCCGGTTTGAACTATGGATACATCTCTCAACACCCATGTGAAGCAGAACTGTAAACAGATTTTCTTTTTCTTTACGGATATTTTACAAATCACTCACTCTTTTTCATTTATTCTCTTGTTTTTTTATAACTATAATGATCATAAAGGTGTGCCTCTACCTCACTGAGCTTATCAGCTTTCCTCCACCTGGTTGTAGAAAAAGCTTCTTATATTTGCTCTCTCTCTCTCTCTCTCTCTCTCTCTCTCGCCTCTTCTCTCCTCTCTCTCTCATCTCTCTCTCTAGATCTCTCTCTCTCTCTCTCTCTCTCTCTCTCTCTATCTCTCTCTCGCTATCTCTCTCTCTCTCTCTCTCTATCTCTCTCTCTCTCACAACATGTGCGCATGCCACACACAGAGCTGAGCTTGAGTGACACACAAAGACCCAGAAGTAGTATTTTCGATGGCCATTGACTGTATGATCAGTATGTCAGATGAACAGATCGCCACTGGGCTTACAACTAATGACACAGCCACGCAAAAACTGAGGCATGTGTACAGCTCCTTCTGTGTACTAAAGATTTTGAAGTTCTGGAGCGGCGTTCCGGCAGTGTTGTGTTCAAGGAACCTGTCCTTGTTTAATTCTGTCGCGGTCTAGATTATTTAATTGTTTTGTTCTCTGGCGGCGGTCTCGTTCAGGATCCGTAAATACAATTTAAATATTTTGCACACTTATTCCACTTATTCCTAGTTCCTACTGGTTATGGTACCACGTGTCAATGGTGGCACGATTGCCTAGGGTTGCCGACCAGACTTCAAAACTGATGAATATGAATATATTAGAACAGTACAAATGTATATCTGCCAAATTGTAAAAAAAACTTCTTATTGATATTTCTAAAGTTAAGGATCTAAGGATATAGGTAAGGTTATATTACTTGTATAATGTGAATCTCAGATTGGGTTACGGATGACATGTTGTATATGTAACAAGTATTTGAGCATATTTTTAAAGTAACCCTCCCAACACTGGTCAAGGGCTGGACACCAGAGAAGTGTGGCCCTGGGACTAGTTTACCCTAGGCCCTATCAGGAGCTAATACCGCTGACAGCACAGCCCCTAGGTACGCCCATCCTACACGATAAGGCCTCAGTGAAACGGCTGACATTATGAAAATTATATTTACCTTTCTCGTTATCAGTTTTACTTTTGATCTTATAAGTCAGTGTCAATATGCATGACTGCACATATGTATTCACAGTATGGATGAGCGAGTGTCTGCATCTGTTTACTCACCTGAAGGTGTGTATTTGTTTCTATGCATGCTTGTGTGTGTCCCTCATGCTCATGCATAATGTGACAGACACACTTCCTCCTCGTGTTGCACGGTGTGTGTGTGTGTGTGTGTGTGTGTGATATTTCTGAAGCTCAGTGTCAGCTGATTTTTATGTTCTCCGTTCAGTACCTAAAATGTAGCCAGAGGTCCATACAGGACAAGGGCATCTACCAAAGGTGTGAATAATGCAGCGCCACACAGAATCACTACAATAATATATCATCATAAAGCAAAAAAACACAACCCTGTATCCACTCTGTCTTTTATAGTCTGCTTTAGAATGCAAAGGTAAGCAGCGGTACTTTCACAGTAGGTACATATGTTTAGGAAAATTATAAAATAAGTTATTGCCAATGGTCTTACCATTTCCTAATGCTGTAGAGTGAGCTGCAAGCTGAAAAGAGAAGGAACCAACATAAAGATCTGTGTCTGTCCTTCTGTCCTCGAGTCATCCATCCAGTCATCTTTTATCTATCTCAGCGATCTTAAAGGTGGAAATTGCAGCAATGTACTGAGTACATCAAACACCTTCAAAGCTCATTTTTAAAATTGACTTTTGAAAGTCTGTGTTCATGGCTTTGTTAGTCAGTTCCAACAAGACTTTTCTTCTCAAACCTACAAGGAGAGAAGGACATATCTTTGGAGTGAATGACAGTTTGTTAACGATCTCAAAAAGATCCCAAGTAAAATCACAAGACCATTTGTCTTTATTTAAAGATGGCTTTTATGACTTTCAAACTTTCATTTAACAGACATGATTATGTGAGAGAAAAGGGAGTGACCTGCAACAAAGGTCCACGCCTGGACTCTACAAAGTCGCTCCAAAAACGTTCAGCTTTTTGCTAAAAAAACAATAAAAACACAATTAAGACTTAAAGAAAAATAATCTGTCTCAATCTTACATGAACCACTAGAACACATAGTGTTGTATTTATATCCAGAGATCCAACTGCCCTTTGCCTGACTTTATTCTTTGTTCTTCTTTTCCATATGAGATGAGCGACGATCCTCACAGCCCCATCCCGGTGTTTAACCCTCAGACACTGATGCTGCACACCTGTGTGATGCAGGTAAGGACATTATAGCATTGAGCTTAACTTTAAACCTTAAAAACAATATAAGATTGATTATCTTGAAAACAGTAACTTGTCAGAGAAGTCTTAACACAGAAACTACTTTGTTCTGTATTTTCAGCAGCAGATGCTGTTTGTAGACATGGCTCAGGGTTACATTCAGCGTTCTAACTTGTGATGATGGTCGATAGAGATGGTTTAAAAAGTCTTCCCTGACCTTTCTGCGGCTGATAAATCAGATATCACTGTAAAATCAGAAAATCACATTGTCTGATTTTTATTGAATTTATTTGCAAATTATGGTGGAAAATAAGTATTTGGTCAATAACAAAAGTTCATCTCAATACTTTGTTATATACCCTTTGTTGGCAATGACAGAGGTCAAACGTTTTCTGTAAGTCTTCACAAGGTTTTCACACACTGTTGCTGGTATTTTGGCCCATTCCTCCATGCAGATCTCCTCTAGAGCAGTGATGTTTTGGGGCTGTCGCTGGGCAACACAGACTTTCAACTCCCTCCAAAGATTTTCGATGAGGTTGAGATCTGGAGACTGGCTAGGGCACTCCAGGACCTTGAAATGCTTCTTACGAAGCCACTTCTTTGTTTGGGATCATTGTCCTGCTGAAAGACCCAGCCACGTTTCATCTTCAATGCCCTTGCTGATGGAAGGAGGTTGTCACTCAAAATCTCACGATACATGGCCCCATTCATTCTTTCCTTTACACGGATCAGTCGTCCTGGTCCCTTTGCAGAAAAACAGCCCCAAAGCATGATGTTTCCACCCCCATGTTTCACAGTAGGTATGGTGTTCTTTGGATGCAACTCAGCATTCTTTCTCCTCCAAACACGTCTAGTTGAGTTTTTACCAAAAAGTTCTATTTTGGTTTCATCTGACCATATGACATTCTCCCAATCCTCTTCTGGATCATCTAAATGCTCTCTAGCAAACTTCAGACGGGCCTGGACATGTTACTGGCTTTAACAGGGGGACATGTCTGGCACTGCAGGATTTGTGTCCCTGGCGGCGTAGTGTGTTACTGATGGTAGCCTTTGTTACTTTGGTCCCAGCTCTCTGCAGGTCATTGACTAGGTCCCCCCGTGTGGTTCTGGGATTTTTGCTCACCGTTCTTGTGATCATTTTGACCCCACGGGGTGAGATCTTGCGTGGAGCCCCAGATCGAGGGAGATTATCAGTGGTCTTGTATGTCTTCCATTTTCTAATAATTGCTCCCACAGTTGATTTCTTCACACCAAGCTGCTTACCTATTGCAGAGTCAGTCTTCCCAGCCTGGTGCAGGTCTACAATTTTGTTTCTGATGTCCTTTGACAGCTCTTTGGTCTTGGCCATAGTGGAGTTTGGAGTGTGACTGTTTGAGGTTGTGGACAGGTGTCTTTTATACTGATAACGAGTTCAAACAGGTGCCATTAATACAGTTAACAAGTGGAGGACAGAGGAGGGTCTTAAAGAAGAAGTTACAGGTCTGTGAGAGCCAGAAATCTTGTTTGTTTGTAGGTGACCAAATACTTATTTTACAGAGGAATTTACCAATTAATTCATTAAAAATCCTACAATGTGATTTCCTGGATTCTTTCCCCCCATTCTGTCTCTCATAGTTGAAGTGTACCTAGGATGAAAATGACAGGCCTCTCTCATCTTTTTAAGTGGGAGAACTTGCACAATTGGTGGCTGACTAAATACTTTTTTGCCCCACTGTATATGCGGGTTCGGGTCGGGTTGCGGACCTTGTGCCGACGGGTCGGGTCGGGTCGCGTTGCGGAACTAATTGGCAATATTTTTTCATTTTATTTTACCTTTATTTAACCAGCATAGGTCTCATTGAGATTACAAATATATTTTTCAAGAGAGTCATGGCCCAAGAATGGTAACAGTTTCAGACAGTTTTACAGTTACAAACAATTATTATATTATTAATAATATGTGCGGGTAACAGGGCGGGTTCGGTATTGCATGTCGTGGGTGCGGGGCAGGAGTGGGTCTTGAAAATCAGACCCGTGCAGGACTCTGCTGTAGGTGTGTGTTGTTCTGCATATTGCTGGGACCAGCTTTAGGGGGTGAGGTGGGTAGGACTATACAAAGAGTGATGATGAAAGAGTCAAATAAATGCTGGATTTATTATAAATATATTATATGAATATGGTAGTATCACACATTTGAATTGATTTAATTCTGAAATATGTAATTTAAGGATACAGCCTTGGCTCCATTCAGTTTCATTGAGAGGATGGAAAAAAGATGGGACAAATACATGGAGGAGAGGGAGGCGACACACTTGACTTTCCCTGAGGCCAAAAGGCATTACAGGCGAGTGTTTAAGTGACTGTCACAAATTGGGATTGGACACAACAGTTGGGACTTTTCAGGCTGAATTGGAGACTAATTGCTTTCCTGAGGTAAACCTCCATACTTGCTAACAAAATGTGATTTGCTTTGAAGAACAGGATTCCCTGCAGTCTTATGTTCGTTAACAGTTGACCAACAACAAATTAATATTCACCCAGAGGCTTATATCCTCATTAGCAAATTAAAAGCTTATTTTTGCCCACAATCAGTAGAACGTTTTTGCTTTAGGAATGGATGACCTATACCAAAAGCGCGACGGTTGCCACCTTGAACTCACCATGGCTGTGTTCAAACAGGTGGTGACATTATATCACCCCAACGTTGTATATCAATGCCCTTGACCGTAAAAAGCCCAGGCTAGAGTCCTCTGGTATTATAGTCTTATTTGAATGACTGCAGATTTAAGCTGAAGGTATATTCCCTAGAAGGACAATGGGGTTTCATGAAGCATTTGTCTACCATATGTACAGGAAGCCCTGGGATGAGGCGCGGTGTGCAGCCACATGAGACACATTTATGACCCGGATACCGGAGGCTGCGTGATGGATAAAGATATCACGGCGCTCCGGGTCTTAGATATCAATCGCGGCCCAGGTATCTCTACGGTGTTTTCATTAGAGTGATGGAGAAACAGGGTAATATGCAAAGCCAGGGCTCCTCTTAGGGAATGACAACCTCAATCTATCAATGCCTCCTTTAGCCCGGATCTGAGAGGCAACAACAGAGACGGAGGAGAGAGAAAGAGAGCGTGCAGGGGCGCTCTCCATCTCATTCCTCCTCTGCCAGCTGATTACAGGGCACCGGGGTATCAATCCTTGACAAGTCATTCCCGTCGGATGCTCGTGGAGTTGATAGCTTTTTTAGGGGTTCATTCTGAAATGAAAATGACTATGGGATTGACATGAGGGGGGAAGGAAGCTACGGGGGAGAGCAGGAGGACACAACGGGGTCAAGGTGGATCAGCAGTTTAAGCGTGGTTACCTGGATAAAAGACAACAATCTTAGCATATAATGAGAGAGCAGCGGGAAGAGAGGAAACATGCTGGATTTATAAATAAGCTCTTCTTCAGTAAGTGTACAGAATGTGAGCGGATGCACTGTAAATGACTTTTTGCTAATAGGCTGACACGGTCTGTCATTTGCATTCATTAGTAGCCGGGGTTAATATGCAGTCACCTATAGCAGGGCCACTGCTGCAACAGACACTAGTGAACATCAAAAGGGATATGGATGAATGCTGGTTAATTGAAGAGAGCTGTATGGTCTACTAAATTCATTAGTACGTTGTGTATGTGGGTTTTCCCATTCCTGTAGTGTGTTATATAGGTTTTTGTGCATGTAAATGGTCTCTAAGGCTAAAATCCCTGTGTTCCCTCTGGAGGGATCACAACTGAGCCGGCCAGCTAACCAATCAGAGCAGACTGGGCTCTGGTTTCAGACGGAGGGTGAAAGAGGTGCTGCAGCACAGGCAGTATGAGAAAATTAAAGCATGGAGACATGTCCCAGGAGAGACACTACAACACATATGAACCTGGAAATGAGCTTGATATGTCCTCTTTTAATAAACAGGATTTTACACCTGGATCAATGTAAACATGTATTTGGATAACCAGGTTTTTGATGATGAAACGTTCCACTTTTCTTAACAAGTGGTTTGAAGCAGAAATCAACGTTAGATAAAAAGTAGCACGTTGCATTTGGCTTTGTTAATGCCAAGTGCGTACATTTTCCTCCAGTTCTGGAATGCCTTAGCATATTAAACAAATCTGCAAATCTGCATCTGTATTCATCTTTCATCAAAGAAAATAAAAAGAAGAGGGAAGTTAAGAGACAGGGAATAAGGAAAGCATTATGTGCAGAAAAAAGCGAGAGAAATATGACGAAAGGTTTAGTGAGATTTCACACGGATAAGAAGACAGAGTCCAGGTTCACAATTATTCAGGGTTTGAGTTTTTTTGTGTCTAGTTGTGTTTTTTTTGTTGCTTTTCTGTTCTCCCTGTTTCATGTGTTCCTCCTTGTTTCTTGTCTGGTCCTTCTCCCTGTGTTTTCCTCCCTGTCGTTAGTGTCCCTGGTTTGTCTGATTGTGTTCACCTGTTGCCCTTGTGTTTCTCCTTCCCTGCCCGGCTGTTTCTCGTCTCGTGATGACCCCTCCCTGTATTTAGTCTCTTCCTGTGTTCGGCGTCAGTTCATTGTTTGTTTGTCCTCCCTTCACGTCACGTCTCATGTATTTCTCTCCGGTCTTCCTCCATGTTTTTCACGGTCAGTTTTTATGTTATTGTTTTCCTGAGCTACCGTTTGATTCATGCCATGTTTTTGTGATCAGCTTTGCAATAAAGCTCGCTTTTTGTTTTCTACACCAACTTACCTTTTTTTGTAGTCTGCTTTTGGGTCCTACCTTTCCCATACCGTGACTAATTCAACAGCAAAGGATAGTGAGTAAAGACATGAGTCAGGAAGGCTGTAGCTGTATGCATTCTAATCAGAGACAGTGTATCACAGACAGCCGCTGTTGTTGTTAGGATAGTAAAATGCAATCCTTTATTTTTGATGTTTGGATCAGTGAAATAAACAGTATTAAGCACATATTAATACGTCTATTATTCATTAGTCTCTTGATATATTGGAATAGCTTGTAAAAATCATGATAAAGTTGATTGTTTTTGTATCAAAGTATCTATTTTTTGGGTTTCATTAATAAAAACAATCTAAATAGATTACTAACAGCGACTATGTTAGTCTTCATCCTGCTTCAAATTGCTTTCTGTTACAAAAAAACGATTTAGCATGTTCTTATTGTCAAAGTGATTTGTTGATGACCTCGGTGCTGTCTAGTCATCATCTGGTCTTTGTCATGAATACAATCTTTTTGACAAACATTAGAAGTCCTACTTCTCGTATTATCACATCATTGGACAGAGGTAAGCAGAGGACATGCAATGTGCACTACATTAATACACAAAAAAACAACAACTTCAAATTCTAGTATTTCGCTATCTTGTGTTTCTTGTTCATAGATTTCCATGCATTTATATTTTGTGTAAACTTTTCTCTTAATTTTTTTACAAGTTAATAGTTTTTTTTAATTGTTTTTAAACTGAACTATTTTTGCTTTTTTTCCTACAAATGAATTCCTTTCATGTATCATTCCTACCCAAAGATGCATTGAAATGTTGCTTGTGGATGTTTTAAATAAGGATGTTAATAAATCCAGACATCTCCCCTGACCCTGTGTAACTGCTCTCTTGGGTTGTGTATTGTTACTGTTCTTGATATTGGGTTTGATTACAAAAACACAGCGTCAGAAATATGATACAATGTAATACCGAGGTTATATTAATACAGCTGTAATCGCATAAATGTGGTTAGTCGGAGCGAACCATCCCAGCATGTGTTCTGACCTGATCACTCTGTTCACACAGTAATTGGGTTATTTTTTAACCCAGCACTTTTTCACTGCGTAAGTGCTATTAAGTGGCAAACAGCCACTACTGCATTACAAGCTGAACATGTACCCATAAGGGTTTCCAACCCCAATCAGTGTGTCTATGGTACACCAGACAATATAACACATTATATCATCTAATATGAACATGCTGAACAACAGAGCACTGACGCCTCCCTGCCAGAACAATACAGCTCTCTGATTGGGTAACACTTAAACCAAGGTCAGTTGTATTTACGATGGGAATGTTGGATTAACATATAGAAAGACAAATGTGAGAAGAAAGGATAAATAATTGTCTTGATTCAGATGTAATAATGTTAGGGAGGAATTCATCCGACTGCTTTGATACTCTTATTGCATCATGCTTTAGTTATTTCGTATATGATATACAATCATTTGTCAACATATTATTTGGCGTATTTTAAAACAAAGTCAAAGAAATCAAGATTTCACCCAATTTCCAACCCAAAAACACGAACAAAACCAAGATCATGATTGTTTTTCAGAAGGATTGCCATAGATCTACTGTGGCACCTTGTAATGAAACTTGTTTGAAACATATAGCATTGGCCGAAGTAGAAGCGGATACATATTGAAACAAACCACCTGTGCTGTAGGAGAGCTGCCATGACAGCAGGAGAAGTAAAACAGATCATTTTAATCTCACAAACAATAATGCTATATAAAAGCAAGACAAATTCAATACAAAATTATTTATTTAATGTTTATTTAAAGTTTTAACAACATCAAAGGCCACTTTTCTATAACAAGGCCTATGAACACCTAACATCCTACTTGTCCAATGCTGCAGGGAAATATGAACTTCTGTTCCCTTCTGGCTGTACCACCAAGTTTTGTGGTGTGGCCAATTTGCTTAAACAAGGCCTAGCGCCACATGAACACATACTCAGAATGAGCACCTAATCATCTGCAAATCATCTGCATCTGAATCTCTTCACAGATTTGGCATACTACTGAACATCCCACTTGTCAATGCTGCAGGGGAATGTGAACGTATACTCCCTTCTGGCTGTACCACCAAGTGTTTGTGGTGTGGGTAGTTTCTGGAGCACGTCACCTCTAGGGATGACTTCTTCATCGTTCTCTCTAAATGTGAAGATGGGCTTTCCATCAACAGACCTCTTACAACTTTGCTTCAGAAACTTTGCACTGATCTCGTCACCTTCAACATTCTCCACCGATCCAACATAGTTATAGGATTTTTTACCTGCAAACTTCACAATGACAAAGTCACCAGCAGACAGATCCTTGTTACCATCATCATCATCACTCTGGACATCTGAACTCTCATGAGTGGCATCGCTAAGTGGAATCGGAAAGTCACTCTCTTCTGAGCTACTGGAGAGCACTTTATTTTTGGGCTTGGTTGGTTTTGACCCTTTCAGCCCGTTCCTTTTCTCTGCTGTGTGTCTTCTCCAGGCCATCTTCTGCCTCATCATTGGTGGTGGAGCTTTCTTCTGAGCGACTGTACACAGCTGTTTTCTTCTTGGTTTTGGTTTGATTTGCAGCTTTCAGAGCCCTTTTCTTCTCTCTTTCATTCTTTTTCTTTTCAGCCTTTGTATCTTCGTTTTCTTTGTGAGCCTTCTCCAACTCCATCTTCTCAGGTGTGTCGGTCACGATTCTTGTTTTCACTTTCTTTCTTACCATTTTTTTATTCTTTCTGTGGCTTTTGGTAAGGCAAGGCACGGCAAGTTTATTTATATAGCACCTTTCAACACAAGGCAATTCAAAGTGCTTTACAAAAAACGAAAGACATTCAGACAAAGGGAAGGGAAGAATGACTTCTGGAGACACATAACCCAAGTGAGCAGAAGAACCAGATTTGTCACTTGATAGGTGCTCAGGATTTGTCAGAGTGGCAGGTGGCTCTCCTGGGTCTGGATCTGCTTCAAGGAAAAGAAAATAACTTTATTGTCATTGAACACAGGGAACAACAAGTTTACGTGGTCAGGTGGAGGGTAAGCCTGAGCCATGCCACTATGCGCACCGCCACTATTGGCCTACCATACCTGTGACATGTGTTGGCTCATGAGATGGTCCAGGCAGGTGAGCAGCTGCACTGGTGGAGGGCTCTTCTCCAGGCAGGTCAGCAGTGGCACTAGGTTCATCTTCTGGATTTGCCCTGTCTGTCACCATTGATGGTGCATAGTCTTCTTCCGGGAAGATGTCCCTGTTGAAAGGGTATATGCCTGTTGCTCTGAAACCTGAGGTTATATGTGTTGGTGACATTGCAGAGAGGAACGCTTGCTTCACAAGTTCCGAGACCTCATAGATCAATACGGTTCACCCAGGATGTGATCGCATCCACCCATCCATCGCTCGGTTATAGTAGGTTTTGTGTCTAATGGTTGCAAGCGGTGTGAGGTGTGAGGTGGCAGGGTGAGCATAATGACCCCATTCTCTTTAGCAATTGTCACTGACTTGAGTGAGATGTGAGACTCATAGTTGTCCAGAATGAGCAGGACTGGGTGATCGGTGGAGCAGTTGGTGTGGCGGATGAAGTGCTTCAGGAAGATGAGGAAGGCGTCTTCATTCATCCATCCAGACTTTGTACAATGACCAATGGAACCTGCTGGTGATCCATTGAGGAGGCTGTCCTTGAAGCGGACACGCGGGAAAATGAACATGGGTGGGACTGCATTTCCAGTGGCGTTTACTGCACAGGCCACAGTGACGAGCTCTCCTCTTTCAGCAGATGTTACTGAACCCACTTGTTTCTTGCCTTTCTCTGTGACAACCTGCTTGGGTGTCTGCACTGTCGTCACACCAGTTTCATCCATGTTGTACATCATGTGTGGAGGGAAGCTGTACCTGAAATGAAATAAAAGGTAGTGCTGATGATCAGAGATGTTTAAAGCAGTCTTAACATACTTGGATGTGGTTGTGTGTGTAAATGTCAACTCTGCTGCCGAGGACAGAAGACCCTTTAGAGATGCTGTGCCCTCTCGCCAGGCTGCCAGGCTACCTAGTCAGGGTGTGAGAGAGAGCGAGAGAGAGCGAGAGCGAGAGCGAGAGAGAGCGAGAGCGAGAGAGAGAGCGAGAGAGAGAGAGAGAGCTTATTAAAGGCAGTAGCTCTTCCAAGAGAGGTTGCTTCAGGAACGCGGCATGCCAAATGGTAGCGTGCTTTAAAGGCGTTGAACCAATCAGGTCCTAGAAAAGGTTAAAGGTTTATCAGCACATTGCAGTTTACATTCAGATAAGTTGAAGCTATCCGCTCCAAATAACTATCCCATAGCCTATACTTGATCCAACCTACTTTTTCGTCTCTGGTCCAGCTGGCAGGCATGTCAATGCTATTTCTTTGTGTGAACTCAAAAGCCAGTGCACGGCATTTCATGACACCTCTGCCATGACACATTGCTGCTAGTGTCTTAATATGGTCACCAGCTCTTTCTCCATGTTCTCATTGAACACTCGTTTGGCGACTGCTGTTCTTTTATAGCCTGGCTTTGTTACTTCTCCTATTTTTTTCTTATCCATATATCTTTTTATGGTCATCCTGCAGATCTTCATCTCCTTTCCAACCTGACGTATGGTCTTCCCCTGTTGCACCTCTATCACTGTTCTTTCCAACTCCTCAAGAGGACTTGAAACCCTGTCTGTCTTCCTTTTGTATTTGCGTGGCATGATGGATTTTGGTCTAAAATTAAGAATGTCACATAGTTTTAGTGATCAAATGTAAGAATACAATGTACAATAAAATACAAAAAAGTAATATATAGTAAATAATCATAAGTTGGGGTAAGTTGGCCCTTTGGCACAAATCACCTCAAGCCCACCATTTTGAAAAAAATGCATCCCCCAGCTGTTTTGACCTAGCATCATGCTTGATTGATTGATTGATTGATTGAAAAGTTTATTAACAGCTTGTATATTGGGTACAGTACAGTACAGCTCAAAACATACAATTGTTAAGGGGATGCAGACCAGAGAAAGACTTTCGTCTTGTTTACATCAGGGTCCCCCATTTCCAATTCATCATATGCTAACTGTATAGACTCATGGTGTAGCTTACTATGGTGTAGCTTACTAAAGCACTAAAACATGTGTGAACTGTTTTCAAAGTTGTCTAAATTGTTCAAACACAGCAATCAAAAAACCTTGATCATAGAAATGTTACTTTGGAGGGCAAAAAATTGTTTTTTGAACTTAAATGTGCTTACCTCTCAAGCCATGTGTCTCCCTTCTTTGCAGGATGATTGAAATGGATGCCTCTTCAAAAATATGTGGTCACATGACCAACTTCTTCTATGGTTTTCTAGATAACAGGAGTGGCAATACTTGCCCCTTGGCACAAATACCACATTCTTTATGTATATGCTTTAGTTTAGTAGATAACTACAAACAAAGAGTCAATATTTTTCTAAGACCATTTAGTGCTTCACATAATAAAATACACAACGGCTGTATCCTGATATGAGCTGTCGGTGCGTGTTGCAGTGTGTAAGTGTGTGTGTGTGTGTGTGTGTGTGTGTGTGTATGTATGTGTGTGCGTAGACAGACAGGTCTCAGTTGGTTTGGTGTCCTATGCTTACTTTTAATACTTGTAAATACAACTTTTGGCCTGTAATTTAATATTTAATCGCGATTAATCGCATGCTTGTCCATAGTTAATCGTGATTAATCGCAAATTAATCGCACATATTTGATCTGTTCTAAATGTACCTTAGAGGAATATTTTTCAAGTTTTTTATATTCTTATCAACATATGAGTGGACAAATATGCTGTATGCTAATGTTTATTATCATTTGAACAATGACAAATATTCTCATGAATATTAAACACAGCAACCTCTGAACATTACAAATATTCGCCTCAATTCAACCTGGAACCTCTCATACAATACTGTGTGTGTGTGTGTGTGTGTGTGTGTGTGTGGGGGGTGTGTGTGTGTGTGTGTGTGTGTGTGTGTGTGTGTGTGTGTGTGTGTGTGTGTGTGTGTGTGTGTGTGTGTGTGTGTGTGTGTGTGTGTGTGTGTGTGTGTGTGTGTGTGTGTGTGTGTGTGTGTGTGTGTGTGTGTGTGTGTGTGTGTGTGTGTGTGTGTGTGTTATGGATCGTTGGAGCTCTGTGCAACTCAAGGCATATGCTCAAACCGGAGCTGCCTGGACGCTGCAATCATGTTGCGCACTATCCATGCTGAGTGTGCTGACTTTTCATACAATGTCCCGCTGTCTGGCTTCCTGCATAAAGTCAAGTGCTCGGCGCAGTTGTCGGCGAAATGTCGCTCCTCTGTTTTCATTGAAAAAGCTCCTTATATCCGTTAGCGCAGCTAGCTAGCACCAGATGCTAACAACAACAATACATGTAAGGTCTCTCCTGGTCCTCCCGATAGCCAGTCGGTGCCTGCCAGTGAGCGTGGAAGTGTGGTCTGCCACAAGCGGGCAGCAGGAGCGGGGCTGTCAGCATCAGCTTGTAGATGGTATTTTAAACTCAATGCGCTCTGAAACTACAGGGCGGCCGAGGACAAAAAATGCACATGCGTTAATCGCGTTAAATTAATTAGTGGCGTTAATTTTTTGTTGCGTTAACGCGCTATTAACGCGTTAACTTGACAGCCCTAATATTTATATAAATATGTGCGTGTGTGTCCGCATCTGTAGCCTGTTATTGTCTCATTATACCGCACTGTCAATGAATCAAAGTAAATATATAAGTCATCATGAACACATCTGTCCATCAGACAGAGGGCTGATGTGCCTCCTGTCATCATTAATGGACGTCTCTTTAAAATGACCGCTCAGAGGAGAGGAGTTCTCATTTCTCTAACTGCCTGCTGCTTCCCCTCCTCTCTCCTCGACTCCTCCGCTCGCATCTCCTGTGGGCGGGACTAAGACACGATGATAGGAGTCGAGGAGGGGAATTAGAGAAATGAGAAAGGGTCCATGTCGGAGGCAGTTAAAGGCAATGTGAGCGTCCATTCCCATTGGATAACGGAGAATTTTACACCCGGAAGTAAGTATTCTCCTTACTGTCGATTGATTTGACAGTGATATCTGCACTACTCATCAACTCAAAAACACCAGATTACCTTTGTTAATTACACAACATTGAGTGGTTTAAATGTTGTACAATGCTTTTGTGTTTTTCCCCTTCGACTCTGAGAAACAAATAGTTGTTTAGTTTAGGTTTGGCCGAAGACACTACACTACCCATAATCCTCAGCTATCGTTTGATACTACATCATGCACTTTGCTCGTTTAGTGCTGGATGTACAAAGATATTAATAGGAGGATGTGCAAAACAGACAAACTAATGCTTTATTAAAACATTAAAGAATACTTTAGGTTAAGGTCTTCTTTTAAATACATGTAAGCAAAAAGCTTTGGGGGTATCTACAGATAAATATTAAGCCTGACAAAGTATTTAAAGGCTAATATATTGCATGGTTTGTTTTGGGACTTGACAATCAACTTTCCTGCAATGTTAACTATGTTGAAGCACTTATTTTAAACGATATTATACATATTTATTATACTTTTATAAGATGCATGTAGATATTATAAGAGATGTGCAGAATATGACAGTTTAATGGTGGCGGTATACACACATATTGATGTCTTGTAATGCACTGTTGAGGAACCTGGGACCAAAGTATTTCATTCATTGCATAACTACACCGTAGTTGTGTATATGATATGTCAATACATCTTTGAAAATCTTGAAATCTTGAAAGGGATGTGCAAAATAGCCATAATATACAGTTTTTAATGAACGATTAGAGAATAACGAGTAATGAATATACTTTATAGAGATCTGCAGATAAATTGTTTGTCTTTTCAACCACCCACTATCAAATATCTCTCCTGATTGTTGGCACTTGACAATCACCTTCACTGAATTTGTAACTAAAGTCTGATTTAACCCTTTAACTGTCAGACCAAGAAAAAAGCTATGGAAAACGTTTGGTTTGGTTTTTATGAGCCTCCACCAACTGGTCGAGCTGGCCTTCTATGGTAAAAGTGCTTTTTCAACAATCATCATATGCAGTACATTATTTGTATGCATCAAACTCAAATAAAACACAAACTCAAATACATTTGTTTCTGTTATGGAAAATGAGCAATATCCAGATATATTCATGAAAGATAATTATAATTGTAAAAAAGAAATACCAGGTTAACCTTAAAGAAAGCCTTCACGATTACAAAAGACCCCCATCACCCTGACCACAAACTGTTCTGTCTGCTGAACCGGAACCTGAAGCATCCGGACTAAAACCACCAGACTCAGGGACATCCCACAGGCCAGAAGACTATTAAACACCTGAGCTTTTGAAACAACATCCACAAAATTCACCTGGCTGCAATTTACAAATGATTTATCTAATATATCATATACCAATGACTTGTATATAGACACCAATGTGTGTCCCACCCCCTAAAATGTGTACAGTTTAATACTGGCAACTTCTAATTATGGGAAATACGAAAACTTCTTTTAAAACTACAATTTTGGATAGTGTGCCGTCGATGGGTTTCATTCCATTTCAAAGTGCTGTTTGACGCTCGCCATAACCTTGCCACTCCAACATCCAATCACAGAGCTTGAGGACTAATCACGGGGTTTGTCAAGCAAAGCACATGGTGTAGTCCCAAACGATAGCTGAGGATTCTGGGTAGTGTAGTGTCTTCGGCCATCCTAAACTCCGAACAAATATTTGTTTCTCCGAATCGAAGTGGAAAAATACAAAAGCATTGCACACAATTTAAACCAATCAATGTCGTGTAATTAACAAGGATAATCTGGTGTTTTTGAGTTGTTGAGTAGTGCAGATATCACTGTCAAATCAATCGACAGTAAAGAGAATACTTACTTCCGGGTGTACAATCCTCCGTTATCCAATGGGAATGGACGCTCATATTACCTTTAAATGCCGCCGCCATGGACCGATGCGGTGCTTCCATGAGCGTCAAATACTGCCGCCGATCGGAATACATTGCAATCAGTTGAAAGCTCTTTGCGTCCGTTTATTAAGCTGAAGGAGCCTCGGCACGTAAAGCTGTGCTTGTTTAGTTGATTTAAGTAAAGTGCATATCCGTGCATCTATGACTTTGAGAAGGGTAAATCTAATTATATGTTGTCTAGAAAACTGTCAGTTGACAGTAAGGGCTCAGTAATGACATTTTACCATTCTTCAATAATCACCTGATAAGCCTAGCTAAAAAGCCTTAGAGGCACTTCATTAATTCCTTGTTTTCAAAGTATTCTGGATGGTACTTATAATCCTGCGGAGAGGGATACCTTCCAGGAATAAGTTATTCCAGCAGATACCTGGCTGAGACTTTCCTCTAGGTAGCCAAGGTGCACACTCATGTGACAGTTGAAGTTATAGACTGTATATACAATGTGGACATAGTCACTGTGATGTCACCCATTGGTTGTTGCACTTTGCAACACTTTAAAAGCAGTGCTTCAACAATGTACACTCATTGAAGTGCGTGGAGCCACTCTGTTCAGCACATCTTCTGGGAGAATATGTCCCTGGTGTCCTCTCTAGGCCCTAATGCTAAGCTAGCTGCAAAATAGCTGACCTTTAAGGCAATGTTACAATCACTTTTTCATGTATTTTATACATAAATGTGGGTCCTCTATGTATTAAGATATTTCAGAAAATAAGATTCCCTCTCTGTCTGTCCTGATCCATTTATATAAAAACCTGTCTCAAAATGAGCTGATCAGATTTGTGGCTACTTTGTGATGTCACAATGTTTTTTTGGGTTGTGCAACCATTAGCCAATAACCAAACACCACATCTCACCTGAATCTCCTCCTAGAGCACCATGTGTGGTTTTGAACCAATCACCTCACAGAGGGGCGTGGCCAGCAGCAGCAGCAGCTCATTAGCATTTAAAGCTACATACACAGAATCAGCACTTTTGGAACAGGGCTGAAACAGGGTGCGGTTTATAGCATGTCATAATTCATGATCTGTTTGAAAAATAGTATAATAGGGGAGCTTTAAGTTGTAATGTGAAAACAACATGGTAGCTACGAAGAGGATACATATACATGTATTTATCTGGTTAACAATATGTTTATTTTTTATTTAGAATTGTATTGATCAGATGATCTGAGGGGGCTGGCTGGGCTGAAAAAGGGAAATCATATCATCTTAATCCGGACCAGGGATGGCTTTGTAGGTAATTCCGACATTATTTTCTAGAAAAGGGTTCCTTACGTAAAGGGCAAACATTGCAGTAACGCTAAAATTTGCATTTCAACCTGAACATTTTGATTCATTTGGTAATGAGTTCTGAGTCATTTGCCATTGTGAGGCGGAGTGTACATGTATAGTCTAGGAATGATGATATAAAAACATGAGACACTGCTGTTCCCATCCTACCGGCAGTCTGTTGCTTTCTCTTAGTTATGACCACAATGTTTCCTGAACGAAGAACTGTTTGTGCCTAAACAAAACCAAAGTAGTGGAAGTACATATAAAAAATGTTTTGCCTCAACTATTATTGTACTGTCCTGGCAATGAGGCCAAACAATACTCCTTCGGGTTAATCATAAAAACAGAGTTTGACCACAAATAGTTGTTTCAGTAAGTCATTTGTTCAACTGACTTTGTGTGCTCTTGAAGAAACTGTGGAAAATCAAAGTGATAATAAGTACAAAAAGATGTACTCTCTGGGTGAATGTATTGTACTTCATAACTTAGCCTGCAAACTGAGTGCAGGATTGTACTCATTGCACAATAAATGAGAAACTGAGATTAAGCGTGATTACTTTAGGGAAAGAGATATTGAGGCTTCTAAGATGCATATCATTAGATGTTAATGGTGTTCCTGTTTTTCTAGACTGACTGCCGTCAGTGATTATTCGCCAATTCAACTGGAATAGCTTTTATTTGTTGTTGTTACTCTCTCCTCCCATTCCAACTCTCTGCGTCCCCCTTTCTCCCCCATCTCTGCTGTCTCTCTTTCTGTTATGTTTGGACCTCACTAGCAGAGGGAGTGTTTGGCGTTTTGGCAGGCAGAGTTCTGGAGGCTGCAGTTATCTGGGGGGGGGGAAGTTTTTCAGACTCCGTGGGCTGACCCCCGTATCCTGTGACGCTGGGACGGGACTTCCTCAGCTGGCCTTATCAGTTAGAACCACAACACTGGCACAGACCCACTGACCAAGAACTTGCAAAACTAGGACTGCTGTCGCCAAAGTATGACGTATGTTCCTCAGGCAAATAACGACGGAGGTTTGGGAAAACATCAGGGTTTGTGAGGTAAGTCATGTTATGTACATTTGGTTTAACCCAAACACAGACAGTGGTCTCCTGTATCGGAGACATGCTACATGACGATGCTCTATTAAAAAGGGCCTTCTAGAGCACCCTGGAGCCGAGGGGAACTCTGAAAGAACACGCCCATTGGCTACAAATCAATATATGATTGGTTGATCAAACTGTCAGTCCAAACGTACGCTCTCATTCAGTGCAACGGCCAGGGCATTTTATCAAGGATGTAGAATACCTTGGTTGAAGGATATTCTAACCAGAGACCCAGAACAAGATCTGATTGGTTGTTTTCTTTTCTAACACAAAACCACTGAAATGCGTAGTGCATGGTCCGAGAAGGACAAACAAATCAACGTAACACTGTAATATTACAGATCAACAACACAGACACTATTCTCATTTATTCATTTTACATACATTTTATTTATATAATTAAATAAATGTGTTCTTTGTTTTATCTGAGTGTTCCAGGGTATTCTCTGAATACCTTGAAGGCCCTGACGGTTCGGTTCGCCACTGCTAACAAGTAAAATCAAAGAACCAACTAGTGTAGGCAGCTGCCGTGTGATATCAAGGATATGGAATAAATACTCAAATGGCTTACCATATTGGACAGAAGGTCCAGCATGTGGTTTTGTAATATAGAGCCATTAGAAACACCCAACATTCACCATTCACCATTCACACACACACACACACACACACACACACACACACACACACACACACACACACACACACACACACACACACACACACACACACACACACACACACACACACACACACACACACACACACACACACACACACAACACACACACACACACAACACACACACACCACACACACACACACACGACTTCAGGCTCCTGGATCTGATGGAGCTGTATTTTTCTTTGCTCCATTTGAATAAACAGCGGTGCTCTGGGCCTGACCGTGTTGATTCTGAGGGGAGATAAGCCGGGTAACTAAAGCTGAACCCGGAGTGGAAAAGGTTTCCTCTCAATGCTGCTCAACTGTTTATTGTTTTAAACGCCTCCAGATGGGAGTAAAGAGGCATCGGCTCTGAATCACTTTCTCATGTTCTGTGACACAAAAAATCCCATCAGTGTGAGCTCGGATATAGAATGTGTGTGTGAAGAAGTGGGAGGTCAATCTGCTTTGTTAATGCGTCCCAGCTTGTGATCCCCCGTAGTTTGTGTGTCATATAAGAAAAATGACTCACAATCGCAATGGATAATTCATCACCGTCAGCTGGGAGTTTTCTTAGAGCTCTATATGTGTACGTGTGTGTTTGTGTGTGTTGTGTGTGTGACCTATCAGCGGCAAACACCACGTATCTTACCCGTCAGTTATAGTTTTTAGGAAAATGAAACTCCCAAGATACTATTGATTATAAAAGTTGAGATGAAGCATAATTTTGTTTTATTTTTAAGATCATATAAATAAGCCTTGTTTGCCTCTTCCTGCACTGTTTGTCATTTGTTATCGGTTATGTTGGAGTATTGTTATATTGTGCAAAACCATTAAAACCTTAAACCTCGAATTGTTTGTTTCTTCATCTCCAGCAGATAGACGGTTACAACAACACAGAGTAAGACACCACTGTTGGGTAATTACACTGAACATTAGTATTATTACTGGCTTTCTTCTTAGTTTCACTTGTTTAATACTCAAAACAAGAATATGTAAGTAACTCAAATGTGCAATATATAATTTGACACCTTAATTAGCTAGTACATTTTACATGTTACACTTATTTTTTTTTATAAATTCTGCTGCTGCTGGTACTTTTCTACGTGCATGTGTATTACATTTTTTATTATGAATGTGCACTTTGTCAATTGTAGTAACTTTAATTTTTTATTTTCAATATTAAGTGCATTCCCTTTATCTAAGAGTTTTTAATTTTATGTCTCTATCTGCTGTAACAAAGCTGAAACGTTGACTTTAATTAAATGCTTATGCTAAGAGATTTCACATAACTGTATCATAGGTTAGTTGAAAGCAATACAATTACGTTTAAATATAAAATATTAGGTTAAACGTAATATTATTGCTTTCAACTAACCTCATTCAGGTATCGTTTTTTCATGAATGAAGTAACTCTGATTCTGTACCGCGTTGACTCCTCCGGCGGCTTCCCTCGGATGTGAGTGGCGTTTATGTGATGGAAGGCTCGTTATTCCATTAAAGGTACCTGCCTAACGACTTGCAGAAAGCAAAACTGATGACAAGGTAAAATAGATTAATTAAGGCACCTTGGCGTGCAGCAGCCACTTAATCATAGATAGCGCCTGTCGTAGGGATTTAAGATCTGATTGACTTGAACAGATTATGCCTCTCTTCATTTCCTGCCTTTGTGCGACGGAAAATTAATTGTCATTGACATTTGGTTGTAATCCCCCCCCCTCCTCCCCCACCACTACGCTCTATCTTCACTTCCTCAATTAATCGTTGGTTCTCTTTTATATTCTCCTTCCACAAGTTTTTTGTTTTTTTAGATACACAAGAGGGAGAATAATTTCCTCAACTGCTGAGGACAACATCCGCTTTTTGATTGAGTCGAGGCAATCTAATCATCAGCTGTTGCCGAGGCGATACCCCCCCATACCGACACTGCTGTGTCAGTGCTATTACCCCTCTGCCCTGCTGACTCTCTCTCTCTCTCTCTCACACACACACACACACACACACACACACACACACACACACACACACACACACACACACACACACACACACACTGTCTGAGTGACAGAGCAGGGACCAGGCTGGGCCACCTTGACTCGTCAGTCATCTGTAGAAATGACAGCTCATTTCACTGAGGGGAGGGAGAGACAGGTAAGGAGAGGGAAAGACTGGAGAGGGGGAGACAGAGTGTGAGAGACAGGGGAAAAGAGGGAGGATTGAAAAAAAGCAGGGGAAGAAAGAGGAGAGAAAAGAAGGTGAGGGAGGATGGAGAGGGAAAGAGAGGAGATGAAGATAGACAAATGGAGAGGAAAAGAAAAGGAACGAGAAAAAAGAAAAGTACAAGAGTGAGGACATAGGAAAAGACATCATGAAAAGAGTTGAAGTGGAAAGAAGATAGAAAGTAGTAGATGTGGCAAGTGAAGGAGTGGTTGAGAAAAAGACATACAAGATGCGAAGGAAAGTTCAAAAGATAATAGAATATGTGTGACCAGAGAAGAGAGGTAGAAGAGACTGAGAGAACAAAGGGAGTGAAATGTGAGAGAAGGAGGGAGCGGAAATGGAGAAAATGTTCCATAATACACAAGAGAGAGAGGAAATAGAGGGAATCATTTTGGATATACGGGCTGCTGACAGAATGTCGGCAGGGTGAGAGAGGAGATAGCATTGCAGCATGTCAACCGTGAGTGAGTGTGTGTGTGTGTGTGTGTGGGTGTGTGTGTGTGTGTGTGTGTGTGTGTGTGTTTGCTTACAATGTCAAATTAAACCACAGTGGCAAAGAGAGACATTTCATTTCCCAGATATGATTGATGGATAATGTGTGTGTCCAAGAGAGGTGTGAGATGGCCTGTCCTGACTTTCTCACACACACACACACACACACACACACACACACACACACACACACACACACACACACACACACACACACACACACACACACACACAGTTACACTAATGTTTTACTAGTCTAGAGTCAAATAGACAAGAAACAACTAAAGTACACTCAAAATAAACATGACAAAGTGATTCTATGAAATGATAAAGGGAGGTAGACATGCTAACTTTCTGCTTCCAACTTTTCTATGCCACAAATATACGACATCCTGTGGAGTTCCCCAAGGTTCTATTTTGGGGCCCATTTTATTTTATTTTTACCTTCTCCCCCTTGGACACATTTTTTGAAAACATGGCGTCTGCTACCACCTTTATGCGGACGACTCGCAAATATACCTTCCCCTAAAACAAAACACCAGCTCTCTGATGCCCCTGGTTGACTGTCTTAATGACATAAAGGCCTGGATGGCGCTAAACTTTTTAAACATAAATGAGAGCAAAACGTCCCTTCCATAAACCTGGGTTCCCTGCAACCACATGCAAAACCCATGGTCACAAATCTGGGCGTCAAATCCTACAGAGCTTTTTTTCCTTCAGTATAGAGTATGTTTCCTGCAAATGACGTTAGGATAACAGAGTATGTTTTTATATTTTATTTTATTTATTTTTTTCACAACAGTTGTATTTGGATGGAATGCATACCTATAGTGATAATTCAAAGTAATAAAATGATTTTTACAGTGAAAAAGTTCAAATGGAACTGATGGTTCCCAAATCACCCAGAGGTGAGTCCGCCTGGACTTTATTTTTCTAAACCTGTCTAAAAAGGTCAAATATCACTTGTTTTGCATCAATCTTGATACAGGGTACTTATAAGTTATAGTTTGGATTCCTAAAGCTTTTAGTCTACTAACCCATCATTCAAGGGTGGTTTTCACTATAAGTAATGGGCGGACATTAGAATTTACATGTTTTTACTATGTTCCATCTGAATTTATTTTAAAATATAAACATCTATATTGATTCTGACACTTCTACATCCAATTCACATATGTAACCTTGCTTTGAGAGAAAATATTATTAATTTACCCCTTTTAGAAGTGAAGATATAGTCTTTGTTGTGTTAGTGGCATTTTCGAGCCTGAAACCTGAAAAACAGGCTATGGGCTTAAGAGGTTAAGAGGTTAATTAAAGAGGTCCTATTGTGCTTTTTGGGGTTTTCCTTTTCCTACATACACTAAAACCTTTCCTACAGGTTTGTGTACATGTAAACAGTCTGCAAAGACTAAATCCCTGTGTTCCCTCCAGAGGACGTTTCTCTCCCACACACTGCCTTGAGCAAAACACTCAAGAGTTAGACCTAACACACTTAGCTATTGTATCTACCTCTGGAATTAGCTATACTAGTTATAAATATATTCTTCACTGTCGGGTCACTCATTACTGGATCAGTGAGCTGCATGAGATACTGACAGGCTGTCAGGAGAGAGAGAGCGGGAGAGAGGGAGAGAGGAAAAGAGAGCGCTTCCGCTCATTTCTCCCGTGTTATTATCCAAAGTGAATGTAAACTTGAATAATGTACTTCATTTGAATGTAATGATGTTGGTTGTTGTTTGTGGAAGTGCCATTAACTGAGCCCCATTAACTGAGTTTTAAACATCACTTTAAATGGAAGATCCCCATAGGCCCCGCCCACTCGATCGGATCGGCGATCGGAGCAACCCTAATGTAAGTTGCGCTGACAGGTCCACACACTGCTTTCCCGCAGCGAGGCTCCCCCGCCCTCCTGTTGACAGTTCACGAGCGTCGAGCTCTTCACTTTTCTTCATTTTTTTTTAATGGCACTTCATATCAAAAAGGTTGCCGACCCCTGCTGTAGACCAATCACAACAGAGCCGGCCAGCTGACCAATCAGAGCAGACTGGGCTCTGGTTTCAGACAGAGGGTGAAAAGAGGTGCTGCAGCACAGGCAGTATGAGAACAACAAAGAGCTTTCTGAACATTAAAGCATGGAGACATGTATCCTCTTCAATCAATTAATTTGAATAATAAATGACTACCTGATGCACTCCAGCTTAAAATCTGACGTGCAGAACATCAGCACCTCTCCTCAGTCACTGGTTGCTCCACAGAGCTGTGATAGCTCTCTGACTCGGACACCCGACACCGCGGCAGTTTAACTGGGCCTGAACGTTCTACCCCCCCTAGAGGAACAGAAATGTTTGGTTCCTTCTGAGAGACCTCGGGGAGATTACGGGGATTGTTTGACAAACCTAGACCTAGCCAGCGCTGTGTATTTTCTCTAAGCTCTGTGTAAAGTCATGTCCAAGGAGTTTAAAGGAAAAGCCCTGTGTATGTGTGCGGGTAACAGCAACATGGGGAATGCTAATATATTTATTATTTTTCCTGCTATACAAAATGATCGGTATTTGTTAGAATGTTAACAGAGAATATGGCTCCGGAAGAACGATTGAGATTTTAAACTTCCGTCTGGTCTAAACATCCTGTTCGGGTCTAATCGGACCGATTTACTACTTCCATCCAAATATTGTGTTTAACATTAGAATGCTTCAAGACCTTATGATATGCTGATCACCACTTTCATTGCATTTTTTGGTTGAGTCAACTTTGTTACATTTATGATGTTCTCGGTTGAAAATTACCTCCAAATGAAATGAATGGGTTACCGTAGATTATGTTAATCGATCAAATACTACACACCCAAAAATCAAAAACCATGTCATTTAGAACACATTTTCAGTGCCTATTATTTTATATTCACTGCATTCACTTTCTGAGACATTGTTAACAGTTGAAAAGGGTGTGTAATACAGTTTGGTGATGATTAATGGTGTTTCTTTTAATGAAAGAGCAGTTCAAACAGACCAGTCAAATTTGACCAGGAACACCAAAGTAAGGGTGGAGAAACTAACACGACAGGAGGGATGAACAGAAGGTATGAGAAGCAATAATCTGAAGAAGAAGCCTGGGAAAGGAGTACACGAGTCAAAGCAGGGGGGATACACAGACTCCTCTGAAGCCTCCAGGGCCAGGGTCTGGTGCTGACATGCTCACGGTCCGATGCTTCCTCCCAGGGCGGGTCGGCCCCCCTGGGGGCTCTCCGGCTCCGGGTCATGTCACTGTGATGTATGTGCAGGAGGTAAGGCCACTCAGCATTAGAACTGACTTTTCCCTCACTCCATGAAGGGAAGCGACCTCTCACCTCAATGCTGCAGGAAGCCTATTGGTCTGTCTATTAGTTGTCATTCAGAATATGAAACTGAATAAGAATCCCTTTGTTTGCCCCGCAACGTGGACATTTGTTGAAACAGCAGAGGATAGTGAATAAAGAAAGTAAAGAAAATATACTTCCATATAAAAAAAGTTCATTAACACACGTTTACTTAAGAAACACAATAAGTAAAAAGTGAAGAAATACAACTAAAGAGGTTGCTAGTGTTTACAGAATGTAAATAATGAATGACAAATAAAGTGTGAATTGCACGAGGGTATATTACACAAATTCAACCTCCAGACTCCTGTGTACTTCACTCCCATCATGCTGCTCTTTCTGTTTTACAGTGCTACGTTGCAGTATGTATTGTAAGTAATACATTTAGCCAGTTTCCCTGAACATTACTGGCCTTCAGGGTGAGCGAGGCCTCGCATTGTTTATGTGGATTTCCGGCACCTGATGCTTACACCAGACGTCACACTGCTTTTAATGGTCTGTAGCTCCACTGGCTGTGTTCACCTCCAAAACGCCTGTCTGCTCCCAACAAGAGGGGGATTGTTCTCAGACAGAGAGGCTCAGGGATGGAGGATCAGAGGTGTTCAGAGGTGTTCAGAGGTGTGCGGCGCATGTTAAAGAAACACAAATAAGAACAGGATACAGGTGATGTTAAGGTTTCAGTGAAGACACTTCCTGACCTGCTGCAGATTCCACATGCTCCTCAAACCTTCAAGAATTGCTACAGAGCCACTTCCTTACACACCGTTTGAGTTGTCACTGCTTTAAGATTAAACTTGAACCATTTATCTTCCAAGCTGTATTCTGTCATTCCAACCCATTTGTTCCTCATAACTTCGTATTGTTTTCTGTTTACATTTCCAACAGTATACCAATGATTGTGCGGCTGTTAGTTTAAAGTTGTCACAGTTAGCTGTCAGGTTTTCTGAACATGAGAAAGCTATCTGCAGCAGCTCCTTTATAAAATATATTTGATGGTGTGTGAGGTAGCTAACACATAAATACATGACTAGATGAGTAAAGGCTTGAATTCAATTGGAAAGTGTCTACACCCACACACATGTAGTCTTTGGGTTCTACCAAATCTGTCTTCAGTGTAAACCTATGGATCAGAATGTGTGTAAGCAGATAGAACTTGAAAAAATGGCAGACAAAAAGGCCTTTCTTGTGTCCAACCCGTTGGGTTCCTTTCAAGTAGCTGCTTTATAGTACAATATGATTCCAACACGTTTTTGTTGGGTTGCTAATCTGGATCTGTGATGATGTAAGACGAGGTGTGCCAAAGAGCGGCAAAAAGACCAATCATATCCAATGGATGCATCTGAACTCTGATCCACCTCCATCATGGATGCGTTTTATGCTATGGACAGCTGTGGGTAACAGATACTGTCAGCATCAGTCACATTTGTTCATCAGTGCAGAGTGATAAACTGAATTGTGTGCGTTGCCGATCATGTGAAAGAGTTAAATGACAGTGGTTACATAACCCTCGAATAAGCCACAAAGCATCAAAGGTGCGCTACAGTACTTAAACAACTGACACTACACCTCTGGAGGAGGCTTTCTCTGCGTTCTTCTATTGTTTTACTGGTTTGTGTATGCTGGAAGAAGTACTGTGTCTCTAGAGTGTGACATTTGCAGGTATATATTACAACATGTATATCTGATGATGCTTCTTGTATTTTTTCAGACTATTTTTTCTTGTTTTTGGAAGCTCACACCATAAATGTGTATACATAAATAATCCAAACATAAGGCTAACTTATCTGCTAATGTCATTTTCCATATGAAATTAAAAGCAATGGGATTTGTTGTTTTTATGAGTCATGTGTTCCATCTGTTTGTTATCTGCGGCTTATATAAATGTCCAGAAGAAGCAACAGAGAGGGGGTGACGTGTTCCGTCGTTACCATAAACACACACACACACACACACACACACATAAACACAGCGAGCGGTTTATACAGCTTCAATCTGACATACACATAATATAGTCGTGACCTGTTTGAAAATATGTTTCCTTTGATGATGTATGTTTGAAAAACTACAATAATGCCAGTTTGAAGATCTTCTGCCTGTGAAAAATTCCATTTGATATTTGAACCTTGATAGAAGTGTGACAGAGTCATGGCATAACTTTTTGGAAAGAAAAAGGCAAGTTAGTTTAGCTTCAAGTAATCATTACAATTATACAGAGGAAAATCCAAAGTTGTGTGTTCTTCAATCATATTATAAGACCTTCACGGGAAACAGAGTTTACTTTTCAATCATGTTGGCTTGGCCTAAAAGTCAACTTGTTGAAAGTGTTTGGGAAACAGCATTTGACACAGGCTCCCTCTAACAATCTTACAATCTGCTGATGAAGATCACGGGATACGATGAAAAGCTCCAGAACAGTCTTTGTCACTAAGAAAATGTCAAATTGTATATTAAGTATATTATATAACAATTATTTCTAGAATACTCATTCAAACTGGTAGAACAACCCATAACTGTTGAGATTGTGTGCAATACACCCCATTTTCCAATATATTATATATATTTTTTTGACAATTCTACATCATTTCTATAGTATCTCAAACCTTAATATGTTCACTCGTTGTTTTTAGACATGGATGAGTACTTATTTGTTTTTATTTGTACTTTTTTCATTACTAAGGTGTGCTTGTTCTCTATATGTACCATGTTAGCTACTTTATTATTGCTTCCCTTTTATCTGGTATGTCACCTTTGCTGTTACGCTCTACATTTGCCCGCTTTGGGACTAATAAAGGAATTCCGATTCTGAAACTCTTAACAGAACTGAATATTGTGCTGTTTCTACAGAATGTGCTGAGCAGAGGGAACAGTTGAGGCTCACCCATAATGCATCGTGTTGATTTTCCCCTTAACTTCTGACTCTACAAATTGAACTGTCGAGCATCATGGGAATAATATATTTAGAGGATAGAATCCAGCGGCATTTGTCTTAAAGCCAGAGCCCAGAGAGCAGGTCAGAGGGAACACCAATCCCCCCCTCCCCCCCCCCCCCACCCCCACTGTACAGTCCCTGTGAGGGAGATGATGAACAGGGGGCTGCACAAAGCCAGCACTCAGCTTTAATTAGACGGAAGGTGACTGTGCACTCATACCATAAATAACCAGACCCAGGGTGTGTGTGTGTGTGTGTGTGTGTGTGTGGGAGGGAGGGAGGGAAAGGGTTAACCATCATGGAGGCCTGCAGTGAGCTAAAGCACCACTGAAGCTGGGGGGGGGGGCTGTCAGAGAGCTGGTGTAAATATCCTGCTGGCTAACTGATTTGTCTACGGTCGTAAACACGGCATAAAGAGCTAATATGCAGGTCAGCAGCAGCGTGATTTACACCCCCGGGGGCTGAAAACTTCATCAAGGCATTCCACTCCCCCCTCTTAACTGACGGGTAACTTTCCCCGCAATGGGAAGTCAAACGTCATTATTACATTTATTTGATGCATTTTTTTTTATTTGTCTATTTCCTGTAATCTACATTACTGTTGCTGCAGTATTTTGGCCTTTTACAGAACAATTATTTGTATCCAGAATATGTTTAATTGTGTATTATTTTTGGTATAAGTCCTTTCTACTGTATGTTTATATTTTCTGTTTATGTTCATACTTTATTCCACCTTTTACATATTTGAATGCCTCGATAAACATGCATTCATCTTGCTACTTATGTATCCATATATCATGTTCTATTTACGTGTATATACACTTGGACTATTTATATTGCATTTGTATGCAACATTGTCTTGCACTATTAGATTTCTATTCTATTATTTATTTGACTATTTGTATTGGTGTTATGTTTTTTATGTCCTATATATTATGTTGCATTGTTGGAGGAGCCTGGGATTTATTCAATGTTCCTTTCCAGATCTACACTGTAGCTATATGAAAATAAAGCCATGAATCATGAATCTATCTATCTATCTATCTATCTATTTTAATGACATATTGTTTTAGCAAACTTTGTTAATTCTTCAAGTTAACTCTGATTGGGTATTTGATATCTTGAATGGAGGGTTTTTGGTGAATTGTCACTTTAAAGGCTTGACTGATATCTTCAAAGACCCAAAGACAATCCAAGATCAAGATTTACAAGATTGAAAGTCTTTTAATTTGTTTGTGGCCGAGATTCTTAATCAATCAGGCTCACAGAGCAAAGCTTCTGTCGTCACTCAGCTGCTCGGAATTCATCACAGACACATAAAGAGAGGAGAGGAAGAGGAAGAGAGGAAGAGAGGCTCTCAGAGGACGGCACACTGATGAAACCACCACAGATAGCCTCGTCAAGACAATTCTGATTATCAAAACAGCTCAGTCCATTATGTGATCAGGATGTCTAATTTGCTTCGACAGAGCAAACTTTTAATGAATATGTACTGCTAATTAGCTTTTGGCAGTATATAGAAAAGTTGTATGGAAAATGTTGTACTGTGTACCAGAATTTTTCAAAGTGTGAGGCGCGCCTCCCTGGGGGGGCGCCAGAGAGCTTCAGGGGAGGCGCAGCGGGAGAAAGAAATTACGAGAAAAAGACGAGTAAAGTGTCATTTGCACACCTTTGGCTGTCTGTGGAGACAGAGTTCCCCCACCTCGCCAAAAAGGCTGTAAAAGTGCTCATTCCCTTCACCTCCACCCAGGAGCGGACTGGCCTTCTGTGTGTTCTGGAGAATCACAGAACGGCCGGTCGTCAGCGGGCCGTTGAGGCCGGCTCGGTTCGCTGACGGGCGACAGAGATCCGTTCAGCGGGCCGTTTCCACGCAGCGAGGCTTATGGAGTCAGATTTGGGTCAATATTCTAGCGTGTAAAACAAGCTACTCACAGCGGAAAATGTGCTTTTACACCCGCATAAAATGACCCTCGCGGCTATGCGCTCGCTCGCGAGAGAGACAGCCCTCTTGCTCGCTCGCGGGAGTGTCACCCTCCCGGAGTCTGTCTACGCGCGTGAAAAGTTTCTGGCACTTTGGGGCGGAGCCACTGGACTTTGATTGACAGCTGCAAGGAAGCCCGGAGTTGCCAGGTTTGATAAATGCCTGAACTACCAAGAGCCGAGGAGTGACAGCTGCAAGATCTGCAAGTTGTCCATAAAAAGCTATTATATTCGTACAGTGTACAGCTAATATATATATTGTTCCCACTAAAGTAGGGGTGAGTGTAATAAGGAGGCAAAGATGACGTTCAGTGTGTTGCCGGGAGCTATAAGGATGTATCCAGGATGTTGAAAATGTAAAAAAACCAAAGATAAAAAGGTTTTAAAAAAGTTGTTGTTTAATGTTTTAAGGAGGTGACGCTACTCAGCCAATCAAATTGGTGCAGTCAGTGAGTCAGCACGATAGATTCAAACACACACAGAGAGACGAAACAAGAAGAGAGAAACAGTCAGAGTCATTTCAAATGGCGTGCTCAAAAAAGAGAAAGTTAAACAGCGAAAACAGAGCATTTAATGACATGTTCTCTTACTGGACCTCTTTGAAATGCAATTGAATACCCCTGCATTATAGCAACAACAACAACAATAATAATAATAGCAATAATAATTGGGAGGGGGGGCGCGGCTGTTCTTATGTTCTCTGAGGGGAGACTCACCTTCCCACACATTCACAAGCGGTGTTCATGGAACAATCGTGAACATCTCTTCAGCGTGTGTTAACCGCAGATCTTATTTCAGGCTACTAACCACAAACACGTTAAAAAAAAGAAGTTTGACTTCGAGTTCAGGGAACAGGAAGTTGTTTCTGGGTTTAAATAAAATGCTAGTTTGGAAAAATACTCAATGACAATTTAGTAGGTATATTGTTTGACATCCATGTTAACCACCTAAGTTTAGCATTTTAACATGCTAACATCTGCTATTGAGCACTAAACACAAAATACAGACCGGTGTCCATGTGAGTTTTGCTGGTATTTGGTCATAAAGCAAAGAATTGGACAAATACAATGCTGACCAGATGGGATCGTCAAATTACAACTAGGGGACAGATTCATGTTTGTAAAATCCATCCAAAAGGTTGTTCAATCTGGGAGATGCTTTGACCTGCATTGCCATCCTGGAGCCATTAATGTGTCTAAAAAATACAATGTAACACTGACTTGTTAAATGTGATGAAACCCTTTGCATGACAAGTGCACTACATATCAGTTGCAGTGTTTCTAGTACCGCTGAACTCCAGGGTGTCTCCGCTGACGTCTTTTGCAGCTGACATACTGCAGGTGTTTGTATATATGTCAAATGCATTTTTTGTCCGGGATCTTACAAGCAGCTGTTCTCATGGAATAATAGGTTCATCTTTTCCTGTTGTAAGCTTTAGACATCCAATACATCTAAACTTTGTGTTTCAATGACCCTCAGTATACATGTGGAATCAAATGCCCCAAACCTTCTAAATTAACTAATTTCTGGTGATACGACAAGTCAGACTAATTTATCTTCCTCGTGTTTGCCCTTGGAAAAGCCTCAGCTTGTCCCTTTGTGCGGGGGAATGTTCAGGACAAAAGGAGTGGAACGTAAAACTCTATCATCATCAGGCTTTTTTCCTCTGCACTGGCCCTAATTGCTCCTTTCTCCTTGTGTGTGTGTGTGTGTGTGTGTTTCAGACAAGGTGTCCATCTATAACTTGCAGAAGGAAGGACCCCCGCCCGGGCCAGCCATCTGTCACATGGGCACCTGGAGGGACTGCAGGCTTGTGCCGCTTACAAGGCAAAATCATTAAGAATAACAAATGTCTGGCTAAGTTTGGCTCTCAATCACCGGGTCTGGGTTCAGGACTCTTTCAAGGTGATGAACAAACTGTATCACTACCTTTATGTCAAATACATTAATAGTTTTTTTTATTTCACAAATGTGGACTATTTTGAGTGGGCCCATTACATAAGATCCAGATAGAAAGTAGCTACGACTACAGATTGAATTGCAACCAAACTGGAAATACATCCAGGGGTTAAATACTTTTGCAAGGCACTAAGATGAGACATGATTGCACACCGTACCAATTTCAACCTACAGATATCATTGTGAAAGTCACCAGTTGAATAGACCCTATTCTCTATATTATCCAGGTTTACTGAAATGTTTTGTTTAAATATGCAAATTAGGAATGTATTTCTCACGTATTTACTTATTTACAACTTTCTCAAAACAGAGATGAAGCCAGGTTCAAAATTCTTGACGTATTAAAGTCAGATTTTTTTACAGAGGGGATTTTGGATGTATCTTTGTGTCACTCCATAAATCATAAAACTGTCAACAGCCCAAAAGAAAGCTGTTATACCATGCCTTAGTGATAGAACGCTCGATACATCAGACTGTTTGTACACAACCCTGTGTAAAGGCTTTGGGAATATAGATAGGAATTAAACTAAAACGTTTGGTGTATGTAAGAGTTACTGAAGTTTAGATTTAAAATGCACTACATCTTTTTAGAATACTCTCAAAAGATTGAATACCAATCACAACAGACTGGGCTCTGGTTTCAGACAGAGGGTGAAAAGAGGTGCTGCAGCACAGGCAGTATGAGACAAATAAAGAGCTTTTTGAACATTAAAACATAGAGACATGTCCCAGTAGAGACACTAAATACTGATATGAACCTGAAGATGAGCAGAATAGGGCTTCTTATGTTAAGTTTAAAACATGCACATTAGGCATTATTCAATTATACGTTTTTGTACATTTTGACCAAATCTAAAGACCTAATGGACAAAGCTGATAAGATCATCATATTTATATAATATGCATTGCAGTGTTTTCTTTCCACTTGTGTGAAAGGACACAAACTCTATAAACTGCTTGACAAAAGTGGATTTAGCCAGTAAGTCCCACTTGAATTTCTTTGTGTCATCTTCAATCCATCCATCTCTCTGGCCTGAATCCACGCACCGGATGTTACAAGCGAGCACACCAATTAGAATACCACCCAAGAACATACAACTGATTACATGCCATCATACACACACACACTCACACACACACACACACACACACACACACACACACACACACACCCCCACACACACACACACACACACACACACACACACACACACACACACACACACACACACACGGTCAGTGTAGGTCTGAGGGGACGTTGATGAATGGATGTGAAGGGTGTCATCCTGGACAAACAGAGCCTGGGCCCACATGCTGCTACATCCTGAAAAATATGCCTGTTCCACGGAGAGCTGGGGAAATAGTGAGGAGGTCTCTCACATCCTCCCTGTTGCTCCGCTTGTCTCTTCCCTACATATGCACTCCATTTGTGTATCCCCTGTGCACAGAAGATGAAGAAATAACACACAACAGATAAATGTGGTGTGACCACGTAAGCTTTACAGACAGATATCAGCGCTGCGGGCTCGTGTCTGATACTGGACACAAAGAACACACACTCTCTTTCACAAGGTCAATGTTTTCTGACGAGCGGCGGCGCTGTCAACATTCCCGCTTCCCTCACGCTGTTACAGCCAAATAAATACGTCTGCCTCCGCCCGCTAATCTGCGATGCCACCCTGCTTCGCTCCTCCCAGGGTTTGCAGATAAATAGTTTTGTGTAAATGGCCTCTTAAAATATGACATTGCCACGCTGTCAGAGGAGGGGAGGGGGAGCAAGGAGGAGAGGGAGGCGGCCATGATGGAGAGGGAACAGACCTTACTCTCCAGTCTGAAGGTGGAGTTACTGTATGCGAGGTATGGTAGAGGATATGGGACACATTAGACATTGTCTGAGATTAAAGTCAGTTATTTCTGAAAGTTTTACTTTTTTTTAATCTCAGAATTCCAACCTAATCTAAGGATACAAGAAAATAAATCACTTTTGACATGCCCTTATCCTCGAGATGCAAACTCCATCACAACCTTTCATAGCAAAGGAAACTCATACTGTATTTATCAAGCCATGTATTCAACTCATTATGAAAGAGCATATTATGAAACATATGTTTAATTATAACCAACATGTTCTTTACATCATTTTAGTTAAAGTATACACTTTACGACAATTGTACGATTCGGTTTAGTCCTAAAAAAACGTTTTTATATTTATATATCTTGACTTTTCATGTTTAATAATTACAAGAAAAAGGATGTTATGTTCTAAATCAAACAGGAGCATGTGAAGCAGCTCAACTCTTCTCCAATGTTTATGAAAGAAATATTGAAAAGCATGAATGTTGTTGGTTCTATAAGTATTCACACACATTAAAACAATTATGTCCATTAGTTGGGAGTGTCTGCATTGTGTCTGTGATTATAATATTCACATGCAATGAGGTCGCACCCCCACCCGTTTCCTAACCGCCACCTGACTGAAGCTTTATTTATGGACATTCATAAGTGTGCCATAAACATTCACATTTTTTTTAAACGCTCACTGTTCTTCTATTTGTCCATACCACACCATCCTGGTGCCATGCAGCATCACTTGTGTTCATCCACGGCTAAAAGTAGTCCCGAACCAAGTAGCTATATCCCCCCAGAATTAACTCCATCATTTTGAAGCTTCAGTTTAGAAAGCAATGTTTGTTGATTACACAGTTAGAAGTGTTTTCATGACAATAGGAACCGTACGTTCAGCCTTGCAGTATGGTTTGAATTTGGATTAAAATATTTGTTATGATACAATCACATGTGCATGTCTGAAGATGTTGTACTGCCAACATGTGTAATTAAATAATACATTTCTTGGGAATGATTCACACTGCGGTTTATAATACAATTCAGTGAAAAACAAACATTTATAGAAGTAAGAACACATGAATGCACCGCATCAAAGCTGGAGTAATAACACATTGTGTGATTGGCCCTCGTCCTCCACTGAAGTATGATTGGAATGATCTCCTTTGATCAGGTCTTACACTGACTGGACTCAGTGGTCTGACTGTTGTCTCAGATGGACCCTCCTCACGTGGCCGGGGGGAGCTGGGGGGTGGGGGCTGGGTGCAGACGGAGAGACAAAAGAAAGCCTCACACCCAGAGGTGGAGGGTGGAGTATAGGAGCCGAGGATGAGGTAGGTAGGAAATGAGCGAGGGGGTTGTGGTGGTGTGTGAATGTGACGGGTGGAGGTGGTGGTGGGGGAGGGTGGGTGTTTCCATACAGTACGAGGTCGGGGAGATATATGAAGGCTTGTCACATTGCAGAGGTTGAGGTACGGTCTCTATTGGTCCAGACAGTGACCTCCAGCACGGGGCCAAAGCATTTCCAGATGTCTGCCAGCAGTGTTACTGGAGCTGCGTGCATGTGTGGCAGGGGTCTGAGGAGGGGGGGGGGATCCCTACAGCACAATGTAAGGGAGAGGAAGACATTTGGCTTGAAAATCAAATGACGAGACATAAAATGTCTTAGAGTGGGATAAAGCAGACAACGTGTGTGTGTGTGTGTGTGTGTGTGTGTGTGTGTGTGTGTGTGTGTGTGTGTGTGTGTGTGTGTGTGTGTGTGTGTGTGTGTGTGTGTGTGTGTGTGTGTGTGTGTGTGTGTGTGAGCATATCTGCAGTCCGTGATGAATGGAGACGTAGACATTAAAGCACTTTAGATTTCTTCCCCCTGCGCGTTTGCCCAGAGGGAATCTTTGGCGTTCATTTATTCCGCTCCCCAGCGTGCCGGCTTGCAGAAGATCCAACATCAATCAAGCTGTTTCATTTTTCTAATGCTCGTTTTGTATCACCATTTTGCATTTTAGGTTCATCATTACTGGTGACAAATAGGCAGAAGCATTGTCTGGGCAATGGTTACATTAGGGGTGATACACCGGGGAGTCTAAGGACGTCTGAATTATGAGAGGATTTCAGTTGTCTGGGATTTTCTTTGACTAAAAATGGAATCTGAAAGTTCAAGCTCAGGGGACGAGGAACAGAGACTCGGACGAGAATGCTTCGGCGCTGCAGCGTCACCCGGGATTAAGAGTATTAAAGCAGAACAAGATTTCAGACATGATAGTGCATGTTTTGCATCAGCTGTCAGAAGCTGGTTCCTCCATTGTTCTGAACAGCACTGCAGAGAGATGATGAGATTCTTCTCAGCGCATCGTGAGAATTCACCAAAACTGTAGAGGCATTAGCCTTCATGAATACCACCCCCTGGTGTTCCCTGGGTAGTGAGGGAAAAGCACAGTACGTATTGCAGCAATGTGGTGTAGGAACAGCAAGAGAAGCTTTCTTTCCTCCCGATCCGGGCCCTTTAGTGCAGAGGAATGGGGGTGGGTCTCCGGGGGTCTCTGTTTACCGTTCCGTCTCACTTTCACCTGTTGGATATCCCCTCCTGTCTGCCACCTGAATATAAAGAGCTTTCCAGGCTTAGGGAAACTTTCCAGTCACCGTGGAAGACAATCAAAACATTGACCAGGGCCTCAATCCGCCTCAATAACGCTGCCCGGTTCAACTGCCAGGTTACAGCGGGTGTTATGCTAAAGATGTACGAACTTGAAATGAAAGGCTGCTTAGATAAAAGAAGCAATACATGGCATGTGTAGAATAAATTAAGCTTTTCTGTTCCCTGTGGAGAAAATGAGTCAAAAGCATTAAACACAAGTAGGTTCTAAAATGACTGCAGCTCTTTGTGGAACACATGAAATAAAACACAACACAGAAGTTATGTAGAAAGGAAGATGCACTACATCACACACATAATAGTGTATACATTTTTCTTTATGCTAGAGCATGCGATGTAAACACAGTTTTAAACGTGTTTTAGCATGGTTTGCCCTCTCTAAGATTTATTATTTCATTCATTATTTATTTTCTGTAATGCTGTAGGATATCTTTAAAGAAGCTTTAAACATCAACCTATTAAATCAAGCAATACATTTGTTGACAAAATTGTACATAACTGTTGATTAAGAATTCCATTAGTGGCAGACAGCTCTCGTATTTCTATTTGCATTGTTCCCCTTTATTTCTCTTCGTCTTCGTTCTGTGAGATAATTGTGTTACAGTATGTCGTCATATTGTTGTGTTTATAATGTGAATATTCTGATTGTATTAAATACAAAATAAAAACTGTAGAAAAAAGGGCTGAAGAGAGAATGTCCAAGCCTACTCAAATCTAAGGGGTAGCATGTGAAGTGTACAAAGCAGATGTGTTGAATATTGTTATCCCTTTGCTAGCTCTCAGAAGGTTGCATCTGTCTCTCAAGCCGCATCCACAGAGCGCTGCCCTCAGGGTGGGCACTGCTTGAGATTGTCACAGAGCGCTGCCCTCAGTGTGGGCACTGCTTGAGATTGTCACTGAGCGCTGCTCTAGAAGTTCAAGTTATTTTAACTTTGACATTGTTAACTGCTGACCTTTTGACTCGCATCTGATCTGATTACATCTGTATGTAGCTGTGCAAGCTAGCAAGGGAGGTAACCATAGTAACACATCTTTACTTCACAGAAAGGCTCTGCGCACAAACTCGTAGTGGGCAAAGAACACATTATAGAAAAGAAGAGAAACAAATAAGTAGAAGAGGACAGGGACACTGAACCAAAGCAGTGACATTTTGAAATGGAGACGCACAAATGCTGTGTCCAGCTCTCTGTGGGTTCCTCTCTGCAGCCTACCCATTACACACACTGCCATGTGATCTATTGTTTGTATAGGGTATTGATCAGGGCAGCTGAAAGAAAATACATAAGAAATGTACGAAGCCAAAATGTTCAAACAATAGTAAAAAGATGAATTGATATATATATATATATATATATATATATATATATATATATATATATATATATATATATATATATAATTGCAATATTATCCACTCTATTGTTTTCTGGTCTATGGAAACATATGGTATTGATTTAAGCAGAACAATGGATGAAAGCAACAAGTCAGACTGCAGCGCTGCGTAGTGATCTTTTAGAGGTTCTGCTGGTCTGAAACCTGTCCCATATATCTGTGGCGTCACCTCCACACCTCTGAAACAATCTCTTCTTCACACTCTGGAATTGCGGTAGACCTCTCACACACAACGGCCCGATGCAGTGTCAGTATTAGATTTATCAGAGAAACTCAGACGTGGATGGAAACATCTGCAGCTGTGTGTCAGAGTCTGAGTTAACACAGCCATATGGAGACCGGCTCTCTGTTACCTGTTTAGTTTTAAATGCCCCAGAGACAGAGTTGATCAGGAAATCAAAAATTCAGTGGGAAAAGCAAGATAGCAGGATCACTCCTCGGGGGAAACGTGCGTTCCTAAAAGCTTGGCTAAATATTTGTTCCATTTCCTTCCAAGCCGGTCGAATGTTGAGGTTTAATCACAGCGATTAGCCTCGCTGATAAATGCTACAGCCACACATACACCGCTAAGCATTTTGTTCTTATCTTTCTCTGGCTGTCACGCAACGGACCCAGACCCGAATTCCAGGAGAGAGTGTTCCAGTGTCCCGTGTAGTTCTGTGTTCACCAGTGGATGGAGAGTTTCTTTAAAACTGTGTTACGTTTACAACAGGAACAGCCTGAACAACATTATTAAAACCTGCTCTGAGGTCATCGGAGTGAGACAGAGAGACTTCAACTCTTTCTGTGACCAGCAGATTCTGTGGAGGGCACAGAGCATTCTGGCCTCTGCTGGTAATGTCATAGATGAATGTCATACGTTGCCATCAGGGCGTAGATGTGCTCTACCTGCTCTAAAGACAAATCGCTGACAACATCATTCATCCCCTCTGCAGTCAAACATTACATTCTTGTTTCTTTTTTTCATTTTTTTACTTTATTATTTATTTACTTATTTATTGTGATGCTATGAACTATTTATCGTGTAAATTGGAATGATCCACGTCCAGGTTACCGGTGTATCTGTGTGCTTTCTTCCGGTATGTTCCGGCCTGCTCATAACCAATTGCCCTTTGCAGGATTAATAAAGTTGTTGATTGATTGAAAAAACTCAATATGCTCTTTTTTAGTAATATTGTTATCAGTTAGTGATAAGATATTTTTGGAAATGTATCAGTAATCTGATTGCATCTTTTTTATGTAACTGCAAATCTCCACCTTTTAATATCTGTTCCCGTGGGTTACATACACAACTGCGTACTTGCTGTTCAGTTGAAAGAAGGGAGCAGCAATACGAGGCTACAGAGGTTCAGTACACTGTCAGTCCACAGCTGCAGGGTGTGAGTATCAAACATGATTCACACATTATTATGAGCCCAATGGTAGATACACATTTAGCTCTGTGCAGTGACAACACTGACACGCTGACTTTACTTGAATGTTTTATGTCAACATATTTTAAACATTTGTATTAGGTTAGTTGAAAGCAAGAATATTAGGTTAAATACAAATGATTAGATTCAACTTAGTATTATTGCTTTCAACTAACCTAATACAGTTGTGTGAAACACGTTGACATATACTCGTTACAGGTCAACAATTATGGTTTATGCCACAACTATTATATTGTATTGTTACAGTAATACTTATTGAAGAAAACAAAACTATTTGAAGTATAAAACAGATTAGAATATTGGTCAGGCATGGTCCACATTGGTTTGAAAACAGGAACTGTTCCCAAGCATTAGCCATTGTGTAACAATCAACCAATGTTGGTTTACTGTGAGCGAATAATGATCATACATAACAGTGTTTGTGTCAAAGATCTCCTGGTTCTGCTTCACGTATGAGAACTAGATGGCATTACAGAGAGCCTGGTTCCTCATGTTTCCTAAGCCTGTTCCGTTCTCCGGCTGGGATCAGACAGGAGTTCTGCCCCAAAGATGACACCTACATACAATGACTCACTATCACATGCAACAAGTTCAATCATGAATTCTCTGTGGCTTTTTTAGAATGAGGGCATTTAAATGGTTTACAATTATCGGTAATCAAAACTATGGCCCCCAGACAGTGGGACTGAGGGTCTGAGGTTGAACCCGATAAATCATATTGTTTGGTGGATGCAGTTTGAACCAGAGTCGCAGCATGGAGGTCGGATCGTCACCAAAATAAATAAATAAGTGGTCCGAAAAAGGTTCATGACAAAAACAATACACATAGCCTTCCTCAGGCAGTGTGTTTGTACCGCGGACAGGAGACCCCCCCCCTTGATGAGAAACTCTAAGAAATGATCGGGGAATCCCTCCGGAGTGGAGTCATGACGACTGGATCTGAATTATGTTTTCGTATTTGGTGATTCGTGTCCCAGCTGTCGATCAGCTGTGCGCAGCGTCTCCACTGCAGCCTGTGCACCCCCCCCCCCCCTCCCCGCAGCAACTCTATATCCACCAGTTAGAGGAAATACAACTAATGTGTTGTGTTATATTAGCTGTACAATTTACCACATATGGTGTTCTTAGTTTCCATACCTCCTGTGTTTTATGAGCGACTTATCAAGTCTTAGCAAATGGCATAAAACATGATTAAACATGATAGTGTAGTGCCGGGAGATATGGGAGTCGGAGGCGGTGCATCGAAGGTGCAAAAAGGGTACTTTAATACGGAGCAGAAAGAGACATGTTGTCGGGTCGCAGCCCGGGTCGACAAGAGGGTGAAGTCAGGAGGGCACACAACATATAAAGTAAACACATAACATGTCCGTGTGGGAACAATACCCCCAACTGTAGTTCCATGTATGAATTATGTCCCAGTAGTTAAATAGTGATCACTACACAAGCCCCCCCAGAATTCAACCATGGACACTATCCCCGTGTCCGGGAGGAAGCACCACAGGGGCCGAGGAGGGTGGGGTTGCAGGTGAGGGCCGGGCCATGGAACGGGCCGTCGGAAGGGGGCCGCAGGAGAGGGAAGGGGCCCTAACGAGGGCGAGGGCATCCTCACCGGGGGTGGGCGACGGGCCGGAACGGGGGTGGGCGTCGTAAGGGGGCCGCAGTGCTGCGACGTGGGGACGGTGTGAATATCCCGGTGGTCCCCAGCAGGGAGGAGCGCTGCCCGGCCGCAGGCGAGGGCACAACGGCAGCGGGCACAAAGTCCTCGGGAGGAAAGAGCCGGGTCCCCGGGGGGCAGGAGCAGCATCCCCGGGAGGAAGGAGCCGTGGACAGGGGAGAGGCCAGACGGGGCGCCGTCCGGAGCCGCCGTCGAGGTGAACCGTGAGCCGCGGTAAGAGGAGAGGCCAGGCAGGGTCCCGGAGCGCGCCACCCACGGGCCAATGAAGGCATGGGCGACGTCCGAAACCGCCGAGGCGAAGGAAGAGGCCAGACAGGCTCCGGAGCGCGCCACCCACGAGCCGGTGGCAGCATGGGCGACGTCCGAAACCGCCGAGGCGAAGGAAGAGGCCAGACAGGCTCCGGAGCGCGCCACCCACGGGCCGATGGCCGCATGGGCGACGTCCGAAACCGTCGAGGCGAGACGGGGTCCAGGAGTGCACCACCCAGGCGTCGATAAACGTGAGTGGCGTATGGAACCGCCGTCGAGGTGGTGAAAAAGGTGAGAGTGTCCACACGAGGCCGACCAGAAATGGTCGAACCTCCTCTCAGGCACCAGAAAAAAAAAACTCAAAAAGGTCGATAGCCGTTAGCAGCTAGCTGTTAGCAGCTAGCCGTTAGCTGAGGCCGTTAGCTGGCAGCCATCGGTAGCTGCTAGCCGTCGTTAGCCCCACGTGGATAGCTGCTAGTCGTCGCCAGCTAGCGCCGCTGGGACGTGCAGCCGCACGCCCCGAAGAAACAGCCCCATGAGGTAGCAATGGGGTTGCTGGTCGACCCAGCAGGTCGTGCATCGTCCCCCCCGATGCGGGAACGGCGAGCAACGTCTCCAGCCTTCTGCGGAGCGCGCACCGAGCCTCAGTCCGCGTGCCGGTGGCAGCCACGGACGTCTCCAAAAATCCCCGGCATTTCGAGAAAGGAACTCGAGTTCCTTTTGCCGTGTTCGGCTTCGTCCCGGAAACTTCTCAAGACGTGTCAGGGTCACCAGTGTAGTGCCGGGAGATATGGGAGTCGGAGGCGGTGCATCGAAGGTGCAAAAAGGGTACTTTAATACGGAGCAGAAAGAGACATGTTGTCGGGTCGCAGCCCGGGTCGACAAGAGGGTGAAGTCAGGAGGGCACACAACATATAAAGTAAACACATAACATGTCCGTGTGGGAACAATACCCCCAACTGTAGTTCCATGTATGAATTATGTCCCAGTAGTTAAATAGTGATCACTACACAAGCCCCCCCAGAATTCAACCATGGACACTATCCCCGTGTCCGGGAGGAAGCACCACAGGGGCCGAGGAGGGTGGGGTTGCAGGTGAGGGCCGGGCCATGGAACGGGCCGTCGGAAGGGGGCCGCAGGAGAGGGAAGGGGCCCTAACGAGGGCGAGGGCATCCTCACCGGGGGTGGGCGACGGGCCGGAACGGGGGTGGGCGTCGTAAGGGGGCCGCAGTGCTGCGACGTGGGGACGGTGTGAATATCCCGGTGGTCCCCAGCAGGGAGGAGCGCTGCCCGGCCGCAGGCGAGGGCACAACGGCAGCGGGCACAAAGTCCTCGGGAGGAAAGAGCCGGGTCCCCGGGGGGCAGGAGCAGCATCCCCGGGAGGAAGGAGCCGTGGACAGGGGAGAGGCCAGACGGGGCGCCGTCCGGAGCCGCCGTCGAGGTGAACCGTGAGCCGCGGTAAGAGGAGAGGCCAGGCAGGGTCCCGGAGCGCGCCACCCACGGGCCAATGAAGGCATGGGCGACGTCCGAAACCGCCGAGGCGAAGGAAGAGGCCAGACAGGCTCCGGAGCGCGCCACCCACGAGCCGGTGGCAGCATGGGCGACGTCCGAAACCGCCGAGGCGAAGGAAGAGGCCAGACAGGCTCCGGAGCGCGCCACCCACGGGCCGATGGCCGCATGGGCGACGTCCGAAACCGTCGAGGCGAGACGGGGTCCAGGAGTGCACCACCCAGGCGTCGATAAACGTGAGTGGCGTATGGAACCGCCGTCGAGGTGGTGAAAAAGGTGAGAGTGTCCACACGAGGCCGACCAGAAATGGTCGAACCTCCTCTCAGGCACCAGAAAAAAAAAACTCAAAAAGGTCGATAGCCGTTAGCAGCTAGCTGTTAGCAGCTAGCCGTTAGCTGAGGCCGTTAGCTGGCAGCCATCGGTAGCTGCTAGCCGTCGTTAGCCCCACGTGGATAGCTGCTAGTCGTCGCCAGCTAGCGCCGCTGGGACGTGCAGCCGCACGCCCCGAAGAAACAGCCCCATGAGGTAGCAATGGGGTTGCTGGTCGACCCAGCAGGTCGTGCATCGTCCCCCCCGATGCGGGAACGGCGAGCAACGTCTCCAGCCTTCTGCGGAGCGCGCACCGAGCCTCAGTCCGCGTGCCGGTGGCAGCCACGGACGTCTCCAAAAATCCCCGGCATTTCGAGAAAGGAACTCGAGTTCCTTTTGCCGTGTTCGGCTTCGTCCCGGAAACTTCTCAAGACGTGTCAGGGTCACCAGTGTAGTGCCGGGAGATATGGGAGTCGGAGGCGGTGCATCGAAGGTGCAAAAAGGGTACTTTAATACGGAGCAGAAAGAGACATGTTGTCGGGTCGCAGCCCGGGTCGACAAGAGGGTGAAGTCAGGAGGGCACACAACATATAAAGTAAACACATAACATGTCCGTGTGGGAACAATACCCCCAACTGTAGTTCCATGTATGAATTATGTCCCAGTAGTTAAATAGTGATCACTACAATAGTATATAAAACCATGATCGTACAACCTAGAAATGCAAAACCGCATAATTTATGAGAAAACATTTCATCACATTAACACAACATATTCGAGGTGGTTTTAAATAACATATCCGTATTTATTTATTTCTCCAAGTTATGTTTTTGTGTGCACTGAGGAATCTCAAACAGGCGTTTGTTTAATCATTTTAAGATTGGCTTCAATCAATGTTTGAAAATGAATTCTTCATATATGATAAATGAGAGGTAACATTTTATTTATGGTATTATTTCCACATATTTCTCTCCATTCTTCCTTCTGCCAACCGTGTCGCAGTTTCTCGTCTCTCCGGTTGTTGTGCTTAGTGCGTACGCATGGGTTAGAGTTTGTGTGGAGGACCGCATGTTTTCCCGTCAAGTTAGTATTTTATAAATCGCAAACATTGCGTAGAAACTGGCGTAAGCCATCTTTTGAGCGTATATCCCTTTATAAATGAAGCCCCTGGACTTGTTCCAAGGTGGAAGTGCAGTTTGCCCATGGGTCTGTGTCAGTGTGCTGGTTCTGCTGCAGGGATTCTAGGCTCGGCTCTTCTGAACATGTGGCCCCAACAAGTGCTAGTGCTTATAGCTAGTTATCCCTGATTAGAAAGATGAATACCTTGGCCCGCGCAGTGTGCTAGGTGCTCTGTGCACTTTGGTTCATCTGAGATTAAGTCTGCTTGACAATATGAAAGCACAATGAAAACATTTTCTTTGTTTTCCTTTTTTCTACTTTCTTTTCTTCATCTTTTCCTTCATCCTGCTTTTCTTTGATTACGTATCCATTTTGGAAATGTGTGTATGTGTGTGTACATGTACACTGAAACAATTAAAACATTTACTTTAATTATTATGTCAACAGATTTCACATAAGCAATAATATGAAGTTCAACTTTAAAAAATGCGGTTCTACAGTCTTTACTATTTTGTTTCCGTGTGTCTGTTTCACTGATTGTCTGTATTCATATTCAATTGACTTAGCAGAATACAAAATAAATAGTTTAAGGAAAGTTTATTTATATCCTCCTGGGAACCGAGGGGAAAAAGCCCCTTTCAGCAAAAGGCAATTCAAAATGAAAGACAGTTAGAGCATTAAGAAATAGTGCAGCGGAAACACATAAAGAATTGGCAATTAAAAACATTGATTAAAAAGCAAAGAGAATAAAATAAACATAACACAAGCTAATATAGAATAACACAAGTATAAAACACATAAATACAGTGCAGTCTAAGATATGAATAATTCAATTGAAAGCAGTGGCAACAATAAAGTCTTCAGCCTGGATTTAAAAGTCGTAATAGTTGAAGTAGAACTGCAGTTCTTTGGGAGTTTGTTCCAGATATTTGGAGCAACTGAACTCCTCCATGTTTAGTTCTGACTGTGGGGACAGGAAGCAGACCTAAAGACCTGAGAGTTCTGGATGGTTCATAATGTAGCAGGAGGTTAGAAATGTATTTTGGGCCTAAACCATTCAATGCTTTTGAACCAGCAGCAGTATTTTGAAATCAATGATTTGACACACAGGAAGCCAGTGTGAAGACTTCAGAACTGGACTGACCCTCTTTGTTGAATGAAGAACAACATGAGGATGCATTCATTGCTGTGCTTCATGAGACTCTCAGTCAGTCACAGGCTGATCTGGACAGCAGCCTTGATATTGACCCTGTCTCTGCTGAGGTCCTGCTGTCTAGATGAAATGTAATTGAAGGGCAGCGCTTCTTACAAACAGAGACAGAGAGCTCTTCTCCTCTTTAAGGGAGTAACGATCCATGTCTTCTCCTCTCACAACTCGTCTCTGCACCGGCCTGTTGATCTATCTCTGCATGTGGGGTGATTCAAACAAGAAGCAAGTCTGTACTAATGTGCATAGTCGGGGGTTACGAGCTGCAAAGTAATGTTTGTACAAACTGAATTTCCTCTCGGGGATTAATAAAGGTTCATCTTATTTTAGTGTAATCTGATTCGATTGTCTATAACGCAGTCATTTAGCGTGTTACTGTTGATAACAGCAGTAATTACATCACAGTTGCTAAGCACAAAATGGCCACTTTAAGGTCTTCAACCATCTGCAAAACTGGAGGACAGAAAAATAAATTAAATGCCTTTTTCTGCTTCTGCTGGAGCGACAGTACACTCGTGAGTTTATGGATGAGGAGACGGGGCAACAAGGTCAGAGTCACATAGCAGAGGTAACCAGGCTTGTCTCGGCAAAGATCTTGTAGGAAATGTTGCCCGTTACGACAGTGGAATCACCGTCTTTTGGAAAATAACTGACACAGGCAAGGCAAGTGGCCTCCGTCAGACAGGAACACTTTGTAGGCTACCTGAAACAGAGTTAGAATGGAAACTGAGCTACAGAAAACATGGCTGATGTTCAAACATAGAGCAGAAACCGAGGAGATTAAGATTATAGATTTCACTTTATATTGTTATTTGTCATTTGATTTACGGTGCATCTCAGATTAAAGTAACTAGTAATGTGTAATGTATTACTATTTTGGACTAACTACCCCAACGCTGTAAATGTGTACACTTTTATTACTGGGACTATTTTCAGCTGTGGATGAATCCACATGTGGTGCTGTAGTGAGGATCTGTGGCAGCAGCATTTTGGGATTGAGTTAGAACAATTAAACATTCATATTACAACTTTTTCAAGTGTTTTATATTATATCAGGCCTTTGTCTCAGATGTTCAACCATTTTTACTTATGTTACATTTTAATTGAATGTCTTATTTATATTTATGTTGGTTTGTTGGAGTGATTAAGTTTTTCATTGCATATCTACACTGTAGCTGTGCATATGACAATAGCCTTTGAACCTTTGAACATATACCTTAAGTGAAGATGTATTCAAATACAATATGTCTCATCATCCAGTAAGTGTAGAGGCAACCTACTGAAACTGTACTCCTGTGCATTCCTTGGCTTTTTTACAACAAGCGCAATTGGATTTCCCCCGTAATGCTCTGATAGATAAGCACTTTACTCATTAGCATGGATTCAAGGGCTGTGGAAGGAATGAAGCAATCAAACGGTAATTCCACAGACAAACAGCGAGGCCATAAATCACCGCTCCCACACACTGAGAGAGAAGATTACATCGGCAGCGTGACCGCCCATCAAATACCAACCGCAACACCAGCCGGACGACACAACCTCTAACAACTTCACACAACATCCCAATGACACGCAACTCCGCCAGCGCCGAGGCGTCAGGAGGAAGAGACGGGGCGGGGGGGGGTTGGTAACGCAGGCTGACTGTGGAACAGGATGCTTAAAGGGAAGGTTTTAAGGAGATGAATCTGTGTGTGATGAGCAAAATAACACAGTGTTGAAAAAAGTTTTATTTGGCCAAAGTATAAGACATAAAATAAAACCATAGAAAATGACATTCTGCTCGTTTTCAGGTTCATATCAGTATGTAGTGTCTCTACTGGGACATGTCTCCATGTGCTGCAGCACCTCTTTTCACCCTCTGTCTGAAACCAGAGCCCAGTCTGCTCTGATTAGCTAGCTGCCCGGATCTGATGTGATTGGTTAACAGCTTAGATGTCCCGCCCCTTAGCCTATCACGTTCAATGTGTTGGAGTGCTAGCTAATAAAAAAAACGTTAATCATTCAGAACATTCAAGTTTTGATCTTTAATTGTAATGATGTATTCAAACTAAAAATGAGTTTTGACATTTGACATTTTTCCGGTCCAATGATATTTTCATTTAGTTAGCAATCCTTTTGAATTAATTAAATATTATCACTTATATTTTTGAAATGTCAGTTCTTCAGTGGCCCATTTTATCTTATTTATCCTTTCAGATTAAGAACAGTTTTTTTTGGTTTAAAAAACGTATCAGATCGGCTTTAAGACGTTCAGCCCTGATGTTGCCTGGGATGCAGGCCTTAACAGATAGGGGCTTGAAATCATGAGCATAATAACAAAGGCAGAGGCCCTTCCTCTGTCATGTTGTCTTCAGGTAGGTACTGCCAGAAATATTACTCCATATATTCTATAAACAATACTGTATACCCGAATTGGCTGCAAAACAAAACTGATGGCAGTGACACAGATCAACACTTTTAAACCGGATTTAGCTCCTTCCATTATGTATTAATTCAAACACCACAATAAAACAATACAACTAGTCTTTGTGATAACAGCAGCAGAGATTTCGGCCTTCTCTCCAATGGAACTAGATAGCACTGTTTGTGAAAGAATTGCAGAAAATAAATATACTTTTAAATAATCTCATAAGAATTGCACCTGTATCAATGCGGCTGTAGCTCAGAGGAAAGATATAGCTATCCTTTAAACTGCAGTCAACAAGGTCTGTGGATCATCTGGAGAAACGGGTCATGAGTTTGGGAAAAAGACATTGACATTTTTGTAATGTATTTTTGATGCTATGAGCATCAAAAGCTGAGTGCCAACTGGTTCCAACATATTGCAGAGAAGGCAGACGTCACACAGCTGACATCTCAGCAACTCCCACATAAGAATACGGAATGCAAAACATCACTAAAAGAGGAATATATGTTTTGTATATTATTATTTTTGGGCTGCATTAAATGTACTGGCTCAAAAGACATGTCTTAATATCCCCAAAACTTAAATCCAAGTATTATTCTGATTCATAAAGTAAAAAGAAGCTTTGAATCACAAAAAGAGACATGAAAGGAAGGGCTGAGCAGGTAATGTTGGAAATGTCTTTTGAACCTTCAAAGGGAGGTGGGGGGGCTCTTCAGTGTGAGGAGCTCCAGAGAGCGGCAGCAGAAAGGCCCCGTCACCCCAGGTCTGGCGCCCGGTCCAGGGAGTATTTAAGAGCTTTGCATAATTGGACCTGAGGCAATAAAAGGAGAGGACTGTAGAGGATCTTGGTTATTGAAGGCCTTGTAGGTCATGAGGAGGACTTTATAATTTGACTTTGAGCCAGTGGAGAATGTAGAAAAAAGGTAAGGGGGGGGGGGGGCTATGTTGAGAGAAAAGTGCTGGGTTGTGATGAGGGAGGAAGGCAGGTAATTAGGATCTCAGATTTATTGCAAATTGAAATATCTGAAATGTTCACTTTAATTAAATGTATTATGTCAGCAGATTTCTAAAATCTGTATTAGCTTTAACCAATTTATACTTCACATTATTGTGTTCAGCTAACCTAATACAGTTATTTAACCCAGGGTGAGTTTGCTCATGGACTTTACACTTGTATGAACCTTAAATGTTTGCCATGAATTGCTTCAGTTTCAAATAAACATATTGTTTTTGTCCCTTGTGAGGTATATTGCCTGATAAGTTACGTTATAAGTTAGCAAAATCAATCAAAGGCAAGTCAATTATTCTAGATACCTTAACATTCTTTTAAGGAAAAAACTGGCTCTACCAACTTGACCTCAGTAAAAAGTTAAACGACCTTCTGGATCCAGTGTGTTAATGTGCACACCTCCTGAGATAGTCAGTGACCACCAGAGGTGGGGTCGTTACTCAAAACAAGTAATATATGACATATTACTTACTTATTACAATATATCTACGCGTTACTTTATTCGTTACTTTACTCGTTACTTTACTCGTTACTTTACTCGTTACTTTACTCGTTACTTTACTCGTTACTTTACTCGTTACTTTACTCGCAGGGCCGCCGCTCCCTACAGGCAGATCACGCAGACTGCGGAGGGTGCTTCATTTTGCGGAGGGAGCCTCATCTGAAGCGCAAATGCGTGGCACCTACAGTGTTACTTGTTACTTTACTCGACATCCTCACTCTGGATTCGGAGGTCCTCCTTAGCTATTAGCTTCACGTTAGCATGTTGTCTTTGCAGGTGTTTGACGTGGTGTTTGCAACAGCTTCTGGCCTGGACACAGTTTGCACCTCACCGTCACATTTCTGTCCTTTCTTCGGACGAACTCAAAATAATAGGCATACCTCCACCCCTCGAAAGTTATCGCTGACTCAGCCATGTTTATGCAGCACTGCACGTGGACGCGCACGTGTCACGTAAATATAAACCTGTGGCGGAAATCCCTCTTGTCTGTCAAAGGGAGAATCTAGTCATTCTTTATATAATTAGGCTAACTGTAGTGTGATTACGGATTTTATAAAAGTAATGAAGTAACGCGTGTCGGGCAATGTTAGTAACTGTGATTACTGAATTATAAAAGTAAGGCGTTACATTACTCCGTTACCAACAAAAGTAATATTATTACAAAATTAATATTATTACAGGTGCAAGAATACGACTAATACAAAGTCCCTGCCGTCACTCCAGGCCTATACAACTTTATTTTGTTAATCATGCTTTAAACTAACTTAAAGGCACTTTTATTGATTCTGAAAAAGAACATGTTATTTCTATTTGTGTGATTCCCAGAAATATGGGGCTGATTACAAGAAGAATGATGTCCATCAACATATTGGCAGTTATAAGTCCAATAAATATTTTCTGTGCCCAGCCATCAAAGAGCCATATCTTCTATCTGCTGCTGCCTTTTGGCACTGATATGAACACATCAACAGACACAAATACTACTATGCTTTTTCAGGATTAAACTTCTAGCAGGCAATATGGCAGGAATGTGTTATTTATGATTTTCTGTGTGGTTATTCAAAAATTCACTTTGTATCTTACTCCAGGTGAAACCCAGAGCAGGTGTCGGCTCCCACCCATGGGTATCTGTAGTGCACTCTTGATAACGGAGGACATACAGTAATAACTGCAGTGGATATAAGCGATATGTAATACATATAATGGGTGAATATCCAAATGGAATGATATTAACAGCTTGAATGCTTTGGACTCCTCACACTGTTGTAAGCAGCAGTGCAGTAGAGTGTTCACAGACTGATGCTCTGTGTACACTTCTCATTGTCAACAAAGGTGCCCTCTACATGTGCGACCATTTGCATACTAGCAATGCAAACAGTAATCTAGATCATGTATTGTGAGAGGAGGCATTACAATACTGCAACAATGTAAAACAAGCCACAGCTGCTGTGAAAGTAAACAGAGGGAGGCCAGTGGAATTGAAGGCGGTGTGAATAAACAGTCATTTGACTTTAGATCATCATCTCCTGGTCACACCCTCAGGAGGGCACAGTTACCTCTTATGTGTCTGACTGATGCGTCCTTTTCTCGACTCACATGCATCAATCAAAAGAGACATGTCATCGCCTTGCATCTCATACTTTAAAGTTATATTTCTATTTCCCAGCAGGTAGTGCATAAAGGAACACTATGAGAGGTACAGACACATCCACAGAGAAAAGCATATTCAGTACTGTACCCTAAAACAAGGCATTAGAACCTCCTTATGGTAGTGATGTAGTGATACAGAATAACTCTACAATATAAAGTGAATATATAAATATAGATAGAAAGGCTTCACTGAGCGACGTGCTAAAAGCATAGCAGTCTTCAGAAAGGTGCATTTAGACAGTAGGAGAAAAACACGTGTTTTGGTTGTTCCAGCAGAAACACGTATGAACCTGAACATGAGCACGAGTAACCGCAGCTACACAGTTTCTCTCATCCCCTAAACTGCAATTAATGTACATCTTATATTGCAACATACACAAACCTTTTCAAATATCAACATATTTCCATCGGCAAGATATTAAATGCACAAGAAATGGAGCATGCGAAATATTCTCAAGAAATTGCCCAAGTGTCTTTGATGTTTTTTTGCAGTATATTTCTTCATCCATCTTTACCAGTGGATATTTCTGAAATGAATCACCCGGCACATATCCAAGGTCGCACACAGTTATACTACGCCATAAAGTGTGATGTGAGCCACAGCACTGAAAGCCCTGCAGGACATGTCTCCTGTGGGAGGGTTGTCTCTGGAACAGTCTCCCAGTGATGGCTGTGTTCAGAGGACAGGAAGCACTTAGCGTGTGTAGCGATGGAAGAAGTATTTAGATCCGGTAGTTGAGTAAAGGTACCAAAAGGGGAGAGTGGGGTAAGATGAGCCAGTGGGTAAGTTGACACACCCCCTTTATCTTGGGAACTATGCACATGTGTTGTCATGTGACCATAAATCCAGGAAGCACCCATCATTTCAATTTGGCTGTGATAAATACGGTAAAGTGGTAAATGTGTTGTGCTTGTCAAAGTACATTTTCACATGTCAGGTTTTTCCAAATGAAACAGTGGAACACAGACAGATCGTGACACTTCAAAATAAAACAGAAAAAACATAGACAGTTCGTGACAGAAAAATCAGTTCAAGGTGCTGCTCTGGGGTCAGGGTGAGTAGAGGGGGGGGCTGTCTAGAGGGGTCAAAGGTCACACTTTGATGCAGGCTGCCCTGGGCTGCAGTCCAGGTGTGATGATGGGATGTGTAGAGTTTCTGCTGGATGTGTCCGTCGGACAGCTGGTGTTTGGACGCCTCCGTACCTGAGAGTGCATCGCGGAGTGGAGTTACAACCCACTGGGCTTTTGATCTCTTCACAGGCTGCAGTGGGAGGAAGTGGGGCCCGCTGAGAGCTTTTAGACACACAGAGAAAGCAAGAGCTCACAGTGACCTGCCACAGGTGGGAGATAGGAAAAAGGACAGCAGGTTCACTCCACAATAAGAATTGTTTTGAATGAAGAATTGTTCTGAAACTCTAGAAAATGGCTGTGACTCCAAGGCTTCTCCACGCCTTTAAAAAATGAAATGAAATGTAATGTTTATAGTCTAGTTGACAGCTCGTAGGGTCGGACATGTTGAGTACCCCAACGTTTTATGCATAATCGTATTGAGTTATTGATGATGCTTAGTCCATTTCTGACATGTTCAGAATCATAAAGGTCCGTTTTAACCAGAACATGTCCATATGTGTACTTACCTCTGTGGGCTGATTTCGGGTAGATTTTGAAGATTTGGATGAGACAGATTGCTTATTTATTCAAAGAATAATTGTCCACAGTTTAAGTAATCATTTGTGGAATGGTCACAACACTACTCATGGTAGTCAAAATCAGCCCCTCTGCAAGAAGTTTGGTTTAAGAGATTCAACATTGTGACATTGTGAACAAATGTCCTTACGGGGACAATAAAGTATATCGTATCACAACGTGACCAAAATCTGATCGGCTCATTTTGATATCGATGGATCAGGACAGAAAGAGAGGGAATATGTGTTCCTCAAGCATCTCCACACAGAGGACACATATGTATGTTTAAAATACATGGATGATAGGTGACCTTTAAATAACACCGCTTTGGTTTACACTTCTATATGTTGTTATAACAGAATGTGTTTCATTGTGGAATTTCCACAACAAAAGAAGCTTCCCTGGAAGACGACATGTTTCAGGAGTTGTGTATGAGTTTCATTCCAAGGCTAAGGGTAGTGTCGAGGCAACGCGAGTGAAAGGGAGTGAGGTTTCACAATAAAGACTGCGGAGTCAAAGGTTACCCAAGCGATGGTCATGAACACACCACAGCAGCTGAGTGGAGGAGGATTAGCGAGAAAGGGATTGAAGAAGAAGGTGAGTGGAACACCCGTGTGTGTGTGTCCCCCCCCCCTGCACTGTCAACGAGTAGTAATCCACGTAGGGAGTGGCTCGACGAGGAGGAGAACAAAGTGAGAGCAGTGACTTCACAAGTGATGAGAGATGTTTGACTTGCTTGGCGTGGACACAGCAGAACATGTTTATGGGGGCTCTTCTAAAGGGATTAAAAACGTGAGTCATCATCCGTCCTGCAGAATGAAGAGGATAAAGAGACGCCTACCCACTTCCTGTTCAAACTCTTTTTTGGAGCACAAGCCGGTTTAAAAGTGGTGACCAGTGACGACCGAGGTTGGAAGTATAGATACAAACTTGGACAGTTCAATCAGATACATTGTATTTATTTGGAACTTGATACAATTGTTGACTTCCAAAAACCTGTAGTATATGCATTCTGTAAAGCAGGTGTTAATATACTTTCTTCAAACACACACTGCATTGGAGTGGTATTAATATGACATTGTGAAATTAATATGTATTTATTTTGCTAACCCTGGCATGACTGTGTTTTAGGGGAAACATACAGTATTTCACTACATGTTAGGGAACTTAGGGGTCTTTGCTAACATATCCATCATAAAGTGTGCCCCCACCCCTACAACCAGTTATTGGTTTGTTGCTTCAAGGCAGCAGTGTGCGGAAGAGGATGCTAAAATATATGATCAGTGGAATAAGAAAAACAGCGGGAATATGTGCAAAAAAGGTGCACAATGCGGATGCACACACACATACACACACTTGACCCTGCCGACTGACCCTTGACCTCTTTACTCGGTGATTCTGAAGCTCACCGTCTCCAGTGTCAGAGAGAGTGATAACCCTATAACGGCTCCATTATGTTCCTTCTGTCCATTAAAGGTTCTCGTGTGTGTTTCTTGAAAGCATCAGTAAACAACAAACTACAAAGATTGACTATGGTCATAATTAAGTAGTCTTAGCACCCTGAGGCAACAAACAAGAAAACACACAGTTTAAGTATATCAATTCAAATAATAATAAGTATTTAATCAATCAAACCTACTTGTTTACATATCCAAGCACATGCATATATTTGATATACATATATATCTGGGTTCCCTGCAGCTTTGCTTCCTAAAGGACCTGCACCACCAGACAAACCCTCTGTTCATCAAACACTGACATGTCTGATGATAAAATGTACTTTCATCTATTCTCCAAAAATAAAAGGTGTGGTTTTCGGCCCAAAAAGGTAGTTTGCTGCTTGAAGGCAACAGCATGCCATAGAGGGCTAATAATAATGTTATCATTTAAAAACTGAACTTAAATGTAATTCAGAACGTTTACTGTGAATTAATCATTTTTGGATTATTGCATTTCTTTTTGTATTTGAGTTAATGATGTAAATATTGTATTGGCCTTCATTTTAAATGATATTTTCTCCTGTAAATTATATTATTTCATGTATTTTTCTCCAATGGGCATGGATGCACACAAATGTGAATAAAATGCAAACGTAAAGAAATGTACTAGGAACAGTACTTCCTCATTTTGCTTCTCAAAGGATTAACTTCCAACTCACAGTGTGATTGGCTGATACATGTGCTGGAGTGTATGGTTTAACCAGGTCCTGGATATGAAGGACCTGATCCCTTCACAGCACGGTAGGCCAGGTCCAGTGTCTTTAGGCAGCCACTGGTAACAGGGAAGGAACGGGTGAGCATACGGTAGAGGTGGAGAAACAATTCCTTTGTTGTTGTAGCAGCTCATATCAACCACCTCAAACCACTGCGTCCAGGCTCACAGAGGCAGTGGCTAACAGCTGCTGGATCTTACCTGTAAAGGTACCTGATCAGGAGGAGAGTCCAGGCTGTCCCGGATCATCCATCTTCTTCTTGCTGTCATATCAGCTTCCAAAGCGTGCTAGCATGCTAATTCTTGTCTCCTTTTTTAAGATTCAAACAAGTAAAATAAAAATTATGAATTGCCGATTTGTGTTTGATATTTCCAACAGTCATCTGAAAACATGACAAGGGCTCAAGTGGGATATGGCACTTAAAAAAAGTCGACCCGACGGGTGATCCGCAAAAAAAGTGATTCGCGGGTGGTATTTTTTCAAACGCTTTTTTTCGGGTTCAGTTCTGGGTAAAACAAACATGATGCGGGTCGGGTCGCGGGTGTTGCATAATATATATATTAAAATAATAATAATTGAGTTTAATATTTAAATCCTCAGACCTCTCCCCCGTGCGACCGGGCATAATCATAACCTCTGCAGTGCATCAATCTGCTGCTGAGCGCGCCACATTGGAAATGGCTGAGCTGAAGCTCTCTAGCGGAGAATACAGCATTTTCAATAACACTTCCTCAAGAGTGAAATCCAACGTCTGGAGGCTTTTGGTTCCTAGATGGAGGAAAGAACCAACATCCCACGCTTTTTGAGACAAATATGCAACTGCGTGTGTTAATAATTGCATGTTTTCACTGCTCATATATATGCCGGTTTGGGTCGGGTTGCGGACCTTGTGTCGACGGGTCGGGTCGGGTTGCGGAACTAATTGGCAATATGTGCTGGTAGCGGGGCGGGTTCGATATTGCACGTCGCGGATGCGGGGCGGGAGCGGGTCTTGAAAATCAGACCCGAGGTGAGTTGGTAAAGCAGAGGAATACTTTCATGTTGTTAGAGGGTTATTGTTCTTCCCTTTTACCATGACAACTAGGCCTACTTTAAATATGTAGTATCTCCCTGAAAAGAAGCTGCCCTGTACATACTGTAAACAGCTGCCTCTGTTACGGTTTATTGAGGCTGATTGTTGAGCATGCTCCATTTATTCAGTTTTCTCTCTGTCTTTAATGTCAACGCTGGCAGGAAAGGGCTGTTGGTAAACAAACGGTGACATCCGATTCGATTCATCATCCCAACGAGTGCTGGCAGGCCGGACGGTTTACCCCTCTGCCTCACTGACCTCCAGTAGCTAACGAACATTAGCTTCGGGCTCAGTCTCTCTCCCTTTCCCTCTCACTGGCTCTCTATGTCTCTCTTCTCCTCTGCTGTGGAGACTCTCCCTGAGGACCACTTAGGATGGAACATAACCACAATCTTCATTCATAACTGTGTGTGTGCCATACTTGCCAACTCTCCCGATTTCGTTGCCCTCTTCCGGTTTCCTCCCCGGGTCATATTTCTCCCGCATTTCTCTCGATTTCTGACAAAATCAGATTTACTCAGGACTGTTTCCACTCGGACTTTAATACAGCTACACCATTGTTTGGTTTCCATGGTAGCGCGTCTCTTTAGTAGCGCGCGCAACTGAAAGTCTGAGAGGGTGAGGAAGATAGTCACAGAAAACAGAACAAGAATGGACAACTCGACCCTCTGCTCACTCCTTTCCTGTAAAATACAGGTCCTGCCTACATATGCTCCATCAAGGATGGTGCCTCAGGCCGCAAGGCAGTGCACTTACAACAACAATAAGCGGTGGTTTTGGAAATGCTCCCGATTTCTGAGGTCTCAAGGTTGGCAAGTATGGTGTGTGTGAACGCCTTTCTAGCTCACTTTAATGTCATCTGAGCTTCTGTGTGTGTGCAGTTCATATTGTTTCCATGATAAACAACTGCATAGGATAACCTCCTCCTCCTCAGCAGCATATATAGTGGATATGCACACAGTCCCTAAAGCCTCCGAGTTCATGTTTCTATGCAGTTTGCTTATGAGGTGAAGGACTTTGTAATTTATGTGCATTCTGCACGTGTAGTTCCCCAACAATAACTCAGTGAAACCTTTTGTTGTCATGTTCCCTCACAAAGTTATATGGGGCTGTTAAGCTGGACTCGGCTCCAGCAGACTGTTTATGTGTATGCACAGAGAGAGCAAGCAGCATCTGTTTCAACACACATGTCTGACGCTGCTTTGGGAAATATTAAAATGATTGATTAGACGAGATTAAACTAGCTAATTTTTGAAGGGCAACTTTACTGCTTTTTTGGAAGGAAGGACGGTTTAATTCATGGAGCATGATGTCAGTGAACTTCACACAGGATGTTGTCCATAAGCCATTATTCTGCTAAATGCTTAGTGTTTCTTATGGTCAAATAACACATCCAATGATAACCCCCCAAAACCAACAATGAAAGTATTGAGTGCTCCAGCTCGATCGGATTTCGGTACATCGCAAAATATAGGCGTGTGGTAAAAATAATCAAAAAAAAAAAGCAACCACCAGAAGTAAAAGGCTAACATTAGGCTTTAAACAAAAATGACACCCCGCGAGCATAACTGCCATCACCACCGCTAAATGCTACAGGCTAATGGCAGCTAATGTTCAGCCGGATGATCTTTACTGGTTTCTTTACTCAGTTTTTAACAGATATACCATATATGCAGACAAAGACTAAATGGGACTCAAAAACACATCTTTTATGTAATGATCTTAGAGAGAAAGTGACACATAAACCATATTTCTATTTCATTCAGTCAACATTTTGTTCTGGAACATCTCTCCAGTGACACTGATGCTGTACTGCTTATTATCTTGTGTTTTTATTTGCTGATTTCCAACAGCAGGATAAACTCAGCAATGCTAAAATGTTTATTTTTACTCCCTGGTGAATCACACTTCGCAGATAAAAGGTTGTCTTATATAAAATAAATGTTTTGCGGTGTTGTGTAATTATAATACAAAACTCAAAAAACCCACAGATGCATCAAGTAAAAACAACACATTTACAACGACAAGTTTTGCGTGATTCCACTTGAAATGACTATGCAAGAAAATGTCATTAAGGTTGGAGAGATTAAGACGGAGAACCCTAAACTGTATTTCTTCCATTCCGACTACACCTTTCCTGCTCCAGATCATATGTATTGTTTCTGCTTTAAAGCAAGATTCTCTTTGAAATGGTGTACTTATCAGATTAATTTGATATGATCAACAATACATGTGATGCCTTGAAATGTACAAGTTACAGCTATAATACTTCATCAAATGTAGCTTGCCTTTTATTAAGCTTTTAAAAGCTATTTAAGAAGCTGTGTGGGCGAGCCTCTCCACGCCAGCATGATCTCCTCTATTACGACGCACTGTAAAGCTACCTGCGCTTTGGTAAAAAAGAGTAAACGCCTGAGTTCTACAGTATATAAATGCAGTATATGGGCTGGCTGGTATTTCCCAGCGGGCAGGTTGGTCAGCTTGACCTCTGTTAAAGCTTCCGTTTCTGTCACCAGCAGCCTGACTGAAATAAATTGGCTTTGGTCTCCATGGAGGAGTTGGCTGTTGCTGCAGACCTGAGGCCTTATTGGTAGAGCCGCAGTCTCACTTGGGAAGCTCTTTGTGTGTGTGTTGTTGACTATACGTGTGTGTAACCCTGACCCCGGAAAAGGTGCGCGAATGTATTGCCATGACCTAAGAGACTGCTGCAGTATGTGGAGATGCCTATGCGTGTGCAATTGTGTTTGTTTGTAGACCAAATATGAGTGAATGGAGAACCTGGGACTGACCATGACCTCTTTGTCCACAGCAGAATTGGTGTGTGCGTGTGTTTGTGTGTGTGTGAACTTGACTTCTATACTCTGTGTGGGAGTGCAGAGGGGGGGGGGGGGTTGTTCAGGAGCTGTAAGATAGCTGAAGTACTCGCTGAACATATGCAGAAAAGAGACCAACACTGTGTCTGCATGCATTACAAGGCAGAACATGGTACACTTAAACTCAAATATACTGGTCAAACTGCAACGTAAAATACACTGTGACATTACATTTCACAAACTCCAAAGATTCTCCAAATATGTAATAACTTATTGTTAGTCCTGGTTTGTCCTACATTGGCTTAAAGAGACCTTTTGCTTTGTTATGGTTTTACAATTCATGTAGTGTGTTCTATAGGCTTGTGTGCATGTAAATGGTCTGCAAATGTTACAATCCCAATGTTCATCCAGAGGGAGTTTCTCTCCCACACACTCCTCCCCCCTCCAACACACCTAGGGGCTTAGATTCAGCCCCTAGTTTTGCTGATATAGGCTTAGTTTGTCGGGGGACATCTTACTTCTTCCTTCGCTCTGTCTATACCTGTGTACTCTCATGTTCCGATTAACCCAGCTTCCCCAAATGTCTTTCTTCTTGGTGTCTATATACGTTGGGATCCGGAGTCATGGATGATCCTGCGGTCCTGTGTCCTGCATCACGAGCCCTGGATCTTGAGTCGTGGCTGTGGTCCTGGATCATAGGTCCTGGATGGATATCCTCGTGGATTCATCTTCCTATTATACACACATGCATTTCCAAACATTTGGACTACCTATGTTGCAAATGTATTATCTTTTCAATTTACACACGGCATCTATTGCACGTCTGTCCGTCCTGGGAGAGGGATTCCTCCTCTGTTGCTCTCCCTGAGGTTTCTCCCATGTTCCCTTTAAACTGTAGGTTTTCTCCGGACGTTTTTCCTTGTACGATGTGAGGGTCTAAGGACAGAGGGTGTCGTATTGTCATACTGATATTCTGTACACACTGTGAAGACACTTCAGCAAAAGTGAAGTGACCAATCCGCTGAAATCCAAACCATGTTTTAGTGTTTTCTATAGTATCCATTTTTCCAAACCTAACTATTTATGCACAGTGGGTGGCTGTGGCTCAGTGGATAGAGTGCTGGACTTCGAATCAGGGGGTAGCAAGTTCGAGTCCCGCTGCAGTCAGCATATCGTTGTGTCCCTGGGCAAGACACTTCACCCCAAATGGCTCCAGTAATGTATGTAAGTCGCTTTGGATAAAAGCGTCTAACAAATGACATGGACACAACATGGACACAATTTAAATGGTAAGTTTTCAAAAAAAATCTTCTTTAAGAAAAAAATACTTGCAACAGACTACTGGTTTAAATATGGGATTAGCTTTGTATCATAAAGATAAAGCAACACTTTCTCAGAATAAAGCAAAACTATGAGTTTAAAAGAAAAAAAACTGAGTCAAGCTAAATAAAATAAATTTCAAAAATAAAACGATAAGTTGCAAACAAATCATTTGTGTAATCATGTAAACTATAAGTCTTTTTTCTTTGTTTTAACATAGGTTTTTGTTTGCAGTTCTTGTTTCTTCTTTCTCAATGATCAGACTTTTGCTCTCGCTGCAGCTCTCTCGTTTGCGCTCCCTCATTTTTCGATTTTGACACAAACATCCCAGGTGGGCGGGACTTTCAGGGGTGTGTCCCCATTGGCTACTCAGCTTTTGAGTGACAGCCCACTACACCACAGATCATACAGTGCAACTCATGCAGCAAACTCCGGAGTCCACTCGGCCACGTTAGTGTCGGTGTCTCCTGGGGAGTTTTCATGAACATATCGGACTCATCTTATGGATTGCTGTGCATTATACTTGTGTTGTGTAGTTTATACTTTATTCCAACTTTAAATATTTTAATACCTGAACACACTGCTGCTGTAACATCATTTCCCAATTTGGGATTGATAAAGTGTCTGTCTATTTATTTTATAGAAAAAGCATTCATACACAATGGATACAAACGGTGTTGTTTCATTCTATATCCTGTGAGAAAATGATATACATTTAGCATTAAAAATCCGATTTGAATGGAATCTCTAACATTTTCATGTAGAATAAAGACAAAAGAGTGATTATACAAATTACATTTATTGAAATTTGAACCAGAAGATGAAGTCTCAAAGAATGTTTTAAATAAAAGGACATACAACAAAAAGGTGGATAATAATAAAATCTATTAAATGTATATGTAAAGACATCTGGTCAAATGAAATGACACTGAGCTAGTGATAACAGCAACGCCCAGCATGGATGAAGATGGTGCAGGTCTTTCGTTTTAGGAAATGAAAAATATGAAGTTAACAAATAAAACACAGCTCAGGGGCATCATGGACGGTAGGTTTTCCTACAAAGTTAACTCAGCCTCCATTGATTTTTATATCAAATTAGCGTGTTAATAAAATAAGCTATCATGGCTTATACTTGCATATCTAAACAGAATCATGAACACGAGTCCGTTTGAGTGTGTGCGCCGGTGTCTGAACGCTCACTCACTGCTAGCTTTGTCTGTTAAGGCCCTGATACATCAAGCAGTCACCAGAGAACTCGCCGACGCCGACTGTTGCGTCGGCGAGTTGTCCTGCGTCTTGGCCATGTGTCGCACTGGAACATACCGCAAAGACTTCAGCCGAGCACGTACGAACTGCGCAAGCGTGAGTGGCAATAACTCTCCTTACCAGCAGGTGGCGGTAGTGTGTATTCGTCATTCAAAAGAGGCAACAACCGGAAGACAGAGAAGAAGAACAGACTGCGTGATATAAACAAACAACAAATAGCGTGTGCTTTCCATTTTCACTCTCGTCCATCGAAAACATGTTTCGTGCGGTTCTGGAGCTATCAGCCATTGGAGTGTTGCTTGTGGAAGACATTCTCAAGCAACCGTTTCGCTTCTCATGCACTGATTCGCTAGCTGTACAGCCAATCAGAGTGATTTCTTTGTCCGACTGCCTGTGGCCGACGCACGGTGTGGGACACACCAAATTGAGTTTGGGCGACAGGGCACGCTTCGTCGTCCGACTAACGAAAACGGCCGATTTCGGCCTGGTGTGTCAGGGCCTTTAGGCTGCTTAGCTTGCGTTGTTATGAATCTAAAGTTAGCAAAAGCTAACTTTCATAGCACAGCTTTACTTCTCACTTAACACAATAAAGAAACAGACCGTATAGCACAAACAACACAAATGATCAATACTTACATATATTTTCACTTGTAGTATTATAATAATTGAAATGATGGTTCTTCTGCGGGTGTTCAGTCCACGCTCAGCTACCGCACTGCAGCTGCCTGCACTCACTGTACAATCGCTGGAGGACTGGGCTGTCACTCAAAAACTGAGTAGCCAATGGGGACGCACCCCTGAAAGTCCCGCCCATCTGGGAGGTTTATGTCAGAATCTCAAACAAAAAGTGAAGGAGCGCAAAAGAGAAGAGCTGCAGCGAGAGCAAAAGTCTGATCATTGAGAAAGAAGAAACAAGAACTGCAAACAAAAACCTATGTTAAAACAAAGAAAAAAGACTTATAGTTTACATGATACACAAATGATTTGTTTGCAACTTATAGTTTTATTTTTGAAATGTAGTTTATTTTGCTTGACTACGTTTTTTTCTTCTTTTAAACTCAGTTTTGCTTTATTCTGAGAAAGTGTTGCTTTATCTTTATGATACAAAACTAATCCCATATATACTCAGACCCATAAGCCATGGCTAACCAAAGAGCAAACATAGAGACGCAGAGAACAAAGGACTAAAATGTTTCAACATGAGCTCTACTCAAAAATATACTTTTGTTTTATGTATGTCCCATAAAATGTCCGACCATGGCTATACAGACTTGTATCAGTGCAAAGTGTGTCTCTAGAGAGTTGTTTTCACATCCCTCTGTTGACGGTGGAGATACTGAACTGTTCAAATATACCTCTGCAAACTAAATTTGGTATGTAACAAATTCAACACAGCTAATTGCTCTCTGACACACAAATGCCAACACATATTGTCATGGAAACAGTGTTAAACATAACGTTTGTATTTGATCAACTTGTCTGTACAGAGAGCGAGAGTTTGTATTAGCATCGTAAAAGTTTTGACAGTAAACATGGTCTACAGATTTTGAATGCAAACCCAACCCTAGAGCATTCTTCCACTATCTACAAAAAATCTGTCTAGATGTAACTATCATTTGCAACTCCCATCTCTGGAGCGATGACTGAGAGCCCACCAGACATCCTTCAATGAAATGCTTAGCCATTTATTATCCGTGTGATGACACAAAAGGGATAAAACCTTAACGTTTATAGTGTTATGCTTTGCTGAGTTTGAGAAATTGTCAGCAAGAAACCATGGACACACTTTTTCTATTTATTGTCATTTTCAGCATTGGGTTTATAAGGTTAGTGTAAGTAACTAAGGTGATAACTGTGTGCATTTTATGAGTAATAATAATAATAAAACGTATGCAGGCACACAATTAGCATAATATGTCCTCTTTAACTTTGTAAGTAGGAAAATCTTTTTCAAATAACAATCTGGAGAGTATTTTCGTCAGCTTTTTTTATGGTTTGGTTGCTGGGAACCAGCGACGCATTCAGTTTGGTGGGAAATTATGTAAATCTAACTAAACTAATAAGATACATTTGCAGAAAAATAAAAAGTGAAATATAAAGTATTGAATTATGCATGGAGAAATGAAAGAAACCCATTAATTCCTGAGGGAACTGTACAGAGTTCTGCAGGCTAAGAGGTTGCTGATCCTCACTGTCATTATTCAGCATTTTGAAGTCACGATGCTGGGGTGCCTTTCAGCGGCGACGAGGGGTGCCGTTCAAACACCGAATGCCAACTGTAGACTTCAGCCATGTGACTTGAATGTAAATTAGGGAAATGTGCTTCACCTCATCCTTACCCCATCTGGCACCCGCCTGGGTATGAGAGACAAAGACTGTAGAGAGAGCATCAATGTGTGTGTGTGTGTGTGTGTGTGTGTGGGTTTGGTAGTAACATTTCACAAGATCTTTTGACTAATGGATTCCTCTGTAGGAGCACCGGTCTCATCATATCTTTTCTCATGCCTCATTGCAACCCCCGTGGTTACAGTACATCTGTGTGTCTCTATCTCCTGTGTGGGTGTTTCCATGGTATTCATGCTAGCATATTTATCACCCATAGGGCAGATGGTGAAACACTACAGTGCATCTGGCTTGTCATCACATGCTAGACTTTGATGACTCGGCTCTATCCGGTGCAACAATGCTCAGGGTCAACTGCCGATATCAGTATTGCAAGAATCGCCTCAAGTGCAAAGGGATTTACCCATTTGTGTCCAAAAACGATATTTGGTAAGATAAGAAACAATGGCATCACTGTGTTATGATTGGTTTTATGTATAATAATAATAGATTGAATTTGTTAGCGCTTTTACGGGTGCTCAAAGACGCTTTACAGATATAGTGAAGGGAAAAGAAAAGGAAGGAACAACAAATAAATATATAGTTAAAGTTAAAGTCAAATAATACAAAAACAATCACACATTAAAAGCCAGATTGAAGAGGTGAGTTTTTGTAAGTTTTTTGAAGGTGGTGAGGTCAGTGCAGTATCTGATGGGTTGGGGGAGTGAGTTCCAGAGGGAGGGGGCAGCGACGGAGAAGGCTCTGTCCCCCCAGGTCCGGTGATTGGTGCGGGTGGGGATGGATAGGAGGTTGGCTTCTGATGAGCGGAGGCAGCGGGAAGGGGCGTGGTGGTGCAGCAGGTCTGTGAGGTAGGGGGGGGGGGCCTGATTGTTGAGGGCTTTGTGAGTAATCAGGAGGACTTTGAAGTTGATTCTTTGACGGACGGCGAGCCAGTGGAGGTTCTGGAGGATGGGAGTGATGTGGTCTCGGGAGCGGGTGTGGGTGAGGAGGCGGGCAGCAGAGTTTTGTATATGTTGGAGTTTATTGATTAGGTTGGATGGTATGCCGTAGAGGATGCTATTGCAGTAGTCGAGTCGTGAAGTGATGAATGCATGAATCAGGGTTTCAGCAGCAGAGGAGGAGAGTGATGGGTGGAGACGGGCAATGTTTTTGAGGTGGAAAAAGGCGGTCCTGGTGATGTGATTTATGTGGTGGTTGAATTTGAGCTGACTGTCGAAGATGACTCCGAGGTTGCGGATGTGAGTGGGGGGGGAGATAGAGTGTGGCTGTCAATGGTGAAGTTGAAATTCTGGATGTCTTTGATACGGGATGGGGGGCCGATGATGATGATGTCTGATTTGGCACTGTTCAGTTGGAGATAGTTTGTTTGCTTCCATGCTTTTATTTCTGAGAGACAGTTGGTGAGAGTGGAGTGTGTTGTGGGGGTGATGGTTTTTGTTGAGATATAAAGTTGGATGTCATCGGCGTAGCAGTGAAATTGAAGATTGTGGCGACTAATTATTTTGCCAAGGGGGAGCATGTAGAGGATGAAGAGGAGGGGGCCAAGCACCGAACCCTGGGGGACACCTTGGGACAGAGGAGCAGTGGAGGAGGTGCAGTTGTTGATGTCAGTGAGGTAGGATTTCAGCCAGGAGAGTGCAGTGTCGGTGATGTTGAGTGATGATTCGAGGAGGGACAGCAGGATGGCGTGGTTGATGGGGTCGAATGCTGCGGTGAGGTCGAGGAGGATGAGGATGTTAAGGTTGCCGGAGTCAGAGGAGAGGAGGAGGTCGTTTGGGATTTTGAGAAGAGCTGTGTTTTGATCGGAAACCGGATTGAAATGGCTCAAAGAGGTCATTGGAGCTGAGGTGGGCTTTAAGTTGTGAATGGACATATAATGGGAAATGTTCTGACAGTACAAGTCTGACATGAGATTACTTAAAGAAACGTACCCTTTTATCTAAGTCAGGATTGTATTTGAAATACGAGGAAAAAAACACTACGGTTGTATGTGTTCAATTTCTTCCACATTACATATTTATTATACCACATACTTGAAGTCGTTTTTGAGACAGACATTTGCTTATAATACTGTACTTAGTCTTTGAGTATTGTTTTTTTTCTTTTGTTATAAATTGAATGATATATTTGAACAAAACATTAGTCCTTTATGTTCAAGAAAACCCCAGACTCCCACTAAAGGCAATTCTTGATTTCAGATGTGGATTTAGAGTTTGTTCATACAAATAATGTTTGGTGAACTTTGTTATTCACCACAGAATACATTCCACGGTCAGTGAGAATCGTTGCTACATAATATGTTCCCGTGCCTTTTTCCCTCCAGTACATTGAGCCAGGTGTGCTGCTGCAACGAGCTGCAACTGGGGAGGAAGAACTTCAAAGCTCCAGAGCAGCAGCAGCAGAAGAGCCTCTGGTGCTCTCTCTGCCTCTTATCTCAGGATTGATGTATTGTATTGTGTGTGGTCTCGTATTATGTCCGCTGAATGTAGTTAGACCAATAGGGCTGCCTGACAGAATGTACATGTACTTTCAGGAAATGCACATATTATAGATGAATCATATGACTTAAGTTAAATGATACTCATCACCAGCTGTTTCAAAGCTGAAAACTGAAATCAAACGTTTCTATCGGTTTACGTTTGTGTTCAAAAAGTCCTTCCAGAATGATACAAATGAAAAGAAAAGAAAGAAAGTTACCTGTGACTGTACCCTGATATAATGATGTAAATTAATTGACTACTTCATGGAATGATTTATTGCAACAAGGATCGAGATTAGGCAGAAATATTTAACTTGTCCTACTTCTCCAGTTGGTTCAACAGTTTACTGTGTGTGTGTGTGTGTGTGTGTGTGTGTGTGTGTGTGTGTGTGTGTGTGTGTGTGTGTGTGTGTGTGTGTGTGTGTGTGTGTGTGTGTGTGTGTGTGTGTGTGTGTGTGTGGTGCTTAATGACAGCTGGTGCCCTAAAACAATCCATTTGGCCTATTTATAAATGATATGATATTTTCTAGTTCATCTAAATCTCATTTAATGAACTAGAAAATAAAAGTCAAGTTGTTTATAAAATGGATCTTCCTTTTCTTTAACTTGTATGTAGTTGAAACCAAATCCTTGAAGGCATGACATATCAAGTAAAAATAATTTCCTTTTTTCCTCTATGGACTTAAACAAAAAATATTTTCCGCCACATTTCAAGGCATGCCTCTACCTTTCTCAATGTCAAGAAAGAGAGTAAAGGCATGTTAAATAAGCATGGATAGGATATTATATTTTCAGGGGTATTTTTTTCAAGAATATGTTATTAAATGAATGTGATAATGAACCCATAGTTAGATCTAAAACATATATAATGGCTTTCTGCTGTAGACTCTGTATGCTGTATTTCTGTTTTATTTTGTCTTGATAAATAATCATTTGATAAAGATTATATACTTATTTGTTTTTCAGGTTGAAAAATTGGCCACTGAGTGCATTCGTATGATATGTTGCCTTGCTGTATCCTGATCCCTGTTTCCTCGAGATGTTCAGATAGGACTTGAGAAGAAACAGATGTGTGAGGACACAGGGTCATGGCAGCAACACTCAATTATTAAATCACTGTGTATTATTATTATTGGACCAGCCAAAGGTTTTATATTTTGACCTTCCAGAAGATTAAAGCGCTATAGTATTTTGTTCTAGGTAACGATGACAATGATAAATGAGTACTTTCATAACAAAATGACAACAAAAAAAGTGAAGGGGGGGGAACAGATTCTGGAAATAGGTGAATTTTGAGTGTGTGAATCGTCCTATCCCCCCAGGTGTTCTTGGACAGGGTGAGAGGTATGAGGGGGTGTCAGCTGATCTGAGGCTGCAGGTGTACGCCAGAGCACGAGGTCACTAGGACAGGGGGGGCTAGGAATTTTTGGGATTCTTTGTTAGGGTTAGATGTCACCTCATACTTGCCTTTTGCCTGTCTGAAACCAGAGCCCAGTCTGGATCTGTTATGATCGGTCAGCCTCTTAGAGATGTCCCGCCCCTTAGCCTATCACATACAATGTGTTGGAGCGCTAGCCAATAGAAGTGCATGTGTTACATAGTGAGGTCATTATGTCACAGAAGTAAACAAAGGAGTCCAATGGACTGGAGAACATTTTGCGATTTTAGCCATTTACACTACACAGGGCTGCCAACACTCACGCAATTAACCCATATCTCACGCACTCACGCCACACATGCCTTTCCTCACGCTAAGTTTTTGTCCAAAATAAATGTATATAAATATAAAAATAAAGTGAAGGAACAGAGGTCCGAGCCAAACCGAGCGGTCTACGAAATGAGACGGTCTTCTGACTTAGTTCAGTAAAGTTGGAACGATATTGGGAGATTCGGATTTCACGGATCAATAACTCATGAACAAAACGTTATTCAGACACAAATGACGTCTCCTAAGTACCGTGGTAAGGTTGACAACGAACTACAATCACATTTTGATTAAAAAAAAGCCAATACGCGCCGTCCTCCGGACACATTACATTGGTATCTATCCGCAGCCTGAGAAGAAACGAGTGCTCAGGGATCGTCTGCAAAGTGTAACTCCCAAAAAAGAGAATACAATAATATTCACCAATATACAGTATATTACTACCAAACTCACCACACACATCAATAGTCTCCTGGTGGTCATACTACAGGAAGGAGTTTGGAAGAATATGCTTTTGAATAATTTGGGGGAATATTTATAATGTAAAATCTTCAATAAATATGGCATTATCTTGAATAACTTTACTATTATACAGTATATTTCTACCAAACTTAGCATCTGGTTAGCTAGCTGCGCTAACGGATATTAGAAGCTGTTTCTAAAACAAGGAGAGGGAGAGCTCTGTCCTGTCAGACTGAGAGAGATAACTACAGCTCAGTGAGGTAAGGGACTCTCTGTTTAGATAGTTCACTTTAGTTATCTCAGTGGGTCTCAAACGTTTTGGTCACCATTTATGAGTGTGGGAATCTGACGTCATTGTCACCTGACGGTGTCACCTGATGCGGTCACATGACCGGTGACCGGGTAAACAGGAAGCCATCAAATGTTTGCCATTGTTGGTACCAGATGTGTTCGGGGTCCGTCTCTTACCAGTGACGTCACGACGTACGACGTTACGACGTAATGACGTCACGCATTGTGATTGGCTGTACAGAGTATAGAGGGGATTTTTGATCATTACATTACATTGCATTTAGCTGACGCTTAAGTGCATTCGACCGACAAGATAAAAACTTGAAGAAATACAATACAAACTTGAAGAAAAACAAAGACGAATGAGAAGAAGAATAAGAGAAATCGAAGGTAAGAAGTATATAACGTAATATGGTAGGTAATATGTAATATGTTCAGTGCCGTTGGTACGTTAGTTCAAACAGTAACAACGGACTATTTTTCTTAGCGGATGCATGTCAATTTAAATCAATACATACAACTATTCCACATGTATAATATTTTCTTAGCCCTAATACTTAATACTACTTATTTCGTTTTGATTGTTATATTTGATTATATTATATATTATCAAGACATTATATATTATATATCAATATGATATACTTTTCTATATAATAGATTATCAAAACAAGTATTTATTAAGTAAGGGATAATGTGCAGCAATCACAATTGAGTATTCAGCTAAGCCATGTAATAAATATGTATATATACGACATTTTCGCGCCATAGGTAATATGTAATATGTTCTTTTGTTATGTTCAGTGCCGTTGGTACGTTAGTTCAAACGGTAACAACGGACTATTTTTCTTAGCGGATGCATGTCAATTTAAATCAATACAACTATTTTTTAAATCAATAAAATCATTTTCTAAATCCACAAAAGCATTTCAATTAATATTGGGAGTCATATCGTTACTTTGTTGAGAATGTGTCCATGTAATAAGTGGGATAATGTGCAGCGACTTGGTCATTATGGTGAAAAGAACACCTTCATGCCGATCTAGATCCCTCCGCTTCCCTCCGTTCCGCTCCGCTGGAATCATCTCAGAGAGTAGATGATCAGTGGGGCCTTCTTTTTACTGAAACATGATGTTTCGATGTATATTTCCATTTAAAATGCTAACCGCTAGCCGCAAAGCTAGCATCGCAGCCACACGCTAGGAGTATGGGAGTAGTAGTGTAAACATAATTATGTAAATAACCCAATTTGTGTTCTGTGAAACGGAAAAGGATTCTATGGAAACAACATCACGGAGAAAAAAGTAATATCTTCTACATATAATAACGGACAAAGTAAAGAATGAAGTGTAGGCTATGTTTAAATGTTCGGAATTTGACCGTGTATGATCGTCCTCTTGAGTTGGCATTGCTCCGTTTTCATGTTTTTTTAACATGTTTTTCACAAACATTTTCACACGCTAGGAGTATAGGAATACTTCAATTTGGTTCGTCATGATCTGTAGATGTGATTTGTCCCCGAGCACCCCTGGGTAAATTACCGTACAGCCAATCACAATGAGTACAATGCGTGACGTCATTGGTAAGAGACGGCCCCCGAACACATCTGGTACCCCGAACACATCTGGTACCGACACCGTCAGTTCAAGAAAGTCTGTCTTGGCTGCCTGTCACTGGTCTTCTACCTCTCACAAAGGTAGGAATAGCAGTTTTAAGGTGGTTTTATGGTCTTTTAAATTAACTTATGCAAGTGGCTCATTTAGTGTGGTTTTATTAGGGTGAGTGCAAGACGAGATTTTACCATTGACGGTGGGAAGGTCTACCGACAGGCACAAGACCGGGTCTGTTATGAGTAATTTGCTTTTAAGGCGAGACACGGCAGGCAAAAACATCGTTTTTCAAGTACTGGTACATTTTGAGATTTTGTGCTATTTTGATTCTATAACATGTTTTCTTTCAGGCTTTTGGAAGGAAAACGTACAAAATACACATTGAAGTGTTTATTTTACTATAGTTTGTCTATTTGCGTCTGTATATTTCTCCTAACTTCACCAAAAGTTAGCATTCTATCGTAACATAAAGTACCGCGACCGCTGTTTGCACCATGTCATCAGAGATATCGTTGGAAAGCTCCGTCTCTACTACACAATCTCATCGGATCCAAATATGGTCATTTCCTTTGTATCAGCAACCAATCGTGAGAGTACAAAGAGGTCTTAAATCAAGAAACGAAATCTCATTGGCTGGTGTCAATTTCTGACAACGTGATTCGTTCAGATGCGTCACGTGGTGTGCTAAAACACTCCCTGGTTAGCTTTCCGCTAGAAATGGCGAAAAAAACGTTCACAGAGAAGACGACAACAATTGTCACTTGCACGAAGCAAGGTTATACAAAAAATAAATGACCCCGAACATGAAATACCTTGTTCGTCGATGCGCAAGCTATCATCCAAAGAACAGGAGGGTTTAGCTAGCGCCTTTTCTCCTACTCTGAGTTCGAAATTTCAACTTCAGTAGCACATACATACACCAAACCTTCCAGTTGTATTCCTATCAATATTATGAAGCCTTAGATACTAATATGACTACAAAATGAAACAAGAATTTTGAACCTGGCTTTATCCAAAGTTTAGATTTCAATTCCTGAAATGTGTTAAAATATGTGCATATTTAATGAGATAATGGATAATTTGCATATTTAACCATGCTATTTCAGAAAACCTGTAATACAAAAAACAATTGCCTTATTGTAAGTAATTAACTGGAGAAATATCTAGCTGATATCTTAAGTTAAAAAAATTACCCTATTCACCTGGGGTGTCTCGCCTTAAATGGCGTTTTTAAACCGACGTTTTTAATTGTGTTTTAAGCAACTTATATATGTGTTCTACAGAGCTTAATGTACACAACCGGCCCAGCTACCCGGGATATTAAGTGACCATTTCCCCGGCAGGATTAAGCTGAGTTGGAAATCAATACCTCTGTGGAAGTATGCCTTGTTTTTAACTCTTTTATTTTATATTGAGTTGGTGAATGAGGCTGGCAACTAACATGTTATGTTGTTTCCTTTTCAAAAGGTCCAGGCCAGCCACTGTCCGATAGTGTTTATTTTGTATTTTCTTGTTCATTTTCTTCATGTGCAGTGTATGGCAGTATAATCATTTTATTGTTTGTGTCGTAGGTTGCACTCCTCTGCGGCGTAGGCCTGGGCCCGGGTGGAATGCTGCCTGCCTTCAGTGTAGGGACTGCACGGTGTGACACTTTCTTTTCTGTATGCTAAATATCTCACTGTTATTATTTTATAGAGATTGTGGTTTGAATATTGCATGCTTTTGTTGTTTTGGTGTGTGGCTTTTCTTGTTTTTGTCCCTCGCGATTAGCAGGCACTGCAACCCAGCGGACCGGGCCTGCCCAACTGAGGAGGGTAACTTATATACGTGTTGAATTGTATTTGCCATTTTTACACTTTACATGAATTGACATTTTAAACTATTTCCAACACTTGTTAAATAAAGCTGTGTATATTTTTGGAATTCATGCCTCTGTCATAATTTAACCTAATAAGGGAAGCTTTAAAATCGGTCCACGACTTACATTTAGGGTCCACGGGTTCCTCCTGCCCCTTAGCAGGAGGTGGCGTTGTCAGTGATTAGCTTTACATATGGTAACCTCAGTCACGGTTACCACATGAGAATAAATGAAAAACAGTTATACTATATGACAGTAAAACAAGAATAAAGTTTAAAAGCGGAGTGATTTGTAAAATATCCATAAAGAAAATCAGTTTACAGTTCTGTTTCATATGGGTGTTGAGAGATGTATCCATAAATTCATTTTGCACCAGGTTGATGAATTTAACTTCAATATTTAAAACAAAATGCCCCTGGACCCCCCCCCCCCCCCCACACACTTATAAAATAGCACTTGATTGTAAGAGTCGCGGGTACACTGTATGTGTGTATTCCACTGTAGCGCCCGGTATATTAATGGGAAACTCTAGTTTGTACATGTTCAATACATTTGTAACACTGAACACATGAACGTTTCTTTTTTCGGTTCACCAAGAAAAAATCTCACTCCAAACTGAACTCCTTTAACTTTGTTTGTGACCAGGGCTGTAGTCAAGACTAAGTTAATTCAGTCTAAATCAAGTCCCTTTGCAATTAAACACTGCATCAGCTTAGCTTTCTTACATAGCACAGCAAGACAGTGCTAACAGCTAAACGCTAACACAGATTTGTGTTTAACATTAGAGAAATATCAGGAATGAACAATTAGAAAAGGATAATGCAGATTTCTCTGATCGTACATTTTCACTGAGTATTATCGGTCGATAGCGATCAGCAGCTCACCAAACAGCATTCTTAGTCGAAGAAAAGTTAGAAAACATATCCAACTCTACACACTGTTTTTCCAGCTGTGTCTCTCTGAACGTTGAGCTGCTCAGCTGCCAAGAGCAACTCGCCGGTCCTCACAGGCTTCACCTCAGCAGCTCTGTGTCCCTGTTGATAAGCAGCACTAACTAAGATGGGACACACATTTGCTTTTAAACATCACATCAGGGTCAATTATGAATTGGGACAGTTCCTGCTACAGTACAAATGTAGCACAAGTCCCATGAACATCTTTATCATGTTTTGTTAAGTAACTAAGTACATTTACTCAAGTGTACTTAAGTACAACTTTGAGGTATTAGTACTATTATGCATTTTATGCTACTTTGTACTTCTACTCCACTACAATACAGAGGTAAATATTGTACTTGTACTTAAAAGGTACTACATTTCAGTACAAGTACAATATTTACGTAGTACTTTTAGTTACCTTTAAGTACTAGTTTTATGTAGTACCTTTAGTTACTTTGCAGATAAAGATAAGTGAAAAACAATATGATCAACACTTAAAAGCCTTTAGATACATCTGGAGTAAATTCACACCTTTACCAGCTTGATAAACACATCAATAATTATAACCAAAACATATAATATGACTCTGAAATTGACTAATCTGCATAATGAGTACTACTTTTGGTACTTCATTGAATGCCAATACTGCTGTACCTTTACTTGAGTTACATTGAATTGAGGACTTTTACTTGTAACAGAGTATTCCTATACTTTTTTACTTTTACTTAAGTACAATATTTGTAGTACTTCTTCAACCTGTGACTGAATGCACTTCCTGGGTTAATGTAATATGTTAATCTATTACTATATCCAAACAAACACCTAATGTGTACTACAACAACAACTCTGTCTTAGGACCCTCTCACTGAATCACCTCGCCAAGGTCAGACCTGAGCTCTGTGTTCATAATTACCTCTGAGGGTAATTAGTTTCCACAGCCCGGGGTCTCTGGGCCCCTCTGCACACCTTTACTCTGTCTCCTGGGCCCCGGCAGAAAAAACGAAGGGCTTCGTATGATGGGTTTAGCGGGGCCCCATGATCTATAATAGGGTTCCCTTTGGAGCGGTGCTAGAGTGTGTGTCGAGAGGAACAAAGTGCGTTACCATGGAACCTAATGATGTCTCTTTCTTTCCCAAAGACAGTATCACAATGTTAACGGTGAGGGGAAATCATTAGCCTTCACGCATTTAGTGAAAGTCAAAGATTAAGTCAGACATTCTTAAGAGAGGGATATTATTCAGCCCACAGACTCTGGGCATCATTAATAAACCTCTCCCTGCGCTTTCCGTTTTTTTTTTCCTGTTGGCCACATGTGGGTACTTTCAGCGTGTTGTGGTTCCTTTTTCCCCTTCAGTAGAGGGGAAAGACTTCTGAACAGAGGTGAGAGAAGTATACTCTAGTTAAAGCAGACATACCAGAGTGTAGGAATACTCTTTTTCAAGTGAAAGTCCTGCATTTAAAATGTTACTTAAGTAAAAGTACAAAAGTATTGGCATCAAAATGTACTTAAAGTACCAAAAGTACAAGTACTTATTATCGAGATTGGCCTTTTCCAGAATAATATATATGTATTGATTATGATTTGTACTGTTCTCTCTATGTGTTGTACTGTCTCAGTGTGAACATAGATTAAACAGCCAGTCAAACTATTTTGAGAGCCAGGGAATGAGCAGCAATTCTTCCTTAATGACTTATTTGCATTCATCTGACCTTCAAGCGGAGTGAAACTATAACTAAAGAAGATACAAGGCACTTAATGATCTCATACATGCAAGTATAACAGACACAGATTAATATATAGGACCGCTAAGTGTAAACAAGGTACATTTTTTATTTTACCAGATAAAAGCATTGAGAACAAATCTCATTTGCAATGCTGACCTGGCCAAGAAGGCAGCAACGTTACACATTATTACACATAACACAAACATATAAAATACAGAGAACATAACTAAGAAAACAAAAGACGAAAAAAGCAGTCACTACATTGTGCACATTAGGACAGTAAGAAAGGTGCACTACTTATTACTGCACGAGCAGCTAGTGGTAAGGACTTAGACCAAGGACCATTGTTACGTCCCCACTAAGGTCTAGGGGACCTGGAGACAATAACACACAACAACCAATAATTATGAGGGAGTCAGAGTAAAGGTTGACAAAAGGTTTATTTCTTAAGCCCTAACTGAACATAAATTGAACAGAAATACTCTTCGTGGGAGGAGGAGGAGGAGTCAAAGGAGATTGTGCCAAACAAAAGAAACAAGCATAACAAAACCAGGCCTATCTCTATATCTATCCTTTGAAACCAAAACTCAAACAAACACCCTCACTAACTAAACTACTCAGAGCTGGAAAAAACAAAATACAGAGGTGGCAACAATCCGCTAACCTAGTGTGTCTTAACATTAGTTATCTACGTGATGAGAAATGTACAGGGTACCCCAGACCTACCTAACTCCCCCACCTCTCAACACACACACATTAACAAAGGTGAGAACAAACAAAGTAGAATGACTTTCTACTCAAGGCAATCAATTGCAGGCTCCTCATCAGCAACAGGCCCAGGGTGAGAGAGAGAGAGAGAAAACTTCCTGGGGGCCTCCTTCATGGTCGGCCCTGGCTGCTGATAGGCCCGCTGAGGGTGAGAGGATCCAATCAGCCATCAGACTCAGGTGCACATGCAGATACCGATCAGCTGCTGATTAGCTGTGCAGAAGACAGGGGGCCCTTCTCACTTCGGTTAAATGGATTCCTTGCGTCCCTCACTTGCGTCGTTTCCCTGCGACTAGTCCCTCCCACCAGGGAAGCATGGAGAGACGCAAGGAAACCACGAGAAGCAGGGAAATGAGTTTTAAGAGCAATGGGACGTCCTTTCCTCCGGAGCGTCACGTGAAGCGACGTCCGTTTGTGATGACGCTGCACAGCTGATCGTCTGACAGCAGCCAGCTCTGTCCCCGTTATTTCCACAAACACCCCCGCCTCTGTTAGTACACATTTACTGACACAAACATTTGTATCATCTGTTGTAGACCCAAATACATTATATAAAATAAGAACTCATTCTCAAAAAAGATAAACGCCATTCTTAAAATGTATAGGCTGTATTTTTGACCACTTTGTTGTTCAGATACATCACATATTTGTAACTAAATGATACATTAATTGAAACAAAACACGGTATAAACTGAGGAGTGAGTCTCGTGAGGTTCATGTATTTTCTTCACTCCGCTGGGAAACTGCTCTCATGTCAAGAAGCATCAGATCAGTGCATGCACTGCCTCGTCCAATCAGTGAGCGATACACAGTAAGGGGGCGGGGCGAGTGTCTGAGGATTTCATCGAAGGATGGTCTGGTGGATCCTCAGTTATAGCTCCTCCATTATCGCTCCTCGGTCCTCCGGCAAAAATAAGGCCATTGCAACTTCCGGTGAGACCGAGACCGAGGAGCGAGGAAATGAAAAATAAGAGAAGTGAGAAGGGCCCAGGGAGAAGAGAGAAGCACAGGAGGGAAGGAAAACCACACAAGTACAGCCTGCCTGGCACGTAACAACCATAATAAAAAAGACTCCTTTTCCCAGCCTCAGTCCGCACAGCAGGTACCTGGAACCGTATCCAGGCACTGGATCTGAGGTTGTGCGAGTCACAAACTGGAGCAAATCTGGCACATATGTACGGTGGAAGCTTACCTAAAATGGCTTTATACATGAATAAAAACCAATGCTGTATCCTACGCATACTAAGTGAGGACCAGTTAGGCTATACAGTTTGCAATGATGAGTCCTATAGGGCAGAGGTTCTCAATTGTTTTTCAGCCAAGGACCCCTTACAAGATAGAGAATACACCAAGGACCCCCTCATTCTGATTTGTGATTTTGGGCTATATAAATAAAAATGTACTTGATTTGACATGTATGTCCCTTGGAATAATCTGACGTAGCCTATTTTTTACACTTCTATAGTCTTAGTTATGTGAAAGAACAACACAAGAGAAATGTATTAGAAAGATATTAGATATGTATTAAAAATATTTGCACCATCTCAACACAGAATACCCATAAAACAATCAATCAATTAGCTGCAAGTAACACTGTACCTAAACAAAATATCAAAGGGAAATCAAGAGAAAAGTGATCATTTGAAGTGCATTTCAGAACACACACACACACACACACACACACACACACACACACACACACACACACACACACACACACACACACACACACACACACACACACACACACACACACACACACACACATAAAGATAACACATCAAGTGTTTCACTCTTAGTTAAATGATTTATAAAAGTCTAATCACAAAATAAATGCAGGCTATACACAATTGAACACATGCCTGCATTGCAACATATATCAAGTACATTGCAAAACAACTGCAACTGCATTGCTACAATCCCACACCACTACTTGTAATGGCAGCCAGCTCTGGACACTATTGGAGTGATGCAAGGCAGTCCATGAAGCTGATTGCTTCTCTCTGCATGTGAAGACACGCAAGGTGTGGCCCTTAGTGTGGGTGGGACCTTGGACATGCTGCGTGATGTTAAAGCACTCCAATAGTTACAGAAACTCAGCGGCAAAGGTGCAGGTGCTGGAGTCCACGTGGATGTTAAAATCACCTAGCAGTAGTGTGGATGGGGACATGGAGCAGATTGAGGTGAGAAGCTCAGACAACTCAGACATGAATGAGGTGGAAGGTTTGGGGGGGGCGGTAAATGAGGACGACCTGCTGCTTTGAGGGGGCAGCCACTGAGAAGGCAATGCACTCAAGTGAGATTTTATTCGTCACAAGCAGCTGTTTGACAGGGATATCTGCTCTGTGGATGACTGCCAAACCACCACCACGACCAATGGAGCGGGGCTGTTGGATATAAGCATAACCTGGGGGGGGGGTGGCTAGGTTGAGTGTGAGGAAGTCCTGTTGGTTTTGCCATGTCTCAGTGAGGCAGAGAAAATCCAATTTCCTATCAATGATGATTTCATTAATAAGTGATGCTTTGTTGTTAAGAGAGCGGGTATTTAACAACATGAATGTGTGGGAGTTGTTATATGTTGCAATGGCTGGTAAAACAGTGATGCCATCAACACAGGCCAAGTGCTTCATGTTAACACTGCACACGTGTGGTTTGTTGTGATGACGTAAGCGGGCGGTGACCGGGCGCTGGGACCACACAGTTGGGATAGTGTCAGCTGAGCCAGTGTAAACAAACCCACATTTGGAACCTCTATGGACATACCTGGGTCTGCCAACTCGTAACAGCCAGAGGTATTCAATGACTGACAGACATAGAGGGGGTGTAGTGAAGTGGTTGATCCTAAAAAGTTGCGAAGCGGAGTAACGAAGCATCACGATGGTATGATGCTAACGTTAGCACAGCGTTAGCTGTGGTCGCGGATCGGCCGGGAGAATGCGCTATCAGCCAAGAGTACAGATGAACCAGGACAGCAGGCAGCCTGTCCAGGAAGCGACTCAAGGACGGACAGCACTGAGGAGAGATGGTGGGAGTTGAAGAAGTTTGCCGCAGAGGAGCACCGGTGGTGGCCAGAGCAGGCTAACCTGAGCAGGTAGAACTAGGCTAGCTTCTGATCACCGTCAGACTGGCTGGGTGGAGAGGACCGTTGTTGTGTCTTTTGTGGCAGAACAAAATCAAACAGCAGCTAAGCAGGTGATACAGTGAAGCAGGATCGGGACTCAAAACGGGAAAATGAGACGGAGAATCGGGCTTGTCGTCAGATGGAGCCACTAACGTTAGCGATAGCGTTAACCCTGAAGCAGGAGCAACATTAGCAGGTGTAGCAGGGTGGACAGGTCGGAAGCGGAGCATCCGTAAAAAGTTGCGATCGGGTGTTACAAAAGTGTCCAGAACAGCGTGTGCAAGCCACTGAACGTATGGAAACTGAGGTAGAAACGTTGGTCCAAAACTCGGCAGATACATTTTCGGACAGAGAAGCGGCGAACAGACAACGCCAACGTCCTCTCTCTCCAAAAGTGTTGCGTCACAAAAAAAAAAAAATCTAATGAATCTGAAAACTTTTCACGGACCCCCTGGCAGAGTGCCACGGACCCCCGGGGGGGTCGCGGACCCTACTTTGAGAACCACTGCTATAGGGCGCATTTGATATATAACGCAGTGCAGCATGGTAGAGTTGGTCAAGTTTGGCCAAAACAGTGGGACAGGCAAATCTATAAATGGTATCACCGTAAGGAATAAGCCAGAGACCAACCTTTTACGGGATGAAGTTGAAAAACAACATTTAAGTCTGTAAAGGAAGCCAAGAGTGAATTTCAATTTCTTTGATAGAACTTCAATATGGTGTTTAAAGTTCAGATTACTGTCCAACCAAAAGCCAAGATATTTGTAGGTATCGACAAACTCAACAGAGACACCATCAAGGGTGTCAATGGAGAGGCAAGAGGACGCTAACTTGGGAGCAAAAAGCATTGCTTTGGTTTTCTTACTGTTCAAAAAAGCAGTTTGGAAGCAAGAAGTGCATGCTGCAGCGTGATAAAATCAGATTTTAAATTGGAAACGGCCACATCCAGAGGAGAAGCACATGAGTATACAATAGTATCATCAGCATACATATGATAGGTAGAAAATTGCATCTGATTACAAATATTGTTTACATATAATAAAAAGAACAAAGGCCCCAAAATAGAGCCCTGTGGAACTCCCTTCTCCAAGGTGACAGGGTCAGAGACAGTACTACCCAACCTGACGCATTGAGTACGGTCGGTTAGATAACTCTGAAACCAGCAAATGGCATTATGACCGAAACGAGACATCAACATAACATTAGACATAATGTGGTGATCTACAATGTCAAATGCTTTGGTAAGGTCAATAAACAATGCAACACAAACAGATTTTTTTATCCAAAGCAGCCTTAATATCGTGTAAGACTTTCAGACTGGCAGTCACAGTACTGTGCTTTGATCTGAATCCAGATTTCATAGGGTTAAGGATGTTTTGTGAATTTAAAAAAAGTTTTAGCTGAGTAGAAACTAGGGACTCAAGAATCTTTGATAACACAGAAAGATTTGAGATAGGACGATAGTTATTCAACTCCGTGGGATCACCAGCTTTCAAGAGGGGCGATACCAGAGCTTCAAATCAAATCAAATCAAGTTTTATTTATAGAGCACATTTAAAAACGATGTTTGGTCGAGCCAAAGTGCTGTACATGTAATAAAAACACTTTACTGCAGTGCAATTGTAACAAAAGACAGTCATTTTGCAACAGCAAATATAAAAACAATACACAGGGAAATGTCAGAAGTCGTGCTCCGCTCTAGCTAGAAAGCCTGAGAGAAGAAGTGTGTTTTTAGTGAGGATTTAAAAACCCCTAGGGTCTGGGCCGACCTCACGTGGAGGGGCAGAGTGTTCCAGAGCCTCGGGCCAGCTGCTGCGAAGGCTCGGTGCCCTCGGGTTTTGAGCCTAGTCTTCGGCACTACCAGCAGCAGCTGGTCAGCAGACCTTAAAGCTCTGGCTGGGGTGTAGCGCTGGAGGAGTTCAACTATATAGGAAGGAGCCAGCCCATTTAGAGCTTTAAAAACAAATAAAAGGATTTTAAAATCAATTCTGAACTGAACTGGAAGCCAGTGTAGTGAGGCCAGAATTGGGGGTGATGTGGTCGCGCTTTTTGTGTCCAGTCAGCAAACGTGCAGCTGCATTTTGGACCAGCTGCAGGCGTTTAATTGACGCGTGGTCCATACCCACATACAGAGCGTTGCAATAGTCCAGCCTTGAGGTAACAAAGGCGTTGATGACCCTTTCCATGTCTTTAAAAGATAAATAGGACTTGGTTTTGGCCAATAGTCTTATTTTAAAAAAGCAGGATTTGACTACGCTGCTGACCTGCTTATCGAATTTAAAAGTGTTCGTCAAGGTCACGCCAAGGTTCATGACCGAGGGGAGGATGTTTAGTTGGAGGGAGCCCAGAATATCAACCTGAGAGGCTGGAGGTTGTGGTCCAAAAAAGATGACCTCCGTCTTGCCCTCGTTAAGAGTCAGGAAGTTGTTGCTCAGCCAGGATTTGATCTCCGTTAAGCAGTCCATCAGCTGCTGTAGTGACTGTTTGATGTTTGCTTTGAGCGGGAGATATATCTGGACGTCGTCAGCGTAGCAGTGGAAGGGAATATTGTGTTTTGTTAGAATAGAACCTAGGGGCAGTATGTACAGTAGGAACAGGATGGGGCCCAGAATCGAGCCTTGGGGGACCCCACAGGTAAGAGGGGCTTTGGCAGAGGAGAAGGCACCTAGCTGCACTGAAAAGCTACGGTCCTTAAGGTAGGACCTGAACCATGCGAGGGCAGAGCCTGTGATGCCAGCGGACTGTTCAAGCCGTGACAGCAGGATGCCATGGTCCACGGTGTCGAAGGCAGCTGTCAGGTCCAACAGCACCAAGACAGCTGGGCTACCTGAGTCGGCGGCTAGGAGCAGATCGTTAAAAACTCTTAAAAGGGCTGTTTCAGTGCTGTGCATGGGTTTGAAGCCAGACTGAAACTTTTCATGGATGCCATGAAGGATTAAAAAAGACTGCAGCTGGGCGTAGACTACGCGCTCCAGGGCTTTTGATAAAAACGGTAGCTGGGAGATGGGCCTAAAATTTGCGAGAGTGGAGGGGTCGAGACTTTTCTTTTTAAGTAGTGGCGTAACCACGGCATGTTTAAAGGCAGCTGGGACACATCCTGAGGTAAGAGAAGTGTTTAAAAGTAATAAAATACTTGCTCCAACTGAATGAAAAACCTCTTTGAGAAGGCGTGAGGGAATGCTGTCAGAGGAGCAGCTTGTCGGTCGCAGGTGCTCCACTATGTCCGAGAGAGAAGAGAGGGAAATAGGCTCAAAGTGGTCGAGGACAGCAGGGCACAGAGAGGGAGCAGGATCGGGGGTAGCACTAGTGTGAGCTAGCCTAAGAGCAGATATTTTTCCAATAAAAAATTTAAGAAACTTATCACAGAGAGTAGTCGATGGCACAACAGAAGAAACATCACGGGGATTAATGATGGAGTTGAGGACATTAAAAAGAACCTGAGGTTTGTGGCTGTTTTTAGAGATGAACAGAGAAATGTGCTCTGTTTTGGCTGCTTTGACTGCCGTCTGGTAGTGAGAGAGGGAAGCACGAAGGATTTCCAGGGAGACATGGAGTTTATCCTTTTTCCACTTTCTCTCAGCACGCCTGCAAGCGCGTCTGAGAGCACGAGTACAGTCATTGAGCCACGGTTCTGATAGAACTTTGTTGCGTCTAAGCGTAAAAGGAGCAACAGAATCCAGTATTGGTGTGCATGTCAAGTCAAACATAGAGAGAAGCTCATCAGCATTAAAAGCACAGTCCACATCTAATTTACAGATAGGAGAAGCATTAAAAACATCAGAGAACTGTGAGGCAGTCAAGGGGTTAATCGAACGCAGACGACGCGCAGGGGCACGTGATTCGACTCCTGCGGAAGGGATGGAGGTTGTAAACAGAACCGGTAAATGGTCTGAGATACGCGTTGCTGCACATATTTCATCCACAGATACAGACAGTCCAAACGACAATACCAAGTCCAAAGTGTGTCCTTTTTCGTGTGTTGGGCCAGCCACGGACTGAACAAGACCAAAAGAATCAAGGAGATTTAAAAAGTCCCTAACCAGAGGTTTGGACTCACAACACACATGGACATTGAAGTCTCCGGAGATCAAAACACGATCATAATTCACCATGATCCCGGACAGAAAGACAGAAAAGTCATTTATGAAATCCTTATTGTGCTTTGGCGGACGATACACGACTGCGCAGAGTATAGGCGAGGCCGGATTCAGTTCAAAAAGCTGCAACTCAAAGCTAGCATAGCTAGTGACATGGTGTAGCAATCGGCACTGGAGGCTAGCTCTAAACACCGAAGCTATGCCCCCGCCATGGCCGGTGGCACGGGGGGAGCTAAAGAATGTACAATCAGGAGGAAGAAGATCAAAGAATGATGTGTACTCGCCAGCGTGTGCCCAGGTCTCCGTCAGGAACATGAAATCCAGTTCACGGGAGGTGAAGAAGTCGTTCAGCAGGAACGTTTTGTTAGCTATCGACCTAGCATTTAGCAAAGCCAGACGTAGTTTTTGCTCCGGGCTTGCCGACGGTGTAGTTCGTCTCAGCTGACGAAGATGTCCGTGTTGAACGCCGCGCGGGCCGGGAGCAGTCAGTCGGACAGGAGGAGCTGCCAGCGGGTCCAGCAGAGTCCGTAGCTCCGGAAAGACAGGGCGAATCCACCAATCCCTCACATGACGTGCAGCGGGAGGGCCATGACATCCGAGGCGTGGATAGGTCCCGGAAGAAGCCGTCAGGTAAGCCTTAAGGTGGACCAGTGCACCACCACGCTTTCCCCGTCGTCTGAAGCGCTTTCGGCGAGGCAGGATGCAGGGCAACCGGCGCAGGTAGGTGGGTATATCCAACAGAAGAGGGGGGGGGGACGATTTTTGGTTGCCAGATGTGGTTTTGGGCAGCAGTATCAACTCCAGTGAGGGTCTGAGGTGGAGGAGGGCTTGGCGATCATAGACGAGCAGAGCAGAGACATTCTGACAAACATAAAACAAAAACAGGAAAGCTAAAGGTAGACAGCTGAGCGAGCGGCGAGCCGACACAGGCGCCATCTTGAATCACGTCAATCACGTCACGTCAGGGACGTACCAGAAGATGCAGCGGAGGTGCAAGCGGAGGTGTTTGAACCTCCTATACACTACACACTACACACTACACACTACACACTACACACTACAGCCTACAGACTACACACTACACACTAGCTTGCTTCCACACAGCTGGCAGTGTGTGAGTGGACAGGGAGAGATTACACATATCAGTTACTGGTTGTGCTATAATCTGAGCTGCAATTTTTAAAAAGAACGGGTCAAGGCCGTCAGGCCCGGCAAACTTTTTAGGATCAATTGAGTGCAAACCCTGTAAGACTTCAGAGACCAATAAATAAGCTAAATCAAAAACAGGGGAGTTCATCTCTTGACTAGGGCTGTGAGTACGACCATTTAGAGAGTCATGACTTTGCTCATCAAAAATATGACCAGCCTTTTTGAAGTGAGCATTGAAAGCATTAGACATACCATCTGAATCTGAAATAAAAGAATCACTGACCTTCAGTTTTTGTGGGAAACTAGAAACCTTCTTGTTCTGAAGTGATTTAATTGTTTTCCAGAATTTAGAATGGTCATTAAAACAATCAGTGGTTAAGCTCAGATAGTAATCAGCTTTTTTAATAAGGGCTGAACATTTATTTCTGAGGACACGAAAAAGAAGCCAGTCATCATTAGTGTTAGACTTTCTAGCTAAGGACCATTGCTTATTTCGATCATGAATTAGATCAGATAATTCTCTAGTAAACCATGGAGTGTTCCTATTCTTAACTCTGAATTTTCTAAGGCGGGCATGTCTATTAACCTCTTAAGCCCGAGGGTCCCCCCAGTGGACCCCTCCCACCGATTTTTTACGAGACTATGTCTCAGGGCTTCTTAACATTTATGAAACTATTAATGTTCCATACCATTTTAACGGTAAGAAACTCAGCTAACTGACAATGTGAACCATGTTTAGCTAAAAGAAACACAAGAGTAATACCAAGCCTTTGAATTAGCATGGAGCGAAAAAATGCTAACTAATGCTAACAGACTTTTGCACAGTACTCACGGTAGAAATGCCCTTATTACTTATCCTAACTGCACAAACAAGATATCCGATTAAAGCTGAGACTCCACAGTTTCCACACATGTAATGTCATCACTGTAAGACCCCGAATTCCTGGAGCTATCAGCCAGAAAAGAGAAAGTAAACAACATCCGGTTTCAAAAATATTACAATAATTACGTCTTACCTTTTTTGATTTGTGATCAAAAGTTGTGTTCACCGGAATAAAAACGCCGCTCAAGGTTAATCCAATGTCTTTGTGTCACGTAGAAATGTTGACTGATAATCCATCATCATATTTATGGCAATATACTGGGTATAAAGTTTTGCAGTCCAGGCGTGCACTTTCAGATATGCTTTGTTCGCTTCTCTATTACGTCCGCTATGGTAATGTTTACGTGGATTTGGGAACTGCCCATCGATTCTATTGGTTCTGATGGTTAAGAACAAGGTGTAAATCACACGAATCGATCAATGGGTTCCAGAGATATAGTCCTGCGTAAAGTATAAAGAATGCCAGCCAGTTTAAGTACATTACGCAGCCGACTTCATTTATTGTTTACTACGGAAGGACGCAGGAAGCAGGAATTGCAGGACAGAGCACACGGAGCACACAGAGCAGACAGCAGATAACGGAATTGCAGTTTTATTGCTTATAGATTATCAGAACATTTCAAAGGGGACACAGCCCCATTGGATATTAACCTATGGATTAACTACATCATCGTTTTTATCGTTTTAATGCCATTGAAGACCAGTTTAGACCAGACAAAGAGGAAGGTAAGCCATTAGCCTAGCGCATGTTAGTACCTAGCGCCACTTGTTTTGATGTACATTTTTGTTGATAACCTCGCGAGTTTGTATCTTTCAGTGTTGAGGTGGGCACCGTTAGATTCTGTGTCTTTACGATCATAAACGATGTGTTGGATATGCAGCTAGGATAAGTAATAAGGGAGCTAGGAGTGATTTTCGGTGCAGTAATAGATTAGCATTTTTCGCTCGGGACTAATTCAGAGGCTCACTGTTAGCATTGTGTGTTTTTTTTTGAAAAAATAAATGAAAAAGATCAGTTAAATGAGTTTTTTCCCGTTATATGGATATAAAATATTCATAGTTTATTAAATATTAAGGTTCCTTAGACGTTGTTTCCTGCAAATGACGCAATTTCGCATCATTTGCAGGAAACAGAGTATGTTTGCAAATTATGCAAGGAAGCAGAGAAACACTCAGGACCAGGGTTAATGTTAACGTTACCAGAGATTAATAGCAGTAACAATATTAACAGTCTGGAAGATGATTTTTCACAAGGGCTCTGGACGCGTCGCTCCTCAGGGGGGCGGGGCTGCTCCGATCCTTTGATATTAGCGAGTCCAGAGTAAAAAGGGCGGAGAGCGCATTTCGTGCCATGAAACGTCAGCGCTCCAGAGGTTCCACCATCCAAATGTCCGAAGTGAAAGGAGATATTGCTGGGAGGCAATCCGTCAGTTTTGCCGACATGCGGGCTGACAATTAATCCCAGGAAAAAAGCGAACACAAGGGTAGCTTTAGGCAACATTGTGCCTTGACACACCCAATTCAGGATCTGCAGCTCAGGTCGATCAGCAGCTCAGGTCAACCAGCCCCCGACAGCACGGCAGGACAGACAGCAATCCAGAGTCCGAAAGAGCGACAGCTCAAGCAGAGCGCAAACAATCCAGTCACAGCGAGACCCTGGCACAAAATAGCCCAAAAACGTAAGCTTTTAAAACGTTTTTAAAAACGCAGCAGACCAATTTAAAAACGGGTCTAAAAAGCAAAATAAAAATTAGAAAATGTCAGTATGCACAAGAAGAACGAGAATGAGACAAACACTAACAGAGACAGAAACAAATCAACGTGCTGCCATCTTGGAACACACACCTGTATAAATACAAAGTAAATAAGCATGCAATAAGCATGTAAGTCTAGTATGGCTAATGCTAGCGTGTTTGTGTGCCAACGCTAGCGTGTATGCCAACGCTCAACCCAGTCTCGTGTTATAGTCACGAAATTAAATTAATCTATTGATTTGTGTTCACCAACACGATTTTCTCATTTGTTTTGTGTCACACAGAACGATTTTAAAAGCAATGTATTTCTATTGGTAGTATGTTTCGTGCCTGCGCCACGTCTTTTTGTCCAGTCGGGTCTTCGAAGACCGGAAGCTGTGTGGTTCATAAAAACATTTTTTTACTCAATATTTTACCCTAAGCCTAACCCTTTTATTATAAATAGTATAATGTCGGAGTTTTTTTGCCGTCCGCGAGGAAAATAAATGGGGCTCAGAGCCTCAGAATACTTTTTTTCCTTCTAATTTGTTATTATTTGGTGCAGGCACGAAACATACTACCAATATAAATACATTGCTTCTAAAATCGTACTGTGTCAGAATACTGAAATCTGTATTTGTTTTAAATCTCTGTTTCCTTCTAATTTACATTGCTTTTAAAAGCGTTCTGTGTGACATGAAAAAAATGGGAAAAGCGTGTTGGTGAACACGAATCAATGATTTGTGACTATAACACGAAATGCCGTGAGACTGTGTTGCAACGCTAGCACGTAAGCTAACACATATGCTCATTGAGTTTAAACATCTCATACTTCCTTTCCCCGGTTTCCTGTCTAACGTAAAGTGTCTAAAATAAAAGTCCTATAACAACAATGAACCATGAACAATGTGAAACCTTCATTAAACATTACACTTATGACTTAAGGTGAGCACAACATAATTATTGATGTGTTTATCAAGCTGGTAAAGGTTGAATTAGTTTGAATTACTTGATGTACTGGTGGGTAGCTTGTGATTTTAATCTTGGTGTAACTCAAATGTGTTTGACCATATTGTTTAAATAATTAATTGATATAGGCAAAGTAACTAAAGTTACTACATAAATGTAGTGGAGTAAAAGTACAATATTTACCTCTGAATTTAAGTGGAGTAGAAGTACAAACTAGCATCAAATGGAAATACTTAAGTACAATACAAGTACCTCAGTATTGTACTTAAGTACAGTACTTGATTAAATGTACTTAGTTAATTAACACCACTGCTTCTGAACCACTGCCAACAGAGACACAAGACAATACATAGACTCTAACTATTCCTAGTGTTTTAGAGCATACATCCAAACTGTGAATTTGTGTGTTTGTGTGTGTTGAAGACGAAATAAAAACGCAGGAGATTTGCCCTGCGCTCGACATATTGAGATAGGTGCATAAATAGTTCTGCTGACTCGTGTAGAACCTCCACAGCCTCAAAGTGTCTCTTGCAAACATCCCTAGAGAATAAGCTGCTGACATAAGGCGAGTCCTCGCTGCTTAAACAGGCCATAATACACCTGTAACTCCCACCATCTCCATGGAGACACCCAAAGTGCTGACCTCAGCTCTTTTCTTTTCTCCTCTCTCACCTGTGCCTCGGTGTTTCAAAGCACGGATTCAGCCCATTTCCTCCGCCTATATCCCATCTGCCCGGTCCCCACCTCATCACAGCAGAAACAAGGCTGTGCATTCGCAGTCGGTCACAGCCGTAGGTGACTCGTTGGAGAGAAATTATGTAGCAGATGCGGAAGAAGGGACTGAGAAGCATCTGATATGTTATTTACATTATGACATTTATTTTAACTCTGAGGACAATAAAACAACACAATGTCCATTTTAATCCCAAGTTGCACTGACATGACTTTACCTTCATCGCTGTCTAAATTAACCCTTATTTGTAAAACTCAATACTATACAATTGCCTTGTTCTTTTACCGAAAGTGAATTGAAACAGAAATCAAATTCAATACATATGAAAAGATCTGTGTTAAAATATAACTGAGGACAACAACAACAAGCGTTCTCACATTTCTTCACAAAAACACAAAAAGAAAAGATTGCAATTGCGTCTAAATCGCACCAAACTCTATCAGTATTGACTCCCAAAAGTGCTATTTCCTACATTCAAAACTTAACTGTAAATCTAGGTTGTAAACATGACACATTTAACATGGGAAATACCAACAAATTGGATCAGTGCTTCAAGCGCGACTGTGAGGAGAGAGCGGAAATGACCAACAGGGAGTAAACAACGACGTGCAACGTAGAAGTGTTCCCACAGGAAACGTAACTTCAAATAATAAATGTATCAAACTTCTAGAGAAAAAAATCCCAACGTATAACAAAGGAAACATTCACAAACAAATAGCTATTTACACACATTCTTGACTCCGTTAAACGTTAACATGCCACACACACACACACACACACACACACACACACACACACACACACACACACACACACACACACACACCGAGCAATATGATGTCTCTCCACTATCCCGCCTCCTTCTAATGTCCGCCACCATCTGTGCCTCCCACCTCCAGCTCATGAGAAGAGGCTCATATCCGCACAGGCAGACGGTAATGTTTACTCTGCCACGTCCTGACTTCTTCTTCCTCCTCCCTCTGACCCGCTGCACCACCCCTCCTTCTCCCACCGTTAATTCAGTTAATGATGGCAACACACCTCGTAAAGAGCTAGTGATTAAGGAGAAAAAGTCCATTGGTATAAACAAACTTTGTTTAGGCCTTGGAGGAGCTTTGGGAGCTATCGACTGCCCTTCCTCAACAACCTCATGGCAGTTTGACGCGGCTAAGAGTAAGACATCGATTCCGAGCGCTACAGTCCGATTGCTGATCAATGCCGAGGCACAGTGAACATGGTCTTTCCTGCGGTGGCAGCCAAATCCTGTGGACACTCTGAGGTCAGGTCTGGTTCTGCCAATACATGTCAGTCAGTCCTGGCAGGAGGCTCACAGAGGCGAAGCCTTGCACCCGAGAGACTAATGCACAGGTCAAGTAAACATACACAATCCACACATCATTGAAAATTAAACACTTTTACCCAAAAACACTGAAAAACGACATTAGTATTAGTATTAGTATTTAGTGTCTCTACTGGGACATGTCTCCATGCTTTAATGTTCAAAAAGCTCTTTATTTATATTATACTGCCTGTGCTGCAGCACCTCTTTTCACCCTCTGTCTGAAACCAGAGCCCAGTGGGTGGGAGAGAAACTCCCTCTGGGGGGAACACAGGGATTTTACACGTTGCGAACCATTTACATGCAGAAAAACCTCTGCATAACTGTGCCCACACAGCTTGGATAACATGACAATTCCATGAATGCTGGCGAAATACATAGTAAACGACAAAGCCATATGTTATAAATAAACTTTTACCCCCACTTTTAACCCCAAAACACCCCCTCCCAGGGCTGCAAATCTTTACTCTGTGACTGAGCCCAAGCTGCTCCAAGTGATCCCCCCCTGCAGCAGCTCATTAAAAATGCCAATAGCTTTTCCTAATCAACATCAAGCTATTACACATCATGCATACAGTGGGGTATTGATGTGGAGAGAGATTTTTTGCCCGTGGAAGTTCAGGACATAAGATCAATGGAGCGATTCAAGAGGGCACTCTTGCATTAGAGTGCGCCTCTCTTTAATTATCTCCAGTGCAGATGGCCCTAACGAGGGGAAGGACTGGTAATTGAGAGGGGGAGGGGGGTTGATGAACCTCGGAGACACTTGGAGGCAGCGTGCCCCGGCTTGTCAAGGCCAAATCCTCATCTCTGTACTGGCAGTCAGTCAGTCAGTTCAGTCAGTCAGCCCCCCCCCCCCCCCGCCGGAGCAGACCTGTGGCACGATCCATTCCTGTCAATAAAGCTTAGTGAGTCAAATGAAGTGAGGAGGACGACGCTGCTCTGTGTTTTCTCACCCCTCTCTTGCCCAAGTGCAATGTTTCTATGCCGTATGCTTCCTTTTTTGCTCGAATTGTTGTTTTTTCAAAAAGTAGATAGAACTAGCAGCAGTTGTTTAAATAACATCTATTTGTTTATTGTCTTAATTCAATTGCAATGAAGGTGCATGTAAAAGCAGTTTAGAGTCTCTAAACACTTAATGATCTGAGACTTTTTTCGGGAGAATCACATTGTTTGTCCTGCTTCACAGAAACAATTCTAATACCAGTGAACATAGAGAAAATATGACTTTAGCTCAATGTGTTGAGTAAACCTTTAATATTGAACTATTTACACATCCCTGCTTCCAGCTTTCATCCTAATTGTTTGAAAGTTGGCCCGATGTACAGAAGAGGATTAGGGCCACATCTGTAATTCAGTTTTTTTTTTCAGTCGAATTGTGAGAATAATGTCCAAATTCTGAGTAAGATTGCAGGATTTTGAGCAAATACGCAGTAAAGTCAGAGAAGATTTCTGACTTTGAAGTCAGAATTGTGTAATTAAAGCCAGAATTCTGACTTGTTCTCATTGTATTTCCTCCAGTGAAGAGGAAGATTGTCATACAGCAAAATAATTTGCCCTTAGTAACCCCTTATCTTTAAGGGTGGAGGTATGGCTATACTTGTGGTGATCCTGGATCAAATGAAAGAGCTTGTGGAGGAGGTGACATTATAACTGCATTGCATTAGTTAACACGTATAGTCTACAAAATAACAACTTCATTGAAAATACCATGTCAAAATCCCACATGTCTGTTCACTGGAGAGTGTAATCAGTGGTGTGAGGTGTGCACGAGGGATGTGGCGGTTTGTAACGTGCACGAAAGATGAAAGAAGACAACTGCAGGAGAGAGGAGGAAGAAAGAGAATGGAGGTTGTGAACATTTTCTAAAAACTCCCAGAATGCGAGTAGAAAGATCAAGCTAAAAAAAAACAAAGCTTTAGAGATGTAGTGTTTCAACTGTCAGCCCCATTGTTTTCATGCGTCTATTTTTCCTCTATCTGCCTGCTAGATCATTTCAGGGATCACAGGATGCCATCACAGCTCTTAGAGGCTGGGAAGCATCCTGCATCAGTCTCCAGCCGTCACAGGGTGGCTGTCAACTCGCCTTTTTTTCCATGAAAGAACAACAATTTAATTAAAGCATGGCAGCCCATGCTTAATTAACACCTACTTACTGTTCTTAGCATGAATTTTCACAGATTTGCAGCTTTCACATTTCCAACCCAAAATTCACGCTGTGACCAATTAGGCAGCCTGGTTTCCTGGTTCAACCCCAGGCTGAATTTTCTCATCAAGAGACGTGTAAAACAGATCCTCGCAGTGATGTATTCAGTGGTTAGTGAGGTGTATTAGGCTGGTGGTGTGGAGTCAAATACAATGGGCTGTAGCATGCAGGAAAATGAATTTGCTTTATATCATCAAATCAGTGATATGCTATGTCTTTATATATACAGTGGGGCAAAAAAGTATTTAGTCATCCACCAATTGTGCAAGTTATCCCACTTAAAAAGATGAGAGAGGCCTGTAATTTTCATCCTAGGTACACTTCAACTATGAGAGACAGAATGGGGGGAAAGAATCCAGGAAATCACATTGTAGGATTTTTAATGAATTAATTGGTAAATTCCTCGGTAAAATAAGTATTTGGTCACCTACAAACAAACAAGATTTCTGGCTCTCACAGACCTGTAACTTCTTCTTTAAGAGCCTCCTCTGTCCTCCACTTGTTAACTGTATTAATGGCACCTGTTTGAACTTGTTATCAGTATAAAAGACACCTGTCCACAACCTCAAACAGTCACACTCCAAACTCCACTATGGCCAAGACCAAAGAGCTGTCAAAGGACACTACAAACAAAATGGTAGACCTGCACCAGGCTGGGAAGACTGAATCTGCAATAGGTAAGCAGCTTGGTGTGAAGAAATCAACTGTGGGAGCAATTATTAGAAAATGGAAGACATACAAGACCACTGATAATCTCCCTCGATCTGGGGCTCCACGCAAGATCTCACCCCGTGGGGTCAAATTGATCACAAGAACGGTGAGCAAAAATCCCAGAACCACACGGGGGAACCTAGTCAATGACCTGCAGAGAGCTGGGACCAAAGTAACAAAGGCTACCATCAGTAACACACTACGCCGCCAGGGACTCAAATCCTGCAGTGCCAGACGTGTCCCCCTGCTTAAGCCAGTACATGTCCAGGCCCGTCTGAAGTTTGCTAGAGAGCATTTAGATGATCCAGAAGAGGATTGGGAGAATGTCATATGGTCAGATGAAACCAAAATAGAACTTTTTAGTAAAAACTCAACTAGACGTGTTTGGAGGAGAAAGAATGCTGAGTTGCATCCAAAGAACACCATACCTACTGTGAAACATGGGGGTGGAAACATCATGCTTTGGGGCTGTTTTTCTGCAAAGGGACCAGGACGACTGATCCGTGTAAAGGAAAGAATGAATGGGGCCATGTATCGTGAGATTTTGAGTGACAACCTCCTTCCATCAGCAAGGGCATTGAAGATGAAACGTGGCTGGGTCTTTCAGCATGACAATGATCCCAAACACACCGCCCGGGCAACGAAGGAGTGGCTTCGTAAGAAGCATTTCAAGGTGCTGGAGTGGCCTAGCCAGTCTCCAGATCTCAACCTCATAGAAAATCTTTGGAGGGAGTTGAAAGTCCGTGTTGCCCAGCGACAGCCCCAAAACATCACTGCTCTATAGGAGATCTGCATTGAGGAATGGGCCAAAATACCAGCAACAGTGTGTGAAAAAACTAGTGAATACTTACAGAAAACGTTTGACCTCTGTCATTGCCAACAAAGGGTATATAACAAATTATTGAGATGAACTTTTGTTATTGACCAAATACTTATTTTCCACCATAATTTGCAAATAAATTCTTTAGAAATCAGACAATGTGATTTTCTGGATTTTTTTTTTCTCATTTTCTCATAGTTGAGGTATACCTAGGATGAAAATTACAGGCCTCTCTCATTTTTTTAAGTGGGAGAACTTGCACAATTGGTGGCTGACTAAATACTTTTTTGCCCCACTGTATCTATGTGTTGGGTTTGACTGGAGCCAAAGCACAATGGCATTCTTTGAAACTCAGTAAGAAAGGAATACTTTTATAAATGAGCACTGAACAAGCACTTGAGTGAGAAAGGTTTTCTGATTGCTTTTGTCAAGTTATCTGTAAAAGCTGCAAACATCATCAAATCTTACATTTTAGTGGTATTAAATACAAATAAAAAGATGAATGTACAACACATTTAAAAGTCAAAGTCAACTTTATTGTCAATCTTCTATCTACATTTCTAAATTCAGGTCTTCACTCTGGTGTTATTAACAATTACACACATAGGCCCAAAATACAGAAATGCATAAATGGGACCTATAGACATACACTAATGGAGAGATGGTGAAGGGGCTTCCAGTGTTCCAGCGCCAGGGAGCAGTTGGGGGTTCGATGCCTCTCCAGCTACCAGTCCTGCTCTGTATTTTGTTCTGATCGAGACTTGAACCAGTTACTCTTGTGTTCCCATGCCCAATCCCTACATACTGAGCTACTTGGCAAAACTATTTCAAGTTCCCACCAACGAGTTCCTGATGGGCCCACAGACTTTACATTGTGATGACATGACAGATTTTATAATCACTTTTCTTGGCCTGTTTGTATGTCACGGTGTCCTCTCAACAGTTTCATATAACTTGTTTAATATTGGTATATGGAGAAAATGTTCTTTGGGCTGTAGAGAGATTTGTTTCTGCAATACCATAAGTGGCCACTGAGTAAAATTAGAAACAAGTCCGAGGTTCTACTAGAGTTCATTTTGTGTGATACCAACGCTTAGCCTGAGCTAAAGCTACATACAAAAGATGGAAAGAAAATGCTTAAACATGTTACCCTAGCTTAGCAGAGAAGTGGTTTAACATTTCAACAACAGATGAGCAGACGGTACAAATATCAAAGCTAAAATAAATGTAGGCCCGCCCCTCCCTACGCGGATCACGCAGACTGCGTGGGGCCTCACCTCGCGGAGGGAGCCTCATCTGAATCGCCAATGCGCCGCAATTAGATGCGCCGCAGTTTCCACGCGCATGCTCCACTAGCACCGTCAACGTTTGCGACACAGAGGGCCTCATCACATAACTTTGCGTGGGGCCACAAGTTGGCCATTCCATAATGCTAGTGGCCAAGAACTCATGTATCTTAATGGAAGGACAAGAAAGCTGTGCCAAGTTTTGTAGATAAAGCATTTTCCCTGTGTATTTTACCTGGTCACCTAAAATCTAGCCATCGACATTCTTTTCTTTAGCTGCCGAAAACTTTTTTTTAAATCATCTCATAATCTTACTCCCCGTAGATTTCCACTGTATTGTTGTCTGACTCAGCTCATCCTGGTGTCTGGACCACCATCTGCTGCTGTTGTTGTGGTGCCGGTGTTCTGAGGGAGGGTCCTGCTCCAGCAGTGTTGCGACTAGAGGCAGGAAGCAGTAAGCCAGGACTGCAGAAGCTGCTGGAGCTCATGCATTGATCAGCATCTGTTCCCTCCTCTGCTTCCTCATCCCACCTCCAGATGCTCTCCTGCTATATTCATGTTCTTTTTTATTTTATTTATCTCAGCCTCCAACACTTTCCAATCAGTTCTTGTCCATTATGTCTTTTTATCCCCTCCTCCATTGGGCCCTATTTATGGTAAAAACCCCTCCTCATGTGCACGCAATAGTTCCCAGGGGCCACATTAAGACTCTAACATCGCTAACTGACTTTGTTAGTGGAGCGTTTATTCATCCTGCCATTAGATTTAGTTCATTTTAATTAATGATTTTTTACTGTTATCCCATCACTTTATTGGGTCCTTTGCAGCTTCACTGTGAAGCAATGACCTTCCTCATAGAGGGGGGAGCCAAGAAATACTTCCCCTAAGCGATAATCATATTAGAGTAAGGGTGCTGATGATTTATTTTTACAGTATACATTAAGCCTGGGACTTTGGTTGTCCAGCAATAATTCAGTCGTGTTTTATGGAACAAACTTCATATGCAGGAAGTTCACAGTAATTGAAACATGATTAAAATTAAAGCTGGAGGCCACTTCAGCTGATGGAAAAGCCATGAATGCAAAACACACAGATGCTCTCCCCGGCCGGCCGGCTGATTGAGTTTGTGTTTGGCTTGTTCTTATTGTGCAGCGTCATTTTCCCTCTCAACAATATTGAAGACATGTTCCCCTTTGAAGCTCTTATCTCCTTTGACATCAAAGGTTTCCCACGAAGCACAGTGAGTCTGGACCTACTTCCGCAATTCATTATGACAAGTCCTTTATTGCATACTGCTACACACATATGTGCCTCAGTCAGTCTAGAGTTCTCTTTCAGATGTCAAAGCCCTTGGAATGAACACATGTTAGATCCCAACAGTTGAGAAAATGGTAATGGATACCAACAAACTTTACTCAGTTTGTATGAATGTTAGCATCTCATTAATGACTCTGTTGACAAAATGAAGCTTTGTGATTGTGTTGGCTCAGAATAAAAGCACATATGTGGAAACTCTCACATAACCCCATTGTCTAGACACACCATGAGTCATATACTCACAAGTCTGTAATAAATGTACAAATTGATGCATGGTGTTGCTTTTGGAAATGTATACTGGTTTTAGACCTATTCAATTATATTAGAATTATGTTCACTATACCTCAGCCCTGAGGCATGCACATTGGCAATGTAAGAGTTGTGTTTTAGGGATACACATCTTTAAATTATATTGTTATGGAGCACTCAGAAATGTATGTTAAATACAGTACGTGGGTAACTGATTAAAGTCTAGCTAAAGTATGCAAACTGTAATATGTTTGAACAGGAGTAGATCCATCTTCATGGAAATGAGAAACAGATATGTAAAGGGGGAGGAGTCTAAAAAAAAAAGTTGTGTTAAGCCTTTTGTGTCTATTGAACCTAAACATATGTTGTCAATTTCCTTTTTGAATTTGCAGGTATAAAACATATACAATATTGGATAGAAATGTTGCCATGTCGGCCATACTGGCTCTTCTTAAAATGCAGTGTTGCATCATTTATGTTCATTGCTTAGGGTTTTTTGGACATGGAAGAAGAATGTGTGCAATAAACAAGACGATTCCTCTTCAGTGCATCTTAAACCTTTTATAGTTATTAAAACACTCGTTTTTGTAAATGGCAAAGTCACTAATAGCAGAAACAGCCCAATACTTATAAAGACATCCTTTTTCCCTCAGCTAAACTGTACATTGTTGACTCCTCTGGTTTTGTACAGATATGGAGAGTATATAAACCCGTGGCTCCAATGAAGACATGACTTCCAGAGTTATATGTAAAGTGATCAGGGCAAAGTTAGCTGTTAATGGTTAGCAGTTTTCTCCCAACCTAACCCTGGTTACATGTTAAACCACTATGTCTCGCTTTATATATCTACTGTTACTAAATACAGGCAATGTAAGTATCTTGGGGTCTTGCTCTCGAGTTAGTGGACAATGGAGCAGGAGATGGGCCGCACGTTGTGATGAAGAGAGACCTGAGCCAGAAAGCAAAGCTCTCAATCTACCGGCCCATCTTTGTTCCTACTACTGTATCACTTATGGACATGCAAGATGGGTCGTGATCGAAAGAACGAGAATTAATTGGACAATCGACCAAAATTACTTTCCTCTGGAGGTTGGGTTGGCCTCACCCTTTGGGGTCAGTTGAGAGGTTCAGTCATTCAGTAGGGACTCGTAGAGTCGCTGTTCCTTTAGGTAGAGGTTCTGGCACCAGGTAAGGATTCCACCTGGGCACCTCCCTCGGGAAGTGTTTCAGGCGCGTCCAGCTGAGAATAGACCAAGGGGCAGACCTAGGACCAGGTGGAAGGATTATATCTATATCATGCTGGTCTGGGAGCGCCTCGGGATCCCCCCAGTCAGCAAGTTGAGGGCCAGGGAAAGGGAGGTGTGTGGCCCTCTGCTGAAAATAATACATGAGAGTCTGGATACGTGGTTGAAGATGGATGGATGCAGGTGGAACCTCCTGAGGCACACTTGTATAGTAATAATGGACTATATCAAATACAATTGACTTCACTTGACAACCTGGTAGTTGTAGCCTTTGGATGATGTGATACAATCTGGTCCTGTTTATGTTCTTTTGGAGCGCCTAACTTGCCCTGCTTTGCATTTGATAGATGTTTTCACCATGTATCTTCATTTTATGTGAATAGCTTTGAATATAATTGTTGATATTAACTAGGCCTTGGTAAGACCTGCTTAGTTCTTTTGTGAAACAGAATCCCTTGGTGATCGCTCTAATCCTTATTTATACAACCCGCATTGCTTCAAGTATCTCTCCTCTAATCCCTTTATCTGGGAGAGAGTTCTTACTGCGGTGACAGGTGAGATCTCCAGATTCACGAAAGAACATTTGCAGTTTTCCTTTTTTTCCTTTGGAGATGATAACATTAAGAAAGTTTTCCCCTCGTTGGAGAACTGAGAGCTACATGGAACCCTCTAGAGAGGATTATCTCCTTCTCAATTCAGTATTTATCTTTGAACTGAACCAGGAGCCTTACAGACACACACATCATGCACATCTTTGAACAGGTGTACACACACACACACACCACACACACACACACACACACACACACACACACACACACACACACACACACACACACACACACACACACACACACACACACACACACACACACACACACACACACACACACACACACACACACACACACACACACACACACACACACACACACACACACACACACACACACACACACACACACCAGCAAAATTCTCTCTTAAACTGCCTGAATACGTATACCGAGTTATTGGCTCTGCAAACGACCGGCTCAGCCGGGGGTGTTGTGGCAAGGACACTAAAGTATTAAGAGGCGGCCAAAGGGTTAATATTGGAGCCTGAATGAGGCAATCTGCAGCTTTTACATATCGCTGAGGAGAAGAGAACGACTTGGCACCATTTCACGGGTCACTACATCTGAAGAAATTAGATTGGAAGCAGTATTCTGAGCGCTGCGGAATATCAAGGTGTGTGTGGTTGTGTGTATCTGTGCGCCCAAGTCTAAAAGCCAGCTCAGCAGGAGACAATGTCTGCAAGAGACTAAACCATCAGTAACAACACAAGCACAATTTATCCACTGAAATCCAGCAAAAACAGCCCACCCAGGTTGTATTGACTTTATTTCAAAGAGGTGGAAAAAAAACCTGAGAAGTACAGTTGCAAGAAAAAGTATACGTGAACCCTTTGGATTCTCCACACATAGCGTTGTGTGTTCCTTCCAAACAACTCAACTTTGGTTTCATCTGTCCACCGAATATTTTGGAACATCCAGGTGCTCTTTTGCAAACTTCAAACGTGCAGCAATGTTTTTTCTGGACAGCAGTGGCTTCCTCCGTGGTGTCCTCCCATGAACTCCATTCTTGTTCAGTGTTTTACGTATCGTAGATTCGTCAACAGAGATGTTAGCATGTGCCAGAGATTTCTTTAAGTCTCTAGCTGACACTCTAGGATTCTTCTTCACCTCATTGAGCATTCTGTGCTGTGCTCTTGCAGTCATCTCTACAGGGCGGCCACTCCTAGGGAGAGTAGCAACAGTGCTGAACTTTCTCCATGTATAGACAATGTGTCTTACCGTGGACTGATGACCATCAAGGCTTTCAGAGATACTTCTGTAAACCTTTCCAGCTTTATGCAAGTCAACAATTCTTAATCGTAGGTCTTCTGAGAGCTCTTTTGTGCGAGGCATGGTTCACATCTGGCAATGCTTCTTAAGAATAGCAAATTCAAAACTGGTGTGTATTTTTTATAGGGCAGGGCAGCTTTAACCAACACCTCCAATCTCGTCTCCTTGATTGGACTCCAGGTTGGCTGACTCCTGACTCCAATTAGCTCTTGAAGAAGTCTTTAGCCTAGGGGTTCACATACTTGTTCCACCCTGCACTGTAAATGTTTACATGGTGTGTTCATAATTGTTTGTGTGGTATTAGTTTAAGCGGACTGTGTTTGTCTATTGTTGAGACTTAGATAAAGATCAGAACACATTTTATGACCAACTTATGCAGAAATCCTGTTCACATACTTTGTCTTGCAACTGTATGTTTTACTTTGGTTTCTGTAACAATTAGAGGGTAAGACCAGTTCTGGTGGATGGGTGAATCCAGTATTGGATAGAAAGGGTGAAGCTAATGCTTTAAAGAATGATATTTTCCACATGTAACAAAACCCATGTTAACTTGAAGTTACTAATAACTTTGGAGACAGTCATGGGGGGATTTCACAGCCACAATTGTAGCTGCTTGGTTAAAAGTATAGCTATGAATTACATGACTAATCTTTTAGAGGAACAGAGTGAAGAGAAGCTTCAAAAAAACCTTCTGGATTGTATCACATTGTCATTGGTAGCTCTAGAGTGGCTGCAATTCCTACGGCAAACACCAACAAAATTGGATGTGATCTACTAAAAACGTAGACTTTCTTCCTAGACTCACAAATAGCCAGACATCTACCTCATCAAACCACAGAGTTCTTCTTAAACCTCTGGAAAAACAGGCTGGAAATATTGACGCAGCTACTCATTTAGATGTGTTTTGAAAAGCCTAATTAGCTGGTTTCCCCTTAACACTAAACAAGTTCACTTTGGTTTAAATGTCAGTAGTTTGCAGTGTAATCTAATGACAGCTCTGTGTGTTTTAGTCACATGTTGTTGCTGACACATTCAGCCATCTAAGGAAGCTTGGACCAAATCGTTTTTCTTTTTAAAGGGAGGAGCCAGTTCAGAGGATTTGGATACCTGATTAGACACCTGTTTTTGGTGATTTTCAGGGCATTTCCACTCGATATCGCTAGAAAGGAAGGGCTACCTTGCATATTCTGATAGCACTCTAACCGAGATGAAGATAAACTATGAAAAGATTAATGAATTCATTATATGACATCGAACCAGAAGATGTTGGAAGCTGCTCTAGATTTATATTCCAAATCCCCTCCTAAAGATCATCCCATACGTGTGACAATAAAACTCGTTTTAAAGTCCCTGTGGCCTCCATCTGGTTTCTGAAGGCTAATTGGCTCGTGATGCATCACTAATCGTCCATTTTAGACAGGACGTGAGACACAAATGTTAGCACTGCAGAAGGATGCTATTCAGAAGTATGAAATTAAAATCTGCTGCGTGCAGATCCCAATATGGGAGGACATCAATAGTGACAGATGGTCGGATGGTGGATAATTTTTTAGAAGCTGGAAAAAAAATATTGGATGACAATGGAACTGATAGCAACACTTATACAAACTCCTCTCACTGTACCTTAAAGGTGACCTATCATGCTATATTTAAATGATATAGAGTATGACCATACCTATATAAGGTATATTTATACATTTTATTTTTCAAAATACCAAACAGATCATTTTTTAGCCATGCCTCGTTTCGCTCATTTTCGCTTTATTCCAAACCTGCCTATGAAAATTCTGAGCAGCAGCTGACCACGCCCCCCTGCAGAAGAGCCGGCGAGAGTCACGTTACCATGCTTGCTGTGATTACGAGTGTGGAATACACATGTCATCTCAGAGCAATGCATGTGTTGAAGCATATTATCAATTTGATCCAGAAACTGAAGCAGCGGAGGTTTTGGTGGAGGTGCAAACATCTCGGTTGCAGCAGGACGTTTCTGAATGGTTAGTTGACAAGCTGTTGTCCCTATTTATTTTTTTCATTCATATTTTCAGCATATATACAATGGACTCATTGCGTTTAATAGTTTACAGTCCTTTTCTTCCAACATCGTGCAACAACCGTTGGAAAGTTCACACACAACCTTATGCTTGTGAAATCAGAATATTCTTTACCCATCCCAACATGAATAATCACGACACATTTGATATCAACTCGGAACTTTATTGTCAAAATCAACGGTTATTTGAACCCATAAAAAACAGGAGCTTTGTGAGCTGGTGCTGGGGCTTCCTTGGAGAGAGGAGCAGAGTGGTGATTCCGGCCTGCGTTGTCCTCTGATCCGTGAAATGTCTATGTTAGGTTCAGACAGCAGCCAAATTGAACCGTGTGGCATACCCGGCGATGACCTCCTCCCTGTCAGGTTGCTCATAATGGTGCAGGGTCCACAAAGACTTGGTCGAAGATGAGGTCCATCAAGTTGGCCACGTAGCCTGTGCAATGTTAAAAAAAGCACAACAAAAAAAGTGGTTTAGATTAGTGTATGCATGTCGTCAACAACAACATACCAGGGCTTTAGCTCCGTTTTACTCGTGGTGTGTGTCCCCTCGCATACATACATACAGTGTTGTATCCTAACACACCCCCATTTATATTCATGTGCGCAAACAAGTAAACATGCAAAAGCCTTTCCATATAACGCTGCAAAAAACGGCATGTCTCATTAGCTTAGCGTAGCGTAGCTTAGCGTAGCGTAGCTTAGCTTACAGGTCGATGATATCTGATCGTTCTTACAGACTACAATCACAAAAGCTTTTACATAACGCTGGAAAAAACGGCACTTACCTCCAGAAGATTACGTTTGTTATTATAACTTACTCAATATGATTTGAGAGGATACAAAATACTAATACATAGGAGAATAAATACTTGTGTTATCGGCTAGGCTAGGCGTGGCTTTACAGCCTTCACACAGATCGCCATTACGGCAGTCTGAACATGTTCGCAAATGCCTGATAATTAAAATAAAAGACAAAGCAAAGACTGCGGAGCGTACAAAATAAAATGTTACAAGAACATATAAACACCTAACCGATTACTAGTTGGGGTTGAGGCGACATTGATACGGCTAAGCTACATGCTACATGCTACAAGCAAGAGATAGAACCTGGAACCTGGAAAGGGTTATTAACGCCTTTGTGACCTCGAGACTGGACTACTGCAACGCCCTGTATATGGGTATGGACCAGGCATCAATTAAACGCCTGCAGCTAGTCCAGAACGCAGCTGCACGTTTGCTGACTGGCCATAAAAAGCGTGACCACATCACCCCAATTCTGGCCTCACTGCACTGGCTTCCAGTTCGGTACAGAATTGATTTTAAAATCCTTTTATTTGTTTTTAAAGCACTAAATGGGCTGGCTCCGGCCTATATAACCGAACTCCTCCAGCGCTACACCCCAGCCAGAGCTTTAAGGTCTGCTGACCATCTGCTGCTGGTAGTGCCCAAGACCAGGCTCAAAACCCGAGGGCACCGAGCCTTCGCAGCAGCTGGCCCCAGGCTCTGGAACACTCTGCCCCTCCACGTCAGGTCGGCCCAGACCCTAGGGGTTTTTAAATCCTTTCTCAAAACGCACTTCTTCTCTCAGGCTTTCTAGTCAGAGCGGAGCACGACTCCTGACTATTCCCTGTGTTTGTTTTATATCTGTTTGTAAATGATTGTCTTTTATTGTGATTATAAGTGTTTTTAATGCATGTACAGCACTTTGGCTCGACCAAAAATCGCTTTTAAATGTGCTTTATAAATAAAACCTGATTTGATTTGATTTGATTTGATAGCTTTATCAGGAAAAACACCGCTAAATAAAAACTTACAGCTTCAGAATTGGATGTGTCCTCACTGGCCTGGTCCCGGATGGTTGGTATTGATCCCGGGTGTAGCATTAGTTTGGAGGCATATCCGTGTTGGACTTGAGAGAAGTTCATAAACATGTCCGTGGTTTAACTGGCTTAGACATCCTGCCAAGAGCAGGCAAAAACACAGATGTGACTGGGGTAGCCTGCCGATAGCCTATATGCGAATGAGAGGTTTGGCAATGCACGTGGCCGTGGCTCATTCCCCTGATAGGTGGAGAGTTGACCAATAAGCGGAGTACGTCTTTGTGACGTAGAAAAGTGTCGGAATGTGGATCCATTTTTTTCAGATCCGTTGCAGCCCCTTTTTTAGAGATTTGGCGAAGGAGGAAAATAGAGAGGGTTGTGTTTTCTGACACTTGGTGAGTTCCCCGGAACACCGGGGACACATAATCATGTATAAAAGACGTACAAAGGTGCATTTAGCATGATAGGTGCCCTTTAACCCAGCTCATTGTTAAACAGAAACATACCCAGGATTAAAAACGTCTAATACCTGAGAAAATAAACATTTGTATTGTTTTTGCATTTTTTGACAATTCTGTTGTTACTCTATGTGTATTTATCTCATGCCCATTTCCAAACATAAATTACATGATGTCACATGAGGTTATTCCCAGGAAAAGTAATATACAATCCTTGATTGTCACCTAAATTCTAAAACCAACATAAATGAGGGTGATACTATTATGCTATTATGTGTGCATCGCAAAGTCCTTAAGTTTTTCGCAGAGCACAGCGCTCAAAGTTTTAAATTATTTTAATGTTGAGCATGTTTACCGCTGACTTTCGGAAGCACATTATATCAAATGACAGGTGTATGAAGTGGCGCAAGCTAGCAGTGGACCATAGACATGCATCTAAACCAGCTGTTTACAATGCAAGACTCTCACGGTGAGCAAAGAGCACATCTTGATTATGTGAATGTGGATTAATAGCTCAGTGGTACAGAAGTTGGCGGCAAAGTGGTTTGGTTGCATATTTGCAACCAACTTAATGCCCCTCCACTCACTCCATCTGTTCCAAGTGGTTAGAAAACTCAAAGTGACCTTTAGCAAGCGTTAAAACGATTACAAAAAGTCTGTTTTAATCATTCTGGATTATTGTAGAACAATGTCAGACAATTGGAAGAGGACCCTCTTCATGTAGATATGAAGGGCTCATTCTAATCTAACAAAAACAAAACAATTTATATGAAAACCGTTTGGAAAATGATTTTGCAAGTACATCCTCCTAAATGTTATACACTTGTCCTTTCATTTTGAAGAAACAATCATTTGTTCAGCTCTCTTGTTATACAGATGTTGTCACAAATAGCTAAAAGTGCAACCCTTACAAATAAATAAGCCTATGTACTGTTGACTCTCCTTTTGTCCCAGCATAGTACACAGTGTGCAAATTAACTGTTAACACTCTATTAACACTGAGTGCGTGGCGTGCCAGAGTTGTTTCTCTCAATGGAAGATGAAATTGAAGGGAAATTGCTTCCAGTTTTGAAGAATACAGACAGAATATTCAATTATTCTCTTCATTTCTTTATTGAGGATGTCTTTATTGCATCTAATAGCATGTACTGTGAATACCAAGAGCTTGGATCAGACAACCACACAGCTGTTGGAACAAGTGTTGCTTAAAATGGTTGCTTCCCGTTCTGATGCTATTACCCAGAAGCCGTTATCACCATTTCTTCTCAATGCAAGCATCAGCTGGGAGTCACATTGTCATTGCAGGCTCACTCTTTCCCGAATGTTATGAATCACTAATTATAAGAAAATAAATGTAATCTCAGACTTCTACAGCTCTTCCTGTATTTTGCATGCCAGATGATATCCATCACTGATGAACTATGAGAAAAGCTGCAATATTAGCATGACATTTCCTCCCACATAGTCATCTTTATCTCCTGACTGCACATCATAATGAGTCTACTGTGTGGTACGCATATGAGAGTTCAACACACCATGCAATACAAATGAAGCAGCACCCATGACTGAGCTTAGTGGATTTCAGATTAATATGTTACCCTTTGTTGTCATTAAATATGCCCCTTCATGCATTTCCCCCTGTAAAAACAACATATTAATATGGCATTACATTATTATATTGTTTAAGGCGAGACACCCCAGGTGAATAGGGTAATTTTTTTAACTTAAAGGTATCAGCTAGAAATTTCTCCAGTTAATGTCTTACAATAAGGCAATTGTCTTTTGTATTACAAGTTTTCAGAAATAGCATGTTTAAATATGCAAATTAGCCATTATCTCATTAAATATGCACATATTTTAACACATTTCAGGAATCGAAATCTGAACTTTGGATAAAGCCAGGTTCCAAATTCTTGTTTCATTTTGTAGTCATATTAGTATCTAAGGCTTTTACAGAAGGGATATTGGATATCTCTTTTTATCACTCAATAAATCAGAAAATACTGTCAACAGCCCTAAAATATCCATTTTCGCCATGTTTTTAGGTATACAATGTTGTATAATTCAGGCTATGAATTATATATGAACAAACCCTTCTGTAAAAGCCTTCATAATATTGATAGGAATATAACTGGAAGGTTTGGTGTCTCTACGTGCTTCTGAAGTTGAAATTTCGAACTCAGAGTAGGAGAAAAAACTCATTTTGAGAAAAGGACCTTTAAAGATTGCAGTGAGGCGCTAGCTAAACCCTCCTGTTCTCTGGATGACAGCTTGCGCATCGACGCACTCCGTGAAGGTATTTCATGTTCGGGGTCATTTGTTTTTTGTATAACCTTGCTTCGTGCAAGAGACAATTGTTGTCGTCTTCTCTGTGAACGTTTTTTTCGCCGTTCTTTTGCGATTTTGAGATTTCAATTTCTAGCGGAAAGCTAAACAGGAAGTGTTTTAGCACACCACGTGACGCATCTGAACGAATCACGTTGTCAGAAATTGACACCAGCCAATGAGATTTCGTTTCTTGGTTTAAGACCCCTTTGTGCTTTCACGATTGGTTGCTGATACAAAGGAAATGACCATATTTGGATCCGATGAGATTGTGCAGGAGAGACGGAGCTTTCCAACGATACCTCTGTTGACATGGTGCACACAGCGGTCGCGGTACTTTATGTTACGTTAGAATGCTAACTTTTGGTGAATTTAGGAGAAATCTACAGACGCAAATAGACAAACTATAGTAAAATAAACACTTAAATGTGTATTTTGTACGTTTTCCTTCCAAAAGCCTGAAAGAAAACATGTTATGGAATCAAAATAGCACAAAATCTCAAAATTGACCAGTACTTGAAAAACGATGTTTTTGCCTGCCGTGTCTCGCCTTAACAGATTATGCAAAATGCACTTTTCGATGTCTTTTATACATGAATATGTGTCCCCGGTGTGTCAGGAGACTCACAAAGTGTCAGAAAATAAAATCCTCTCTCTTTTCCTCCGTATCCACATCTCTAGAAACTGGGCTACAACGGAGCTGATCCAGATTTGCGTCCGATATGACGTAATATCGGAAATGTGGGTTGGCTTTACACCATAGACTGTATATATAAATGGACATAGGGTCCGTGACGTCACCCATAGGATTCTGCAATTGCCGAGAAGCCCTTAGTAGGCGGAGTCGGCCACTAACGGCTCGACAGAGTTCAACTCCCGCCTGCTCCAAATAAGGGCAAAGAGGCGGAGCCGAGGCAGGACCTGCTGCCACCGAGCTGGAAGTTCCAGAGCTAGCTGAAGCTACCATTCTAAGCTAACATGCTCCCCATCTGCACACTGCCGTCGCATTTTACATTTCTAAGGTAAGCGGACATGAAACTATTCAGCAAAACTATAAATAATAATCTAAGTTATTGAGTTTTTAGCATAATACTTCAGAATCTTAAAATCCCTTAACGTCGGTATGCAATTGTGCTAAATTCAACAATGGAATCAAGCAAATATTAATATGTTTGCATGACATTAGTTATTTATATTTTGATATCACTTAAATATACGTTTAATACATTTAAGTCAAGCTAAGGTACATGTGATGGTAGCTAGTTAGTGCTCTTACCTGTGAGGCCTCCTCCAAACAGAATAATAACCAGACTGTATCATTAAAACGAAGTACCAGTTCTAGATCCTTGACTTTAGACAAACAATTCAAAAGACAAAATGTATTTAAAGATCAATCTTTATTTGAATGTGCCTCTTAACCTGAGATATTAGTTATACAGTAATAGTATTGACCATCTAAAAAACTGAGCAACTCAACAGTCAACTTTATATTTCTTATTGTCTAAGCATTTATTATTTTCATTTTCCCCCTCTCATATTCAGTGTGGATGGATTGAGACAGTGTGGTGTCCAGAGAGCTGCAGAGACTTCAGGGAGAAACCTCCGTGTGATGTACGTCCTGTCTGTTGGTTTGGAGAGGACTGAGGGTCTTTCCTCTGCGAGGAGGACCAGGCCTGATTGCTTGGTTATTTGTACAGTATGAAAAAAGAGTCTTTGTACCTGTGCTGAAGTTCAGTGTTAGCTTTCCGCTAGAAATTGAAATCTCATAATGGCAAAAGAACGGCGAAAAAAACGTTCACAGAGAAGACGACAACAATTGTCACTTGAAATACCTTCACGGAGTGCGTCGATGCGCAAGCTGTCATCCAAAGAACTGGAGGGTTTAGCTAGCGCCTCACTGCAATCTTTAAAGGTTGTTTTCTCAAAATGAGTTTTTTCTCCTACTCTGAGTCAGAAATGTCCACTTCAGTAGCACGTAGATACACCACACCTTCCAGTTATATTCCTATCAATATTATGAAGGCTTTTGCTGAAGGGTTTGTTCATATATCATTCATAGCCTGAATTATACAACATTGTATACCTAAAAACATGGCGAAAATTGATATTTTAGGGCTGTTGACAGTATTTTCTGATTTATGGAGTGATACAAAAAAATGTCCCTTCAGTAAAAGCCTTAGATAATATGACTACAAAATGAAACAAGAATTTTGAACCTGGCTTTATCCAAAGTTCAGATTTCGATTCCTGAAATGTGTTAAAATTATGTGCATATTTAATGAGATAATGTATAATTTGCATATTTAAACATGCTATTTCAGAAAACTTGTAATACAAAAAACAATTGCCTTATTGTAAGTAATTAACTGGAGAAATGTCTAGCTGATACCTTTTAAGTTAAAAAAAAGTACCCTATTCACCTGGGGTGTCTCTCCTTAAGCCACTACTGTGATGAAAAGTGCATCGCTCCCCATTTGGATCCCCTCGATTGGTGGAGAGTAAATGAGACGAAGTACGAAAGGTTGGCACAACTTGCGAGGTCATATTTGTGTGTGCCAGCCACGTCTGTGCCCTCGGAAAGGGTTTTTTCGGCAGCAGGACTAATCCTTAACCGGCTGCGCTCTCGCCTACACCCTGACCACGTCGACCAGCTCATCTTATTGAACAAGAACTAAATAGTAACACTTTTGTTGTTGCAAGTGAAGCTGATTTAATTTGTATTATTTGGAGCCTAATTTTCAATTTATAGCATAAAAGACACACTCGCTACTGTTTGTTAGAATGTTCAATACAATAGGCCTTATTTAAAGACTATGTCATTTTGATTTATTGTTTTTATGCATAAGCAAGTGACGCTATTGTTTTTGTTGACTGATTACTGCCAGTGTTGGGCAAGTTACTTCCAAAATGTAATATATTACATATTACTTATTACTCTCTTTTGAAAGTAATAAATTACATTACAATATTACTGTCTCTGAAATGTAATGAGTTACACTACTTTAGTTACTTTTGAGTTACTTTCACCAAAATAACCGCAAAATAATGGCTAGGTATTTTAAATGCTAACATGTAGTTTAGTGCAGCTCATTATACATCCAGTGAACTGCGATGTGGTATAGCATAACAACTGTGTAGGCCCTTAAGGCTACTAACAACTTGTATTACACGGCTTAGTTGAATACACGATTCTGATTGTAACTTCTTAACATGTGACACGTTGTTAATACAGTACAGACCACTGTCAAGGACTATAATGAAGGTTGCTAAGGAGGATCAAGAAAGAGAAAGGAAAAGAGGTTAAAAGACGGAGCGCTGGACGTCAGATAAATCACCAGAAAAAGGCAGACAGGAAGTAAACAATAACAGGAACACGGAATGGGCTCTGTAGTGTGTTTAGTATATGGTCATGTACAGGCCTGGTTCCAGAACAAAAGGACTCAGGGTGCCTCTGAGATTACAGGGGGCGCAGCAGTAGTAGGTTTACATGAGCAATAGTGGCCGGCAACAGCAATGAAAAATAGCATTTCAAGTGAGTTAAAAGTGCAATCCTGAAATATTTCATTTAGTCCAAAGTGGACTGTGGCAAAGAAAAACACAAAAGCTTCAAAACTGTACTGATAAAACAAATGAGAACTTATTGTAAATCAAGGCAAAAATTATTTAAACCAGCTCATGGTTTGAAATGGCAAACATTGAAAAGAAAAAGTATTATTAAAACCATGAACTAAATCATCACTTTGGTCCCATCATATACTCTGGGAAGAGAACATTTACTGTGCTTGAAAACTGGTATCACATCATCATCATGTGAGGTTGACTTTGTGACCTGGAGAACATTTCAGCTGCAACATTAGCTCGTTGATAAGCTTGGGATATGAGATCGTTTTGTAGCCATTCGTGGTGAAGGCATCTGTGCTATTGTATGCATTATTTTTGACCCAACATTTCTACAGGCATGGCAGAATATGACACTATTTTCACATGAATATTCTAGCCATTGTCTATTTGTATACCACGAGCTGCAAAATGACCGCCTAACCCCACTGTACAGGCGGGTACTTGTTTAGATATACCTGGGCAGGCTCTGTTTTGCCGTGGTATCCTGGCACCTGCGGGCCGCAGAGGGGCTGCGTAGCTGCTCCGGGGTTGAGGGCGGCGAGTCAGGCGGGAGTAAGCTAGTGTCCACAACGGAGGGTAACGTGATGTCCCCATCTGGGGCCTCATTTATAACGCCGTGCGTAGGATTCACGTGGGAAGGTTGCTTACGTAGTAGAAATCCAAAAAATAGGTACAGAAATGTTCCGACATTTTCCGATTCACCAAACATTGCGTACCGGCGAGGAAAGTGCGTACAGCACTTCCTACGCCGGTTTCCCTTTATAAATCACAACCGACTCGAAATGCGGTGCAGCTTTTCCGGGCTTCACGTAACGCCAATATTTGCCTATAAATAGTCAAAGAAACTTCCATTCATTCATTCATTCAGACTGACTGAAGAAGATCGCAGGAAATGACGACAGAGCAGCTAAAAAAGACATCTCACACCGTGTCAGATTCTGGTTCTTTTGGGGAGGTGGAGATAAATCATATTGTTTGGTGGATGCCGTTTGGACCAGAGTAGCAGCATGGAGGTCGGATCGTCACCAACATAAATAAATAAGTGGTCCGAAAAAGGATTAATGACAAAAAAAATACACATAGCCTTCCTCAGGCAGTGTGTCTGTACCGGGGACAGGAGACACCCCCCCCCCCCCCCCCCCCCCCTTGATGAGAGACTGTAAGAAGTGAACGGGGAATCCCTCCGGAGTGTAGTCATGACGACTGTATCTGAATTATGTTTTCGTATTTGGTGGTTTGTGTCCCAGCTGTCGATCAGCTGTGCGCAGCGTCTCCACTGCAGCCTGTGCATCTCAACCCCCCCCCCCTCCCCGCAATAACTCTATATCCACCAGTTAGAGGAAATACAACTAATGTGTTGTGTTATATTAGCTGTACAATTTACCATATATGGTGTTCTTAGTTTCCATACCTCCTGTGTTTTACGAGCGACTTATCAAGTCTTAGCAAACGGCATAAAACATGATTAAACATGGTAGTATATAAAACCATGCTCGTACAACCTAGAAATGCAAAACCGCATCATTTATGAGAAAACATTTCATAACATTAACACAACATATTCGAGGTGGTTTTAAATAACATATCCGTATTTATTTATTACTGAGGAGTCGCAAACAGGCGTTTGTTTAATCATTTTAAGATTGGCTTTAATCAATGTTTGAAAATGAATTCTTCATTTATGATAAATGAGAGGTAACATTTTATTTATGGTATTATTTCCACATATTTCTCTCCATTCTTCCTTCTGCCAACCGTGTCGCAGTTTCTCGTCTCTCCCGTTTTTGTGCTTAGTGCGTACGCATGGGTTAGAGTTTGCGTGGAGGACCAAACGTTTCCCCGTCAAGTTAGTATTTTATAAATCGCAAACATTGCGTAGAAACTGGCGTACGCCATCTTTTGAGCGTATATCCCTTTAGAAATGAGGCCCCTGACCTGTTGCTACTGTCTGCAGGAGATGCAGTGTTGCTGGGTGTTTAGTGATGGTTGCTTTAACCATTTTCGTATAAATGATTATCCACAGATGTGTGTCACTGCTGTGGAAGCACTTTGGAAATGATGCACGCGCAGCAGAGCAGGTCACGCGCACCTGACACAATTTGTTGTTAGTATTTTTCGCTCCGTTCTCTTTATTGAATAGAGGGTGCGTAACATTCAACTGCCCGAAGATACCAATGCGAAGCCTGAAGGGTAAACACCAGGTTTACTAATCTACCCGCACAATTTGTCTGGTGTCGGAATGTCTCGCTATTTTAGTACATTCTTAAAAAACAAATCACCATTTAATTTCATTTAGTGGAGTACTTTGTGACCACAGAGTGTGAACGTTGTGATCAGCTGTTTTAGCGCAGTTCTCCAGTGAAGGGGGGGAGTCTCCCTCCGCAGCCGGTTGGCGTTTATGGCACAATTCCGTTGTACAGACCGACGTTAACAGCAGCCCTTTTTTTTTCTCCCGCCGGGGAGGGGAGGGGGGCGTCGAATAATCGATTATTATTCGCCAGGGCTGTCCGATTTTCGATTTTGATCATGGTCAGTTTCTGGCATCCCTACTAGCAGCAGCAGTCACTTGACAGAGCCGTCACTCAATGTGACCACGCCCTAATTTATGCAAACACTTTAAGACCTAATATAAATAAAAGGGTCGTGTTAGAAAACAATTCACTCACAGATCCATAATCAATCCATAATAATATGCATTGCATCCATGGGTAGAAACATGTTTATTTCTGCTGTAAAGTTGGGCATTTTAACATGGGGGTCTATGAAAATTGCTCCTTTCTGCAGTCAGTCCCTATCGGCCAATATATGAACTGCAGTGTGTGGCACTTCCGTATTGGCGTCCTGGCTCTTCCCCAGAGTTTGCCGCTTGCTTTACGCCCACGGCCCTATCAGAAACGTTGCTATCAGAAACAATGCGCGACGTGTTTTGGAAGTAATATGGTCTGTTTACATTAGCAAGCACTCCCTCTTGGCAAGGTTCTTCATAATGTTTTCAACATCACAGCAACTAAATACATACATCACCTTATTGAGAACAAACTATATTAGGTGGTCTTACATATTAGATATTTATTTGATAAAATAATTAAAGTGGTATAGCCAACACACTGCACAGCGTCATTGCATTTAACAAATGACACCATTGGAGTTTCAGTTGTCTGAAACAATGCAATCTGATCTGCCTCTGGGTTGCTTATACTCACTTTCCCAATACAAGTTCTGGACATACACGTTACATCAGTACCAGTGAGGACTTAAGAAAAGCTTCTTTTTACAAACCTGTGTTTTTTTGTCTTTATTAGCACTTACCTTTATGTGATCATGCGTTGGACTCACCTATTACTCTGACAAGAGTGTGACAACTACACTGAATAATATAGCTAAACAATTAAACAGTAAGTTAGATTTGATTCACAGAATTTGAGATTCAGGTGTGCAGGTTTTGGAGGGACGGCAGATTGCAGCCAATCACCTTCTCCGCAGCATGCATATACAGACATTGTAGAACTGGACACAATGTATTTTGGAAAAATAGACTGATACATCTAAAGATAACAGAATTGTGTTTTTAATGCATTATTGGGCTAACTTCTGATCAAATCTTAGTTCTGAAAAATGCACACAAAAAACTAAAAAATGGTCGTTGTTGCAGCTTCTGCGATCTACATGTTTTTACCCCCAGCACCTGCTCCAACCCTTTGTTCATTGAGTAACCTCGGACCAGGGCAATACACTGGTCTCTGCGGCCTGTGATCTTAATATTCGCCCATGATTGTGTGAAGCAGAACGATTCCATTCAGTTTCCCAATCGCAGGTCTCAGGAATAATCAGAGTCTAATCAGCAGACATTGTACTGCTCTCTATTGTGAGAGCACGTTCTGGCAGGGAGGTGAGCGACCCCCAAACCGGGAAGGAAATGTGTTTTTAAGTGTCTCAGAAGAAAAACACAGGAAGGAGTGAAGTGTCATCCCTTACATCTGATACCAATGCTGAGTGTGACTGAAAGCTGACAAAGCTAATGTGCACCTGATTTGTTTCTCTTTAATTCTTCCCCTTTTAACCCTTCTATTGTCTTCGTTTCCCCCCCCCCCCCTTACTTTGGTGCCGTGGTCAAATTTGACCGGTCCTGTTTTAACTGCCATTACATTAACACAAAAACCATTAATCATCACCAAATTTCATTTAACACCCTTTCAAACTGTACATATTGTATCAGACTACTGGTATACATGAAAAACTGCAGTAAATATACAAAGAATAGACACTGAACATGTATTGCGTGTGCCAGGTGTGATCCATGTGGGGGGATGGGCACATAAGAGCGGGAAATGTGTCAAATTGTTCTGTGTGTGTGTGTGTGTGTGTGTGTGTGTGTGTGTGTGTGTGTGTGTGTGTGTGTGTGTAGGCAACACACTCTCACTCCATAATCGTCCAGGAGCGACGCTTGGTCAGGGTCCCGTGGCGTGCAGTTGTGACGCTCCTAGGCTCCTTCAGCTTCATAAAGGGACGCAAATAGCTTTCAACTGACTGCAATGTATTCCCATCTGCGGCGGGATTTGACGCTCATGGAAGCACGGTATTCGTTTGTGTCGGCTGCCCTTAAAGGCAATGTGAGCGTCCATTCTCATTGGATAACGGAGAATTGTACACCCGGAAGTAAGTATTCGCCTTACTGTTGATTGATTTTACAGTGATATCTGCACTACTCATCGACTAAAAAACACCAGATTATCCTTGTTAATTACACAACATTGATTGGTTTAAATTGTGTGCAATGCTTTTGTATTTTTCCCCTTCGATTCGGAGAAACACATATTAGTAAAGGATGGCAGAAGACACTACACTACCCAGAATCGCGAGCTATCGTTTAGGACTACACCATGTGCTCTGTTTGACAAGCCCCTTGATTAGTTCTCAAGCTCTGTGATTGGTTGACCTCCAACTGCAATTCCATTCATTGCAATGGCTGCGTCAATGTCACATGATCTTCAAATTTCTCCCTGCAGAGAAAAAAAACATGGCCGAACTTCGTTTTATTCTCGGTGGAACATTTTAAAGTTAGTTTGGCCATTAAAATGCGTTTTGATGTCATTTGATGCGAGAAATATGAGTTGTTATTTCAAATTATGTGTGCAGTGGATGTACATGATCTTTAGTTTGCTAGTTATTACGAAATTGTGTCCATACAACGTTTTCATTATTACCAAGGTGGTTGCTAGGGACGCTGCTATCGATATTATTTCTGTTATGTTGTGTAACTGTTTAATGGTGTTATCTTTATTGCTACCCCCTGCCCCGTCAATGTATAGTGTTGGTCCACAGCGTAAACGTATTACTTTAACAAAATCCGCATCGAAAATTGTGGCATGGTTAAACTGTACACCCCAGCACGTGCACTCCGCTCTGCATCAGCCAAACAGCTCGCTACACCCTCGCTGCGAAGGGGACCTAAGTTCCCATCAGCAAAAACACGTGGGTTTGCTATCCTGGCTCCAAAATGGTGGAATGAGCTCCCCATTGACATCAGGACAGCAGAAAGCTTACACACCTTCCGGCGCAGACTGAAAACTCATCTCTTTCGACTCTACTTTGAGCGATAGAACTATTAACAAAGCACTTATATACTAATAAAGGACTGGCTTACCTAAAGCCAGTTGAGTAGCACTTGAAATGTTTGGCTCTATGATACCTGATGTACTTATATGATTCTGTTTTCTTCAAGTTTGTGTCTTCCTGTTCGAATGTACTTATTGTAAGTCGCTTTGGATAAAAGCGTCAGCTAAATGCAATGTAATGTAATGTGTTTTGTGTGTGTGTGTGTGTGTGTGTGTGTGTGTGTGTGTGTGATCTGATCCGGATGGTTAACCTTTTCTTTATGGCGGTACATTTTGACCAGGAACACCATGGGTGTGACAAAGTTGACTAAATCATCCAAAATTCAATGAAAGTGGTGGTCACCAATTGTATATGTTCAAATGTCTACTGTGAAGGATATCATGAAGCCTAAAAGGCAATCGAATGTAAAACAAAAAAGTTATGATTGATGAAAGTAGTAAATCGATCAGATTTGACCCGAAGAAAATAAATTGTAGGTCATCCTAGTTTCCTGCCACATACTGTATCTGCTCATCAAACAGTTCTTGACTGAGGTGCAGTATTTATTGTTTAAGTATGTTATGGTCTGAATGAAATATGAAATCCATAGTCTTACCGAACAGAAATAAGTCAAAATGATTTCTCTTAATTAACATGTTTGGGCCAGATCATTTATTTAAAAATGTCCCTTACGGCTCTCAGTTGAAAATATATGTTTTCAGATTAGATTTAACATTCCCTCACAAATAAAGTGCTTTCTGAATTAACATGTTTGGAGTCAAAACTTCTTTCAGGGATTATGTTTTCAGTTTTATTAATGTGGTTACCTTTCTTAATTTAAAGCAAATAATTGATAAAAACGACTAATGTTTAAGCAACATTAATACTTGGATAGGTTTAGTTCAAGATCATAGTTTGGCCTAAGTCCTCTACACTATTTGCTTTTCTTTCTTAAACCAGTAAACAGAGAAGCGACTGCAATGCTCTTTGTTTGTGTTTGCTCTTATTTGAGCAGGTTCCTCTGAAGTTAATTACAAAACAAAAGCCCTCGCAAATGTTCTCTAAAAACTCCTGAAGATACCGTGGCTGGATGTGCAGTACGCTATAGCAGCACCGGGGCCCAACTCCGGTTAGACATGTTGACAGTGTGGTGACATGTGAAAATTCATAATTATAACTTCCTTTTCACTCAGAGACAGTCGCCACGCCTTCTGACTGGATATGAGCTGTTGATCGCTGCAGCATATGCCATACATTTCACATCACTTCACACCAGACTGAAACAGATACTGTTCACTGCTGCAGGAAACAAAACAAATCATGTGAAAGTCGGCCGACTGGCCTAAAATGAGCATTAAATGTTTGTTCAGCTAACGTATGTGGTTTGACTCTAAAACGTACGCTTGTTAATTTATAAAGTACATTTCACATGGGGCACTAACACTTTCTGGATAACATTCCTATTGTATTTTAATCCATTGAGCCAGACCTGCTTACATTGGAGGAATCCAAGAAAGACATGTGTTTTCTTGAAACATAATTGAACAATGCAGTTGTGTTGTATGGGAACATACATCCAGGACTTAGATAAACAGCCTCTGATCAAAATCTGCATTTTTGGACGCTACAATCACAAAACTGTAGTCGTGACATTCTCATTCCTTTTATCCCAATCCAAATATTGCATTTCAAATGATGCAATGCAAAGCTGACCCTTTGATTCACATTCCTTATTGTTCTTACTGAATTCAACCTGATAATTCATCAGAGACTCTTTTGTTCGAGCATAAAGGAAACTCTTTTACCTCTGCTTATTGAACAGTATTCATTTCCTCTCTCCACACGGAGGCCTAAGGACTGACACAGCCCAGGCGTGCCTGCTCTCCCAGAGTCAGCGGGACACTACACACTCTGGTTTGTCTATAGCTGCTCTGTCAGCATGTGTTTGGTCTCCGAGGCTCACGGTTCATGGCTAAGACGCCAAAGCCCTGTCTTTAGCATAGAGGCGGTGGTTAGCAGGAGAATGCTGGCGGGCCTGCTTTGTGTTGTGTCCCGGCGATAACGCACTCCGACGCGCTAACACAATCCAGCTGCCACCACTACAAGGGAACACAGACAGAGCCTCTGCTGCTCTATTTCACTTGTTTTTCTATTTTATGTTACGCCCTCTTTCTTTTAAAAATACAGACAACCTGTTCCATGTGAAATGACCTTCATGGCTCTGTTTATAGCTTCAAAGATGACTTCTGGTACTTTCCTGGATGTTTCCTGCTGCAGTGATTTACAACTCCTCTGATTCTTTCTGGCTACACAGCTGCACGTTTAAAACTCAGGCGATGCCACACGGTGCAATTGGTCCAAAGCGGAGCGTGTTGAAACGGCAAGGCGCATTGGGAGCGGCGGGGGGGTAAAGCCCACGGCCTGTGTGGACAGCTCTGCTCAACAGCGATACAGTGTTGGACAATGTTATGATCCAGAGAGGAAAAGGGACTTAGTTGAGGAAGTAAATGGGCAGGCTGAACACAAAATGTGGCAGAAAGATGTTTCCTCTTTGTTTGAGTGCTTTTCTGCTCTGTCAGTATCTGAGGCCAACGAGGGGAGAGCAGCAGCGCAGTAATGAGAGCAACTCACTTCCTCTTAATTATCCAATCCGCTCCAATTATCAGCTACTTGTGTTTTGTTTCCATTTGACTTTTTTCGTATATCACTACTTAGCGATTAACAGGATGGCCGCAGTGTCCTCAAAGGGGACATATTCTGCTCACTTACAGGTTCATATCAGTATGTAGTGTCTCTACTGTGACATGTCTCCATGCTTTAATGTTCAAAAAGCTCTTTATTTTTCTCATACTGCCTCTTTTCACCCTCTGTCTGAAACCAGAGCCCAGTCTGCTCTGATTGGTTAGCTGGCCGGCTCTGTTTTGATTGGTTATCCACCTAGAGATGTTTGTGAAACGTCCCATCCCTTAGCCTATGACTTCCAAAGTGTTGGAGCTCGAGCCAATAAAAACGCAAGTGTCACATATTGATGTCACTCTGTTAAGGAAGTAAACAAAGGAGTCAGGGGAGGCAGGGGGGGTCGAGGAAACGTTTGAGCCTTTGCAAAACATTTACATGCACACAAACACCTATATAACACACTCATTGTACATGTTGGAAGATGTTTCCTCTTTGTTTGAGTGCTTTTCTGCTCTGTCAGTATCTGAGGCCAACGAGGGGAGAGCAGCAGCGCAGTAATGAGAGCAACTCACTTCCTCTTAATTATCCAATAAAGTCTGCTTTTTACCTCAGTGCGCCCACCCATCCAGTTCAAGAGTAATCACACACACACACACACACACACACACACACACACACACACACACACACACACACACACACACACACACACACACACACACACATCCCTGCATCTTTCTGTCCACCCTTTTCTCCAACACATGCATGCAATCTGGGGGTAGTGTCTCTGTCTTCTCCTCTGTGCCTGTGAGGTGTAAATGGTGTGTAATGGTGTGTGTCAGACCTATGTAACAGCCCATTAGGCACGTAGTGTGAGTTCCTCTGATCTAACTTCTCTCTTCCCCACTTTTAAAAACCCCACCAGACAGATCTTGGCTCAGACTTAGAGGAGGCGGATGGGGGCCGAGGGTACTGTGGGGGGTACATCCCAAAAATCCAATTGCAACGTGTACCCGCCTTGACACCTTCTTCAACGCAAACCATTTCCACATGTGCCGTCCGACTGGTGGAATTACCCTGTTCTGTAAGATGTTGGTGACTTACATCCTGTGCTGCGTCAGCTTTGCTTCCTCCACAGTATGGGGGTTGAGAGGGTTACTTTAAAATGTAATCCGTTACAATTAGTTACTTGTTAAAACATTTAATCAGTAACCTAATCTGAGTATCAAAACATCAAAGGAATGTAACCTGATTACTTTCTTTTACTTTAGGATTACCTATACATCAAATTCAATGCAAAGTAATAATAACATCTGATCCTTTACGACAAACACTATGTGGTCTTTTTAACACTGTAATCCTGATAGTAATCCCCATTTTTTAGAAACTGTAATCAGATTATGTCTTTTTTAATGTAACTGTATGGGAATACAGTTCCTTTTTTTGTATCTTGATTACGTAATCTTGTTACATATAATCCGTTACTCCCCCAGCCTGGCCAAGAGGACATGACATGCATCTTGTCAGGATAATTGGAGAGTTTAAAAAGGCTGCCTCTATCGTGGTATGAATCACGCAACAGGCCCGTTTGACTGTGATTCCTACAGAGCTGCACGTACACACACACAGGCAGAAACAGGACGTAGAATTCACATGTCCACCGCACACTGCCTGCCTTCATGTGGCCTGCTATAGGCTGAAAAGCAAACAGCGGGCCAATTCCCAGGCAAGCCTTTGAGGGTTAAGTGCTTTCAGACGGCTGGACTCTGTTTCATTATGGCTGATGTATATTTTTTAAGGGGGCCAAGCTCTGGCAAATATGGTGCGGAGAAATGTCTCGGAATGTGTTGCTAAAAAATCAAATGGTGTAATTATCTTTATTACCGGTGGATCCATTTATTAGTGGAGAGAGGATGGATGGGGGGCCTCTGAAAACATTGACAGACAAATTAAAGAAAGAGTGAACTATTCACTGATATTATGTCACCCTCGAAAAACAATGAAGACTTCATCCGAGTCATTAGTACTCAGTGGGGCTCGACCAAGGCCGTTTCTATGCTTTGAACAAATGCTGTGTGGTTTGCTGTTTTTTTAGGTATGTCACTACCTAGCGATTAACAGCATGGCTACATGTCATTAAAGAGGACTTATTATGCTAGTTTTCAGGTTCATATTTATATTTAGTGTCTCTACTGGGACACGTCTCGATACTTTAATGTTCAAAAAGGTCTTTATTCTTCTCATACTGCCTGTGCTGCAGCACCTCTTTTCACCCTCTGTCTGAAACCAGAGCCCAGTCTGCTCTGATTGGTTAGCTGGCCGGCTCTGCTGTGATTGGTCAACTGCTAAGAGATGTCCGGCCCCTTAGCTTATCATGTGCAATGGAGCAGAAAGTGGCTACATTATTTGGGGGTCAGCTGTGGTTCAGTAGGTAGAGCAGGTGTTCGGTCCAAATCAGCAGTCGGACTGCTGGCTCCTCCCATCATACTCAACCCCTGACTTGTGTCAAGTGCTTTGACTAGTTGGAGGACCAGGTCCTTTTACCATCCAAAAATCGATTTACCATTAACTTTCTATACGCTATTTGGAGCTCTGACACAATGTCACTTTTATAAAAGAAAGACATGAATAGATGATTACAGAGCAAAAATATGGTAGCATTGGAACATGAAAGAGGGGGAGGAGAAATGGTTGTCTGTACAGCATTGTGTGTGTGTGTGTGTGTGTGTGTGTGTGTGTGTGTGTGTGTGTGTGTGTGTGTGTGTGTGTGTGTGTGTGTGTGTGTGTGTGTGTGTGTGTGTGTGTGTGTGTGTGTGTGTGTGTGTGTGTGTGTGTGTGTGTGTGTGTGTGTGTGTGTGTGTGTTATTCCGTCCAATTTCTACTGACCTGTAAAATAGATCAAATGTAATCAATAACTTAAACTAATATATAAAAAATGTAATCTGATTACTTTCTGTTACTTTTGGATCACCTCACTATCAAATGCAAAAATAGAACAAATGAAGCCATAAAGCATATTCAGGCAGTAGGGATAGATTCACTCTTAAAGTATTATCCTACAGAACAGTACGGCTCTAAGAGAAGAGATCACATCTGATCCTTTACAACAAACACTATTATGCTCTTCTTAGGTTTTTATAATTGTGTAATCCTGCTAGTAATCCCCATGTTGTAACTGTAATCTGGTTACGTCTCTCTGCTGCCACACCATCCCGCTTCATACACCACCTTCCCTCCATACTCTCACCAGTTATTATCTGAGCCAACTGTTTATTTTCCAGCTCAATTGCTTTGTGTGGGAGTACGCACGGCAAATGAGGTTAATGCGATTCTCCGAGCGATGATGTGGTGACTCCGTACAATAGGTTGGCAGAACACTTTGTGTGTGTTTGATAGCGGTTGGTGAGTTGTTTCAGGGGCTTTTGGATGGTGGAGTAATTGCTTCCAGAGCTCCCTGTGGAGTAATTGCGCTTCCTCCACCCAAAACGCTGTACCTCCCTCTGAGAATCCGCTGCCCACCACTACTTATAAGATTCTTTGGCCAGAGGGACGGGCCAAATCATTTTCCCTTCAGAGAGAGACGTTCAGGAACAGCAGCGGTTTGGGTGGAGTGACTGATTGCATACTATGTCTGTGTGTGTGTAGACACGTGTTGTGTGTCTCTGTGTGTGTCCACCTGGGTGTGTATATTCTCACAGTTATAGACAGGCTTGGGGAGTAACGGATTACATATCATGAGATGACGTAATCAGGATATAAAAAAGGCTATTCGATTACAATTCCATAAAAACATGTTTTAGTTTGTATCAATTACTAGCAGGATAACAGTGTTACAATACATTTTGAAATACATATTGATATGTTATAGGTAGACATACTTAATGACATTTCTTTATGGTTTATATTTGGGCTACTTTAAATATTCTTTATATTAAATACATTTCTCTCTAGTGGACACCTGATTTATTTAACAAAAAAACAGTAATGCATTTGATTCATGTATTACGCTTGAACATCATTTGAAAACTATTACTGTTACATTTTTATATGGAACAACTTGGTTTCTTATTTTTCTAAGGTTACATTGTTACATACAGTTAAGTAAAAATCATAATTATTTTAGATCATCCGTAAATAATGAAAAGTAATCAGGTTACATTACTTATATATGTTGATTCTCAGATTAGGTTACTGATTACATTTGTTGACATGTAAGTAGTATTTGTAATGGATTACATTTTTAAAGTAACCCTCTCAACCGTGGTGCGTAGACACATGTGTGTCCACCTGTGTGTGTGTGTGTGTGTGTGTGTGTGTATTCTCACAGTTAGGAATCATTAGTGTGAAAGAAAACCACTCGGAGTGATTGAGAGGAAATTGCCCTCAGCTGCACGCTCAGACATACGCTGTATTCCCCCCTCCCCAAATCAGACAGAGCAGAGATTTACATTCCAGACGTCCACTTGAGACCGCCTGAAGACCCTCTGAGGCGCGGCGGACCTGTGGCCGCTCACGCGTGTGCTCAAAGGTTGAAGGTTTCCCCGTGGTTTATACTTCCCAGGAATATATCATCCTTTCCCCGGGGAAATCTGAATGTCTCTGATGCATGAGGTTTGATTTTGATCACAGGATAATAACTCATGGAATGATGGTAATTCTTATTGCCTGATGTTTTTCTTTCATATGGGATTATATACTGTAATCATGTGGTAATATTTGTTGGTAAAACAATTCCCTTCCCTGCAAAAGAACACTTGCTTTGAAGTCAAAGAAATAAAAAATACAACCACAGAAATGTTTGACGCTTCATCTTTTCAGCGTAACCATTAATGACAGAGTGTAGAGACAGGGAGGGGAAATGTGTGCTTCAGGTGTAATGTTAAAACCATTGTATGCACTCATTGCTCCACTTGTTGAATGCTGAGCCACCTCTTTTGTTTACAGATATTGCATTCTTTAAAGAGGACATCAAATATTCATTCAGGGTCATATTGTATGTGTTGCCTCTACTGGGACATGTCTCATGCTCTAACGTTCAAAACGCTCTTTATTCTTCTCACTGTGCTGCATTACCTCTTTTCACCCTCCGTCTGAAAACCAGAGCCCAGTCTGCTCTGATTGGTTAGCTTGCCGGCTCTGTTGGGAGGTGTGTGGCACAGTGGATTAGTGCGTTTGTGTTCGTATCAGGGGAGCACAGGTTCGAACCCCACTGCAGTCAGCATGTCGTTGTGTCCCTTCACCCCTAATGGCTCCTGTGGGGATTGTCCACAGTATTGAGTATGTAAGTAGCTTTGGATAAAAGCGTGAAATGTAAAAACAAGTGAAATGTAATGTAATGCCGCTTAGAGATGTCCCGCCCCTTAGCCTATCACGAACAATGTGTTGGAGCGCTAGCCAATAGAAGTGCAAGTGTTACATAATCATGTAATTGTGTTCCGGAAGTAAACAAAGGAGTTCAATGAAGGCTTTAAAGGAAGTGAGTGGGAGAGAAACTCCCTCTGGAGGGAACACAGGGATTTTAGCCTTTGCAGACCATTAACATGCACTAAAACCTATTTAACAAACTAAAGGGAAGGGAAAACCCCAAAAGCTTAAAATGGTCTCTTTAGGAAGATGAAGAGGTAAGATCTCATCTCTGACAGACTTCTGGAATGATATTATTAGTTTTTCATTAAATACCCTGTCATATGGCCTTATGTTTTTATTTCCAGATGCTACAACACATTTCTAGCAACTGTCGAATGTAATGTGTCACTAGTGCACTGACTGAGACTTTAGAAACTTTAAGTAATTCAAAGAACATTTTTCCCTAAATGGCCAATGTTACTGGTTGTACAAATGTACAACATTTTTTAAACTGAACTAGTTTACCCTGACATTAGATGTACTGGTATGTTCGGCTTTGAAATAGTGAGATGATATGCTAAACTAAGCAGCTAACACAAGTCCTTTCCTCTTTATACAGTTGGACTTTGTATGCTCATTTGTCAGCCATGTTTGGGCCTCTGATCGATTGAATGATTTCAGTAGAACTGTTTTCTCTGTAACTCTGAGGATTGCTTGAGATTTAGTTTGCTCATTTACTAAAAATGTCTTATAATGAACCAGTATGAGAAGTACTTCCAGAAGCAAACATGAAATCAGATGTATTTATAGCAAAGAGCAGGATTCAAATGTACACACCAAATGTCTTTTTTGCAGAAAAACAGACAGGAAAAAGGGGAGGAGTCTGAACAGAGAATGACGGGAAGGAATGTCAACTTGAGCCAGTGCACATAAAAGATGAAAAATGGACGGGAAGATGAGAAAAGAGAGCAAAAGGCAGGAGGAACTGACAGAGAAAAATGCGCCAGTCTCACATTTTGATTGGCTGTCTCTGTGGGTGCGAGTACAGCTGCTGGGTGAATTAAGGAGATGGTCTGAAAATCATTAGCACTTTTTTGGGCCAGACAATAAATAAAGGAGAAGCGGTTTCAGCTAACATCCCCCCCGTCAGCTGAAATTGATATTGTAACTTTAACTAACAGAGCATAATGAAATATGTTGTTTAAATGGGCATGTTGGAGCAATGTTCTGGGAGGAGAAACACATCTGTGCTGGGTTGATTTTAAGGGTTAGTTCATTTGGTTATCACTGCATGTAAAGCTGCTATAAAAATTATATTATAACAACAGTGGCCCAAGTAACCACGTGCAATGTTTTCATTACAATTATAACCATATCATTCACCTATGCTTTGCAGACATGTAAAGTGCCTTTCAACTATGATCTGGTTTCGGGGCGTGACTTCACTTTATCATCACTAAGGTCGCATTCACACTGTAATGGCGCGTTTCCATAATACATCCTTGCCTTTTCCTCTCTGGCACTGATCATGCTGTAAACCCTCTGATAGCTGCCTAACAAACAGTTACATTATGGTTCCTTTGCCAACATGTGTGGTAACCAGGGAGCTAATTATCCATCTTTTTATATCTTCATCTTGTAATCTTTTTCTGCATCATTTATGGATAAACAAAAGTATATGCACTGCTAAACATAACGGTACCTTCCATACCACCAAACCCAGTTAATACCATCCATTTTGAATATTCAGTACTTTCATTATAGAAAAGACACCAACTGTTTGGTAAAGTACTTCATTTCCGTATACATTTGTCTAAATCATGCAGATGTAGGTAGATTATAGCCACCTCCATGGGTTCAATAGAGGCTCAACTCTGGCATTTCACTTTTCAAAGCACCTGATTATCAGACGCTGTGACATTTTGGTGGAAATGGGAGGGGATTGTGAGGAGAGGCTGCGTTAAGCAAAGTTCAATCCCAGTGTCTATTCCAAGTGCATGTGTTATAGCAGCTGATAGGCAGGTGTGATAATGAGCCATTCTTCACGCTGAAATGTTCTCACGTCTTACATTACTTACACCAGCGCCTTGATGTTACAGTGAAGACCAATTCTTTTTACCTTTAAAAGCAATGGAAAGGACAGTTGTCTGAAGGTGAGTTCCCTAATTATTGCCTTCTTTAACAGTCAGTTGTCAGACACTATCCATCCATATGAGACAAATCAGCTCCTCCATTTATATCAAGTGCCAACGTAAGTGAGTTTTTGTGGAAAAGTTTAAACTAAGCAGGCATTCAGACTTTAAAAAGTGTAACTCAGAGAAGAGTGTTGGTTAGGGGATGTTGTGTTGTTCTGCAGCAAAAGTTTAGCCAGGTTATTTTTGTATTCTTTGGAGCTAATGTCAGTCTGAACGCATCCATATTCACATAGAAGTAGCATGGCTCTGCTGCACCATGGAGATCTTAAATTCACTTTTCTATATTTGTAATCCAAGTGGCAACTTCAAGTCCTGAAAAGTGATCCATATGGAAGTGCCATAAACGAGTCTTAAATGGAAGTCTAGAAGAGTTTTCACTTTCTATCTTAGTAAACATTTTCCTGATGAGTTATTGCTAGATTAAAGTCTTCTTCAATAGAGCTCTTTAATAATAATAATAGCTTGGATTTATATAGCGCCTTTCAAGGGACCCAAGGTATTATATTACAAGTAATAGGGCAAAAACAAACATAACAAAACAAAAGTCAGACAGACAAAACAACAGATCGATTAGGGGCCGAAAGCCTTTGCGAACAGATGGGACTTGAGGGCCCTTTTGAAGGCGTCGAGTGTGGGGATGTTGCGAATCTCCGCAGGGAGAGCGTTCCAGAGGGTGGGGGCTGCCACGCTGAAGGCTCTGTCCCCGAAGGTTCGCAGTTTGGTGCGGGGGGTGGTAAGCAGGCCAGAGTCTGAGGACCGCAGGTTCCGGGGTGGGGCATGTGGGTGAAGGATGTCCGATAGGTACTGGGGGGCAAGGGCATGGAGGGACTTGTAGGTAAGGAGGAGGATTTTGTATGATATGCGGGACTTGACCGGCAACCAGTGTAGGTGGATGAGGGTGGGAGTGATGTGCTGCCACGGCTTTGTGTGTGTGAGGACCCTAGCAGCACAGTTTTGGACATACTGGAGCCTGTCCAGGGTTTTGTTGGGAACCCCGAACAGGACACCATTGCAGTAGTCCAGGCGCGTGGTGACAAACGCATGCACCAGGGTTTCGGCAACCGACTCCGAGAGTGACGGTCGGAGTCTGGCAATGTTCCTCAGGTGGTAAAATGCCGACTTGGTCACAGACTTGACGTGGGAATGGAAGGAAAGGGTGGAATCAAGGATGACACCCAGGTTGCGGGCTTCAGGAGATGGGGAGACGGAGCAGCCGTCGACCTCAAGGACGAAGTCACCAACCTTCTGGAGCAGGGCCTTGGGTGCCACAACCATGAGCTCTGTTTTATTGCTGTTCAGCTCTTTCATTTGAACAACAGTTTTTTTTAACATGTTTGTGGTTAGAAGCCTTGAAAAAGGTTCTGCTTTTCTGTCTAAGACATAAGATACATCAGTAAATTCACCACTCGTGACTGTCCAAAGATACTATAATATGCAGCTAACAAGGGATGAAACGAGACAAGGAAACAACATCATCAATTCAAATCAAATCAAGTTTTATTTATATAGCACATTTATAAACGATTTTTGGTCGAGCCAAAGTGCTGTACATATAATAAAATGCTTGCACAAGTCTGCCTTTAGCTTAGCGGTGGTGACGTTGTTTATAGCCTGATGTTGGCTTTTTACTACTGGAGATTGCATTTATGCTTCAAAAGTGGTGTTAATATGTGGAGATAATCCTGCTGAGCAAAACATATTGAGTATCATACACATTTATTGGCTTTACAGCTGTTATCTGTACCGAAATCCAACAGGGATATCCCATTACTTGTTGTCGAGGGAGCCATTAGGATGCTAACGATGTTCCCATTTAGAGTCAAATCGATGTTATAGCAGGGCAGCTACCTTTTGATTGGCGTGTTGCTACCTCTGTGTTGTCTCGTTTAATCCTAATAGCTGAACCCTTTATTAGATGATCTAAAGCAGGGGTGTCAAACTCAAGGCCCGGGAGCCAAATCCGGCCCGCGACTTCATTTAATGCGGCCCCACAAGAGCTTGCAAAGAATATAATATGTTTATTATACGGTTACATGCTACTTTACAGAAGCACGTTGCCCATAAACTACATATCCCACAATGCATCTCAAATTTGACATTTTTCTCATAATTTGACTTTTTTTCTCATAATTTGCCTTTTCTTCTTCAAAATATTCATTTTTTCTTACAATTTGCCTTTTTCTCAGAATTAGATCTTTTCTTTAAATCATTTTGTGACATTCTCAGTGAAGAGACTTGCAATGATTTGCCCTAGACTTCTGCTTTCAGACTTAGTTAATTATGAAGTTATTACCCTATCCGATAATAATCCAATGCAGAGGCAATAATGTAATATAATACATTATTTTATATATATTAAATATGTATATATGTATTTTTATATATAGTCTTAAAGTTACAACCGGCCCTTTGAGTGCAACCATAATGCTAATGTGGCCCGCGAAGAAATGTAGTTTGACACCCCTGATCTAAAGTAAGAAGGAATCATTTAGAAAGGAGACAAAAGGCCATAGTTGCCATGTTGGCTTTTGAAGAGTGGAAGTCTACATGTATATGATTGGCCAGCACAGCATTCTTCCTGATGTAATGTGTTGGGACAAAGCCAGGTTAAACCCTGCCTTTTCTCACTGGAGGCTTCGGCATTGGTAGAATGAAGAGTCTGCAAAGTAAGCACTGAATGGTTTTGCAGAATCCTCTGACATGGATGTTGAACATAGACAAAAGGTTTTAAAAGCCTTTAGTTGATTATAAAAAAGACATTTTTCTGCAGGAGAAAAGAACATTTTATCCAACAGCTCCTGCAAAGAGAGAGATGTCAGACGGTAGAAGCTCCCTCACAGCAGCAAAGTGTGATCAGATTATTATGCTTTCTCTATTCTGCTCTCAGCAGGTACAAGGTAACGACTTAAAACCATCAACTGAACAACAAGACTTTATCCTACTGTAGAATATTGACGAATAAATGATAACATAATAAATGAAGAAAGATCTCTGATGATAGATCATTTGGCTCAGGAGTTATGAAGCTTCCCATCTGGGATGATAGCGTGTCTTATGTTTTATGGAAGGAACAATGGTAAGCAGCAGCTTTCATCAGCAGTTTGTCATCTCTTTGCCATCATCAGCCACGTTGTACAACGATGTTACAACCCTTCCAAATTACCTTTCCTTACGGCGACGGAGATGTAAATGAAATGAACAGCATCAGGCCACATCTGTACAATGATGCGTGACAGTGTTTGACATGTGAGCAGTGCTTTCTCATCATTAAAGTGACAGTAAGTAAATAGAGGTTCCGAGCCAACTCATTATAAAGCAGTAGACTTACATTCTTTTCTCCGTGCTCTTTCCATCCTGTGTTAACTGTCTTTCATTATTGCTTCCCGTTATCCAAATTAAGTTATCCTCCCTCATTATTTTGTGAAGAAGGAAATAGGACGTGTCAGCAGAAAGTAAGAATATCATCAGTGGGCCTGTGCTATGACAGATTAATTGGATTACAGTTGCATTTAGCCTAGATTAGGTCCTACATGTGGACCTGGATGGTGACACAGATGGATTAAGTTAGAGTGCAACACTGACGGGAAGAGCTCTTAATTGTTTGGGGTAAACGCAGCGGCTCAGGGGTGACATCAAATTTCAACCGTTTTCCTATTTAGCGTTGCTTTCCACTGGGTATTTCTCAAAGCCATCTCGGAAACTTTGCTTCACTGCCACTAATGTCGTGCAGTGACACCCATTAAAGATATTATTATGTCCTAGATCTGCTACATGCAGTAATGCATGGAGACGAAACACAAGTGGGTAGACTTTCAGATTTAAAGAGGCACGACTTTTTGGGGTGGTTTCCCTCTCCTGTCTCTGTGCATGTAAATGGTCTGCCAAGGCTATAATCCCTGTTCCCTCCAGAGGGAGTTCCTCTGCCACACACCTCCCCCCCCCCCTGCCTGAAACGCCTCCATTGGACTCCTTTGTTTACTTCCATAACATAGTCACATTACGATGTAGTACTCTTTTATTGGCTAGCATGTCATCACATTTTACGTGATAGGCTAAGGGGCGGGAGATCTCTACGCGGTTGGCCAATCACAATGAGTCAAAATGGCTCACCTGTGTGGTAGTCTGGTCAAAAGTGGTCTTCAATGGCATTAAAACGATAAAAACGATGCTGAAGTTAATCCATAGGTTAATCCAATGTGTCTGTGTCACTTTGAATGATTTCTGATAATCCATGAGCAATAAATCTGCTTTTCGGTTTTGAGATGTCAGACCTAGAGACAGCTTCACGATGGAGCAAAACTGTGTGCGCGAAGACGCAATTTGTTTTAACATGAGTGTGTGCGGGACGATTTCCCTTGGATTCTATTGGCTCTAACGGTCAGAAAGAGATGTCACATGTCAAAATTGAAGAAGGGGGGCCAGAGATATGGAAATGCACCCAAATGGCCCCAGAAGAGGTTTTTTGTGCTAAACCTCTCTAAAAAGGTCAAATATCACTTGTTTTGCATCAATCTTGATACAGGGTACTTATTATATGTTGTACTTTGGATTCCTAAAGCTTTTAGTCTACTAACCCATCATCCAAGGTTAGTTTTCACTATAAGTACAACATATATTTTGGACGGACACTATAATTTACAGTTTTTTACTATGTTCAATCTGAATTTTCTTTATAACAAAAAACATCTATATTGATTCTGATTTTCTACATCCAACTCACAGGTTTATCATTACTTTGAGAACAAATATTATTAATTTACCCCTTTTAGAAGGGAAGATATGGTCATTTGTTCTGGGAATGTCATTTTCGAGCCTGAGACCTGAAAAACAGGCTCAGGGCTAAACTGGTTAAAGCATGGAGACATGTCACCGTAGAGGCAGAATACAAATATGCACCTGAACATGTGTATAATATGTCCTCTGTAATACCAATGCCTTATTTTTTGCTTTTGCCAATGTTATTCATACGAGAAAACAGCTTGAATTCAGGATTTGTGTCTTTTGTATGTATGATAATTAAATTGCATTACCAGCTAAATGTATTCTCTACATGAAATGCACAATCTCCACTCTTAACCCAGATCCGCCCTCGAACCCTTTGCTGCGGCCAGCTGTTACCTGTTCTCAACTCTGACCCCCTATTGGCTGTCCGACATAACTCAACCCGGGTGGGTTCTGAAAGATGTGATTTCATGGTGTCTACCAGATGTTCACACTAAACCTAAAAACAGAGATATCATTCAGTCTGACTGCAGCCAGTCTGTAGCAGCCATAGCTCATGTCCCCATGCAGATGTTTGCCATCTCACCGGACCCTCTATAGGGGTTTAGTGTCAGTGTTGGCTCAGTGTGCCCCATAGCAGACAAAGGGGGGTCACAGCAGTGAATTACCCAGGCATGTGGATAGCAGCGCAGCTGGTGGGAACACATGTAAGGGGCCTGCACATATGTTGGGTACTTAAGCCATCAAAGAGATTGTAATCCACAGAATTGAGTGGATCATCATTACAAGCGTCCTTTGAACCAACTTTTAATAAAGATAACACACCGCTGCGACCTTTCTTATCAAGCCGTCTCATCACAGCCAGATGAGATAAAATGGGGGCACATCAAACCTAAGTTTGTCCAATTACCACATTTCCCTACTCCCCCAATTGATATAATTAGGTTGCGTTGAGCGACCTTGCTGGCTGAATGTATTAAGGCAGTCAATAACAGTAGATTCAAATAATCTCCCTGAAAATGGAAAAATATTTCCTTTAATGCTGTGAGGTTCTTTTCCATCGCAATGTCACTGCCATAGCAGATTATGAGGCTGGAGAATATACACGGCAGAGCAGAGAGATGATAGCTCCTCCTGCCTCCCTTGCCACCATGTTCAACTTTTTCAGTTGCCCCTTTTCCCAGAAATAAAAAAAGTCCTTTATGAATAATTGAAGGCCTGCTCGGGCCGAGTTCTGAAGGGAGGCTGAAATAAGGCGGCAGATGAAGACAAGCTGCGAGGGCATTGGAGCCCGTCTGATTTGTGCATGAGAAATAAGATGGGAATTAAAGCATGGTACACTAGCTGCCACCGTACACAGGCTGCTGCTATGTGCTGCTTTCAGACCCCCCCCCCCCCAACTGCGGAGTGCTGCTGGGAGCTCAACCATCAACGCTGAACTGTTTTAACAACAGTGCTATAGTTAATGGAAATTGGAAGTAAAAGCTTATTAAGTCACTGTGTGGTTGAAGGGTTTGGAGTGAATGCAGATCATGCAAACTGATGAATGATGGCGGTGGAAAAACGGCCGTTAAATATGTTAACCCTCGTGTCGGTCAAATCTGACCCATTTACTACTGTCATCCATCATACATATCGTGTTTTACATTTGATTGCCTCAAGGCCGAATAATATCTCTATTACATATTTAATTGCTAATCACAACTTCAATTGAATTTTGAGTAGTTTAGTTTAGGGAATGAATGGGTGACCTTAGATTATGTTCATCCATCAGATAGTATCAGATAACATCCACAAATCAACAACCATGTTCATTTTGGAATACATTGTCAGTGTCTCATTTCATTTCAAACCTTTATTTATACAGATAAATCCCATTGAGATCATTGATCTCTTTTTCAAGGGAGACCTGCTCAAGTAGTTCCACATGAAACATAAAAACATAAATAGAACAACAAAAGGACATCATTCAGCATCATTTACATAATTATCCACATAAACAGATACCAATAGCTTCCGATTGACTAGCATCCAACCGAGCTTTCAAAACATTTAGTGGAACCAGATTGTTCAGTTTCCATTTCAATAGCAGACTATTCCAAGACAGAGGAGCTGCACATCTAAAAGCTGTCTTCCCTAAGACAGTCCTAGCAGTTGGCACATTTAATAAAACCACAGCATTCGATCTCAGGCAGTAGCCACTTACAATTCGCCGTGAGATCAGGGAGCAGATATAAGATGGAAGTTTCCCTAACATGGCTTTGTATATAAAAATGTACCAGTGACTGAGCCTCCGTACACTTAGTGAAAGCAAACCAGCCCTTGCATACAGGGTACAGTGATGGGTTAATGCTTTACAGTTAGTCACAAATCTCAGTGCACTGTGATACGCAACATCTAACTTGACCAGGCAATTGGCAGGTGCATTCATATACATCAAATCACCATAGTCCAGCACAGGTAAAAAGGTCACAGTGACTAGCCTTTTCCTGGCCTCAAGCGAGAAACAGGACTTGTTCCTGTAGAAGAAACCTAGCCTAACCCTCAGCTTTTTAAGCAGGTTATTGACATGAAGTTTAAAAGTGAGACAATTATCAAGCCAGATACCAAGGTATTTGTAACAGGTAACCACTTCAAGTTTTATTCCTTGCGTAGTTACAATATCTACAACAGGCTCTGGTGTCTTTTTAGCTTTAGAAAAGAGCATTACCTTGGTTTTCTCAACATTTAAAAGAAGCTTTAGTTCAGAGAGCTGAGTCTGAATAATGTTAAACCCATAAACCAGTAGTCTGAGACATTGTTTACAGCTTAAAAGGGACTTAAATCAAATGTGTGATGATTAATGTTGTTTGTGTTAATGTAGAGGAAGGTGAATGCCATTGTTTCAATAGCATAGTGAAAAATAACCTCCATAATATTAATGAACATACTACTTCCTCTGTTCTCTAAGGAGCTAGATCTCCTGCTGAAAAAGCCGGCTGAATATTTACAAACACACATAACACTCCCACCGCACCGTCTTCACGGCACGATCGTGATAAACGAGCGATACCGCAAGTCAACAGACACTTGTCTTCGCTTACTATTCTCCTCGTTTATTTGGGTTAAATGATGCACTCCAAAGCTCCTTTTTTATTTTTAAATCAGTTACCGGTGTGCTGCTCAGTGTCTCCGGGGACCGCTACATTAGATTCAATTTCAGGCCCGAGTCAGGCAGATTTGGGGCAGTCATGCAGACACTTCCTGAATGCTCACGCTGACTGGCTGCTGGGCTGTGAGCAGGCAGCCAGCCGTCCGTCTGTGGTGCCTCTGTGAATCAGCGTTGGTCTGGTCTGTCTCTGTGTATGACTGTGTCGCTCGCTGCCAAAAGGCCTCCTGCGTGCCACCCAGAACCCATCTATGTCACTTCCATTAGGGCCGTCTTGCATCAGATTGTGCGGCGTAATTCAGAATTAATTGCGTGTTTCATGCTAGTAGTTTCAAACAGGGCTTCCATATGGTGCCATGCTCAGTGTAGTGGGTCAGTCTGTGTGCAGATGTGCACACCGCAGACTGACATGCATTTGGAATTAACTCCTAACCTGAAAAGTGCCAAATTAAAGTATACTTTAACCTGGCTGTATGCACATTAAATATGTTTTAGAATGTAGTGTTCTGATATGCACAGTATTCTCTCAGAATGATAAGCCCAAAGGAAAAATAAATGCTGCTTAAAGCTGCAAAAAACAATATTGACAATTGTTTCAAGTGTATTTAATTAGTATTAAGTCTACTGTATACTATTCGTACTTTGCTGTCATTTTCCAGAAAATTACATGAGCAACGTTGGTTTTGTCAAACCATTCCACTCACATGAGATGGTCACTATGTCCTGCACCATCACGCACATTGTTTTATTAGAACAAAGCAGTCGAAAGAAGAAAATAAATAAATCAAACAATGAACTCTTATTAAATACTCAAGCTCTGACCCTCTGGTGTTACATGAATCAACACAGGATGGAGAAAGGAAAGTGTCTGCATGTTAAAAGACCAAACCTGATCATTCCATTTCCACTCCAAAAAGCTGGAATACGTTTTCAACGGCAGCATCTCGCTTGGCACATGGTTTGCAGGTTGAGGCGCTGATTACAAATCAACATCTCCATCAGATGAAACTTAATTAAGTCGACAATAAGAGCTGATTGCCTCTCCCTCCCACTGATGCTGTTATGGTGACATCAATAGAATATAAAGAGCATCATGAAGACTGATCAGATTGAAATGGTGGAGTGAGAAGTACTTAGCATCAGTTTACTGGAGGCTAATGCAAATGAAAGAGGCTGTGATATGTCAGGTTGGCACGTCTGATTAGCATACTGGGTGTTAAGCCTTTAGTAATGTGAGGTGTGCTCCTGCTTTTTACAAGAGTTATGTGGACACCTCAATCCACATTGTCTGGTTTAACTGTGTAGCAACAAGTGCAAGTGCACAATATGTATAGCTACATCACACAATGCCACGTTTTATGCATCAATAATTACACTGAGGGACAGGGCCACTCCCAACAGGCCGATCGTGCAGACTGCGTGGGGCCTCAACTAACCGAAAATTGTCGCACGGCACGGTTTTCGCCTAGCAGCCCCGTCGGGATATACAGATATGATGCTGGATGATTGAACTTGGTGGTTGTCTGACCACTGACTCTATTTACTGTAAGGTTTAAAATCATTTAGGCAGCATAGTGTATAACCTTAATATCCTCCCCAAAAATATGATGGGGATGCGGCTTACACCTGCAAAAAAACAAAAACATAATAGTTTACTAAGTGTCATTACTAGTCACTAGGTCATAACTAAACAATGATGTCAGTTCCTGTCTTACATTTTTGTTATATTTAAATTATGTTGTATACTTTTCAGAAATAAATTGCATACTAAGACTGTAGTATATACTGTATACAATTACTGTGTAATACCAAATGTTGACTTGTTAATGTTTTTCTTTTCTTTTATTCAATTCATTCCAATTAGCCTACCATAAGTATGGAAAGAACAAACCGATTTTTTAAATATTTAAAATTCATATAAAGGGGTCCAGAGGCAATTGTTTTTTGTGTAACAGCTTTACTGGAATTATTATTATTAGTTTTGAAATGTATTATGAATGTAGGCTTGGAAGCAATGAGAGTAGGGCTGCACGATTTGGGGAAATACTCTAATTATGATTTTTCTGACAGATATTGCGATTGCAATTCGATTTGCGATATTTGTTTTTAAGCGACCCAACGGAAGTTTATTGTAAAATGTGGCCATATCTCCGGCTAGGAAGGTCGCATCAACATGCTCCCGTCTCTAGCACCCCCGCAGCCCGAGCTACGATTGAAAGAACTTAACTTACATGAAACATCCGTTGGGTTGCTTTAAAGTCAAGCTTCACTTTCAGATTCAGCCTGTAATAGATTTAAAACATGTGATGGAGCATAAGGATGGAGGGTGTCGTTTTTCTCATACTGATATTCTGAACAATCTGTGCTGTTGTATTTGCTGTAAAGTGTCTCTACTGTAGGCTATTTGTATTATATTTACAGCACTTTGGCTCGACCACCTAATCGTTTATAAATGTGCTATATAAATAAAACTTGATTTGATTTGATACTAACCTGACTCAGATGGTTTGGTGAAACAAACCATCGAGGAAAGCTCCATTGGAAGCCATTTGGAAAATTATTTCAAAAATACTTGGCAGGTGATTGGATCAATCTGTCTCACCTTCTATCATGGGCCACTTCTGATTGGTTAACAATGACTGGTACATGTGGAGCATGAACCAAAAAACAAAAAACTAAATTGCAGGCTTTGCGATTTGATAATTGCATCATTTAAAGTCGCGATTTCGATTTAAAATCGATGAATCGTTCAGCCCTAAATGAGAGCTTTCATAAGTGAATCCAGTGTGATGATATCTGGTGACAAATGATGGAACCACTTGCTGTCTGACACTCTGCAGCGTGTCTCAGTGTGGACAGGAACACAGACGGATGCCTCGAAATGAAAGCCTGCAGATGTTATCAGCGGTGTGAGAATGTGAGGCTCAGGTTGTTTGTTATGAGGAGGTGTCACTGCATGGAGAGTTCAGAGAGAGAGGACAGAGATCTGACACTGTCCTTCTGGTCTCTGACAGGTCAGAGGTCACAGGCACTCTGAGGCGGAAGGTATTTATTTCATTAAGTGCTGCGCGCCAGGTGAAAGGACACAGGAGGGAGAGAGTGGGCCTCAGGCTGAAAACAAAGCAGGAGTTAGCAGGAGACACACTGTCGTCACAAGTACAGCTATGTTTCCACACTTATTAGAACTTGACAGACTGATGGCTTCCCCTGGACAGATATTATTACATCTTTATTTTTTGAGTATGTGTGTGTGCGTGTGTGTGTGTGTGTGTGTGTGTGTGTGTGTGTGTGTGTGTGTGTGTGTGTGTGTGTGTGTGTGTGTGTGAGCTGGGGTTTGATTAGAAACCTGTGCATACGTCCGTCTAGAGATAGTTAATTTCATTGAGTATAGTGTCAAAGTCAGAAGGCTCATTGTTCAAAAATATAAAAAAGACATAGTAGCTCAGTCTGTATAGGGACTTGGGAACTGAAAGGTATATACATTGTGACCTGGTGCCAGTTGACCTCCTTGGCACTGAGGTGCCCTTGAGCAAGGCACCAAACCCCTAACTGCTCCTGGTCTTCGGAAAAATTAACAGCCGCTTTGCTCTGACACCTCTCCTTGTGTGTATTCAGACCTAATGTGTATTGGTCTTGTGCATGTGTTTATGTGTACCGTGAATTTCCTAATGCTTATTAATAAAGGGTCTTATTCTTACTTAAATGCTAAGGAGTGAAACTACAGATAGTAAAAACTAGAAACTGACTTTGTCCTGTTTTAAAAAGGTGATCTATGGAGAAAATCCTTTTAGTTTTTTTTATATATTCAAGATCCAAAGATTCACATATGCACATTAGCTACAGTGTAGGTATGGCAATACAAAACGGAAGTCCGACGCTCCGCCAACAATACAACATAATTATATATAAAACAGTACTTTACTGTATTTTCTAACCCTAACAGAATATAACACCATGCATGCAAGATGGGATGTAACTGTTAAACAATCTGATATTTGGATTTTTTTAACTATTTCAAATATTTATTTGAAGTATTTTTTCGAGCTAGGCGAGAGAAACCACGCTATCAGAGGGTGGCGTGCTATGAGCTCCACACTAAGGAGTGAAGAGGAACCATGTTAAAGGTGTTGGAAGCTTTTAGTTTTAGCTCTGAGGTACAACTGTTCTCTTTACCGGTTCAACCAAATTCCATTCCACCGGTGATCAAAAACAAATCCAGAAATAGAATTTTGGCAGCCTTCATGCCACTCATGTCATTGGCATGCCAGCTGAATGTGAAACACAAGAATGTTTCAGTCCTTCCAGGAGATGATGGGTGGTTGAGGCTACCCGTGGTGCAGGTTTACTGGTCTGGCTGCTCTCCTTCTCCCCAGACGAACTTATGTTTCAGCTACAACCTCTCTACCTCCACCTCCCCCCCTCTTTTCTGATCCGTGCCCTCCAGCCAGACCTCCACCCTCTCCCGGGACCCTGCCTGCCCCTCCAGCAGTGCTGCAGGCTGGGCAGAGTGACAAAACCATAGCAGGGCTCTGGCTGGAGAGCTGGCAGAATGTATTAACTCCCGGCAGACGACACCAGACCCTAGCAGACCCCAAATCTGCTGCTATGAGAAATAAAACAGAGAGACTGGGAATAAAAATGACACAAAAAGGGAAAGGAGTGGAAACATGAGGAAATCAGAGAATAAAATGCATAAAAAGATGTATGGAACATCTAACAGGAGGCAGTTCAGAGCAGCAGTCCGTAACAAATCAGTTAAGAATGATAACTTCTCACTCAAGCTGCACTTTCAATTTCCAAACTCTTTTTAAATAATAAAGTCTGGTGTCTCTCTGAGTTATTTCCACATAGGAGCCCCCCCCCTGTGACTATCCTGATGATGCTCGGTCGAAGCAGAGACTCTTTGAAAACCCGCTCAGATCCACAGAAATGGAGTTTGGGTTAGGAGAACAGAAGATGGCTTCTGGGTAAGTCAAGCAAAATCCTCCAACAAGTCCTCCAACTCATACGACCAAATGGGCCGATTGTTCAGGCCCTTATTACGACCAAATGTGTCGTTTGTTCAAGCGCTTAATACGTCCTATAATTACGTTTTAAAGTTTTCGCCCTCTAGTGCTCCCGTTGAATGCAAACGTTACAGATGGTCGTTTATTCACAAATAACCCTCTCTGTAAAATCCTAAATTGTAGGATAGTTTGTCCATTAAAACGCTTTTTGATTAGATTTCTAGCGAGAAGTGTATATTGTACTTTTAGAATCCACGTCCAGTCGATTTTATGTGGGCGTTAAAGGATAAATCCTGATCAAATATAACACCAAGATTCCTTACAGTCTCACTGGAGGCCAAATTAATGCCATCCATAGTTATTATATCTTTAGATAATTTGTTTCGTAGATTCTTCGGGCCAAGTACAATAACTTCAGTTTTGGTCGTGTTTAACATAAAAAAAATGTAAGGTCATCCACGTTTTTAAGTCCTTAAGGCAGTCTTGAATTTTATTTAGATGATTAATTTAATCAGATTTGATTGATAAATATAGTTGAGTATTATCCGCATAACAATGAAAATGTACAGAATGATTCCTTATAATATTGCCTAACGGAAGCATATATAATGTGAACAAAATAGGTCCGAGCACTGAGCCCTGTGGCACTCCATGGCTAACTTTGGTTTGCGTAGAAGATTCATCATTGACACGAACAAACTGAGAGCGTTCAGATAGATAGGACATAAACCAGCCTAAAGCAGTTCCCTGTATGCCAACTAAGTGCTCTAGTCTTTGCAATAAGATATCATGATCGATAGTATCAAATGCAGCACTGAGATCGAGCAAAACAAGAATAGAGACAAGTCCCTTGTCAGAGGCTATTAGAATGTCATTTGAATGAATAAACGACCCACCAGACCGTTTGCAATGAACGGGCCGGGAGCATGTTGTTTCTTACACGACCACTAGAGCACCTCTAGTGGTCGTGTAAGAAACAACATACACTTTAAAATGTGTTATGGGTCGTAATAAGGGCATGAACAATCAGCCTATATGGTTGTTTTTTGTAGGAGGACAGGCTGAAATCCTCTGAACCATTTCCCTACCTTTAACAGCCGATGTATTCCCCCTGCTGCTGCTTTTACTTTTTCCTCTCTTTCTCTGACCCTCTCTTTTTATATTTTAACTCTGCTCTGGCTCTCTAACTTCCCAAACTACTGCAGGGGGTCATAATTTAGTATGTGAACGTATTTTCTTATTCCAAAGCTTCCATCCCTTCTCCAGAAATGTTCCTTTAACTGCAGCTCCTCTATACTTTCGCATCTTGCCTCCAGTGTTCATTCACCTCCATTCATTCCTATCCTGCATTCTGTCACACCCTCTCTGTCTGACATGGCCTTCTGCCTTTTTCTTTTTCTCATATTGCCATTTTCACTATACATTATTCTCTTGCCCTGCTTCATATGTCACAACCTATTCAGCCATCTATCTGTTCTGTTCCACTCCTCTCTGTTTTTCTTTTCTGCTGTGCTTCACTTGTCCCTGCTCTGCCTTTGTCATCTCTCTCGTTCTATATTTGAGTCTTCTGCAGAATAAAGAGATGTAACTTCAGGACCTTTGACAAGAGAATGACAGAAAATTAGTTTAGAAAATAGCATGTTTATAAGAAAGATTAAAGCACTGTTGGCCTTACTCCCACTCTGTCTTCATGCACGATATAAAGATGTTTGAGTCAAATCCTGGCATCTTTTTAATGTAAGGTTTTATAACCATAACAGCCATTGAACTGTACACAAAGGAACTGCCAAAGGAAAATCCCAGATAATGTAACCATAATTGTACTTTCTTTAAAGGTCACCTATTATGCAAAATGCACTTTTGATGTCTTTTATGCATTTTTTATTTCATTTAATCGTTTATTTGACAGGGACAATGCACATTAATGAACAATTAAAACAAAAGATGCTTGAAGTGTAAATGAGCCGGATTTTAGCTTTGAGCTAATTTCCCTCACATAAAACATTTAAGAACATGCCATTTATATACGTGGCAAAAACAAATACATGATATGGAAAAAGAGCAAGAGCAGCATACACAAGTATTTACCACATGGCAGTACAATGTAGCAGCAACGACATATAAAGTGCAAGAGGATATACCCCTGTATTAAAGTGCATTTAGCGGTGATTGCATGTCTCCTTGCTTCTCAAAACATAAAGATGTGTCCCCGGTGTGTCAGGGAACTCACACAGAGTCAGAAAATAAAACCCTCTCTCTGTTCCTCCGTACCGACATCTCTAAAAACGGGGGTACAATGGAGCTGATCCAGATTTGCGTCCAATATGATGTAATATCAGAAAGTTGCTATCAGAAAAAATGCCTGACGTGTTTTGGACGTAATATGGTCTTTGTTTACATTAGCAAGCATCGCTAATACTCAGAGCTAACCTGTACTGGAGAGAGCATGTGTAAAGAAGTAGGATATTACATTACATGTTACTTCTTAGACGCTTTTATCCAACATTTATTTACATACTCAATATCCCCACAGGAGCAATTTGAGGTGAAGTGCCTTGCCCAGGGACACAACGACATGCTGACTGCAGTGGGGTTTGAACCTGTGCTCCCCTGATCCCAACACCAACGCACTAGTCCACACGCCCCCACATATAAAAAAGAACTCACCTTGTGGTAAACCCGCAAGATAAAAAACATTTGAGCTCCATACTGTTTCAGAAATAACCCTTGATGTTGTTTGGACATTTCATCACGGCAGTATTTGCCGGTAGAAATGTAGTAACAGGAAGTGAAATAGAGGGATATGAGGCATGGCTAGAATGGGTGATCTGTTTGGTATTTTGAGCAAAACACTTCATAGACATCTTTTTTATATATTTGTATATATCTGAGACCTGTGCTATTGCCTGATAAAGATAGCATGATAGGTGACCTTTAAAGAGGACATATTGTACTCATGTTCAGGTGTATATTAGTATTAAGTCCCTATACTGTGACATGTCTCCATGGTTTAATGTTCAAAAAGCTCTTTATTGTTCACATTCTGCCTCTTTTCACCCTCTGTCTGAAACCAGAGCCCAGTCTGCTCTGATTGGTTAGCTGGCCAGCTCTGTTGTGATTGGTCAACCGCTAAGAGATGTCCCACTCCTTAGCCAACAAGTAGAATGTGTTGGAGCGCCAGCCAAGAGAAGCACGAGTGTTACATAGTGATGTCATTATGTTGCGTAAGTAAACAATAGACCTTTTAAAAACAGCTATTGTTAATTATACTATTCTGTAGGAGCAGTCTTTAATTTATGATGACACATTTTTTATACCAAATGGCTTGGTTTCCTCTTTTAGAAGGTACATTGTTCCAGTGTTTTAAATAATAGATTGACATATTGTTGTATTTATTTGCATTGCATTTGATGTTGAGGTAATCCAAACATGTATAGAAAGCAAGGGTTATTGGGAATGGCATTCAACAAAGATCCCAATCCCCCTGACGACACATCAGCGATCGTACAGGTACCTTAAACACCCCTGGCTGTTATGAGTAATGTTATCTTTCTATGATGTTCTTTGACAGACAGAAAGAAAAATCCATGCAGTGTTGATATGGAAACCTGATCCATAGATGTACATTATTGTTGTTGCACACACAAAGAGAGGTCAAAGACAAGACGTTCGCCCGTGTGATTCTATTCCACTGTGCCAAGCCTCGCTGTAACCTCGCTTTCAAATGCTAATCCAGCTGAAGGTCTCTGACTCTTCACCCAGTACAGTGTGTGTGTGTGTGTGTGTGTGTGTGTGTGTGTATGTGTATGTGTGTGTGTGTGTGTGTGTGTGTGTGTGTGTGTGTGTGTGTGTGTGTGTGTGTGTGTGTGTGTGTGTATGTGTATGTGTGTGTGTGTGTGTGTGTGTGTGTGTGTGTGTGTGTGGTGTGTGTGTGTGTGTGTGTGTGTGTGTGTGTGTGTGTGTGTGTGTGTGTGTGTGTGTGTGTGTGTGTGTTGTGTGTGTGTGTGTGTAAAGTGTACTGTAGCTGTCAAAGAAATATAAGTATTTCATATGTTTCCAGAGGTGGAACAAAATCAAGCTTCACATCTGTAGGGGCATGGGTGAGTACGTATGCACAGCGTGGGTTGTTCATGATCAAGAGTGTAGATCTTACATAAAGCTGTACGTTTTGTAGACTTTCTGCCAACAAATCCACTAACCTCCAACCCACTCTCTCTCTTCCAGCTCCTTCTGCTAAGCTCCAACCGTCAAGTCCAACTTCCTGTAGGCTCCATGCACGTCAGCCTGTCAGAGCGGCCATGAACTGCAAACTCACCTCTTCCCCCACCCATAAATAATGTGCCCAAGGTCAGGGGTTTAAAGAGCTTAATCATCCAATTTACCCGGCCTATGAAAACGAGGTAAGAACAAACAGCGTGATTAGCCTCGAGCACGAAAGGAATGTTCCCTCTCTTCCCATAATCCAGCGGGGCAATGAAACGTCTGATGTGAGTGACAGCTGCCTGGAGACTGTACAGTACATGTGCAAACATCCAATCCTTCACAAAGGCATGCTTCTTTTTCCGTGCACGCTCACCCAGACTCTTGCGCCAACCTTTAAACTGCAGAATTAGGGTTTAAAGGCACGTTTCGCCCCAAAACGAGGGCAGATGTGATGTGTAATTTTCCCTCATCAGATTTCCACACTGGCCTCAGCCAACAAGGAGTAATTTGTTGCTCCCTCCTTAGCCGTCACCACAAAGAGGAAACGTCAACTTGGCCCATCAAAACCAATCCCATCAAATTAAACCCACCTCCAGCCGACCATTCCTACTCCCTGCGCCCCCCCCCCCCCAATCACTATATTTTTTACATTCATCCATGCCATTTCTCAACTGTCGACAGGAAATGTGCCTCTTCTCGGCTCATGTGCAGTGTCAAGAACTGGGTGCATTTGATCAACGGCGCTGATTATGGGCATTGTAAAATGACCGCCTGATCCGTAAGGGATTTATGAGATTGTGGTAATGATTCTATCAATAATGTAATCTTAACATTTTCTCACAGAGGCAGTGGCGAACAAGTGTTTTACGAGAAGGGGAGGATCCACTGAAGGCAGGGAGGAGCGCGGCTTGCAGCCCCGAGAATGTTTGGTGCTCGATAAGACTGCAGCCAACTGAGAAAGATGTTCAATTACAACTTGTGTTTTATATTTATTGGCCACACTGCTAAAAATGAACTTTAAATACAACCTAAACTGTGAACATCCATCAGGTTTTACAGCCTAACTTCAGGGTTCAACTTCCTGCACTTGCAGTAGTTGTGTACAATTGTGGTTTTCCTGTGCAGTAATGGATTATGTTATTTAAGGAATGCTCAATTTCAGTTGTACCTTCCTAAAAAAGTGTTGTGGATAACATGGCTACCCTATCACCTTGCTTAAAGAGGACATGTTATGCTCACTCTCAGCTTTGTATGTGTATGTTGTGCATCTATGTGACCACGTCTCCATACTCTTTATTTTTCTCATACTGTCCTTTGCTGCAGCACCTCATAAAAGTTGACCTTGTTAAACAGCTGTTTGACCAAAATAGAAAAGAGTCATTCAAGATTCACCCGTATGCTTTTTCAACCACACATTCCCTTCTACGTGGCCAAGTTGTCATGTATTAATTGATCATTCAAAGGAAAAATAAGTAGAGGAATGTCATTTATATAAAAAAAATTCTTTCTGCTAATTTTCAGGTTCATATTTTGTTCCTCTACTGTTAACCCTATGTCTGAAACCAGAGCCCAGTCTGCTCTGATTGGTTAGCTGGCCGGCTCTGTTGTGATTGGTCAACCGCTTAGAGATGTCCAACCCCTTCGAGGACTAGCCAATAGAAGCAAGAGTGTTACATAATGATGTCATTATGTTACAGGGTAGAAAAAGACTTCACAGAACATTTACCTGCATGACAAAAATGGAAAACCCCAACAAATCATGACAGGGTCTCTTCAAACATGTACACATATGTATTTATAATGGCATATCAATTATAGTTTTTCTTTACTAACTTCTTAATTGGTTAAACCCTTTTCAGACGTGGAATGCCACTGCTGGCTTTGTGTCTCTGGTAACGGGAGGCTTTTGTGATTTAGACATCAATTATTTGAATGTTAATGATACACCTGATGAAAGAGAGAACTAGAAAGAGATAGAAACATATTTTCCTGATGAAGCCTTCATTAATAACGCCGGCTTCACTCGTCACCGAGCATCCACTCATGCATTTGGAATTTCATCATTTAACATCATTAGAGAGCAAATTCTGCTGCCTGTTTCATGATTTCTGACATGCACGAGCAGTGGGTAACAGGAAATGAAGTTGCCCCTCGCTGAATATTCATATATTGAGCTATGCAGAAGCGAGGAATGTCAATTCATACAGACTGATATGAGCAGAGGCTAAATAACTCAAACTCAAATGCTTGAAATGGCTTTGTGCGTAGTGGATGGAGATTGAAATACTATGGGTATCATGGGTGGTAGACTCTGGCCTACGTCTTTCCCCGTCATCACATCCACCACCTCGCCTCCTAATGTGTGGGGAAATATGAACAGGTCCTAGCCAAGTATTGTATTGCTGTTTCAGATTGTCTCCAGGAGTCCAAACGACAGGTAAATGGTGAAAACATGGTGTTCATCTTATAAAGTAATCTTCCAGGAATGTGCTGTTGTAATTATTCCATTTGCCAAAGTTGAGCCAGGTTGTAAATCTCTGCTAAACGACCTTGTGAGCCCAGTACACCCCAACATAGTGAAGTCATTGAAATGAATGAGGGTGTCTCGGCTGAGGATGTGCTGACTGAAGAAACATCCATCAGTCGGACCTCTTTGCTTTTTAAATGTTGAGCGATAACAAATCACAAAGGCACAGTCTGTTGTATGCAGATGTGTGTGCTTTAGCGACACACCAAACTCTCCATAAAAGCGGCAACACGGTTATATTTTGTTGAACTATTGTTGTAGATGCTGGTGAAACATCATCGTGAATAGAATACCTCCTGTTGTATTCATTATGGGCAATCATTTGAAAACATTTTCCCGCAGCGATCAATGTGGACAAAGGGACTCTCCAGATGGATGATTTGTTGGTTTAATTAACCAGCCCACCAATGGCTGCTGCCGCAATAATGAGACTGCAGGTTTGGGTAAACAAAAAAAGACAGAGGGATAGAGATAGAGACGCGGGGGTGCGGCAACATTCACAGGACAAGCAGGCAAAAGCACATTTAATTGCCATTCAGTCAGCCGAGGTTTCACACCACAGGTTAAGCATCAGTGTTTGACCTGACTCAACACCACTCAGCGGATTATCAACAGGAGGTTGGCTGCAGAAAACAGGCCGCCATTGTCCCACTTTTATCATGGAAAGCAGATGCTGAAAGTGATGTAGCCCGTAGCAGGAGCGCTCCCCTCTTTTAATTAAGGTGAGAAATTGACTGCCAAAAGCAATTTGCAGCTTCAGCCTGTCTACTCGGATCTGAGTGCTGGAATAGTGCTGCGTTTGCCGCCCTCCAACTCATTTCTCTCTCTGTCTCACCTACTCAAAATCCTTCCCCCATCCTCTCTTTTACTCCTGGGCGTTGAGAAAGCCTGCTCAGAAACAGTGCTAAAGATATTAGGCGAGGTGTCGCACATTTTAATGAACTCCCGCTCGTCTCTCCGAGGTAGAGAGAAACAAGTTTTCCTGCCTTTGTCTCCCTCTAAAGAACACAGGATGTTTCCTCACAGACTTTGAACAGAGCCGAATGGCAGAGGTTGGACAGCAACACTGAGTGGTAACCTTTGATTTAAACGTATACATGATTGTTGATCCCTCCCCCCCAGCCTCAGCTCGATAGCTTTTATGGTTATTGCGCATTGATCGTAATAAGTTTGGAGGCTTGGAGGATGCTGTCCCTGTGGTTGAAACATTAGGTCTCCATCAGATCAATGGACATTAGTATTCTGCTGTAGCTGGTGCTCAGTTCACTCGATCTCCAACTTACAGTGGTGGACACATAGTTACAGATAGTTTGACCAACATTCAGTGAGGCTAAAAATGGCATTCTTCCTAAATAATGCAGCTTTTAAATAATATATTACTGGGTTCATGTTAGAAAAGCATTGACAATTCGATATGTTCTCTGATGCATATCATTTTGAATGACTAATGCAACAAGGTCATTGTGCCCTTTCAATCCGAATCTAAATACTGTTAATCCTCCACAGCACAGGAACCTTCTGGAGACTCAGGCTCATGGTGAAGACATGATGAAAGGCTTATTATCTCCTTTTCTCCATGAGTCTGGTTCCAGCTCTCCTCCTTCTTCGCCATGGTTTACCCTGCAACCTCTGTGTCCTTCTCCAGATCTCAATGGGGATATTCTTTCCAACCGCCATAATAGCTGGCTTTGGCGCGATCAGCTGTCCCTGGTGTGAAAAAGGCAGCCATGGGCACATCCTAAGAAGTAACTAATGGGAACAAAACAAGTAAGATCAAATAAGAAAGCCAAAAGTTCAAATCAGTAAACATCTAGCAGGAGCAACTGCAACAGGCTGCATGCACAGTTGGCAGTTGAACCGTACAGTATGATGTTTTTTCACTCCTTTTTGAAAGCAATATTATGGTAAAACACTTCATATATTGGCCCAGTTGATCAGATAACATTTCAAACTAGGCTGTTCTTCTTAATCTGCATGTGGTTGGTCTATTGTGTGCCACACATGTTCCATTATGTTTTACTAATGCAGTACAATGTTGCAGAATGCACAGTGAGTCATTTAGCCTTGGGGTATACTGTACTCATTGCTGTTTGCACTGTAACAATGGATGTTCAGATCAGTACGTTATTCATGAAACTAAAGAAAACAATATAGTTTAGATTTCTCTATGCTTTCTATGCAGATGTACAGACATGTTTGGATGGATGGGCATTGGAGCTATAACTGAAATAATTCATTCCCCTGCATCTAAGAGTGTTTGTGTGACATCGGTGTGTTCTAAACTTACACAAATGCAAACATATTAGAAATGGACGTAGTCTCCACGATGTAACCCATTGATTCATAGATGCTGTATTGTAAAGACTCGAGTTTGGCAGCTTGTCAATAAGAAGGTCAAGTTTTTGTGTGATCAAAAAATTGCCATCATTTTTAACTGCTCAACCGGTCTTATATTAATCACCCCCTGCTGGATATCAGAGGGAATGCAGGTTAAGGCACTTTCACATGGAGGAATTGTTCAGACCTGGGCTGCAGTCGAATAGTCCCTTTAGCTTAGGAACCTTCCTAACGGGGTGAAATGACCCGGAAGTCCCTCAGTGGCAGCCATGATAAGTGCCGTTCCAATTCTCAAGAATGATAGGAAAGGAGGTTTCAAACTCCCTTTATAACCTCCTTTAGCTTAGGAACCACTGGACCTCCCTAACCGAAAGGAGAGGAGAAAATGCTGCCCCACAATGCCTTGCAGCCACACCATTTGTCGTCACACAACAGTCGGCCATTCACGGAAACAAACGATTATGACGGAGAAATTATATCATGAAAGTTACGGTGCTTATTAAGCTTTTTAAAACGTATGTTTCACTCAGAGGTCAAGGGATAGACGATAGGGTTATAACTTAGGAGCTGATTTTTAAACTATCCGAACGCAACCCTGGAGTTTGCCACTTGGTTCTGACTTGAAAGAGTTGGGCAGTGATGCCAATGTTCACACATATTGCATCTATCCACCTTAAAAGCATAAGGAGAACAACATTGAGAGATCATAAATATAGTAACAATTTGATTTTCTTTGTGTAGGAAAGAGAAGGTGTGAGGTGGATACGTAAAAAAGCAGATAGTATAGGTGAGAAAAAGCTGAGCTGAAAAAAGCCTTTTACTGTCAAAGCAGTGGGAAGAATGCAGGGTGGGGGATAGTGTATGTGCAAAAACACAAATTGGGTGAGCGAAGGTGTGAGAGTGAAGATTACCGGTATAAAAAGAAAGTAGAGATGAGAGAGGCTGTCGGTAAAATGGACTAAGAGTGAATGATTTGAAAAGAGTGTGAAATGTGGGCTGGGAGGAAAGTACACTGACATTGAGCAGCGTTCCCAAACACGTGAGCCCCGGAGCATCTCACTCCAGCTGGGGGACTGTCAAGGACAATTTCATCTGTCCTAACATTTGCTCTGCGTTTTACTCTTACAACACAAATCATTATCAAACTGTTTATGCCCGCGCCAGTCAGCCCGATAATGTGTTCTCCTTACTTTGTTATCTTTGCCCCATCACTCCAAACAGATTTCCCTCTGTGTATTTATCTTTTCCGTCTGTGACCGGGGATATCAACATGTGTGTTGGGTGTGGGGGGCATTCCCCAAAGTACACAGTGCAGAGACACAATTCCCTTTCCCGTGTAAATAAAGCAACTGGGCCGAATTTGGGATGTTGTAAACTTCCCCCTGCAGCTAACAACAATCAAATGTTTGTTTAAAGGGGTTTGTTGGATGATGGAGATGATGAGGCTGAAACTATCTACAGGGTAATTCAAACCACACTGAATTACCCAGAAAACATTGTTGTAAGCTGAGAAAAACCCTCGGTGAATGCCTCTGGCACTGAAACTCCTGCTTGTTGGGAGTGTTTATCTGGGTGGGAAATCAGATAGCGTTCATTCTCAATCCCTTATCCCTGAGCTATCCATGGAAGCTGAACTGTTTGCATGGTTGCCACTTTGCTCCCTGGTAATAGAACAAGCTTAGAGGACAAACAAAATGGCGGGTGCCTTGCGGATCGCCTTGCTCCTGTGGCCGCCGGAAAACCGCTGCTGTTTACTCAGCACAAAGCATGCGGTGGCAGCAACGCTCCAGAAACTGTGGGACCGGTGATTTATTCCTGGGCATGTGTTCTGTTCCTGGGCATGTGTTCTGTTCCTGGGCATGTGTTCTGTTCCTGGGCCTGTGTTCTGCTGCTGGACACGACAGAATCAGAGCATATGCATCTTGATATTAATTAAAAGAGTTGCTAATTAAAAGTTGCTTTACTGTCTATTTGACTCTCAAAAAGTGCATCAATTACAGAAAACACAATTGTTTTGAAGAGGACTTGATACTGGTGGCTGAAACCATAAACTTGTCAGGAAAATGTTTACTGTGGTAGTAAAACGATTTTTTATCCCAAATAAAGTGCACATTGTAGGGCCTTAACAACAAAATAAGGTTTGGGCGAAAATGACTCAACAGCGCCACCTAGAATGCGGCCGCTATATCAGCCTACTGTGGGATCAGTGACTTATTCCTGTCTGCTGCTACAGGATGTCTTCTTCTGCCTGACATGACAGGATCGGAGCATATGCATATGTTTGACCTTTGCATCTTAAATGAAAAGAAGGAGATCATATCCATAGCTCCGTTCCTTCAGGGCTGAGTTCTCCCAATCAGCCTCACGGGCGAAGACACCGGATGGGAAGAAGTATCATATTTTGTCCTGCATTCGCAGAAAATAAACACAAACAGAACCACTGATTGCAGCTCATTGAGAGTAGGTCCTCCATTATGTGAAACCTCAAAGCATGGCCTGCTGATTATGGGGACAGCGATCCTGCATCCACGTTGGCACGGTAACAAAGAGAGGCAAGTATGTGGCCGAGGGTGGCTCGCATTTCCAATTGTGACGACCAATTAAGACCGAACATAAAAGGGTGAAGCAGTGAAGCAGATTTGTCTTCATGGAGAACAGGGGTGTAAAACTCATTTTAGTTCAGGGGCCACATAGTGGGCCGGACCAGTTAAATCAGTGGTCGGCAACCCGCGGCTCTCGAGCAGACCCCTGAGTTAAATCATAGCATAATAACCTATAAATAATAACAACTCCAAATTCCTCCCTTAGTTTTCGCACAAAAAGTACATTCCGTTCACATTTAATGAACTCTGTTTTTAAGAACATTATGAACAACCTAAGTCTATATTAAAAAATGTTATGCCTTAGTTCAGGAGTCTGCAACCTTTTTGACCAAAAGAGCAATTTTGCCCCCTTTTCCACCAATTGTTTTTGTCTGGAGCCGCAAAACATATTTGATAGCTTGATAGCTTATAAAGTTGTTACATCATAGACAAAAACTACAGATCTTTAGCATTTATTATGTATTACATTATTCAAAACTGTTTACCTCTAATAAGAAACAAATAACTCTTATAAGGAGAATTAAAAAAAATACACAGGCCTACTTTAAAATAAATCAACACAGCACTTGGGGAGTCCTCTGCACATTTGAATAAAATTAATATAATAAAAATGGGCCCACTTTGAAATAAATAACACCTATAGCTGCACCCTATTTTATACATTTACACCCTAAAAAGAGTTTACTGATTGAATTATGACTGAAGATCGTCAGCTGTCTTCCTCTCCCTTGTTTCTCCTCGATACGTAAAGGCTGCAGCACCTTTGACAACTTCTCTCCACATATCAAACATACCGGTGAGCCAGCATCGTTTGATGTGAAAGCATATAACTCTCTCCACGCAGAATTAAACCCTCTGTGTTCCTCCAGTACTTTGATTTTCTTTGATGTATCCATAGTTCGCTCATCGAGCCGGGGGTCAGGTTATTCGCCTGCAAGAAAAGGCACTGGCGCGGGACCACAGCAGGATGTGACGCATATTTTAGTTTACCTAATTAAAACCATTTTGTTTTTTATTTATGTGTCACAGTATCACTTTTATTTTATTTCCTTCTTATTTTTGTCTAAGCTCAAAGGAGCCAGAGCAGAGGGCATAAAGGGCCGCATGCGGCTGGAGAGCCGCGGGTTGCCGACCCCTGCAATAGTTTATCATTTACATCACAGTGTATCTACAAAGGCACAACACATTCAATCACAGGTATCTGGAAGTGAACAATAACATATTTTTACTTTATGATCAAAAGAACTTTTCAAGATCTAGAAAGTATTTTTACATTAATTTCCACATCTGTGTAGTAATCCTGACCATCACCATACAAAGTAAAGTGGGATCTATTAAGGAAGAAGGTTCAGTTACCCAACTGCCTTGTAAATGTATAAAATGCATACATGCAAAATACATAAACGTTTTAAAATATGCAGTTAAAGTCTTGTCTGTAACTTTTTACTTTGTAAAGTCATCCCACGGGTCGGATTGGACCCTCTGGTGGGCCGGATTTGGCCTGCAGGCCATATGTTTGACAGCCCTGATGTAGGCACTAATGTGCGGTCTGATTAATTACCCCCGGGGATTTTCTGTTGCTTTCTATCTGTTCTCGTCCCTGTGATGGTAATGATCCAGTGTTGGCCTGTCAATCAAGCCAGCCGCTATGAAGGAATCCTTCAGTTTGATTTAGACGTCAAATAATCATACAAATAAAAAGCAGACACAATGCCAATCAACCTACACAAACACCCACACCATTTAAAATGTAATTGCAATTTTCCTCATGGTCATCCCACCATCCAAGCCTTGTGAGAATGTCTTTGTGAGTGTACAGGTTCAACAGTCTAAATACTGTACACGCTGTAGAACATACTGTGTGTACTGAGTAACCTCCAAACCATCAGGAGGTCATCTTTATTTGATCCTGTTTTCCATCTTTGCTGGTTCCCTATTTGTTCCTCTCCTTCCAAGAACATGTTCTCATTATTCACATTGCCACAGGGATATGTATACGTGTCTCCACTGTAAATTATAAAAAGAGAGTCCTGGGCAGTGCGCCAAGGATGCATGCAGACAATGTCTTCAGCTAAATGTTTGGGACCCATTTAAAGACGAGGATAGGGTGGGGGGCAGCTTCAGCCTGAGAGAAGGGGCAAACAGGTTCTGTCAGGGGTTTACATCCTAGAGAGGAGCTGACAGAGATTTTAGCACGTTGAGGAAAATAGGTAACTCCTCCCCAATGCTGAAATGAACTGACATGAGAGTGCCCTTTAGCAAGGCACTGACCTCTAACTGTTGTTGTGTAGCTGCTCAAAAGGAAACAAAAGGCTGTAGGAGAGGGCAGATTAGAGAGCAGTGTGTGGAGGTTGTCCCGCGGTTCCCATGACAGCAGGCTGTAAACGTTTCATTTGTTTTGTGTTAGTATACATTTTTGTTGTCTGTAGAATTTTCTGGAGAAGCTTCCTTAACAACCATTTAAAGGAAGCTTGTGTCATTAACTATGGGCCGTGTCTCAATTCAGCTGCCATCCACCTGGAGCCCCGAGGTGCTGGAGAAAGCAGAACAGCGTTCAGGAACATCATCCACCCAAACCTCTGCTTCCTGCCGTCCTGCAGACGTATGAGTGCAGAACTATAGAGCTCAACACTGCTGTCACTTCAGCCTTACATACTTTTACTTCAAATTAACATCTGTATGCCATATATAACATCTGATTTTGCACAATGTATATTACTTATTTATTAAATATGCGCATATTCTAACACATTTCAGGAACACAAATCTGAACATTGGATAAAGCCAGGTTCAAAATGATTGTTTCATTTTGTAATCATATTAGAATCTAAGGCTTTTACAGAAGGGATTTTGGATATCTCTTTGTATCACTCCATAAGTCAGAAAATACTGTCAACAGCCCTAGAATATCAATTTTCGCCATGTTTTAATGGTATAAAATGTTGTATAATTCAGGCTATGAATGATATATGAACAAACCCTTCTGTAAAAGCCTTCATAATATTGATAGGAATATAACTGGAAGGTTTGGTGTATGTACGTGCTACTGAAGTGGACATTTCAGACTCAGAGTAGATGAAAAAACTCATTTTGAGAAAACGACCTTTAAAGATTGCTGTGTGGCGCTACCTAAACCTAAAAAATAATGTTTTTTTTTGCTAAATCTCTCTACAAAGGTCAAATGTCACTTGTTTTGCATCAATCTTAATACAGGGTGCTTATTGTATGTTATTGTTTGGATTCCTAAAGCTTTTAGTCTACTATACCATCATTCAAGGGTTGTTCTATTTCGTCCCAACTTACCGCCATAGGCGGTGCTTTAAGCACTGGATATGTCCATTGCGCGCATGCGCAGCTCGAGTACCAAAATCAACAAAGTCACCTGTGACCACGTGAAACCGGCTATATCTGCCGGTGTCGTCAGAGGATCTGTTCCCTTTCATCTTCTCGCTGTGCGAGAGTACCGTGGCTACATTCTTGTAGCCTACGGCGTTCGGTTTGGAACGTTTGATCTAAAGGATTTCTCTGCATACAGCTGGCTGCGTGAAGCTTCGCGACTGACCCAGTCGGAGCCGTGGGCTTGCTCGTCCTCCAGGAGCTGTGGCCGGCTGCGCAGAACTTCGACGGACAGGTTGTTGTCGGCTTTGTCGGTGATGGCAGTGTTTTCGCTCCCTCTCCCAGCTAAAGTTGTCCTGATTACTGTCTTGTTTGCTATTTGGCTTAGACTTTTTGGTGACGGCAGCGTTTCCGTTCCCTGTGTCCTGCTTGTGCAGCCACTTTGGCTGACGCTTGGGAGAAGCACCGGGATTTACCCGTGCTGTTTTTTCTTTAGAAGACAGTTTTCTGGTCTTAGCTTTGTGTTATCGTTGAACTTCGTTATTTAACTCAGTCAGTGAGGGCAGTGTTTTCGCTCCCGCTCCTGGTAACGTGTTGCTTGACTGTTATCAGCAGCCGCCTGGCTAAGCTGTCCTATTAAGCTTCTTTATTTAATTCAGCTAGGTGAAGGCAGTGCTCTCGCTCCTGCTGCTGGTAACTTGGGTGTAGGACATTTACATCCCTCTTTGTGTTCTGTGATTAGTAGCAGTGCTCTACTCTTTCCGTTCAGCAGGTAACTGGTGAAAGCTGTGTTCTCGCACCCGCTCCTGGTTACGCTGCATCTGGCTACCTACATAATGGTTCATTCATGTAGCGCCAGTATGGCTCCTCTTGAGCCAGAGGACGGCCATGACCGCTGCCCCTCTTGCCTTTGCCTCGAGCATTTGAGGGAGGGTCTCATGCAAAGCACCTGCATGAACTGTAGCTGCATGCCTCGGGCGCTGAGAATGGCTAGAGTCGCAGAGATTAGCATCTGGCAGCAGCCAACGGACACCTCTCCTTATCACATCTTCCTCCAGCTCAGTTTGGCCGTTCCCGGCGACTTGAGGGAGCGATGGCTATGGGTTCACCCCCAAATAGGAGGACTAGAAACAAGCTGTCCTCTAAGGTGGATCGGTTAGCTGCCGTCATGGACCTGATGAAGTCTCTCCTCTTGGCCCTTCAGCCAGGAGCTGGTATAGGGACTGAACGATTGCCGCCCGCCCCTCCTTCGGTTGCCGCACCTCTGTATGAGGATGCCATGCCCAGGGGCCCCTCTAGCAACTGCACTCAGCCACCGGCTTACAGTGGTGGTCTGCGGAGGTCCCAGCGGCCAACTCAACCGCCACCCAATGACTTTCGTGCCCCCGGTCGCCGGCCTTCTAGGCAGCCTCATGCCTCAGAGGCCGGGGGGCTAGGCCCTGAAGTCCCGGGGTCGGTTGTCAGCTGCTTTTCCCAGCAGCAGCTCAGTTACTGGGCTGCCTGTACTTCCGACCCTTGGGTGGTTTCCACTCCAACCCAGGGGTACGAATTGCAGTTCCGACGCCGGCCCCTATCGAGCCAATAGACCCTCTGCTTCAGTCCGGAGGGTTCTACTCGGCGTACTTTCTCGTGAGCAAGAAAGTCGGCGGATTTCGTCAAATCTTGGACTTCAGAGGAATCAACAGATTCCTAAAGGTGCTGCCCTTCCATATGCTGACCACAGCAGACACCCTTCGTGTTGTCACACAGGGGCAGTGGTTCGCAACCGTGGACTTGAGGGATGCCTACTTCCACGTGCCAATTGCATCCCACCACCGGAAGTTCTTGAGGTTTGCCTTTCAGGGCCGACACTATCAGTTCCGGGTGCTTCCCTTTGGTCTCTCCCTCTCTCCAAGGGTGTTCACCAGAGTCGTGGCAGCAGCTCTCGCACTCCTGCAAGCGAGTTTCTGCAGTCCCTTCTAGATAGTGGACGTTCTCACTCCACTTTGAAGTGGGCTGGATGCCCTATCATCTCCTCCCTTCGAGCCCCTGGCCCAGGTGGGGCTTAAGTGGCTTAAGAGGCTGTCCTTGAAGGCAGCATTTCTGCTTGCCATGACCTCAAGGAAGCGAGTTGGGGAGTTACATGCCCTCTCCGTGAGCGATACATGCCTGAGGTGGAACTCCGATGGCTCGGGTGTTGCCCTCTGGCCAAATGTGGCGTTCCTGCTCAAGGTGCTTCCACTAACCCACTTCAATCAGCCTATCCAGCTTACACGCTTTGACACTCGACAGGAGAGCGGCACGTCTGAGTTGTTGTGCCCTGTGCGTGCCCTGAGGGCGTATATTGATGCTACTGCCTGCATACGGCAGTCGGAGCAGCTCTTCGTTTGCCATGGCGGCACTAGAAAGGGTTGTGCTCCCTCCAAACAGCGGCTGTCCCACTGGGTTGTTGACACCATCACACATGCCTATGGGGCCAGTGGCTGCCCCTTGCCATCAGGGGTGAGATGCCACTCTACAAAGAGCATCTCAACGTCTTGGGCTGCCCTGAGAGGGGTGCCCCTGGAGACCATCTGCGCCGCGGCGTCGTGGGCATCATCTGGCACATTCTCCCGGTTCTATCGGGTCAATGTCGCCACTCCCCATCCTTTGGGCGTGGTCCTATTGTCGAGCTCCGCTGCTTCCAGCTAGGTAAGTAGATGCTGGGATTCTTCATGACATTGTTGGTATAAGTCATCCAGTGCTTAAAGCACCGCGGTCAGTAGGGACGTCTGTAACTACGATTCTATGAGTCCCGGATGACCGCCAGAGTTTCCTGTCACTCAGAATTATTGTGTGCTCGCGAGAAGATTCTGGGAACAGATCCTCTGACGACACCGGCAGATATAGCCAGTGTCACGTGGGTCACAGGTGACTTTGGTGATATTGGTACTCGAGCTGTGCATGCGCGTGATGGACATATCCAGTGCTTAAAGCACCGCCTCTGGCGGTCATCCGGGACTCATAGAACCAGAGTTACGTAACAATCGTTTTCTAAACCCTGCACCTACACCATGAGGAGGGGGCTGATAGTGCTACATGCTGTCACCAGGGTTATGCTAGCTAGCTAGCTAGGCTAAGTCTGGCTTCCCGATAAATGAAAGCCCATCATTCACACTATTAGCATGCTCCACTCTGGTTGTCCCCAACTGTGTGTGTGTCTGCTGCTCGGTGCTGAGCAGGAAGTGTACTGTAAGCTGAAACTCATACAACTTCCCAAAGCTGTGGAGAGTTGCAGAGTCAGGTGATAATTCTCTGTAGGTTTACAGTAATGCTGAGTTAACAGTAACTGATTTTAGCCTTGATTTTCCAGAAGTTTTCTCAGACTGCCCACAAAAGTGTGATCCCGGTTATAATAATAATAATCCTTATATGTATTATAGCGCTTTATCAATGAATCTCAAAGCGCTTTACAAATACACATTACACATACAGATCATACATACATGTAATGGTCATCTACTGTGGACAATACCCACAGGAGCAAGTTCAGGTGAAGTGTCTTGCCCAAGGACACAGAAAGGTTATGCTGTATTGCTGTAAAGCAGAGCTGGTGGCCCATATGGGCCTCTCTTTGTAGATAAGGTGTACACATAAAAAAGGGAAAACAAATATAATACCAGTCAATATTTTCAAAAAGTGAATCCGAAGACACTCAAGAGATATCTAGCTGGTTAAATATCTGGACTTGTTTTGAGGTCTGATTTCTATATGTCTGATTTCTGTATGGACAGCAGATTGTGAGATAGCATTCACACCCCATAAAGTCAAAAAAAGGTGTAATTGGTTGACACATCCAGAGAGTAACCACTGAATCCCTGTTTGATTTGACACTCCCAAAGCATTTATTTCATTAAAGTTCTATCTTCAACAACCTTGAGAAACCTACCTCACTAACAGCCTTGAGAACTGTAGCTGTGGCTCCCAGGAGTGAATGAACTGTATCTCTGTGTAAATATGAAGTTGTGCTGCTGAAGAGCTTGCTCAGCAAACACCTCTCTGCATTTGTAAAGGTTGAATTACTTTATATAACCTGAGCTATTATTTCCTGCTCCTCTGAGACCAATTCATCTCAAAGTGAAGTTTGTCCTGTGTGGTTATGTAACTGATCCTTGAGCAGTTCTTCAAGAGCAACCACTATCAGTTCTAATGCTGGGCCAGAGAATATGAGCACATATTATTAATAAGACATACACAAAGAAACACAACAAAGCCATTTATAAATACATGTTCTTTCCCTCCCTTTGTCCCTGCAGCAGTCATATACCTTGGTACAATTACTAGATACCTGTAGACAGGGCCGTATCCAGGATTTCCTAAATACCGAGGTCCAAACATGCTAGGGGGGTGCGGGGGATACCCCCCGAGATTTTGGGGATTTTCATGATCTACTTAGGTGCTTTTTAAGTCCTGTGGGGGGGTCACACATTGGATAATATATTGATTTCAAACTATGTCAGTGGACTGACAATGTCAGCATAAATTATTTTTGAAAGTGTAATGCATAATAATCAGTTGATTGTTACTATTAATGATCTGGACATGCAGAAGAGGCTAAAATGATCACAAAACATTGTCAACATTCACTTTCCATGTCTCTCTCCTTTCCATAACCTGCAGCCTCTCTTCCATCTTCTTGAGTCTCTCTGTCTTCTTCCTGTTCATTACTCTCTCTGTTCTCTACCCTTTCTCTTTGTTCACTCTCTCCCTCGTTGTTCACTTTTTGCTCCTCCTCACTTGTCGCTCCTGCCAGTGAATTAAAAGCAATTCAGCAATTTAGTTGATTTCACTTGTTTGTTTGCACTTTTTGTTTTATTTAAATCAGTTTTGTTTGATTCTCAAAAGAGAACAAAGATGTAAGCAAATTGTGTTTTATAAAATTGTATGTTATGACATCATAACTGCAATAGATGTATGTTGTTTTACAATTATGCCTATTGTAAATGAAGACTATTGTTATAGATATATAGATGGATGGATGGATGGATGGATGGATGGATGGATGGATGGATGGATAGATAGATAGATAGAGAGAAGATGGGGTTATTAAGCCTACATTCTTTTGTTTGACTGTACCTGCAGTTCCTCCCTGACTTCCATCACTTTCTCTCTCTCTCTCTCTTTCTCTCTGCCTGTCCTGTCTCTTCCTTACCAAAGCTGAGCTTCGACTAATGTAGTCTTTTCATTATATCTGAGTCAGTGTAAAAAGAAAACAATACAATGTTATATCTTCAATGTTTTACTCAAATTGAAATGAAAGAAAAGCATTACAACGTTTGTTAAAAGGTAATCCTTCTGACATTGGATGAATGTAATTAACTTTAGCTCTCTAGCTAGTTTATTCACGCAATGTAAATCAAAGTATAGCCTATAGCTGCAATATAAGTTAGTGTGCATGTTGTCGGACGTCCACTGACTAACGTACAGCGTTTACACAGGATCTGCTGGTCATATGATGTCCTCTGAGGAACAGAAACACAAGCAGCCCGCTGGACTCAGACCTCTAGATACCTCATCACACTTTAAAATCAGTCATTAAAAAGAAAAGCTAGTAAAATAAACATTAAAAGAAAAAAAATACATGGATAAAAGTTACAGTGCAGTCTTGATAGCGCAGAGTGAAGCAGGTAGGACCCAAACGCAGATAACACTTGATAATACCTTTATTTCAAGGTCTCTTATCTAATACATAAACTTTAACAAACAAAACACTCTACGGTGAACCAGGTCACAAACAAAAGAAGCACCAACACTGAACACAGCACGAGACATGACTAAATACAGGGAGGGATAATTACAAGACAAGACACAGCCGGGCAGGGGAGGAGAAACACAAGGGCCACAGGTGAACACAATCAGCTAATGAGACACAGGTGAGGAAACTAACGACAGGAGGAAAAACACAGAGAAAAGGACCAGACAATAACCCAGGAGGAAAACATGGTATAGAGAACAGTGAAAACACCCAAACCTAGACATAGACCCGTGACCTGACATGACAACCGTGACAGAACCCCCCCCTCAAGGGACGGATTCCAGACGTTCCTAAACCCCAAAAACAAAATCCAACACAGTCCAGCAGGGTGGGTGGAGGGGGTCCGGAGGAGGGACGTATCCCTAGGCCACCAGGGTGGGTGGAGGGGGTCCGGAGGACGGGACTAAGCTGACCGCCCAGGAGCCCAGTAGGGGAACAGGAAGGGAACTCGGGCGGACGGCCCGGGGGCAAGGCAGAGTCCAAGGTGGGGGTCTCGGGCGGACGGCCCGGGGGCAAGGCAGAGTCCATGGTGGGGAACTCGGGCGGACGACCCGGGGGCAAGGCAGAGTCCAAGGTGGGGGTCTCGGGCGGACGGCCCGGGGGCAAGGCAGAGTCTAAGGTGGGGGACTCGGGCGGACGGCCCGGGGGCAAGGCAGAGTCCAAGGTGGGGGTCTCGGGCGGACGGCCCGGGGGCAAGGCAGAGTCCATGGTGGGGAACTCGGGCGGACGACCCGGGGGCAAGGCAGAGTCCAAGGTGGGGGTCTCGGGCGGACGGCCCGGGGGCAAGGCAGAGTCTAAGGTGGGGAACTCGGGCGGACGGCCCGGGGGCAAGGCAGAGTCCAAGGTGGGGGACTCGGGCGGACGGCCCGGGGGCAAGGCAGAGTCCATGGTGGGGCGAAGGCCAGACAGCTCCGGAGGCCGGGCAGGACCCGGTGTCGGCCGGACAGGAACCGGAGCCGGCGGGACAGGCTTCGGCAGGATCCCCCACGGAAGAGGACCAGGAGTTGGCAGGACCCCCAGCAGGAGGGTGGACGACGGGACCTCCAACGAGACAGGACAAAGGGTTGGCAGGACCCCCGGCAGGAGGGTAGACGACGGGACCTCCAACGAGACAGGACAAAGGGTTGGCAGGACCCCCGGCAGAAGAGTAGTCGGCGGGGCCTCCAACGGGACAGGACACAGGGTTGGCAGGACCCCCGGCAGAAGAGTAGTCGGCGGGGCCTCCAACAGCACAGGACATAGGATTGGCAGGACCCCCGGCAGGAGAGTAGACGGCGGGACCTCCAACGGCACAGGACATAGGGTTGGCAGGACCCCCGGCAGGAGCGTAGTCGGCGGGACCTCCAACGGGACAGGACAAAGGGTTGGCAGGACCCCCGGCAGGAGACTAGTCTGCGGGACCTCCAACTGGACAAGACATGGGGTTGGCAGGACCCCCGGCAGAGGGCTAGTCTGCGGGACCTCCAACTGGACAAGACATGGGGTTGGCAGGACCCCCGACAGAGGGCTAGTCTGCGGGACCTCCAACTGGACAGGACATGGGGTTGGCAGGACCCCCGGCAGAGGGCTAGTCTGCGGGACCTCCAACTGGACAAGACATGGGGTTGGCAGGACCCCCGGCAGAGGGCTAGTCTGCGGGACCTCCAACTGGACAGGACATGGGGTTGGCAGGACCCCCGACAGAGGGCTAGTCTGCGGGACCTCCAACTGGACAGGACATGGGGTTGGCAGGACCCCCGGCAGAGGGCTAGTCTGCGGGACCTCCAACTGGACAAGACATGGGGTTGGCAGGACCCCCGGCAGAGGGCTAGTCTGCGGGACCTCCAACTGGACAGGACATGAGGTTGGCAGGACCCCCAGCGGAACCTCCAACGGTACAGGACATGGGGTTGGCAGGACCCCCGGCAGAAGACTAGTCTGCGGGACCTCCAACTGGACAAGACATGGGGTTGGCAGGACCCCCGGCAGAAGACTAGTCTGCGGGACCTCCAACTGGACAGGACATGGGGTTGGCAGGACCCCCAGCGGAACCTCCAACGGTACAGGACATGGGGTTGGCAGGACCCCCGGCAGAAGACTAGTCTGCGGGACCTCCAACTGGACATGAGTAGGGGCTTGAGTGGGGACTCGAGAGAGGGCTTGAGAGGGAACTTGAGAGGAAACTGGAGAGTGGACTCGAGAAGGAACTCGAGAGGTGACTCGAGAGGTAACTCGAGAGGGGACCTGAGAGGGGACTTGAGAGGGAACTCGAGAGGAGACCTGAGGGGAAACTTGAGAGGTGACTCGAGAGGACACTGGAGAGTTGACTTGGGAGGTGACTCGAGAGGACACTGGAGAGTTGACTTGGGAGGTGACTCGAGAGGACACTGGAGAGTTGACTCGAGAGATAACTCGAGAGGGGACCTGAGAAGGGACTTGAGAGGGAACTCGAGAGGAGACTCGAGAGGTAACTCGAGAGGAGACCTGAGAGGGGACTCGAGAAGGAACTCGAGAGGTGACTCGAGAGGTAACTCGAGAGGGGACCTGAGAGGGGACTTGAGAGGGGACTCGAGAGGAGACCTGAGGGGAAACTTGAGAGGTGACTCGAGAGGACACTGGAGAGTTGACTTGAGAGGGGACACGAGAAAAGACTCGAGAGGGGACCTGAGAGGGGACCTGAGAAGGAACTCGAGAGGTGACTCGAGAGGTAACTCGAGAGGGGACCTGAGAGGGGACCTGAGAGGGAACTCGAGAGGAGACCTGAGGGGAAACTTGAGAGGTGACTCGAGAGGACACTGGAGAGTTGACTTGAGAGGGGACACGAGAAAAGACTCGAGAGGGGACCTGAGAGGGGACCTGAGAGGGAACTCGAGAGGTGACTCGAGAGGTAACTCGAGAGGGGACCTGAGAGGGGACTTGAGAGGGGACTCGGGTAGGAACTTGAGAGGTGACTCGAGAGGGGACTTGAGAAGGGACTCGAGAGAGGGCTTGAGAGGGAACTCGAGAGGAAACTGGAGAGGGGACCTGAGAGGGGACTTGAGAAGTGTCTGGAGGGGAAACTTGAGAGAGTTGGTTCGCCAACAGAACACGGGGTGCTGGAGTCGGCCGGTACGCCGACAGGACACGAGGAGCTGGCGTCGGCCGGTACGCCGACAGGACACGGGGAGCTGGTGTTGGCTGGGGAGCCAACAAGAGACGAGGTGCTGGAGTCGGCCGGTACGCCGACAGGACACGGGGAGCTGGAGTTGGCTGGGGAGCCAACAAGAGACGAGGTGCTGGAGTCGGCCGGTACGCCGACAGGACACGGGGTGCTGGCGTCGGCTGGAGAGCCAGCAGCAGACGAGGTGCTGGAGTCGGCCGGTACGCCGACAGGACACGGGGTGCTGGCGTCGGCCGGTATGCCGACAGGACACGGGGAGCTGGCGTTGGCCGGTAAGCCAGTCCTGGAGCCGAAACTGGAGTCGGGACCAGGGGTACTGGAGCCGGTACTGGAGCCAGAACCATGGCTGCTGGGGCCGGAACTGGGGCTGGAGCCATGGCTCTTGGGGCTCGGGCTGCTAGCTTGGCCTTGCGACTCCTTTTAGCAGCCGCCTGAATACTCCGTGGACCTCCATAAGCCAGACGAGTACCCGAGAACGGATCCTGGACAGGAGCAGGAAATGGGGAAGAAGCAGGGGCTGACTCCAGACGGAACCCACCAAGGCGTATGGTGCCAGGTTGGGAATCGGGAGGCAGGGAGCTAGCATGCCTGGGGCTAGCAGGCCGGGAATCACGCACCGTGAGGATCTTTGAAATCCAGCCAGGTAAGAACTTCACCAAACCTGGTTTCTCTCTAGCCATTTGGCGCGCCTCCGACAACACGGCCTCTCGCTGCTGAAATCCGGGTGCTCTCTTCCATCGATCCGAGCAGTTAGCCAAAAAAAAGGAAAAATTCAATAATTCCCACTCGAACGGATCTGCTGGGCCCATTTCTGGTTGGTGCTTTCTGATAGCGCAGAGTGAAGCAGGTAGGACCCAAACGCAGATAACACTTGATAATACCTTTATTTCAAGGTCTCTTATCTAATACATAAACTTTAACAAACAAAACACTCTACGGTGAACCAGGTCACAAACAAAAGAAGCACCAACACTGAACACAGCACGAGACAAGACTAAATACAGGGAGGGATAATTACAAGACAAGACACAGCCGGGCAGGGGAGGAGAAACACAAGGGCCACAGGTGAACACAATCAGCTTGAGACACAGGTGAGGAAACTAACGACAGGAGGAAAAACACAGAGAAAAGGACCAGACAATAACCCAGGAGGAAAACATGGTATAGAGAACAGTGAAAACACCCAAACCTAGACATAGACCCGTGACCTGACATGACAACCGTGACAAGTCTAAGATATGAATAGTTCAATTAAAAGCAGCGGCAAAAAGACAAGTCTTCAGCCTGGATTTAAAAGTAGTCAGAGTTGCAGCGGACCTGCAGGTTTCTGGGAGTTTGTTCCAGATATTTGGAGCATAATAACTGAATGCTGCTTCTCCATGTTTAGTTCTGACTCTGGGGACAGAAAGCTGACCGGTCCCTGAAGACCTGAGAGATCTGGATGGTTCATCATTTAGCAGTAGGTCAGAAATGTATTTTGGGCCTAAACCATTCAAAGCTTTATAAACCAGCAGCAGTATTTTGAAATCTATTATTTGACACACAGGAAGCCAGTGTAAAGACTTCAGAACAGGAGTGATGTGATCCACTTTCTTAGTGTTAGTGAGGACTCGAGCAGCAGCGTTCTGAATCAGCTGCAGCTTCCTAATAGATGTTTTAGTGAGACCTGTGAAGACACCATTGCAGTAGTCCAGTCTACTGAAGATAAAAGCATGGACACGTTTTTCCAAATCCTGCTGTGACATTAGTCTTTTAATCATAGATATGTTCTTTAGGTGATAGTGGGCTGATTTAGTAACTGTTTTAATGTGACTGTTGAAACTCAGGTCAGAGTCCATGACTACACCTAGATTTCTGGCTTTATCTATTGTTTTGAACATTGCAGACTGAAGCTCAGCGCTAACTTTTATACGTTCTGCCTTGGCTCCAAAAACCATTACCTCAGTTTTATCTTTGTTTAATTGGAGAAAGTTCTGACACATCCAGTCATTGTTTTGTTCAATGCACTTACTCAGTGTTTGAATTGGAGCATAGTCTCCTGGTGAAATTGTTACGTACATTTGCTACGTAGTTATGCAGCGCCCCCATCGTCAGTAAATGGAAGTACTACAAAGAACCCCGTTTAGTGCAATTATTTCACAAGTTTTGTTACACAGCTCGAAAAATATTACCGAGGTCCGGACCTTGGTGACCTCAATGGTGGATACGGCCATGCCTGTAGAACATGTATTCAGTATCACAATATAAAAATAATGTAACCTGATTACTTTCCTTTACATTTGCATTACCTAAATATCAAATGCAATGCAAATAAAAACAATTAATTAACTTTTACTTAAAGGTCACCTATTATGCAAAATCCAATGTAACCAAATCTCTCTCAGAGGGGCGTGGGGAGGGTCTCCTTATTTTCATCTAAAGTAACAGACAGAGAATCAACACTTTGGAAACAGGGCTGAAACAGAGGGGATTATGGGTAATGCTGCAATGATCTGTTTGGTGTTTGGAGCCAAACACTTCAGAGACATGTTTAGGCTATGCCTAAAGACAGAGGTGGAAGAGGTACTCAGATATTTTATTTGAGTAAAAGTAGAAATACTATGGTCTTTAAATACTCTGTTACAAGTAGAAGTCTTAAATGTTACTTAAGTAGAAGTACAGAAGTAATATCAGGTAAATGCACTCACAGTATCAAAAGTATTCAATATGCACAACGGCTCCTTTCAGAATCTTCTATTTTGATATAACATTATGTTATCCTGTTTTTATCATTAACATAAAAATGTCAGGGCATAATGTTGTCAATGTAGTGTAGCACAAGTACAATATTTGCTTCCAAAATGCAATGCAGTAGTATTACAATGGAAATACTATAGTAAAGTACAATTATGTCAAAATAGTACAATACTTGCAAATGTATGTAGTTTTCACTGCCTACAGAATAGTAGTTTACAAATGCAGTTTAACACATTAATTGAAAGCAAACACATACTGCATTTAAGTAAATATATATTACAAAATAAAGAATAATGAAAGTAGCCTTAATAAAAACCAAAAATAGAATTCAGTCACCTTCAATTTTTTTTGAACAATAATGTGATTGTCTTTTTTAAATGTAACTGTAAGGAAATACAGTAACTTGATTTTGTATTTTGATTTTATAACCCCGTTACATGTTACCCGTTGCCTGTTCATACAGTATCTGCAAGAACCTTCATATTGGGATTCACTGACATCTGTGTTTCAAGCAACATTGAAATGTGCCCAACCTTAAAAAACACACAAAAAACGTCTTTCTTTAAGGTTTTTACCGTTTTTGACGCCCACGGTAGACCTATGGTGTCTGATGTTAGCGCACATGTGAAATGAATCACCACGGCACTGCAGCAGCCTGATACATCTCTGAAGACCCTGATGTCAGGAGAATCTGAGATTTACAGTAAGCTTGCGGTGTGACATCTGTTTCAAGATATCTTATATCAGAAGATAAAGCCATCATGTGTTCGCACCAGGATGTGATAGCCGTGACCAAGCAGCTATGAGCTTACAGAAACACATTCCTGAGTCACTGCTACATTCGGATTTCACACGGAATCTTCCACCAAATAAAATATTTTCTAAATATCATTCTGAGGTGCCAGCCTTTTGCCTTTTACCCTATAACCCCCTGTCACACTAAAATCAGTGTTGGGTGTGACAAGCAAAGTGAACACTGACTTACATAAGTGATATACATATTTTGTGGTGAGCAAATGCAGTTAACTGGATACCAGGAATATCTGCACGCTGAGTCATGATAACCACTAAGTTATTTGTTACTGTCTTGGCAGCTTAATGCGATACCTCCAGCACATGCCTGGACTTGTTACCTCCAAGGACAAAGCAGGGAGGGCTTCTGTGGAAAGACAAACTTTAATTAAAATTGCATTAGTTTCAGTAGAGATGCTAGACAAGAGCAATATTTTCCATTCAGCCGGCTAAAGGAGTGTAACAAATGTGTGGGGTGCAATTAGGATGTCACTCACAGGCTTTAATTGGCTCATAATTATTGTTGTGTGTCGTGAGGTCAGTGAGGAGAGATCTTTTCAGGAGTAGGGGAGTCTCTCATATAAAGTTTGCTGATCTACATTTAGTTTAAAAAATAAGATGAGAAAACGTACTTTTAGGCTGCTATTGGCTCAGTATTTAAAGGTCCCATGTCATGGCCATTTCTACTGATCATAACTCCATTGTTGAGGTCTACTAGAATAGATTTATAATGTGCAATGTTCCAAACTCACATTGGTTTCTCATACAGCATCTCTGTATAGTATGTGTATTCACTCTCTGTCCTAAACGGCTTGTTGGAGCTCCTGCCCCCCCCCCCCCCCCCCCCCCTGTGCGGGCCCACTGTGCTCTGATTGGTCAGCTCACCCACTCTGTTCTGATGAGTCCACCGCCGTTACAGCGGAACATCAGTGATTATGTGTTACAATGGCGTTAGCAACCATAAAATGACACCAGTAATGACAAACAGATGAGAATGCTGCGTGGGGTCTGGGTGCCGTGTTGGCGGGACGTTGCGGTGAATGTCACTGATTTTACACATGGAAGTGGGAAGCACGACTGCATATGTGAACAAAAGATGAAAACAGCCTCAGTGTCTCCAGAGGGAGCTGTGTGAAGTCTGATTACTGTCCTTAAGTCATGTGGAGTGATGTCAGCAGACTACAAGAAAATGTTTCTGCTTGATATTTACAGTGAAAAGTTACATTTACCACCAACAGCATTTTACATTCAAATCATACCGTCACTGGTCCAGTGGCATTATTGGTAATGCAGGCTCCAGATTTTGAAAATATATAATTGAAGAGGTTCTGCTGCATCCATCCTGATCCGGTCAGTGTATGGGACAGAAAGTATCTCTAGAGGGAACACAGGGATGTTAGCCTTTGCAGACTGTTTACATGCACACAAACCTATATAACTACCGGAAAAGCAAAACTCCCAAAGCATTACAGGGCCTCTTTAATTGAATTGGCTCATTTCTAGTATCACTGAATTATCCAGGAGACTGCCATGTGTCTATGTCGAGAAACCTGTGAACAATACTACAAAAAAAAAACGTTCTAAAGGAGATTTATATAAAATACAGCTCTTTACTCTTTGCACACTAATTCCCTCTACAGTCGGTTACTGGCATTGCCCTATCAGAACCCCGGTGTGCACGTACTGGACCTGCAGCTCGGTCTCTTCAAGCTACCCCGCAGCTGGAATGTTAACCGATGGAGGCGCTTCTTCTTCTCTGTGGCGGCTCCTGTCCACTTCCTTGGTTACACCCCTTTGTCATCCCTTTCCCGCCGACAATGATCGAGTCAAGCACCTGCTGGCGAGCGTGGGGAGAAGACAGGAAACATTACCAAACATTAAAAAACACAAGAAGCCTTCATGAAAACAAAGAATGTATGTGTTCTCCCTGTGTAATGAATCAACTTCTCCTCTCCCTTCACAGCCCTCTGCTACCTCCCTCTTGTCTCTGCAACTAACCTCCTTGGCAAAATATAGAGGGAAAAAGTCATGGTATGTGGCAGTGTTGTGAAAATGTCACTCTTTGGGCTATAAACAAAGAAGTATGGCCTCGGCTTGGGGAGCCATTTTTCACTGTGATGTGTTTTGCTGTATCCTGCTGCGGTTTTTTTCCTGGTGTCTTTGTCCTTTCAGAAATGCCATATACAAATGTAAAAAAATACAACTTCTCATGTACTTTTACTCTTACTACACATCTGGGCACACACAGTCTGCTTCAATTTGTCTTTTACGTTCTAAGGCTATATTCAGTGCTTTCAATCATGCCCTCAATCAATAGCAGGTTTGACACACTAATAAAACATAACAGGCCACTCTGGCACCGTTCCTTCCCTCTGAAGTAGGACTTCAAATGTTTAGGTGAGGATTATATATGGCCCTGTGACAGTGGGCGGGAGAGGCCTGTAAAAGAAAAGTGAGATTTGTATGTAAACTTGTACATTTTCACTTGGATTTGTGAGATATTTTTGCCCCAGCTCACAACAAAGGGACCTGGTGATGTCATCATCTCCAGAGACTCTTCATACAAAGGAAGTGTCAGAGTGTGTTCTCACAGGATGATGGATTTATGTCGACTCAGTACACTGTGGATAGAGGAATTTGTTAGTGGGCCAGAGGCATGTGGAGGTGGGTTTAGGCTGTTTGAGGAGCTTTGTATGAATGCGTGATACTACAGCATGTTTCAGTGTCACCTGTAATCCTGGAACACAGGGTGTGGCTTTTATATTACAGAGACATTTTCTCACATTTGTAAATCAAACACCAATGAAGACACCAAATAAGTAATAACAAATATATTAAAACGAATCAATCATTACTGTGTAACACAGCATAAAACACAGAGGGTACAAGTCAAAGGATTTTTTTTAAATAACTTATATTTACAATGTGCATAAAGGATTTATGTGCTTAGGTAACACTTTCATTAGATTGTTAAATTGACAGAGGGAATGAAAAGGTATTTGTATATGCTAGCGTTGGCTAATGTGACAAAGACGCTGCTTTCTTTACTTTTTACCAGAAAATAAAGGCTAATCTGTTGAAAGTTGGTCATTTGCTGGTGACATTGAACCCCCTGTTAAAGAGGACATAGTCTGCTCCTTTCAGGTATTATGTGTCTCTCTTGGGACATGTCTCCATGCTTTAATGTTCAAAGAGCTCTTTATTTGTCTCATACTGCCTGTTGGTTAGCTGGCCGGCTCTGTTGTGATTGATCAACTGCTTAAACATGTTGAGAATGATTGCCTTTCGCAAATAATACAACTGGCTCCATTGTATAGAGATAAATGGGGAGCAATAATGCAAACAAAATCTTATTTACATAGCATGTATTGGCTATAGAAAAGAACATGGAGTTAAATATTATTTGGACTTAAAGTCTGTGTGTGACTTATTTAAATATCTTTGCTCTGAGTGTCTTCTTGTCACTCATTCCATTCTACAGTAATCAGCCGTGGAAGTCATTTCAGATATAAATCGGAAATGATCAGCAATAGATGAGTCCATACCACTTTTTCATGGCTCTTATCCATGGCAATACATAGGAAATTGAATCACTAAATAGCGTGTCATTATGTTTCACGCGCCAGCCCCTTACTTAGCTACTTTATCTCGGCTATCAGGCCTCTCCCGTCTGCCCCGTCTGATCCCAGCTGGGACCGAGACACTGACGATACCAATTAGCCTTGGTGGCATTTGCTCAGAAGCACTTTGATCCGCCGGCCAACATTGTTTAGACGCCGGCCCTCGCTACTGTCGCTCCCATTGGACGTGCAACTGGCAGATGTCTTGACTGGCTGGTAACAGGCTAACAGGAAGTCTGGGAGGAAGAGGGTACATCACAAGCCAGTTGGTACAGTGTTATGTATGTGTGCATGTGTGTGTGTGTGGGGGGGGGGGGGGTGAGATATGCTCACATATAGAGAAGCCTGAATGTAGGATTAGAGCAATTTATGAATTATGCAAATACACTGAACTGAACACCCAGATTCTGGACAGAAATGTAAATGTCAGTACTTTTGTAGCTGTTAATATTTCAAGATCATATGAATACGAAGCAGAATTTTGCCAACTATGGGGAAAAAATGGCTGTTTAGCAATGTAGTCATCCATCACTCCATCCAGTCTTCATAGCTGATGGATTTATTCCGCCTCCACTCCGCCTTGCTGCCATTAGCTGATGTCCACTACTAGAACCGCAAAACTGAAACTTATTAGATATTAAGTTTAAATACAAATATTAGGTTTAATTCAATATTATTTATTTCAAGTAATCTAAAACAGAAATGAAAAAAACCATGTAATTCAAGTCAACATTTCTGTGTCTTTAGTGAGGCCTGTGTCAATGCTTCCCAAGTGCTTCTGTTTTATGAGGAGTCCACCATGATTACAATCAAATATGCACCGTCCAGCTGGCTGGAGGCCCGTGCTTGTAACTTCCCCCATAACCTCCAAATGACGGCCCTTAAACTGGACCGTATAACCCTGTTGGTATGACCCTGGCGAAGGCGAACAAATTACATACACATATGCATTCATAACAAAAACACCAGTGGTCAGTGGTTTAGATGCCCTGGAGAGAATGCATAAATCACAGCTTCATCTACTTGTAACTCACAATTACACGGGGGTGAAGTGAGAGGGCCATCTGGACCCGGACGGACTGTCAGTGGCTGCAGAGCTGGTGACATGCTACTAATCCCCTGGTCTGAAAACACAGCTCTTTAGGCCCGCAGGGAGTATTCATGGACCGATCGTCTTTCAGGACACTTTTACAACAAAGTGATACAGATGTCCGGCTGGAGAGGGGGACCAGGGAGTCTGCAGGGACGGGTGGAGGACAGACTCTTTACCCCTGACCTGTTGCAAGGAATCCACTCTCATTTCAACTCCCTGGACGCAATAGATTTAAGTGTTTTTTGTTTCTTTTTAGTGGGTGTTATGATTAACAAATAAAAATAAAATGTTTGCTCTTCTCTTAGAGGGGCCCTATGTGCTTATTTTCAGATATATTTGTATTAGTGTCTCTACCGTGACATGTCTCCATGCTTTAATGTTCAAAAAGCTCTTTATTGGCTATTGAATGTATATTTCTTCTGATTTTGAAATCTCAAGAAAAACCGTTAAAAAAAATCTCTTATTGTTCTGATGCTGACGGTGACCCTGCTGACATTACTATTGGTCCTCCTGTTGATATGGCAGTTATGATGAGTCAAGGATCACTTTGTATACCAAGAAAAAGTTTGCTCAACTATTTTAATACCCTAAATAAATAATTAAATAATATTCTGATCTGACTCATTTTTAGGTTCAAATTAGTATGTAGTGTCTCTACTCTGACATGTCTCCATGCTTTAATGTTCAGAAAGCTCTTTATTTTTCTCACACTGCCTGTGCTGCAGCACCTCTTTTCACCCTCTGTCTGAAACCAGCGCCCAATATGATTGGTTAGTTGGTCAGCTCTGTTGTGATTGGTCAACTGCTTAGAGATGTTCTGCCTCTAAGCCTTTCACCTACAATGTGTTGGAGCGCAAGCCAATAGAAGCGCGAGTGTTACAGCGTGATGTCACTATGTTATGAAAGAAGTCTATGGGAGAGAAACTCCCTCTGGAGGGAACTTTGGGATTTTAGATTTTGCAGACCATTTACATGCACAGACACCTATAGACACACTACGGGAAGGCAAGCAGCCTCTCTAGGTATATGTAACAGCACTTCAATATTACTTCTGCTGAAAATATTTTTCTTCCTTCAGCCATATTTATGTTGCACCTCCCACATTCTTAGGCATGTCCCAGAGTATTTGCACACAGCACAACACCTGCCCTTATAGTGTTTAAGGGCGTTTCCTATGCTAAAAATAAACAAGCTGCCACGCTCCTCCAATTTGTGCTCAAGAGCCATTCATCATCAGCACACCTGGTGTGAGAGCGGCTCTGCATGCACAGAGCGTTTGGAGCTGCATGAGGTTTCCCTTTTTGTCTTGTAACAACAACCTGAGAGAGAACATTAAAGGTCCCATGTCATGGCCATTTCTACTGATCATAACTCCATTGTTGAGGTCTACTAGAATAGATTTATATTGTTCAATGTTCCAAACTCACATTGGTTTCTCAGCATCTCTGTATAGTATGTGTATTCACTCTGTCCTACACGGCTTGTTGGAGCTCCTGCCCCCCCCCCCCCCCCCGTGAGCCCACTGTACTCTGATTGGTCAGCTCGCCCACTCTGTTCTGATGAGATCACCACCGTTACAGCAGAACATCAGTGATTACGTGTTACAATGGCGTTAGCAACCAGAAAATGACACCAGTAATGACAAACAGATGAGAATGCTGCGTGGGGTCTGGGTGCCGTGTTGGCGGAACGTTGCGGGGCTCTCTGCTGCGAGGAGCGGACAGTCTGAGCTGGGCTCATTTCCTGCTTGCTGCGTGGGGTCTGCGAGACAGCGAGACATCGCGAATGGACGCCTGAAGGGGGGGGCTCCACGAGCACCCCCCCTAGCACCTCACAGTTTCGCCGCTGAGAGAGTGTGTGTGTGTGAGGAGCTCCACGGATTACCAATGGGTCCATTTGGGTATGGGCACGTCACTGTACCCAGGAAGAAAACAATGGAAAATGAGAAATGTCCAACGAGGCGTTCTGGGGCAGCACAGACAGGTCTTCTCTGTGTTAGAGTTTTACTCGCTACAGGGTGTACTTTGAGGGTTTGTGACTCTGCAGACCATTTACATGCAGAAAAACCTTCATAACACACAAGGGGACGGGTAATAACCGGAAAAGCATGACATGGGACCTTTAAAATAATGTTTCTGCATTTGATTCAATGTCACGTTCACTATGTTCACCAGGCAGTGCTGGATATTGACATGGGCGGTTGCCCAGGGCAGCATTTTGACTGGGGGCAGCACAAGCGCAATGAAAAAAAACGCACAAAATGTCTTATAGTGTATTGTTGTTGTTGTGGGACGAAGAGGGCACGGCCGCCCTTAGGATGGAAGGTCACACACTCAAAGAAGGACAGGGGTGATCTCAGGTCGCCTCACTATGGGAGAGAGAGGGAGGCGGCTGGTACACTATCTCTACCAGATAAACACTTTCAATGTTTATAAAGTAGTACTGCAATTAGTGAAATGAATCTCAGGCCTTGAAATGCCACCAAAGTCATTCATACAATATAAATAGTTTTACAGATATATTTTGTTCCTGGCCTGGGTTGTATGAAACAATAAAGAATGATTTAAAAACTGACTAAGGCAACTTGGTACAGTCTTGACCTGTAGTTGACAGTGTTGGGGGGGGGGGTATGCTATGCATTGATTCTCAGGTCGAAAATGAATACCTACGGTGATGGAGAAAATAAGGCACAAGGCATCAGGGGCCCAGTTTAGAAAGAAAAGGAAAAAAGAAGAAGAGACATGCTCAAAAGATAAAGGTATGTAGTATGCACCTGTAACATCTGATTTATTTAGTTGGGCTATATTAATGTCATTAAATGATGCCGGTAACCTTACCTCCATTGCTGCTTGTGTTTCGTCGTCAGTTCAGCAACTAACATTGGAATCATTTCAAACCGTCTTACTTCAGAACGATAATGTGTAGCCCTGCAATACAAACGTTATAAACAACCACTATAACCGTTATTGATTTAGTCACCTTCATTTAGAAAACACCTCAAAGGTAATTGTTCTGACAAGTCCATTGTGCAATTTAGTATTTCAATAGCGTATATGTCTTTTTATTTATTAATGTATGTTTCCTTCTACTTTTTATATTCATGTTTATTTTGTGATGTTGTTATTTAATTTGTTGGAGAAATGTGTGCAATACAGTTATTCAATTCTGAATTGGATGCGTCTTTATAATTATTCAGATAACCTATAATTGCTTATATTCAGGGGGGGGGGGGGGGAGATGCACCGCCCAGGGCACCATATCAGTTAGAACCGCCACTGTCACCAGGTTTCACATTTATTTGTTTAATTGTGAAGCCATGGTCAAGTTTGTATGTGTGCTATTAGTATGTTGATTTAACGCAGAGAACTGAATTCTGCTGAGGAGGTGTATGATTTTAGGAATGTCAGATAGCAGTGATATTAGCTCCCAATCTTTTTCCACTGTTTGGTTGCTGCTGTTGCCATGGTTACGCAGCAAGCTGCTTGAAGAAGTTCAAACTTAATTGACTCAAAATCCCCCCCCCCCCCTCTCCTTGGTGGATGGTTGGTGTCTACAGCGACATGTCATTGTCCTCTCCCATTACTTACTCATTTGACCAGGATGTTGTTCTTAAGATTTTCTTTGCAAAATTATGTTTTGTTATTTGAACATAAATCATATTTCAAGAGCAGCAATTAGTACATTGTGCACATAATTATGTTTTTTTAACCCCCTTGATTATTATTCTCCTACATTATAACACAGGGACATGTTTCCATCATGTAGACGTAAATTAAAAGTGAACAGGGGGCATGACGAACGGACTGCAGGAAGAAGAGACGAAAAAAAGAGGGTATTCATAAATCAAAGTTGACGGGGGGTTGTGAGGAGCCTCCCCCCCCCCCCCCCACCCCCCCCCCCCCCCCCCCCCCCCCCCTCCCCCCTCCCACACTGCCTCTCTCCCCTTATATTACTTTAATTGAAGTCGTTTAATAATTCTGAAACTATTTTGCCCTGAGCGTGCGCTACCCTTAAATCCCCGGTTCTGTACACACGCTTAAGCTACACTTAACATTCCTCCATGCTACTTAATCTTTCATCTTCTCCTCCACCCCCCCCCCCTCTCCTCCCTCTTTTATCCCTCCAGTCGATCCCCCTTCAATCCATCTCCTTGCCTCTCTCTGTTTCCCAGCCTGTCTGTCTGCTCCATCTTTTTTTCCTAATTATCCGTCTTTCCACCCGTCCTCGATCTGTTTCTCTCTGTCTATTCATGTCCTGATTTCAGACCTGCCTGTGAAGCACATGCACAGGAGTTCTTTTTGTTGCTCCCTGAGGTCAGTAAATCTAATCTAAGGGGAATGAATGTGCGTTTACCTGCATGGATATGTGTGTGCAGGTGTGTGTTCTGTATTTGAAGCTGGCGTACCTCAGTCTCCTGTGTGTGTGTGGGCGTTAAATGTGTGCAAAGGTGGAGGCCAATTATTCCCCTGGCCTTTTTACACCTCTTACCAAACCACAAGCAGATGACAGCCGTGTTGCAGTAAATGGCACAGATTGTAATTGTGGTACACGCTGTCTCCTAAAAATAATGTTCATGAACTTTAGAGGTAATTTCCATTCATTTGCAGAAAATGTTTTGTAGGAAAGTTAATTCCAACTTTCATGATAAATATTTTGATCTCCTTTGCAAGAAAACTCTCTGTCTCTCTATCTGATATATGTCCTGTCCCTTGTCCTGTCCCTCACTCTGTCTGTCATTGCTTTGTTTTGAGTGTGAGATCAGCAAGTTATTTTTTTAATTATAACACATTAGGAACTTGGTTGCTTAAAAAAGGATGGGTTAAAATGAGTGTGTTTGTAATGTAACTTGGGCGCAATGGTGTAACATCATGAGACTCATTGTGACGTAATACTTTCAGGAAAAATAACTTTTGGTTTCACATGGGACCCCAGGCCCCTGGGTGAAACCCCTCACACCTGAGTGGAAAATCTCACTTTAATAATACACCGGTTGCTCTGAGAGTACAGACATTAGAGTTGGATGCAGACACGACAGGGTGTGTGTCAGTATCGTGATACTGAAAGGATGCCTGGGAGTAAGCAGACCGATACAAGGGTACTCCCCTCCAGAGCTGAACCAAGAATTTTTTGAAAATTGAATTGCTACATTTGAGAGAGGAAGTGTGCGGTCGGTTAATTCTCTCCATTTCTTGTCCTGCAGCGGTTAAGCCCCCCCCCCTCTACCGGGCCAATCCCCCCTTCAGAGAATACCACACAGCCACTAGAGATGTAGGAAAGAAATAACTCCTCTTACTTTTTAAATTGGACTACTTTGTAGAGAGCTGAATCTATAAAGAAAGAGGATGGATTTGAAGTGTGAGCCCACGTTGGATGGGACGTGACCTTTGCATAGCAGACTGAATGTCAGGATATTTTAAACAATGTGCCTCTCTTGAAATAAACCAGCGCGCAGGCTTTGGGGAGGATTATCCATATCGAGCCGAGTGGGAGTCTTGACTCAAGTGAGTTGATTCTGAAGGTTCCCATTGCATTCAGTCATGACCAGATGGCGATCAGCTGGTGATGTAACAATGACTCTCAGAGCTTTAATCTATCATCACAATCTGTTTATGTTCTGTGTGGAAACTCCCTCCTGTCCATTCATCAGACTCCTAGTTTACTAATAAAGGTAAATTCATACATTCATTTAATATGTATCACTTTACATCAATAAGTTCCTTTTAAGAGGGTTATTCTCTTTTTTGTGGAGGCAGAGGAGAGTCACTGTTGACTTGTAAACACTGCTGCTGCCTCTGTGCAAACAAGCCCTTTAGCCCACACACTGACCCAGCTAACCAAAAGCTTACTTCCTCCTCGTTCCAAAATAGCCTCTATAAATAGAGGCTGTGTCTGTCTTATTCTGGAGAAAAGACTGGGACCGCACCTATCCTCTCTCCTCCCTGCAGACATGCAACAAGGGAAGTTTACTTTGTTAGACCAAAGTGTGTTGAAAATAAAAAATGCGAATTATATTTATATGAAACATTACTAATAGGAAAGTTTTAGTTGTATGGAACTTTTCATACAAAGATGGTCGCTCAAAGTGCTTTAACAATCTGTCACACAAGACAATACAATCAGAAAACAAGAAAAAAAAATCAGGTCAGATGCTAAAACCTTTTGTGGCACACATGCAGCACACGTACATTATGAAGACCACTTCAAGTCAATCAAGAGCTGAGATAGCCAAGAGTAATAATACAAGAAATATAAATATAAAATCATTAAAAATATTAAAATAAAAGTAATAATTAAAACAAATGACAATAATTATAATAATACATACATTACAATAACAATACAAACATGTCAACACAGATAACCCACTCAGTACAAGTTAAAAAGACATAAGACACATGTAATGAATTAAGTAGTATAAAGTAAAATCAAATATTAAAAACAATGAAATAAGTAAAACAATAAAAAAAAAGAATACAAAAAACGTTTAAAAGACTAATTAAAGGGGATGTCACTAATTAAAAGCTAAACAAAACAAAAAAAGGTTTCCAGCTTACATTAAAAAAATGTGTTTGCCTCTAATATTTCCTTGTCGTGGATAAAAGCTGTGTGAGGAAGCGCACACACTCCCTCACTAACATTTTGACTTAACTATTTTGTTTGTTTGAAAGGTAGTACGTGTTTTCTTCAGAGTTGTCTTTATTTCAGTTAAACTTATAAAAACAGTTTACATAGACAAATTAATAAAATGCATCTAAATTAATGTGTCAGTATTTAAAACACACAAAGTAATCACCATTTCCTTTGTTCAGACCTGGAAGCCATCTTGTGCCAGTGCTCAAAGAGGGAGCACGTCTCCAAATCAGTGGCGTAACTATCGACGGTGCAGCCGGGGGCCAGAGCCAGCCAGGGGCCCATGCAAATAAATTATAATATTTTTTTAATATATATTTAAAAAAAGAAAAATGGCATTTACCAGTTCCCACAGGCTTCAAAGTAACCAAGCAACTTAAATTCATTTGTAATTTGGCATTGGGCGACGGATCTGGGGGGCGCTGCACTGCAGCTCTGGGAGGGGAAAAACATTTTTGACCGTTGGCGATTATCCTAATTTTTGGCCTTGATACATCACGGAAAATTCAGTCATGACCAGATGGTGATGTAACAATGACTCTCAGAGTCGCAAACTTGTGTATTGCTTGTGCAATTTAAGAGTTTTGTTATACTTTGGTTAGAAAAAGTTGAAAGTAGGATGAAAAACACAAAATAACTTCCTGTACCATAACCCCCTTGGTATTCAATCATGACGTGAGTCCATCTGTGCTCTGAGAGCCTGGTGCTGCTGACATCTGTAAGAAAAGCTTCGCCTCACCCCAACTGTGAGGAAAAGCACCCGGACTCTGAGTGCATTTATCTTAAATGTGTGGTGTGTGCATTTAGCCTTCACTTATGGGAAAAGTGTCAAGAATTGATGAATAAGTCACAGTACTTGAAGCCTATCCGTGGAGTAGTGCATTTAGTTCACACCTCAGACTCAAACTAAATACACCGACACCAGTATTCTCTCAAGTAGGAGTGGTGGAAAGAAAAGAGAAATGGACCTGGCAGCCTGATGGTGTGTGAACTGTAACTCTCCTGCTGTGCTCAAGTATTCATCCATCGGAAGTGGAGGGAAAATAGCACCTCCATTCAACACCTGCACCCAGAGGCCTTTGTCCTCCATATTTTTCTCACTTTTTAACAGAAAGTTTTCCTTTAAAGTCATCCTGTAAGAATTGTGGTCTTTTTCCCTCTCCATTTGCAGCACCTTTCTTCTACTCCCACTCAAACCCTATCATTACTGCTCACATGCAAAGAGCTTTAGCATTGCTGGAGACCAGAGTGAGGAAGATTGGATGAAGGAGAATAAATACATGAAAACAATTCAGTCACCGTGCAGTGTGAGTACAAATGTGATTTTTAAAGGCTGTGGCAAACAATATGTTTATATAAGAATCTATAAGAATCTTATATAAATATCTTTACCTGATCCATTATGTGGAAAACCTCTAGTTTTCCACATAATGGATCAGGTAAAGAGAATGCTGCTCCGCCATGTTCAGTTCTGATCTGTCACAGACCTTCTGAGAGGTGTGGATGAATTTGGGATTTGGCCCTGAACCATTCTTAATAAGTCAAGTTAGTATTTAGAAATACTTTTAAACCGGTTAGAGGTTTTTATTATTTGGGTTTGAGCAAATATTCATTTAAACCTGTCTTTATCCAATGTTTGGATGTCTGTTCTGTATACTATATATTAAATAATATTAAAAGAGGACATATTATGCTCATCTTCAGGTTCATATCAGTATGTAGTGTCTCTACTGGGACATGTCTCCATGCTTTAATGTTCAAAAAGCTCTTTATTTGTCTCATACTGCCTGTGCTGCAGCACCTCTTTTCACCCTCTGTCTGAAACCAGAGCCCAGTCTGCTCTGATTGGTTAGCTGGCCGGCTCTGTTGTGATTGTTCAACCGCTTAGAGATTGTCCTGCTCCTAAGCCAATCACGTGCAGGGTGATGGATCACTAGCCAATATAAGCGTGAGTGTCACAGGGATGTCATTATGTTATGGAAGTTAACTAAGGAGTCCAATGGAGGTGTTTCAGACTATGCCTAATTTGCATATTCACACAAAAATAAACAGAAACTTGTAAAAAAGGAAATACAATATTTCTTCTTATTGGGAAAACAACAATTATATTTATATTTCATCTTTGTTGAACTGTAGGACATTTCAGAATATATAGTCATCAAAGTGTTGAACACATAGTGGTTATACGGGATCATACTGTAGTCTTTCAGTAGTATTAAAGACATCGATGGACTACAGTGTGAACATGTTGAGAAACTGTGCACATCTTCCTGACCTTTAATAAATAAATTATTTCCAACTTAATGGTGCATGATAAAAAAGTGTTACCACAAAAGTTCATTAGTTTTGTGTGCCAAAACTTAGCTCAGTGAAAAAGGAGAAACAGAGAGAGAAGTAATAACAGAAATGTCTCCAAAGAGCAGCTGCCAAAAAGAGATGAAAGGAAAATGGAATGAAGAAAGAGAACTCAGGAGGGAGAGAATTGCCAAAATGTACCCATTTCATTATCTTGTAATCTATCTGAGCTTTTAAAGTCTCTCTCTCTCTCTCTCTCTCTCTCTCTCTCTCTCACACACACACACACACACAGTCCTTGGACTTGTAAAAAGTCAGGATTTAACTAAGTTACCTCCTAAACAAGCAAACAGAGGTGGAGATTCAGAGCAGTACAAGAAATCTAAAGCCCCGTCCACACGGACACGGTACGCGTTGTATCTGCTACAGTTCTCTATCGTATGGACGGTTCGTCCACACGAGGCCGTAACAGAACCGGGGAAACGGAGCCCTCAAACGGTAATGGGTCCCAAGGTGGGTAGATCTGCAGACGGAACGTTCTGGGGGGTCAAACGGCTCCGTGTGTACGCCCTATACGCCATAGCCCCGCCTCTCCCCACCTCTCCTGCTCACCCCCAGCGTCACACGCGTCATTGCTGATGAGTTTCACCACCAACAACAACAACAACAGTGTTCCGAGTGTTTCGAGCCAGGTCCCGGTATCTCGCAGGACAGTGCACCCAGCAGACCCCCCCGCACGGTTCCCTCGTCCCTTGGAAGAGGTGGAGAGGTGGGTGTTTTTCATCTGCTGGTGGACTACCGGGGAGCACGTCCTGCTCGGGAGCCAGGCTCAGAATTAGTGGCAGTGGGTGCGGAGCATCTGCCTTTTACAGCAGGAGCACACGCTAGCCTCGGGGAGGGAGAGAAGCGGAGGCTGCCGAAACAGCCAGAGCCCTGCCTCTCCCCACCTCTGCTGCTCACTGCTGTAGCATGGTCATGTTAGTGGAAAATCTACAGCTCCTCTACCACAACCATCAGCAACAAGTGGACATGGAGAACTACATGATCTACATGTTGCTAAATCCAAGCTCTTGCACTCTGAATAATGTTTATCACCTTCTGAGGGAGCCCCACTGTATTCAGATTATACCACTCACGGGCCAGGCCCATAGTGCCAAGCGCTCTGGGTGTGGGTGAAAGATCGCCCCCCCCGCCTGAGACAGTATGTCCCTGCGTAGTGGGAGCTGCCACGGCTGCCCGCACAGCAGCTGATATATCTCCACCAGCCAGTACATTGCAGGCCAGTGTGGAGCTATCAGGATAAGTGTGTGGCGTTGTTCTCTCACTCTGGCCAGAGTTGGGGGTATCAGAGCTAGGGGTGGGAACGCGTACAGAAGGACCGGAGGCCAAACGTGCGCGAGCGCTTCCACGCCTAACGGTGCGTTTAAATCGTGCATTGAAAAGAACAGCTGACATTGAGCATTTTCTTTTGATGCGAACAGATCTACCGCGGCTCGGCCGTAACGCACCCACAGCTGACTCACAATCCTTGGATGTAGAGTCCAGTCTGCATATAGTGGTGCACCTCTGGACAGCAGATCCGCCCCGAGGTTCATCACTCCTGGTTCGTGCGTCGCTCTCAGAGAGAGGAGACGTCCGCAGCTCCATAAGATCAGTTTGCGTGCCAGCATGTGTAACTGGAGAGAACGCAAACCCCCTTGGCGGTTTATATACGATATTGTGGTCGTGTTGTCTGTCCTCACGACGCGGGGTCCAATCTGAGGGGAGCTACCCAACGCTGAAACTCCCTCATATGTAAACGTCCCAGTCGTACCACCAGAATGGCTGACGCCATGAGCCCCAGCAACCGCAGACATGGCCTGAAGAGAACATATTTGCGTGGCTAGAAATGAGCGAGGCAAGCCCTGAAGGCTTTCACTCTCTCCGCTGACAAGTGGGCTGTAAAGGGCACCGAATTCAGGCGTAGGCCCAGGAAGAGTACAGTCTGGGCTGGAGACAACATGCTCTTTTCTGTGTTTATTACGAAACCCAGGTCGAGCAGGTGTTTTACGAGGACATTCGTCTGCGTAATAGCCTCTTGCTCCGACTGTGCGAGAAGGAGCCAATCGTCCAGATAAGTTGCCAGGCGAATACCCTGTTGTCTTAACGGGGCTATCGCGGCTTCCGTACACCGTACAAACACTCGCGGGCTGAGAGACAGACCGAAGGGAAGTACTCTGTACTCGTAACAGACACCCTGAAAGGCGAACCTCAGATATTTCCTGTGTGGGTAATATACTGGGATGTGGAAATACACATCTTTCAGGTCGACTGATGTGAACCAGTCGTTTTGGCGCACGAGACGAGTGAGTGAGCATTCTGAATTTGTATCTTTTGAAATATTTGTTCAGAGCTCTCAAATCTAGTATAGGCCGAATTCCGTTCCCTCCCCGTTTGGGAACGAGGAAATACTTGGAATAAAAGCTGCTCTGACTCTGTTCGGCGGGTATTATCGATATAGCCTTCTTTTCTAGTAGCGAGAAAATCTCTTGCTCTAGAATATGGGCCGACTCTCCCCGGGCCTGTGAATACAGAATGCCCGAGAAGTGAGGGCGGGTGACAGCGAATTGGAGCCTGTAGCCCCGTGTTACTGTCTTGAAAACCCAAGCAGAATCTGTGAGCATCCTCCACTTTTCGCTTCTCGAAGCGAGCGGAGATGTCACAGCTCTGTCGTCTGCCCTCAGTGTCTCTATTTGTTGTGTTATGTGTCATGAACATGTTGGTACCCCAGGTTGACAACCCCGGCCGACACTGCGCATGCGCATGGTGGTGGTGCCTTCACAATCCCGTCTATTGTCCGCCTTTTGAGAGAGGCCGTAGCCGCTCTCAAAAGAGGGGCAGACAACAGACTGTTTATTGTTTTTATTGTTTTTCTTTTCATTTTTATTGACTGCGCCCTTGGCTTCAAGCCTGGAAACGACAGTGGAAAATGATTTATTTTGAAACAACAATGATGACATGTGTTTGACAGTCCATTTCCCTGATGGCACAAACTTGAGGATGACGTTCTGGCATCACTCGAGGCGGCGGGAAGATAGGGGCATGGGGCTGGGGACCCGGGACGGGCTGCGGTCTCTGCTGCTTCGGTATTTTGAACCGGGCAGGACGTGAGACAGCTTGAGTGAAGGCCTGCCGCGGGACCATTGGAGGTGGCGGCTGGACCCTTCGGGGGAGACAGAGCTGGAGAGCCTCGTCTCCCTTCCTTTTTGACTCGCACCTCAGCTGCATTGAAGCTAGAGCGGAGCCAAATATGCCCTCGGGAACAATAGGCATGTCCAGAACATCCTCTTTTTCCCGGTCTGGAAGGTTGGTCAGGTTGAGCCACCTGGCTCTCTCCTGTACCACCATTATTCCCAGTGCTTTGCCCTTGGCTTGGACTGCACAGCGCTGCACACGGAGGCAAATGTCCGTGATCGGTACAATCTCGTCCCACACGGCAGGCTCAGGTCTGCTTGACATGTCTTCGCAAAGCTCCGCCTGGTAGGCGGTCAGCAGCGAGGAGACGTTGAGTGCCCTGGCAGACAAAGCTGCGGCTTTATAGGCCTGTTCGGTCATCGCTGACTGGAACAGGTCTGCCTTTGCCGGTAGCATGGGGTTCCTGCTTGGTGTCGAAGTCAGCCTCGGTTGGAGGTCGGCTGCCACCAGCGGTTCCATGGGTGGCATGCAGAGCAGGCCGAGACTCTCCATACCGTCACAGTCCAGGGAGGAGGCACCCTGGATTGGGGACTTGTTGCTCAAGGGATGGTCTCTCCACGAGACCGACACCTCGTCCAGCATCTCCGGAAAGACTGGAAGGAGTTGCCTCTTCGTCCTCGCTGCTTGGGGCAAGTTCTTCCCCTCGTAGCGAGATCTGGAGGTCTCCTTAGCCACTTCAGGCCATGGGATGTCCAGCCTGGACGCAGCGCGTTGACACACGGCCTGCAAGTCCATGCTTAGGACAGGCGAAGCTGGTGTGCTCTCGCCCGGGGGAGTGGACATCGCTCCCGGCTTTGCAGCCTGAGCCGATGAAACGAAGATGTCATCCCCATCCGAGTCAGACAGGAGGAACTCAGAGGTATCCTCTTCGTCCTCCATGTAGTCCAACTCCAGGACATCCTCCGCGGGTGGAACCATGGTGAGGTCCAATTGGGAGCCCCAGCTTGACACAGCGCGGGGCTCCGCTCTCGCGGCTCTTGCCGCCACCGGGTCCCAGCCTGAAACGGCGTGCGGCTGTCGCTGTTGTTGAGCCCCAGTCTGACACAGCGCGGGGCTCAATCTCTGCGGCAGATGCCACCATGTCTTGATTGCCGGACGGCGAATCAGCGGACATGAGGGGGTCCTGTCCCGACAAGCTAGCTTGGCGTGCTAACCGTCGGCGGAGGCTCTTCATGGTGAAGCGGGTACAATGCCCGCACGAGCCAGGGTTATCGATAGCCTCCCGGGCGTGTTCCAGCCCGAGGCAGGACGAGCAGACCTGGTGTGAGTCTGTGCCTGACATCTTAAACCCACAGCCGCATAGCCGAGCCTCCAAGTCCCTGACTCCTCTGGTGTGAGGGAGAGAAGGGTCCATCTTCGATCGCCGGGGTGTCGGCGTGGAGTAGACACGTTAGTAACAGGTACGTTACTGAGAAAAAAATCCAACCTTGCTGTTAGTCCGAAAGGAAAAAAAAAAGGCGACGGTGTAGATTTCATTCCTTAAAGAATATTAACTGGTGTGTTAATACCTTTCTTTTTTATCTCTGTCTCCTCTGGTGTGAGAGAGAAAAGAGAACGTCCTCTTTACCGTGGTGTCGGTGTGGAGGGAAGAACAAACTAGCAACAGGTATGTTACTAGCTTGAAGAAAAAATCAAACCTTACCGTTATTTCGACAGAAAGAACAAACGGTGAGGCAGATTACAATATTAACTGGTGTGTTAATATTGCTCAGTCTTCTTGCAAAGCAAAAAAGTAACCGGCAAGCGCCCGTCGACCGAATGTTAGCTTTGAGTTCAGTCTGTGGACCGTTAAGCTAGCCCGGTTACTGATAAATCGAGATGTGCTCTGAAGCGAGAAGAGGTGTTTGAATGACGCTGCGTCGTAGCGCAAGCTACTTAAAGGGTGGGTGGATTCCCTGACGTTGACGTCAAGATCACCAGCCAATCAGGATTGGCGTAATGAGATTGATGCTTCTGTTTGCATACGCGTTGAGGCACATCCCATAGTGAGACATCGAACGGAGTGTTATGAATGAGAACATCATTTACCTGCAACATATTACGTGCCAACTTCAGCATGTGGCATGCATCCATCCTTACAGATACTTTGTCAGCAGTCGAGGGATGCGGGAAACTGGTTTTGAGTGGCTCCTGTGGGTTTCCCTTCAGCTCACACCCAAGTTGGTTGCACATGCTGACGTTGGAGGCATGCCCATCCATCGTGACAGATACCACCCGAATGCCCCGTGCATGCAGCTCCTCCAAAACATGACTGAGAAGGACCCTTTGTGTTTCAGGTGACAGAGACTTCGTCAGGTAATATGCAATGGGAGCCTTCCAATGTCCTTGTAGGCCAACCACCATGAACACAAGAGCCTCAGTAGCAACATCGGTCTCATTGTTTCCATCACCCATGTCTACAAAACCAGACATTGACTGGTTATGTGGATTATATTGCACATGTTTTCTGATGGCCATGGCATCCAACATGAGTGCAACACGTCCATATTTAGCCTGGTCTTCCTGGCATCTTCTCTCCAGCATATCCAGCATCATCTTGTTCAGGCCAGGCTTGCCATCCACCGAACACAGCCACCTGTAAAAAAAATTGAGAAGTAGCTATTTAACGTATTTGCAACCGTAATTTCCAAAAATGAAATTGAACAACATTAAGACTACCTTTGTAATGTATGTGGATGAGGGAGAGGAACATTTTAAGTCTCTCTGAGGTATTTGTATGCCTTTGGACCATGTAGATGGAGTGTGATGGCAAACTCTCTGTGGTCCTTTGAGTACTCATGGCCCTGCTTTGCCTTGAAGTCTATTTGAAGATCTGAAATTGTATGAGAAAAAATGAATAAGTCCCCTTCATATAATAACAAAGGAGTTTAATAAAGAGTGTAAGAGTAAGATGTACATGAATTTCAAAGTGCTAATTTCATTTTACCTGAGTAAAAATCAAGCCTCTCTTTGAGTTCTTCATTAATGAGGTTATTTTCCCTCAAATCCCCCAAAAGACTCCTCACTGTGGTCTTTGCCCTCTTTTCTCTAGCCATGGCATTCTTCCTCTCTCACTCGAGACTCTCCACTAAAGCTTCATTGAGTCTGGCCTTAAGAGCAGTAGGAGAAGCAGGCAAAACATAGCTATGATCCTAGTAGAAAGAGGGATGAACATGGTTTGAGTGATGTTTCACTTCACACACATCACCTGTCAAAGCCACTGCCAGCATCATGCGTGTGTGTGTGTGTGTGTGTGTGTGTGTGTGTGTGTGTGTGTGTGTGTGTGTCTGTGTGTGTGTGTGTCTGTGTGTGAGTGTGCCAGGAATGCATGTTCAACATGTCTTCAATTGTGTGCGTATGGGTTTATTTGTGAGTGTGTTTAATATGAGTGGCAGCAAACAAGATAGATTTGACTTTGTCTAGGACCATTATGATATGATGTTGATAATAGAAATACTCACATCATTAGGCTGAGGTTGTGAGTGTGAGGTTGAAGCTTCTGGGTTGTCCTGAGGGGCCACAGACAGGCTCCCTTCAGCTTTTCTGGAAGTAGACGTAGTCCTGCCCTTTTCTGGCTAAAATGAAGAAGCATAATACTTGAAAAGAATATATATATATATATATATATATATATATATATATATATATATATATATATATATATATATATACACACACGCACACACAGAGATAGGTATTTCACCCTGCCCTGTTATTGATAATAGAATATTTACATTTATGAATGCTAATAGCCTTATGATGATACACCTACTCTTTGGAGGTGAACCGGGAAGCTGAAGAGGGAATAACACCATCTCTGAGTCGGACAATCTGTCCTGTCAAACTCGTCCTGCTTAAAATGCTCACTGCAAATCACGGATGACTCACTTGCAGTGAACCCTTCCCTCTTCAAAGCAACTTCCCACTTTTTCCTCATATCTTTGTCTTTGGGAAACCTTCAAAATAAAAACGGGAGATTTGAGAGAGTCAACACAAAACATTTTTAAGAAGGAGGTCAAGCTTATTTTCTTCCTTCTTCTTCCTAGATAGATTAGATTAGATTTTATTTATTCATCCCACAACGGGGAAATTCACTTGTTACAGCAGCATATGCTTTATAAAGTCTCAGTTGGCCATAAACATAATGTTATGCCGTGTGTGCATGCACCTCGCGGGAGCGCGCACGGCGTAAAGCAAAACCTCCCAGACATGTGTTGATCTGTACGGCAAAGTGCGGTTTGGAAACTATATCATTTCCTTTTGGAGGATAACACGGCATAACACCAGAGCCTCGCTGCGGGGAAACGTTGGCGCTGTTCCGAGTTTGTTCTAATCTGTCAAAATGACGGACAGCTTTCAGATTTTTCCGTCATTGTTAAAAAAAATATTCGGTTAACGCGACCACTGCTGTCCCAGCAACACCAGTACCAAGCGAGAGAGTTTTTTCAGAGCAGGGGATATTGTAAATGCCCAAACATCCCAGTTTATAAATACATGGAAATGTGGACATTCTCATATTCCTAAAAACCTGTCTGATGATGCCGAGTGAGTGACGAGTGAGTTTGAGTTGAGTTACTTGAAAAACTAAAGTGAAACTTGATTTATTTTATTGCAGGGTCTGATTATTAAATGTCCTTGTTTATTTGTGAGATGCAGTGGCACAAAGAAAATGCCTACTTTGTTTGGTCGTACTATAGGTACAAAAACACTGGTTTTCTTGTTCCAGTCTGTCACTTTGTTTTTGACACTTTAAAATACTGCTATCCTACTAAAATGCTGTACAAATCAGATTTATTATGTAATAAAGAAACATTTTCAGAGTAACATTTTTTTTTATTGTACCGTGGACTTGTTATCGCGATATTATCGTACCGTGAGTTTTTGGTATCGTTACATCCCTAATGTATACTATAGGACAGTAAACCAGACATATCGTATAAAATACGTTACATGTATTTGTTATTGGCTATGGTAGGTTACTGGTTATGTTCACATACTTATTTAATTATTAAAATGTAAACCGATCTTTTTCATATGGGTGTTTAGAGTTGTACCCCCTAGATCAGTGGTTCTCAACTGGTCAGGCCTCGGGACCCCACTTTTTACTTGGTCAATACATCGCGACCCAACATTTTGAAGCACTATTCAACAAAAAATCGTGCTGTAATATATACACTTTTCAGCATACGATATTAATAAAAGTGAAGTACAGTGCATATATCCCTTATATCCCTTCACAGAACTAAAGTATGCTTTTAAAAAAGGTTTAATGAGATGATGGAATCAAAGCTGAACTATATAAAAAGGCACGCATGCTGAAAACCCAACCCCAGCAGGGGGTCTGGGGGGATTCTCCCCCAGGAGATTTTTAGAAATACTAACATAAACTATGCATTCTGGTACACTGAGAAGAAAATAAATAAATCTATTACTACCCGACATATTAATAATATTTTATGCCATTGTTTGTTTTTCATTTTGTTGTGAAGCTGAACTTGCTGCTCCTCACAGAGAGAAGAGCAAAGAAGAGATAGTCTGTGTGACTTACTTTAAATTGTGGGTAAGGGTAGATAGCCCCCATTGTTCTGTGACCTGTCAGTCATCAGACCGGGGGTCATATTTCATTATGTGTTCATTGTTATCTGAAGTTGTAACCATGGATGTATAAAAAAGAGTTCTACCGCAAAGTTATTCTCCGTGGGGACTTCCGGCAACTATCTTGATTCTGATTGGCCAGAAGACTCGAAAAAACATCAGCAAAGATATTTTATTGAGAAGATGATCACTATGTGACAGAAGTTTTCAAAACCGTTTATGGTCTCCGGTACTTCCAGTCCAACGCCGACTGCATGCACAGCGTTAGAAAATCGGGCCTTCAAAATAAAAGTTTGACTTTTTCCCCAAAAAAAAAAAAAAAAAAAATCCAAATTTTTTTTTTCAATTTTTTTTTCTTCACTCACACATCCGCGACCCACTCGAAACGGGTCCGCGACCCACTTTTGGGTCGCGACCCACCAGTTGAGAACCACTGCCCTAGATCTAGTCTCTAGTCATTCTGCTTAAAGTGCACCAGATTGAAGCATTTTACTTTAAAATGTTCAAACATTTCTTCCCGGTATGCCTGAGAAGGCAGATATGCTTGTTTTTCTCAACAAGAACTGTTTTTAAATGGGGGGGGGGGGGGGTTTCCTTCCTTCCTTGCACTGTTGTAGCTTCAGTGGTTCTCAGGTTACAGTTACATAGTAGTGAATATAAACAGACTGATTAATGTGAATATTACTGTAAACTAACCTGTGTAAAAGTTTCTCGGATAAATGTATTTTTTTTTAGTGGAAGAAGCATGTATCATTTTTTTACCATGCCCCTCAAAGAATCGGAATTGAGAACCGTTAAGAACCGGAATCGAAAAGTAGAATCGGATTCAGAATCGTGGAAATTCAAACGATACCCAACCCTACTTATTACTTGCATTAATCTGACAACCAAGTTGACGTCCCCTTAAAGCAAAGTGTCATTTCTCTAAGACACATGTGCCCTTCAGTTCTATTTACCAAGCAAATGTCTGGAGTTGTCCATGTTAATTATTTCAACTCCAATTTTGTGTCAAGCTCATACCGCTCCTGTAATAAATATGTACATAAAGAGGTGCTTGGCGTCAGGCTCCCTGATCAGCCTGTCGGGTTTTATTGTCCCCATAATGACTGCCTCGCTGCACATTAGGGTTACCAGGCTTACTAATCTACCCGCACCATTTTTGGGAATGTCTCGGAATGTCGGAATGTTGGTGAATTCTTAAAAAACAAAACACCACTTAATTTCGGGTTAAAATGTGTTGTAACGTGCATTACTGAGAATGGTAACGGGTATTATATTACCCATGTCATTGGTAAAGCGTTACATTACTGCTTTACAGCAACAAGTAATACATTACTGTAACTCTGTTACACCCAACACTGCTCGGGACACAGGCAGGCTCTACACAACGCCACACTACACCGCAGACCTTAAAACGCTCTCTACTGTTGAACGTCCTCTCCTTCTCGGCTCAGAAACCCGACAGCTCTCTGCGACTCACACTTCTTCAGGTTTGAATTCTGCCCGTTTTATGTTGGATAATGGTGATAACTGGTTGGAATGATTATTGAGACAGATGGGCGTGTGGATGTGCGTCAAATCATTTTTTATCCTAAATATCTTGGTTTCTTCTTTTCAAAGGTTACATTGTTCTGTTGAATAATTTGCTACCCCATCATTAATTTCCACACAGAAAACACAATATTGTAAATTGTAATAATGAATCAACCTGTTCTCGGTATACCAGCTTCTCAAGTCAAATAACCAATGCCTGTTCTGTAAATGTAATTATCTTTACCCAAACAGTATAATTTCCTCAGCCTTACAAAGTATCTTTGTGGCTTAAGCGTATCCAAATAAACATACATTTAAAGTTCATTTTCAAATGACAGATTACATGTAACCCGTGGAAACTGTAACTGGGGAGGATACGTAGAGCCTCCCATCTGCTGACACTACTTATCTCCACCCAAGCTAGCAGTGAGACTAAACATAACAAGGTAAACCTTCACTTCCAGGGGCAATCAGGCAACACCCAGCTATTCAGGCCAGAATGAGCACAGTGTGGAAACAGTGCAGATTAGATCAAGTATACTTAATTACTATATCCATGTACTGGTGTGCCCACATGTAACATCACATGTCCAATGTCCATACACAATTTCAACACACAAACTGTCAGAGGTGTTCAATTAAATCCCTCTGAACTGGTTCAAAAAACACTGACACGATAAAGAAACACTGATTTCCAATGTGAGGGTTTGACGAAAATGCTCATGAACATGTTAAATTAAGTATTTATGAACTTGTTAAATTAATTCTTAAATTAAGTTGGACTCAATGGTAATGGTATAATGTAGATTTTTGAGGTGATACCAGCACACAAGGTCACCAAACCTGAGAAGTTTGGCAGGCAAAGAAACCTAAACATTGTATAGAACAATGTTCTATGTTGGTTCTGCTTAGTATCTAGCTGTCTCTAGGACTGATCTCTTCTGGACAGAGATCTTAGATGTTGTTCCTGGGATTTGCTGGAGACACTGTCCCAGTTTGGAAGTTCCTGCCCCGAATTCCCACGAATGCTCCAATCACTACTGGAACCATTGTTGCCTTCACTTTCCACATCTTCTATAGCGCCTCTCTGAGCCCTTGGTAGTTTCAAAGCGTCTTCTGTTCCATTTCCCTGATGTCTCTGGGTCTATCACCACTGCCTTCTTCTGCTGATTGTCGACCACCACAATTCAAGTTGGTTAGCCATCACCTTTTATCAGTCTAGATCTGGAAGTCCCACAGGATCTTAGCTTTGTCATTCTAAGACACCTTTAAAGGTGCTGCCCATTTTCACGTTAGGACTTTCGCCCATACTGGAATATGTTTGTTTGTTTGTAGCCTTTATTTAACCAGGTGAAAGCCACTTGAGATCAAAAGATCTCTTTTTCAAGGGTGACCTGTTCCTGAATGTGTTCCTGTAAACTATTCCCACCACCTGGTTAAGATCAAGACTTCACAGCCACGGAAAGGTGTGATGAAGAAAGATCTAAATAGATATAGTTAGACACCGCTAAGAGTCTAGCTGGTGCACATGGAGCATTGAGCAGGTAAATAACTAATATTTCCCTCGGATGGCGTATGTTGGAATCCAAAGCAGAGATAAACAGAGAGTAAATATCATCAATTCCCCAAGGCTCCAAATGAAAGCGTGTGTCAATTTGCTGTATATAAAAATAGGCACTGTTTGCTAACAGGTTTTCTGCACTTCGATAAGGTGATTATATCTCAGCGTTATGTTTTTCAGGTTGTTTCATATTTCTGAAAATAACAAAATATAGGTTACTTACAAGAAGCAACATTAATGCTGAAATCCAGAGATCAAGCTAGTATTTGTAGTATAGTACATTTGTTGGGTGGTTGAAACATAAAAAAAGAATGCTCATATGTACCTGTGTGTTTTTGGATGCATAAGTGGGCAATGTTGCAAAGACACAATACATATGTTGTTATCTTCATGCCCTTGGTTCATATTTGGTTGAACCAGATATTTGGTTACTCCCATGTTCTATCTGAAAGTAAAAATGGCATCAAAGCTTTTCTTTGGCTTTTTTTCTCTGAGCTACAGTTATCAGAGGTTTAACACCATCTGTGATCTACAGTTCCAGGTCACAATATAATTAAAATCATGAAATGAACTGTGGTACTTTGCACGCACACATTACTTATTCATTGTTCAAAGATAAACTCCAACATAGAGGTTTGAAGTGTTCTGTCTGTCCCTGTGTGTCAGTAACTCGTCTTGCAGATCTGCATCAGTATCATCAATATTCAACACACACTGTCCCTTATCTGATCGCTCCAGTGAAGCGGTTCATTTCTTAAGCCTGTTACTGAGAGCTTTGAGATGCATAGTATGATACAGGCAATCACAAAACAAGCGCTCCGCATGCAACATCACTTCAAGTGCTGATTACTTTCATTACAGGGGAGTAATTAGCACCTTAAGAGGAGAAGGTAGGTTCAGAGATGGGATCCCCAGGTGATTCAAAAGAGTTGGTTTAATCTCACCAGGGTTTGAATAAATTAAGAGTTCTCACAGGGGAGGAAGTTCTTATCAAAGCTGACACACATGTACAAGCACATTCAGAATGCAGATACACAACAAGGAGAAGAAGAATTACAGAAAGGCTTTATGTTTGCATCAGTACGCCTACAGTGATGCAGTGCTTACTAAATATGGGGGCGAGCATGAGTGACTGGAGGACTACTTACATTATCGAGAAGTGTTCAAACAGCAAGATGACATTTTAGGCACAAGCCAACATGTCAGTTCAAACCAAAAACAAGATAATGTGGTGAGTTATTGCAGGGCTTTTTCATATACTTACTTCTGATTGGTCATGTTGGACATTTAAGTGCTTAAACAATAGAAATATGAAAACTTAAAAATCATCTGGGCAGCCTCCATGCTTCAGATGTGTTCTCAAGTCGTATATTCCCTCTTATCACATTGTACAAAATTCTGAAGATAAATGTCTTCCTTATAGTTTGTGTAAAATTGCATACAGGTGAGAGGAGACAATTGGTATCATCGCTTTACCTTGGCTGATTCAAACATAATGACAATAGTGTGAGCCCCTATACGCTGTTTAAGCCACTAAGTGAAGGAACACTTGCTGCAACAAAGTGACATCTAACACGGCCATGTGCTGTACGACAGTTCACAGAGATAAGATAGCCTTTCAACAGGGGAACATGACCACGGTTCCCAAAGGTCAACACGTAGCCTGGAGAGACGGAACAAATGTCACATACTGTAGCTGCTTGTCACTTGATCTAGCCTTTTATTTTCCCAGGGTTCAGGTCATAACATAAAAACACGGTGACCATGGGAGATAATATACATTTCTGCTACTATTTATCAGGACTGCTAGAACAAATATTCACTTCAAATGTAAATGTAAGCATAAACAGCAACACATGGAGCAGATGTCAGGTGTGTGTACCCTGCTTCAGTCGGCAGACAAAGTAACTCACAAAGCAAGACATCTGGGTGTAGTGATGGACTCAGACCTAAGGATGGGTATCGTTTGAAATGTATCGATTCCGATTCCGGTTCTGCTTATCGATTCCAGTTCTTATCGATTCCCCGTTTCGATTCCAAAATTGTATAAGAAAGAGGTCAAACGTTTAGATAACAAACATATCTTTATTCTTTTAAGCTTTAACTGAAATTGTTACAAATAAAAAATATACATGCAATACAAATGTATTGTACAATAGCTGTGCTTTATTTTAACTGAGCTATGCCTGTGGCAAGCTATTTACAGGCATTACACTGTGCCTTGTCTTTTTCTTTCTTAGTGTAGTGGAGCCTCACTTTAGAGCGTTTACCGCGACCCATCTTTGGTGTTATGAAGTGACTGGGCTCGTAAACTGTCTACTGGAGGGCGGTGGGAGCCTCGCTGCGGGGCAACTGTGGTCCTCTGTCGCCTGTCAGCGCAACTTACATGATGCCGTTTAAAAAAAATTAAGGGCGGTTCCGGCCGTCAGCGGCCTGCTGACGACCGGCCGTTCTGTGACTCTCCAGGTCCGCCCTGTATTCCACCGGGTCACCGCGGTGCAGACGGACCCGGTGGAATACAGGGTCTACCGCGTTTAGGAACCGTTAAGCAGAACCGAAATTGTGTATTTTGTATGGGTACCCGGTACCCAGCATTTTCTTATCGGTTCTCATCTGGAACCGAGTTTCGGTTCCCAACCCTACTCAGACCTGCATTTTAACAGTCACATTACAACAGTTATTAGGTCTGCATACTATCATCTGAAGAATATATAAAAAATTAAAAAACTAATGTCGCAACAGGATTTAGAAAAACTTGTCCATGCTTTATTTTCAGTAGACTCAACTACTGCAATAGTGTCTTCACAGGGCTCACTAAAACATCTACCAGAAAGCTGCAGCTGATTCAGAACGCTGCTGCTCGAGTCCTCACTGACACTAGAAAAGTGGATCACATCACTCCGGTTCTGAGATCATTACACTGGCTTCCAGTCGACCAAAGAATTGATTTTAAAATACTACTGCTAGTTTTTAAATCACTAAATGGCTTAGGAGCGAGGTACATAGACGACCTCCTCCATCACTATGAAGCATCCAGGAGTCTCAGGTCTTCTGGGTCGGGTCTGCTCTCTCTTCCGAGAATAACCACTAAACATGGAAAAGCAGCTTTTAGTTATTATGCCCTAACAATTTGGAACAAATTGCCTAAATCGTGCACGTCCGCCGAAACACTTCCTATTTTTAAATCCAGACTAAAAACACACCTATTTGCCGCTGCTTTTAATTGAGCTGCCCATACTCACACTACAGTATGCCTTTTCAGTCATTCTGTACCTGCTGTGTTTATTTTATTTCATTACCTTTGCTTTTTATGCCTGTTTTAAATGCCTTTTTAATAATGTATTTATGCTGTATTTGTTCTTAAATGTCTTTTGCTTTTAATCTGTAAAGCACTTTGAATCGCCACATGCTGAAAAGTGCTAAATACAATTGCCTTGCCTTGCCTTGAACAGGGAGGAATGTGAGCCAGAGAAGTATGTTAAGATAGTCAAGTTTCACTCTCAATAAACACGCTGTACTATGGGGACACACATGCTTGTGTTAAATGTACAGACACGCTACACTGTGCTCAAACGGGTAAATACCCAGAGAGAACTGGACCCAGCATTCAAGAGGGGGGCCTCCTTCCTATGGTTGAACCTCAGAATCTCAAAGAAGACAAAGTTTCACTTCCAAGGTGACAGATGTCAAATTGGCACGTTTCAGTGGTGAATATAGTTAAGTACATTTACCTGCGCAAACAATTAAATATGACTTTGAGGTATCTGTACTTTACCTGAGTATTTACCTTTTATGTTTCTTTATATTTCTACTCGGCTACATTTTCGAATCCAATATTTCCCTCCCTCTAAATCTGACAGCATTCATTATTTTAACAAATTCAAATTATGAACTAATACAACATTTAAATCAACTAATAAATAAACATTGACACGTAATTACAGTTTCAAATATTCAGCAGCACTATACAAAGTTGTCAAAATAAGCTCCAACTTTACCAGCTGTGACAGACACATTGATGCATCAATAACATGCATCAATAACCATTATCCAGTAATATATATATATTAAATATGATTCTGAAATGGGCCATCAGTATTGCTACTTTTTCTAAAGCATAACATTAGAGTACTTCCACCACTGGCAGCATTTCGGTATCTTTTCTCAGCATTTAGAGAATTGCTTATAATGCCTGCCTTTGAGACACTTCTGGGACACTTTACTCAGTTAGAACCTTCTAACTTAAAAATGAATGTTTGAAATTATCTTCAGATTTATGGTCGAACATCTTCAACAAACGTATGTATGAACAAACAAGAGTACGTGCTATGTGAGACACACACACACACACACACACACACACACACACAGTATGTCAGCAAACTGTGGGAGGGACAGTGTGACAAATATGCCACATTCAGGGAGTGCTGGGAAACAAGAGGATGAGAGGAATGATGGAGGTAAAAAATAGAGACAAAGGGCTGGGGAGTTACCTAGAAAAACACAGAGAGGAGGAGGAGGAGGAGGAGGAGGAGGAGGAGGAGGAGGAGGAGGAGGAGGAGGAGGAGGAGGAGGAGGAGGAGGAGGAGGAAGAGCATTATTGGATTTGTGTCATGGTACATTTGTCAGAAGTTTACCTGAGGTTGTTACGGCTGGATGCACTGCCCGTTGTTGTTCCCCGTTCAGAAGCTCATTCAACTTCCGACTGAATTTGATCAGGAAGTGAGTTAGTGGAGTTTATTTATTACAGCACCTTTCAGAAAGCAAGGTCACAAAGTACTTCACAAGACTAACACAGTTGGAAATAACACCATAAATCAGTAAAAAGAAGCAAACAATACAACATAAGCAGAAACAGACTTTAAAAAACACAACACACACAAGACAGCTGGAGGCGAGGTCAAGTTGGAGACACATTCTGAGTCACAAACAAAAGGAGCTACACAGAAGAAGCTTGACTTTTTTAACTCGAATCCATTCAGCTTTCTGTCTGTGTCTGTCGCCGGGTATTTTTTCCAGAGCACAGATAGAATATTCTCTCTCATTGTGTATTTTTCAGACAACACAGTCTTCCTTCACACTGCTACCTTCTGTTTTTAGGACAGAACAGGATATTTATTTCTTTACCAATATCCAATACTAAGTAGAACCGACCAACAATTTAAAACAAAACATTCAAAAGCAAAAGCAATAGAATTTCACCATTTTATTTCTGAGTATTGTCAAACACAAGTTTGTGATACTGAAATGTTTTCTTCAGCAGGATAATCTCCACCTATTAACACCACTTTGGGATTTTTAAAGCGTTAACGCAATTGCCAGACTTAAAAATGCGACGCTAGGCTATAAACAAATGTCATCACGGTCACATGACTGCAGCGTGACGACTTTTGTAGTTAATGTTGTCAATTGTTAGCAACCACTGTTTTTATGACAGATAGAAGCATTGGACATTCACCAGTGGAGTATTTACTGACGTAGTTTTTGTCGTAGAACAAAGCATGTGTTAACCACAGACCTTATTCCAGGCTTCTAACGAAATATACTCAAAGAAACTGTGACAATTCTGACAAAATCATTTATGTTTAACACTGTGTCCTTAGAGTTCATCTGTGTGACGATCAACATTTTAATTTAGTGTAATTACACCGTCAGACTGAAGTCTTGCTCGGACGTCATTCTTTTAGCCATTCATCTGTTGACAATAGCATTCTAAACCAGACCTCTTATGTTTCTAAAAAAAGACAGATGAGACAATTTCTGTCATGTATGAACAAGCTGTAAGACACTTAGTGCAGCTCTGAGAGAACAGAACTAAAGATGACCTAAAGAATGGACTAAGATAACAGTATCGATTATGATGTGTTTTTTACCCTTGCAAAATCACTTTTCTTCAGCAGTTCAATAATAGTGTCTTAATCACAGCTTTCACTCAGGCACTCTGCTTGCGATGTCTGCCAGTCCAGTACAGAGCTGGAGTGGGCGGTTTAATGGAATATGGGTCAACTGGCCTGCAATTCAGAAGTAAGTGTTTCTCTAGTGAGCAAACACAGATGGAGGCACACATTTTCAAACTCACTTTCCCGTTCTCTCACTTTGCCCTCAAACCTTTGGATATGTTACTTGTGCAGTTGTAGCCCCTACAATTATGCTCTGCGTTTGTGCCCATTTGTTTGGTGTGAGAACATTTGATTTCACAGATATAAAGGTTAAGGTTGTCTTCAAATTGCTTCAACATCACACCGAAAAATATGTTTAAATGTTTTGTTTATGCTGTTATTTGTAGGACAGATGCGTTTGGTGTCCCTGCAACATTTGTCTTCACCCCGACTGATCACAAAAGCCTTGCTGATTCCATTGTGGTTTTATTAAAGAAACAACAACACACCACATAGCTGCCTTCACTTTCCTCCACTTCAAACATCAACAATGTCCTAATGTACTGGAGCAATTCCACCTCAAATCTAATTTAAACCTCTATTTCAATCGTATTGATTGAGGATACTCTGCCAGATGGGAGAGAAGGAAATAAATCCCAGGTCTTGCTTGTTCAACATTAAATACTTCTCCGACATTAGATCATATACTGATGATTGAATGTTCTTCTTTAACCCCATGGCTGCCTTACACTAGGGATATCTGATTGTGCTAAACACTCAAGTGTACTTAGACACTACATTGCAGCCACAAATGATTTACATTTGGCATGCTTGGTTGAAAATCCCTGCTGTAGAGGATGTCCTGCCTCGTCCCTGTGCCTCAGACACTGTGATGCAGTGGCTACACACACTTTGACTGCACATTTATCATACCAGGTTCCGTTTCACAAATTCAACCCCAAGCATTTTTTTTTCAAACTTAACATAAGAACAGGTTGGTGGTTGAGAGCAGGCTAGTTTGAACTGCTAGCTACTGGGAGAGTAATCCTGTGTCTGTTAACTGCAATTATCGTATTATTTGTATTTGATTAACAATCTGAAAGGTGTCACATGCAGTGACCTAAGAGAGTAATCCCATCTCTCTGCAGTTCCCCTGTGCTCTTCTGAGTGTTGTATACTTTACGACCCACTGGATTGGTTTGACAGACTACAGCTTTAATGTGTTCACGCTCACGCCTCTCATCAACATGATATCAAGTAGCATACAGGAGTTTACAGTTGAACATATTGGAGTAATTAGCGTCCCAAAAGATGGATAATACATCTATTATGTCTATATTGAAATGACATTCATCAGATGGACACAAACAGGACCCTAGCTGAGCGCTAATGATGCTACATGGCTGCCGGGTGTGTACAAAGCCAGCAGAGGATCTTGTTCAGTGTTTGAGGCTAGCAGACCATTACGGTGCGTCCACACAGCAGCTTTAAACAAATCTTCCAACGCTTCCAACGCTTCTCTTCCCATTGACTTTGAATGGGGAGGACGTCACTTTGCCTCGCTTTTCGCCGAACTGCATTGTGGGGGAGCGAAGCGAAGATTTCCAGGATTCAAAAGTTGAGCTTTCAACTTTTGGAGCTGAGCTGGAAGCGTCAGCCAATCAAATCCCATTTATGCAAATCTGACAGTACAAGCGCTAGCCAATCAAACCACGTGTAAGCTGGGAGAGCCAGACCGCAGTTCATTTCCTCATATTCCAAACGAGAAATTACGGTAGCAAATCACCCGGTTCTTTACGACCAGACTATTTACCGGGATACAAACCGGAGGAACCAGGCATGGAGGGAGGTGGCAGAGACAGTGGGTGAACTGGTAGGTGTTCGCCTGTTTGGGGAGTTTATATATATTACTCGCATAAAATCCCTGGGGTTTTTTGCTTTGTATGTCGGGGGCGGGAGATTCATGTGATTGGTTGTTGGTTGCGTTGCTCGCAAAAAATCCCCAAGCTTTCAGACCCCAGCTCCAAGATTTTCAAGATGTTTTCAAAGCTGCTGTGTGGACGTACCGTGAGTGACTGAAACAAATATCACCGCTCTCTAAGCTTCACTTTAAACCCTGTGTGTCCCAGTGGAAACCTAGTGTGGGCTACCAGAGCTAATGTGTAATGGACTTTCTGTGTGTATCAGATTCACCCCAGGGGGGGGCACTAGTCTGCAGTCACTAATGCTTGGAAAGGTAGAAAGGTAGTTTGTTTGTGTGTTATGTGACGGTGTGTGTGAGATACCAGAGAGACAATTGCAGAGTGACTCGGCTCTCATGTCCTCCTTGTCCCTGGTGATTACTTCAGCCTACTCTGTTTTATCTACATTCGTGAACACATTGTCAAACAGCATCATCTCACAGTCGCTCTGAAGAAAAAGAAAACAGATTTATGTCAGCTCCTCCTAACACCTTAATGTACAGATGCCAACAGGTCCAAAACATTTCCATAAGGAGAAATGCACTGCAGCCTCAAAAACCATGCAAATAAAAAAACACAAATGTGCCAAAACGTGTTCACTCTAAGAAACATCTTCACCAAGTTGACAACACATGTGCAGCATTCAGAAACAATTCCTAACTTCACGAATTATAACGTTGGCCAACTGTCCCTGGAAACGTAGCTAATGTGTACGTTTTATTGGCTTATTTGAAAAATGTGATGATTCCTTCCGATGTAGATCTGCTGTAAGCTATCTAGCTAACCCATGAATGTATAATAAGAACTGGATACAGCGTCGGAGGCGGGGTCTTGTTCTTTCCTATGAGAGCTGCTCATTGGCACATGAGGACAAAACGTCACAGATTACCCATCATGCCTGGCTGTCAGAGCAGAAGTACCCGTATGTGCTAGTGATGTGTCGGTCGCAAAAGACCCGGTGAGCGACGGGTGTGAACGACGGGAGCCGGCTCGCATCCCGCGAACGAGCCGTTTATTTATTTTGTTAAGTAATAGCAGGACTGCCCCTGGTGTGACAGAAGCACATCAGTCATACAAGGAGCGGCGATAGATGGGAGATTACAGAACAATACACGTTAGGATTTATTTATTGAACCTGGCTTCCACCTCTGCCACTCTATATCTCATCAATCTGTGCACAAGCTCTCATTGTTCTCTGGTGAAGATCATGAGTACAGACAGACCACCTACCATCCATCCTGCAGACAGTAAACAACGTAGGGCTCCGTTTGAACGTTCTGACAGCATTCTGGCAACGCTGTGAGTCTTTATGAGTGGTAAAAGTGCTGTGTGAACAAGCTGGGCGAGCTAGGCCAGCAGCCAAAGTAGATGACACCAACAGACATTACTGCGTGTGTGCGGGGAATAAAATGTGTCTGCCGCAAAACCGTTCTCTTTCACCGGCAGAAAGTAAAAAGTTGATTGGGAACAGAGGTGCCTATTACAGTCAGAGGTAATAATAGGGTGGAGTGACGGCATACATCACAGGACAAAAAAAAAAGTTGCGTAGCGGCGCTGCAGAGTGGGTGTATGAATGTGTGTGTGGTGGGAGTTATTTGTGTTGTTAGGTTGCTTATTTACTGCAGGAGATGGAAGCCAGGCATGCAGAAAGATGGAGAGGCGAGCCAGCAGACGGACGGACAGACAGCAGGTGGGATAAGTGTCTGATGATCAGTCTATCTTCTGTCACCTCCACAACAGGCACACTGCATTTGCTCCAGGTTGAGAGAAAACCTGCCCATGGTGTGAAATTGTGTCAAGCTGTGAGAGACAAACTACACAATCTCCCCTCCTAAAGTCATTTAAAGTCAAATAAACTGTCTAAAGCACTCCGTATTTGAACAAAAAACTCAGTTGGAGGGAAAATAGACAGCTCTGGTCAGCCAGCACCATCTCAGAGCACAGAATGATGCATGAGTTCATTTTAACTAAACGCTACACCAAAGGCACAATGAAAAAGATTCTGTGGGAGGATATTGGCTGCTTAAGCACTATTTAGGCTTTGGAACATCCTGATCATGGTGGACATCGATCAATGTGCAGGTCATGTGCTGGAGGACAGAGGATCAGGCACCAGGAGAAGCAGAATTAGCTGAATTGAAAGCAACCATGAACTCTGTTTCAAGAGAGAGCAGGCATAATGGCAGCGAAGATTAGTTAAAGGTCCCATGTCATGGCCATTTCCACTGATCATAATTCCATTGTTGAGGTCTACTAGAATAGATTTATATTGTTCAATGTTCCAAACTCACATTGGTTTCTCAGCATCTCTGTAAACTACGTGTATTCACTGAATTTCACTCTCTGCCTTTAACGGCTCGTTGTAGCTCCAATAGCTCCAGCCCCCACCCTCCCGGTGAGCACAGTGTGCTCTGATTGGTCGGGACGTTGTGAATCGCGCTGAGCTCCGTGGAGTTGTTGTTTCCTTGTTTAGCGAAACACAGCCAAACTCACCCTGAGCACACACAAAGTCACAGCCGAAGTAAAAACAATAAGTGTGGCTTGATATTGAGTAAGAAAAAGGTTGATAAACGCTGTGAGAATGGGTCTGCAGAGAGAATGGGTCTGCAGAGAGAATGGGTCTGCAGAGAGAATGGGTCTGCAGAGAGAATGGGTCTGCAGAGAGAATGGGTCTGCAGTGAGAATGGGTCTGCAGAGAGAATTTCGCCGCGATCTCAACTGTCTGTTATCAGCCTGCAGCCATGGAGGAGAGATCAGCAGAGCTGCTTGCTTTGGGCCCTTCTCACTTCTCTTATTTTTCATTTTCTCGCTACTCGGTCTCGGTCTCACCGGAAGTTGATTTGTCTGCGCCATCTTGAGTAGCGTCCCAATGGCCTTATTTTTGCCGGAGGAGCGAGGAGCGATAATGGAGGAGCGATAACCGAGGAACCACCAGACCATCCTTCGATGAAATCCTCAGACACTCGCACCGCCCCCTTACTGTGTATCGCTCACTGATTGGACGATGCAGTGCATGCACTGATCTGATGCTTCTTGACCTGAGAGCAGAGTGAAGAAAATACATGAACCTCACGGGACCCACTCCTCAGTTTATACCGTGTTTTGTTTCAATTCATGTTTCATTTAGTTACAAATATGTGATATATCTGAACAACAAAGTGGTCAAAAATCATTTTATTCATTTTTTGGAAACATTTTCATGATCGCTTTTTTCGTTTTACATTTGCATTTATTGTCATTTCCATTCAGTCAGTCATTAAGTGCTATTTAAAATGTTAATGTGCTACATATCCACACAAACAAACAAAGTGTGCAATCCAATGAATGTTTATCTAACTGGGTTTTGATAGATAACATATCTCTTTTTCTTCTCTCAATTATTTTATTTCTATTGTGCACTCTAATCCTTATTAATCCAACTAATGTTCGTTTATACATTTTAAGAATGGCGTTTATCTTTTTTTTTTTCATGTGTCCTCTCGCTATTATCACTGGCCCCGTGTATCTCGTAATCGAAATATTCGGCCTGCTCTCGTCTATCCCACATGCTCCTCTGACATCCAACATCTAGTTTCAGGTGGCCTGTGGAACTGCCAGTCAGCTGTTCCCAAAGCTGACTTCATCTCTGGCTACGCTTCCCTGCAGTCCCTGGATTTCCTTGCTCTCACGGAGACCTGGATTACTCCATCCAACACATCCACCCCAGCAGCTCTCTCCACAGCATATTCCTTCTCCCATACACCCAGACCCACTGGCAGAGGAGGTGGCACTGGTCTCCTGCTCTCTCCCAAATGGAGCTTTTCCCTCTTCAAGCTACCTAACTTCATTCCTTCCACCTTTGAATTCCATGCCGTCACAGTAACCCATCCTATACAATTAACCATTGTTGTTCTCTACCGTCCGCCATGTGCCTTGGGGGACTTCTTGGAGGAATTAGATCATCTCCTCTCACACATCCCTGAAACTGGCCCTCCGGCTGTACTTCTTGGAGATTTCAACCTCCAGACAGGGAAGATAGACGAACTAACATCTCTGTTAACCGCCTTCGCTTTCTCATTGTCTCCATCCCCACCAACTCATAAAGCTGGCAATGTCCTTGATCTCATATTCTCAAGGAACTGCACTACTTCTAACCTCTCTGTTAACCCGCTCCACACATCCGATCACTTCTTCATTTCATTCTCTCTACCCCTTTCCAAACATAACAAACTAATCTCTTCTCAGCCTGCACCTGTCCGCCGTAACCTTCGTTCCCTCTCCCCCTCTACCTTTGCCTCATCGGTGCTCTCAGCCCTCCCTTCCTCTGATTCGTTTCAACTCCTGCCTCCAAACTCTGCTGCAGAAACTCTCCTCTCTACTCTCTCATCTTCTCTGGACTCTCTCTTTCCTCTCACATCTCGGCAGGCTCGTCAGTCCCCCCCTGCTCCCTGGCTAAATGACGCACTGCGTGCTAATAGAACCGTCCTTCGGGCAGCAGAGCGGAAATGGTGGAAATCCAGACACCGTGACGACCTCCTAACCTATCAGGCTCTCCTCTCCTCTTTCTCTGCCTCGATCTCTCAGGCAAAGAGCACTTTCTTTCAAGATAAGATCCAATCTTCCTATTCCAATCCCAACAAACTATTTTCCATCTTCTCCACCCTCTTGGACCCTCCCAAAGCCCCTCCCCCCTCCTCACTTCTGTCAAGCGACTTTGTTAACCACTTCGAAAAAAAGGTTGATGATATTCGTTCTTCTTTTTCTGACTCACCTTTACTGACCGCTGGGTCACCAGACCCTCCTTTCACCCACACACTAACCTCCTTTTCCCCTCTCTCTCCAAGTGAGGTTCTTATCCTCATTACCTCTGCCCGCCCTACCACCTGTCCTCTGGACCCCATCCCTTCAAACCTCCTTCAGACTATCGCTCCTGATATTCTACCGTTTCTCACCCATTTCATCAACACTTCTCTAACTTCTGGTCACTTTCCAAACAGTCTCAAGGAGGCAAGAGTAAACCCTCTCCTTAAAAAACCCACTCTCAACCCGTCTGATGTTATAAACTACAGGCCTGTGTCTCTCCTCCCGTTCCTGTCTAAAACACTTGAACGCGCTGTCTTTAAACAACTCTCCTGTTATCTCCATCAGAACAACCTTCTGGATCCGCACCAGTCTGGTTTTAAGGCAGGTCACTCCACAGAAACAGCCCTCCTTGCTGTCACTGAGGAACTGCACACTGCTAAAGCAGCATCCCTCTCCTCTGTCATCATGTTGGACCTGTCAGCTGCATTCGACACGGTGAACCATCAGATCCTCTTTCGCACTCTCCAAGAACTTGGAGTTCCAGGCTCTGCACTCTCCCTCCTCGCCTCATACCTCAAAGACCGTACCTACAGGGTAACTTGGAGAGGGTCTGAGTCCGACCCTTGTCAATTAACTACAGGGGTCCCTCAGGGCTCTGTTCTTGGTCCCCTCCTTTTCTCCCTGTACACAAACTCGCTCGGATCGGTCATTAGCCCGCATGGTTTTTCTTACCACTGCTATGCTGACGACACCCAATTAATTCTGTCCTTTCCCCGCTCAGAGACCCAGGTCGTCGCACGCATCTCTGCTTCATTTCATTTCATTTCAAACCTTTATTTAAACAGATAGGTCCCTTGAGATCATGGATCTCTTTTACAAGGGAGACCTGCATCAATTTGTTCCACATGAAACATAAAAACAAACAATAGAGGACATCATATTTACATATTCACCAACACTTACAAACACCCATAGTGTCATAAAGCATTTCGTGCAGACGTGCCTTAAAAACATTCAGAGAAACAAAGATGAACAATTTCAATTTGGACTGTAGGCTGTTCCAAGCAAGTGGAGCTGCGCACATAAAAGCTGTTTTACCTAAGACAGTCCTCACTCTTGGTACATCTAATAAGACTACATCCTGTGATCTCAGACAATAGCTGCTTGCAACTTTCTGCTTTACCAGAGAACAGATGTAATACGGGAGTTTGCCCAACATAGCTTTATAAATAAAAGTGTACCAGTGACTGAGCCTCCGTACAGAGAGTGATGGTAAACCTGCCTTGGTATACAGTGTACAGTGATGAGTAAGCGTTTTACAATTAGTGACAAATCTCAGAGCGCTGTGATATGCAGCATCCAATTTGCTCAGGTAATTGGCAGGTGCATTCATATAAAACAAATCACCATAGTCCAGCACAGGTAAAAAGGTCACAGTGACTAGCCTTTTCCTGGCCTCAAGCGAGAAACAGGACTTGTTTCTGTAAAAGAACCCTAACCTAACCCTCAGTTTTTTAAGCAGGTTATTGACATGATGTTTAAAAGCGAGACAATTATCAAGCCAGATACCAAGGTATTTGTAACAGGCAACAACTTCAAGTTTTGTTCCTTGCGTAGTTACAATATCCGAAACAGGCTCTGGTGTCTTTTTAGCTTTTGAAAAGAGCATTACCTTGGTTTTCTCCACATTTAAAAGAAGCTTTAATTCAGAGAGCTGAGTCTGAATAGTGTTAAAAACAGCCTGTAATTTAACAACAGCCTCATTAATGGAGGGACCTGCACAGTACATCACAGTATCATCCGCATAAAAATGTAAAGTAGCTTCATCCACATTCTCACCTACGCTGTTAATATATATGGAGAATAAAAGTGGTCCTAAAACAGAACCTTGTGGTACACCATTAGAAATGTTTAACCACTCAGAAGACAGTCCATCAAAATGAACACATTGGGACCTTTCAGAGAGGTAGTTCACAAACCACCCCACTGCATGGCTGGATATGCCTAAATGCTTGTCTAGCTGACATCTCTCAGTGGATGTCTGCTCATCACCTCAAGCTCAACCTTGACAAGATTGAACTGCTTTTCCTTCCGGGAAAAGATTGTCCCACTCTTGACCTGACGATTAACATCGGCACCTCTGTTGTTTCCCCGACTCAGACGGCAAGGAATCTGGGTGTGACCCTAGATAACAACCTGTCCTTCACTGCAAACATCGCTGCTACAACCCGTTGCTGCAGATATACGCTGTACAACATCAGGAACATTCGTCCCCAGCTGACCCAGAAAGCCGCCCAGGTTCTGGTCCAGGCTCTTGTCACCTCACGCCTAGACTATTGCAACTCCCTCCTGGCTGGTCTACCTGCATGTGCCATCCGACCTCTGCAGCTCATCCAGAATGCAGCGGCTCGTCTGGTCTTCAACCTTCCAACATTTTCCCACACCACTCCGCTCCTCCGCTCCCTTCACTGGCTCCCGGTAACTGCTAGAATCCACTTCAAGACACTAGTACTTGCATACCATGCTGCGAATGGATCTGGCCCTTCCTACATCCAGGACATGGTTAAACTGTACACCCCAGCGCGTGCACTCTGCTCTGCATCAGCCAAACGACTCGCTGCACCCTCGCTGCGAGGTGGACCCAAGTTCCCATCAGCAAAAACACGTGGGTTTGCTGTCCTGGCTCCAAGATGGTGGAATGAGCTCCCCATTGACATCAGGACGGCAGAAAGCCTGCACATCTTCCGGCGCAGACTGAAAACTCATCTCTTTCGACTCCACTTCGAGCGATAGAATTACTAACAAAGCACTTATATACTAACATAGGACTGGCTTATCTATAGCCAGCTGAGTAGCACTTGAAATGTTTGGCTCTATGATACCTGCTGTACTTATATGATTCTGTTTTTCTTCTGGGCTGTGTCTTCCTGGTCGTATGTACTTATTGTAAGTCGCTTTGGACAAAAGCGTCAGCTAAATGCAATGTAAGTAAGTAAGTTGAGAATGAGTTCTTATTTAATTTTATTTATTTGGGTCTACAACAGATGATACAAATGTTTGTGTCAGTAAATGTGTACTAACAGAGGCGGGGGTGTTTGTGAAAATAACGGGAACAGAGCTGCTGTCAGACGATCAGCTGTGCGGCGTCATCACAAACGGACGTCGCTTCACGTGACGCTCCGGAGGAAAGGACGTCCCATTGCCCTTAAAGCTAATTTCCCTGCTTCTCGTGATTTCCTTGCGTCTCTCCATGCTTCCCTGGTGGGAGGGACTAGTCATAGGGAAACGACGCAAGTGAGGGACGCAAGGAATCCATTTAACCGAAGTGAGAAGGGCCCCTGAGAGTGTGTGTGTGAGGAAGTCCGTGGATTGGTCAATTTGGACCAATCAGCGGGGGCTTAACGTAACGGCTCCGCAGACGTAACGTAACGGCTCCACGGATTGGTCCATTTGGTTCCGGGTAACGCATGACCGTATCGCGTCATAGCTCTGGGCGCGGCTACTGGCCATTCCTACGTCACAATACCCAGTAAGTAAACAATGGACAATGACGTATCTCCATGGATGTATAATAAGAACTGGATACAGCGTGGAAGGCGGGGCCTCATTCATTCCTATGAGAGCTGCTCAATGGCGCATGATGACAAAATGGCCCAACTTTTGAGAGAGTGACACGTCACAGATTACCCAGCATGCCTGCGAAGTACCCGTATGTGCGCTCATAGAGCATGCACAACTTTAACCACGCCCTCCAAAAGGCTCGTTCACATCAAGCACATCAATTTGCGTACACGTAACAGCACCGCGCGTTCTGGATTGTTCATTGTTATGATGGATTTTATATTAACGAATAACGAGGCGGCCGCAGCAGTTAGCAGCTAGCAGTTAGCAGCTAGCGGCTAGCTAGTGTAACATCCGAGCCATTAATAATTATGCTAATGTAAAATCAATCGTCATGTACTTTTATATTACGCTGATGTAACAGGATCTAGTGATGGTTTTGTTCAGCATTGCCAGCTTCACTGTTGAGCTTTATGTTGTGCCCAGCATTCTTCTCTCTATATATATACAAGTATAATTAATACAACTGTTAATTTGATTAGAGCTTTGACACATATACTGTATCTTTATTTATATATGTATAAGTATGACGACTTCCTCGAGCGACATCATATGGTATAGCTAATTAATCTGGGTCAAAACGTGTTGTGCCCACATGCAAAGGTTGTAAACTCTGGCTTATCCCTGCGTGGTATTATAGTAATAGCAAACAGCAACGTTCAACTCCTTTAATGGTATATTGCAAGTGCAATAAGAAGCTACAGGGACGTTAATCTACGTCGGTAATATTAACTTTATTTAATACAAGATTTAATCATACAGCCCATGTAGTATAATATTTACAAATGATGAATTACAGCAAACATGTGCAATATATCCATTATTACAGCTCCGTGGGCAGTAAGGTGATATGGTCCGTTGTTATTGTGCATCCATGGGTAAAGATAAACGCATGTAGTGCTGAACACGTAACATGAACGTGCCGGGCGGCGCGGCCCCGTGCGTTAGATGCGCGTTCATAATGTCGAGGGAAATATCTCTCAGAATAATGTTATTAGCACATTTTTACAACTTGAGGAACGAATGTTTTTAATAAGGGCTATACAAGTGTTCATACTGGGTAGTTTATTTAGTTTAAAAAAAATTATCCAATGATACAGACCACTCTTTCCCCATGTAAGTCAATGGGAAAAAGTGTTTCCGGGCCTGGCAACCAAACGGAAGTGTAGTACCGCCGTTTGGCCACCACGAATATTTTCATCTGAGGCCGGCGAACTTCCTGGGGGCTTGCGTATCTCCAACGAGGCGTTTTGGGTAGGTATTTTCTGTGTTAGAGTTTTACTCGCTACAGGGTGTACTTTGAGAGTTTGTGACTCTGCAGACCGTTCACATGCATAAAAACCTTCATAACACAAGGGGACGGGTAATAACCGGAAAAGCATGACATGGGACCTTTAACACTTTCTCATAAAATCACACCAAATTCATTTCAAATATAGGGCAGGTTTCCAAATTAAGTTTATCCTGTAAATGATTCCAAGCTCAGTGATATGAAATGTTTGAAGACAACAAATGATCATCTAGATGATTTGTATGAAAGCTGTCAGAAACAATATACTATATATAATAATAATAATAATAATAATAATAATAGATTTAATTTGTTAGCGCTTTTACAGGTGCTCAAAGACGCTTTACAGATATAGTGAAGGGAAAAGGAAGGAACAACAAATAAATATATAGTAAACAATCACACATTAAAAGCCAGATTGAAGAGGTGAGTTTTTGTAAGTTTTTTGAAGGTGGTGAGGTCAGTGCAGTCTCTGATGGGTTGGGGGAGTGAGTTCCAGAGGGAGGGGGCAGCGACGGAGAAGGCTCTGTCCCCCCAGGTCCGGTGATTGGTGCGGGTGGGGATGGATAGGAGGTTGGCTTCTGATGAGCGGAGGCAGCGGGAAGGGGCGTGGTGGTGCAGCAAGTCTGTGAGGTAGGGGGGGGCCTGATTGTTGAGGGCTTTGTGGGTATATATATATATATATATATATATACTACACTAGGCTCAATCAAGCAACGTTTGCCGGGTCTGAAGTGTGTGTCGTCACCAGAGTTGGGTGTAACGGAGCAAATTATGCGCAAATGTTACGTAAATATAAACCTGCGGCGGAAATCCCTCTTGTCTGTCAAAGGGAGAATCTAGTAATTCTTTATGTTAGTAAGCTAACTAGTGTGATTACTGAATTATAAAACTAACGTGTTACATTACTCCGTTACCGACAAAAGTAATATTATTATTGCAATACAGTTACAAAGTAACGCATTTTACTGTAATAATATTACTTTTGTAGCAGAGCATTTTTTATTCTAAATGTGATTGTTCTGTTGTCTTACATGATACACTACACACAAGTAAAAAACATCTTATTGATTACATTCATTTTATATACTCAGATAAGTGAGTCGAAAGTTACAACGACCACTCGATAATAATCCGTTATATTCAGTTTGTTTTGTATTTTGTCCTGTGTGTTAAAGTAAATCCTCTGTATTGTATGATCAGTCATGAACTTACCTCCGTGTATGTACCATGAACTCAAACCACCCAGTCCCAGTGACCACAGTGACCGGTATGTACCATGGACTCAAATCACCCAGTCCCAGTGACCACAGTGACCGGAGTAAACTCTAAGGATTTAAATCTCTTTGATGAAAATCTAATAAGACATAACTGTTTCGACTCCCACATTGACCCAGACTCTAATTTCTTCAGGAATCTTACCAACAACTGCTGCTACTACAGCGAAACACTTTTTAACATAGAACTCAAAGCTATTAATGGCTTTTCATTCATACACTTTAATGCCCGTAGCCTTAATGCAAATAGTGACAAAATCAAACTATATCTTCAACTCATAAATAGATCTTTTGACATCATTGCAATCTCAGAGACCTGGCAAACTGACTCAAACACTGTTGACAATCTTTTACCCGATTATGTGGCTTTTCATATGAATCGCAAACTCCAAAGAGGTGGAGGGGTTTCACTGTTTGTTAAAAACACACTTTCTGCGAGATTGGTAGAAAGTCTCTCCCTCTGCTGCAACAACCTCCTTGAATCTGTCACCGTAGACATTGAGCTAAAACGGAACAAACATATACTCGTCTCATGCATGTATAGAAAGCCTGGAAGTAATCTTGAGGAATTTAATGAACAAGTAGAAAAAATGTTCAGACCTCATAGAATTAAAAACCTTTATGTGTGTGGAGATTTCAACGTTAATTCATTAAAATACAACTCGCTCCAACAGGCGAGACACTTCATGGATATGTTTTCTTCTCTCGGGCTTCTCCCTCTAATAACCAAACTAACCAGGTTAACTAGCACTACTGAAACGTTCATTGATAACATTTTCACTAACGTCCTTGAAACGGAACATCATAGTGGGGCCCTCATCACTGATGTCAGTGATCACCTGCCAATATTCACAATTTGCGGAAAGGAACCAATAAATAACAAAGAACAAAATACATACATAACTAAGCGGACATTAAATGACAGTTCTCTAAATAAATTAAATATTAACTTAAAAAATGAAAAATGGCAAGAAGTATTTGAGATTCAAGATGTAAACAAATCCTATAATGAGTTTGTAAGGATTTTCATGCAAAACATGAACGAATGTTGTCCATATATTAAAATGAAGATTGGCAACAGGAATAATAATGACTCAAACCCCTGGTTCACTCGTGGACTGAAAAACGCTTGCTGTAAGAAAAATGCACTCTATAGGACATTTTTGAAAAGTAAAAGCACTGAAGATGAAAGTCGTTATAAATTGTTTAAAACAAATTGACTACAATCCTTAGAAACTGTGAAAAACGATACTTCTCTGAAAAATTAGAAAATGCCATAGGAGATATGAAAACCACTTGGAAGGTAATAAAAAGCATAATTAAGAAGAAAATAATTGACAACAGAAATGAATTTAAGAAATTCCAAATTGAAGGAAAAACCCCAACGGATGTTGCAAATAGCTTTAATGAGTTCTTTACTGAAAGTGGCCCCAACCTGGCGAGTAAAATCAGCCCAACTTCATCTAAAGTGGATGATCTTCTGAAAAACTGCAACCAACAGAGTATGTTCCTGAAACCAATTACAGAAAATGAACTGCTTGATATTGTTAATACTCAACACAGTAAACAGTCCAAAGATTATTTAGGACTTAGTCTGAATATTGTTAAACAAGTTGCACCAAACATTGTAGCCCCCCTAGTAAATATATGCAATAAATCGTTCCAACAAGGTATTTTTCCCAATAAAATGAAAATCGCGAAGGTGATTCCGGTTTTCAAATCTGGTGATAAATCTAGTTTTAATAATTATAGACCCATTTCTTTACTACCACACTTCTCAAACTCTTTAACAACCGTCTGGAGTCATTCCACAGCAGATGTAATATACTATGCCCCAGCCAATATGGAGTTCAGAAAAATCACTCTACTTCTTCAGCAGTAATTGAACTGGTTGAAGAAATGACCAACAACATTGAAAAAAAAATGATTACAGCTGGTATATTCATTGACTTTAAAAAGGCTTTTGATACTGTGAACCATACCATACTGCTACACAAATTAGAACATTATGGCATAAGGGGTCAAGCCAAAGAATGGGTCAAGAGTTATCTGATAAATAGGCTACAATATGTGGACATAGACGAGGCGAAATCAAACAATCTTCCTATAACATGTGGAGTCCCTCAAGGATCAATCTTAGGTCCACTGTTCCTGATTTATATTAATGACATAATCAACACCTCAGACATGTTAAAATTAATTTTGTTTGCCGATGATACCACCATTCTCTGCTCCCATCATAATCTTGGTGATCTTGTTAAAATTGTTAATGCAGAATTAGAAATACTATGTAACTGGTTTGCAGTTAATAAATGATCCCTTAATGTGGCCAAAACAAATTACATGTTATTCATTACAAAGTCTGAGAGTAGAAATGACTGTATTCTACGGATTTGCAATACTGAGATAGAGAAAGTTGGTGCATGTACATTTTTAGGACTCATTGTTGATGAAAAACTCAACTGGAAGCACCATATCAATTATGTACAAACTAAACTGTCAAAAACAATAGGTATTTTGTTTCGTACTAAGAACATTCCCGAGGAAAAAATACTCAGAACTCTTTATAACAGTCTATTTCTCCCTTACCTTTATTACTGCTCCGAAATATGGGGAAACATGTACGCAACAAATCTACAAAAAATAATAACATCTAAAAAAAAAGTATTACGAATAGTCTGTGGTGTTGGTAAATATGAACACACAACTCCCATATTTAAAAAACTCAATCTATTCAAATGTGTTGATATAGTTCAGCTTAAAACAGTACTGATTATGCACAACATGTTCCATAACAAAATGCCTACTAACATTCAAAAGCAGTTCCAAGCCACAGTCAGGAAATACCCAACCAGGCATCCTAACTGGTTGTGTAGCAAGCCCTGTAGAACAACCATCAAATCACACAGCTGATCCATAATCGGAGTTAGAGCGTGGCATGGACTTCACCCAGACCTTTCAAGTAGTCATCATCAATTGAAAACTAAAGTAAAAACAATTCTATTTGCAGATTACTCCAGCTAACACATATTGGATGTTCCCAGTATTATTTATATATGCATTTACTTTTTTCTTGCCCTAAGTTTTATTTTATTTTTTCCAGTTTTCATTAGTTTTCTTTATTTCTTTGTACTCTTTCTTTTTGACGAAATAAATGCCATTATTATATTGATGCTAATGATGATGCACGGGAGGGCTACTCCCCATAAGCTGCTTCAGCCCTCCCGCTTCTACTCATTTTGTTCATTTGTGTGTATGAATTATACGTTTTTGTTTTTGTATGATTTTAGTAGAATAAATTAAAAAAAAAATTAAAAAAAATAAGGTTACTGATTGAGATCCTTTCCGGTATCTAGTAATCATAATGGAATTCATTTTTAAAGTAGCCCTCCCAACCCTGGTCTTGCACCCTTGGTATCGAGTGAGGTCCAACAATGAACTGCTTAACATCACAGAGTCACCATGAGAGTTTTGTGTGTTATTTCTGTGTTATCCAATGCACTCCTTGAAAGGGACTTGAGACAGAAAAGCACAAGAATGTCAACGTCTCAGAGACCAAGGGACTACCAAGGGACTAAAGAAATACAAACACACACACACACACACACACACACACACACACACACACACACACACACACACACACACACACACACACACACACCAGTGTCCAAGGTTCCTGGGAAACAAATCTTAAAATCAGTGTTGTATGTTGTTTCAGAGGGTGGCAGTGGGCCATGCCTCACAGTGGGCAGTGTAACCTTCAAAGCCAGATGTCCTTTGTGTCTACATTACATGGCAGGGATGTAAATGAATGTCACCTTCTGCTGATATTACACTGAACATGCATTATTGTTCCAAGCATTCATCTTGATTAAAACCTACTGTGTGTAAAATACATTGTTTATGTGCCTTAGATGTAGTTCCTGTTCCTCAGCCCAAGCTATTATTTGGCTCCAGCACAAAGCCTACTTTAAAAAAAAATAAAGCAGATAAGCTCTAAAGTTCCACTAATGCACTGTAGAAAACTGAAAATTGTGAAAACTTTAAAGTCAATTAAACATTGACTTTAATTAAATGTAAACCTTCAATAGGTTTCACATAACTGTAGTAGGTCAGCTGAAAGCAATATTAAGGTGAACCTTTTATTTTGTATTTAACTTAATAGTATTGCTTTCAACTAACTTTACACAATTATGTATAATTTGTTAACATGAAACATTTATTTAAGTCAACGTTTAAAACATTTTCAGTGTATGTCTACACATTTCACATTATTGTGTTAGATCAAAGTAATAATATTAAGTTGACCCATTTTTCTTTATTCAAATGTGACATTATTGCTTTCAGCTAACCAGTTCTGTGAAATCTGTGGACATAATACATTTAATTCAAGTTAATGTTTCAGTGTGCATGACAAGTGGTGCAGATTTATATTAGGGAAATGTGCTCAAGAGGAAATGATGGTGTTTTACATATGGCCGTTTGCCTGTTGGTGAAACTGGCCCCAGGAAGTCTGGTGTCAGCTGGAAGGCTCATCCAAAGCCAAACCACTGCAGCACTTATATTATGAGGAAGAATCCAGCTTTGTGGTGACAGTCACAAGGTAAACATTCAAAACATTCTCTTACATAGTCAACTACCAGGAAGCGGCACTTTCCAACACAATGCAGCACTTGATCACACTGGGGAAACAAAGCTGAGGTTTTTAGCTCTTGGAAACGCCCACTGAGTCACAGAGCGATGTCATTCTAGAGAAATGACGGCAGAGTTTCATTGCACATAAAGGCCAGGGGCCTCATTTATAAAGCCTTGCATAGGATTCAGGTGAGAAGGTTGCTTACGTAGGACTAAGCAAATAAATACGCACAGACTTCCGATTTATAAAACACTGCGTACCGGCGTAGGACGTGTGTACGGCAGGTCCTACGCCTTTACAAATCACAATCAAGCTGAAATGTGGCGCAGCTTTTGCGGCCTTCACGTAACGCCCATATTTGCCTATAAATAGTCAAAGACAGTGGTGGCCGGCCCATAGGGGCGCTAGGGGCGCCGCCCCCCTTCTTCCCTCCATTTCCATAGCCCCACCAAAAATATATTCCACCAGCCGCCACTGGTCAAAGAAACGCCCCGTATTAATATTCATTTTGACTGACTGCATGAAGAAGATCGCAGGAGATGACGACAGGACAGCTAAAAAGTACATTTCACACCGTGTCAGATTGTGGTTCTTTTGGGGAGGTGGAGATAAATCATATTGTTTGGTGGATGCAGTTTGAAGCAGCATGGAGCTGCTACAAACGTATTTTATCGTCACCAAAATAAATAAATAAGAGGTCCGAAAAAAGTTAATGACAAAATACACATAACCTTCCTCAGGCAGTGTGTTTGTGCCGGGGACAGGAGACCCCCCCCCCATGATGAGAAACTGTAAGGGACCCCTGCGGAGTGGAGTCAATTCATGTTTATTTTTTTATTTGGTGGTTTGTGTCCCAGCTGTCGATCAGTTGTGCGCAGTCTCCACTGCAGCCTGTGCACCCCCCCCCCCCCCCCTCCCCGCAGCAACTCTATATCCTCCAGTTAAAGGAAATAAAACAAATGTGTTGAGTTATATCAGCTGCCAAATCTACCCAATATATGGTGTTCTTAGTTTCCATACCTCCTGTGTTTTACGAGCGACTTATCAAGTCTTGGCAAACGGCATAAAACATGATTAAACGTGATAGTATATAAAACCATGCTCGTATCTACAACCTATAGAAAAGCAACACGGCGTCAGTTTAGACGTAATTCTGTCCTCCTGCTTACCGCATCATTTATGAGAAAACATTTCATAACATTAACACAACATATTCGAGGTGGTTTTAAATAACATATCCGTATTTATTTATTTCTCCAAGTTATGTTTTTGTGTGCACTGAGGAGTCTCAAACAGGCGTTTGTTTAATCATTTTAAGATTGGCTTTAATCAATTTTTGCGATTCATTAACTCTTCATATATGATACAAGAGGTAACATTCTATTTATGGTATTATTTCCACATATTTCTCTCCATTCTTCCTTCTGCCAACGGTGTCGCAGTTTCTCGTCTCTCCCGTTTGTGTGCGTACGCATGGGTCAGAGTTTGAGTGGAGGACCGCACGTTTTCCCGTCAAGTTTGTTTTTTATAAATCACAAACATTGCGTAGAAACTGGCGTACGCCATCTTTTGAGCGTACGCACCGTTTATAAATGAGGCCCCTGGGCCCCTAGGTAACTTCCCTGCAGATTCAATTAGGTGGACGGACGTTGAAGATTCACATGGCACAGCTTTTGAACAATGAATATTGGTCCCAATAACCCTGCATGAATTTGATCAGTTTATTCCATCAGCATAGTTAACTGTATTTAATTGTGCAATTAAATGGAACAAAAAAGTAAAAATGGGCCCTTTTCTAAATGATAACAGTGAAATATACTTATATTTACAGGAGCTTTCCCCATCGTGTCTGTGCTTTGATGCAAAATGCAAGACAGTAATGACAACATATCCTTTGAGCTTTCAGTGTGTGACAGGCAGATACTGCGGATGTGACACCATGTTGTATGCCTGTTGAAATATGTGATGCAGACACAGGGGTTAACACACTGAGAAAAGACGTGTTTTACTTAGGTATATTATGTAAGACAGAACAATGTGGACTAAGAAAAGAAGAAACTAAGATATTTATATTTAGAGGAATACCTGCCTTTCATTAAAGAGGAAATATTCTGCTCATTTTAAGTTCATATTTGTATTAAGTATTATAGTGTATCAGTGTCTCTACTGTGACATGTTTCCATGCTTTAATGTTCAAAAAGCTCTTGATTTGTCTCATACTGCCTGTACTACAGCACCTCTTTTCACCCTCTGTCTGAAACCAGAGCCCCGCCCCTTAGCCTAACACGTATTGTGTTGGAGAGTTAGCCAATAGAAGCTTGAGTGTTACATATGATGACACTAGAGAGGTTTCTCCATATTCTAATTTCCCCTCCTCGTCTCCTCGGTCCTCCGGTAGTGACCCGGAAATGAATTTCAGCGCGCCATGCTGAAGAACATCTCATTTCTCTAGATGCACACCGAGGACCGAGCATCGAGGAGGTTTCATCGCATGTTTCCAGAGAGAACAGCTGTGAGGTCCGTGCAGAAAGCAGAGCAGTGTGTCAAATATATATCACTCAGTATAACTGGCCTACATTACTCTCTGTATTTGTATGCTGTAGTTTAGTAGATATCTGGGTCATTCCAGAATTGGAGGACAATTTAGACACCAACATTTTTGAAAAATGAACCTTTTATTTTATAGTATTTAGAAAAACAGATAATAAACCATCAAAAAAGTGATTTGCCCAGCTAGGCATCACATTAATATTTTCCAATGAAGAATTACCCCTGTTACTCTAATTATAGTAACAGGGTTGAAAGTATCGAAGTAATGAATATGCATTATTCTGATCATATCAGTAACAGGGCTGAGTGGGTCAGAGTGCCACACTCTTTTAAGACTGAAAAGATTGTAAAAATATGAAAAGAAAAGAGAGGACTTAGTTGTGGTCTACCCATGGCACTAGCACATGGCTTGCTGATGTCACTTCCACTGTGTCATCTGACTTACAGTTTGTTCACTTCCTGTGCCGATCTAAAAAGGTTTGGGTAACAGGGTTGAACGCATGTTGAGGGACACAGTAATTTTGCTTCTGTGCAAAATTACTGTTATCTAAAATATGTTTATGATTTAACAAATTGATTTTACCATTACAAGAGACATATATCAATAGAATAAAACCAAAAAAAGTAAAAAAAATGTTATATTTGACATGCAAGTTGGTCACCAAGAAGCGGGGACAAGAGAAAAATGCCCTTTTAGGGGATGTTCGAGAGCTATTTCATAATTTAAATAATATTTTTAAACCACTTTTTCTACAACTTTATATACATTTTGTCTCAATACAAGTATGTTTAACACAACAAGTGCATGTTTTAGCATTGTGGGCATGGATTATTAGATTGTTTATATTCTGGAATGACCCATCTACAAACAAAAAGTCGATATTTTTAGTGCTTCACATAATAAAATACACAACGGCTGTAGCCTGATTATGCTTAAGGAGCTGTAGGTTTGTGTGTGGTACAGTGTGTAGGTGTGTGTGTGTGGTACAGTGTGTAGGTGTGTGTGTGTGGTACAGTGTGTAGGTGTGTGTGTGTGTGGCACAGTGTGTAGGTGTGTGTGTGTGGTACAGTGTGTAGGTGTGTGTGTTACAGCGTGTAGGTGTGTGTGTGTGGTACAGTGTGTAGGTGTGTGTTGTACAGTGCGTAGATGCGGCGGACAGACGGGTCTCAGTTGGTTTGGTGTCCTCTGCTTACTTTTAATACTTGGAAATACAACTTTTGGCCCGTAATTTCAATTCCCCATTTCAGCGACCAGAGAGAGGGGGGGGGGGGGGATATATCCAGTCTCTGATTGTGTTACGTTAGAGTGCTCTCATACTTGTTTGATTCTAAAATTGTATATATTTATATAAATATATGTGTGTGTATATGTCCGCATCTGTAGCCTGTTATTGTCTCATTATACCGCACTGTGAATGAATCAAAGTAAATATATAAGTCGTCATGAACACATCTGTCCATCAGACAGAGGGCTGCTGTGCCTCCTGTCATCATTAATGGACGTCTCTTTAAAATGACCGCTCAGGAGAGGAGTTCTCATTTCTCTAAATGCCTGCTGGTTCCCCTCCTCTCTCCTCGGTTCCCCTCCTCTAGTCCTCCGCTCGCATCTCCTGTGTGCGGGACTAAGTCTCGAGGATAGGAGTCAAGGAGGGGACATTAGAGTATTGAGAAACCTCTTTTGTTAAAGAAGTAAACAAAGGAGTCCAATGGAGGCATTTCAGGCGGGGGGAGTGTGGGAGAAGGTAAGGGACTACAGTTACCTTTCTTTTGTATCCTGATTACATAGTCACGCTACATGTAATCCTTTACTCTCCAAGCCTGAGAGTTCACAGAGTATTATCATCTATCAACACTAAGTATCTTTAGTTATTGACTTTGCTGATGCTGTCTTAGTTAGTACTTAAGTTTTCTGTATTGTTGGTGGTCCGTTTGTGTGTTTACATCACATGTATTAAAACCTCTAGAAGCACAATCTGTGACACATAGCTGTGAAACTCCAGGTTGTGCCACACTAATCTCTTAATGCAGTCTGTTATTAGTCGAATCGTTTGCTCTAAGACGCCTCTCAGACATCTCTGACCTCAGATCAGTCAGGGCTGTTTAGTAAACCCTGCAGAAACCAGGTATGTACACATTGTCTTCCACAAAACTGCTATGAGCAACACGTCATTGTGGAAGACAAACAAAGCGTGGGATAATACAATTACACACCACTGTCATTAATAATCTCAGTGACAACCCAGATGCTTTGCCGTCGCTTGTACGACTCGCGCCTTGTCAAAGCACATTAAAGGAGCATTGTGCTGCGCCACAATGGACGCCATTGTATGTGTTTACAGCGCTGTGAAGTGAGGTCGGCTTTCCTTTTAGGCCCGCTGTGGTGCTGTTCAGGTGCGGCTGGGAGCAGGAAATATGGGCAACAGTGTCACTTGGGATTGCTGAAGTCACCGCCAAAGTGTGACTCAAACACAACAGAGAACAATGTCTGAGTGAAGGGAGGGCTGCATGTGTTGAGAAAATGCTGCTGTGAAAAGTAGAAAGGAACAGGAAGTAGGTTTATTCTCAACCATGTGATTTCATCTGATTTGGCATACATTTCATAGAATTTTAAGAACATATTATTGGCTACTGTGAAGGTCACCTGGTAGAGCCGTGGAGCGTTGCAGAGTCAGGTTATACACTGAACAAAAATATAAATGCAACACTTTTGTTTTTGCTCCCATTTTTCATGAGATGAACTCAAAGATCTAAAACATGTTCCATTCTAAGGCACACCTGTGCAATACTCATGCTGTCTAATCAGCATCTTGATATGCCACACCTGTGAGGTGGGATGGATTATCTCGGCAAAGGAGAAGTGCTCACTATCACAGATATTTTCAGATTTGTGAACAATATTTGAGAGAAATGGTTATTTTGTGTATATAGAAAATGTTTTAGATCTTTGAGTTCATCTCATGAAAAATGGGAGCAAAAACAAAAGTGTTGCATTTATATTTTAGTTCAGTGTAATATGCTGTATTCTTTAGTAATACTGAGTAAACACTACCTGATTTTAGCTTTGATTTCCCACTCCCCAGAAGTTTGGTTCAGATTGCCAACAAAAGTTATTTTATATTAACAAATACTGGGGCTCAGTCTCCGTGCGGAGGACCCAGGTTCGAATCCAGCATTGGGACCCTCTGCTGTGGTTCTCCCTGTCTGCCCCTTTTAAATCTGTATCTTCAATAGAGCCACTGGTAACCCGAATAATATTTTTAAAAGAAAATATTATTTGTTTCTACTTAACACACAAAAACTAAAATCTCCTTTTGTCTATAATACTTGAAACGACCTTGTTTTATCAGTGAATGCTGAAAACCCAGAGAGTTGTTGTGACATTTACCATCGTTTCTTTCAATCAGGCATGAAGGTGAATTTGATTTATGGCAGCACTACATGCCAGTCTCATAAAGAAGAATGTGGATCTATGGACCCTTCCTTCTGAAACCAAAACAGGATCACCAAACAGAAAAGGTAACAGCGGCTAAAATAAGGAACTTTTACCACACTGTTCATACAGGTCATAAATATCATGTGATCGATCATTTGTGAAGATAATTCATTTATATAACCAAATATATTTAATCCTTTACTTGGCATAGTTTGTTCAGACAAATCAACCTATAGTAGAGTGTTGATAATAATATGTATATGCTAATAGTTTCAATAGAAATGTTTGTTTTTAAGGTTTAATGGACATTCAATTGAAATCCAAACTACCTCTTAGCATCGGTCTAACCTGTCCCATATTGTCCCGCACACACACATTCTTTGTCCCACATGTTGCTTGTTGGCCTCTGGTCACTTCAGGCCACATACAGTGGGGCATTTGCATCCCTAATCCAAAAAGCTAATATTAAAAGAGCACTCTTAAAATAAGAGCTACACAAAAGGCGCATTCACACCGCAGTACTTTTCCCACAAAGGTTCATGCGAACTTAGTTCATGCGAACTCTTTAGTTCGCATGAACTAAGTACAGATCGCGTTCACACCGGAAAAAGTCCCTGGGGGAGGATTAGGCAAATTATGCCGCTGACTTCACTTCTTCTTCTTCTGCTTTGGGTTTACTGGCAGGCTACAAACAACTTCACGGCGTATACTGCCGCCCAAAGTCCCCGGCCGGAAGTCCCCGGAGTTGGGGACTGGCTTCAGTAGAAGCTGCTGGGACTCCCAGCAGCTTCTACTGAAGCCTTCCGAGTAAATCGCCAGAACGCCGACACCTCCTCATCTCCACCACTCCCATGTTTTATTTTGTGTTGCCATACGTTAGTCTCTCTGCGTTTCTGCGCTGGGCTAATGCTAATGCTAATAATGCTAATGCGAGGATAATAAAATGGCGGCTTCACAAAACATTTTGGGAGTTTTACGGGGCGTGGTTTGCAATCCGCCCAGCCAATCAGAAATATAGCTCTTTTCTCACAAAAGAGCCGCTCGAAAGTCCCTGCTCTCTAGCAGGGACTTTCGAGGGGGTAAAAAGGTTCTCATGAACTAATTTTAGTACCGGCTCTTTTTGGTGTGAACGCGATAAAAGAGTTCTCATGAACTAAGTTCGCATGAACCTTTGTGGGAAAAGTACCGCAGTGTGAATGCGCCTAAATCCTTTCCTAAAAGTAACCAAACATTCTCTTAAATCTTGCTATCTGAAAAACAAAACAATAACAGCTAACAGCACCTACTGTAGTTTGTTTAACAGCTGGATTTGTGTGTGCATTGTCACTTCTTGCAGCTATGGCTAGTACGGGTAGTTTATTCTTGTCTCACATTAATTAACATCCACCAGCTATAAAATAAATAATGAATCCTCAGCCACAGCGATTGTCAAGCTACAGGCATTTCTCTTTCCCTGAGTCTTCCTGTGTTCATTTGTCGGAGCAGTCATGAATGAAATCCTCACACATGCAACATGCTGCATGCGTTGGGGATGTCGTGCCACAGGACTTAATGAGTGCAGAGAAATGTGTTCAGCATCTGTGATCACTCCGGCCGGCAGAGATGCTCAGAAACCCTGCTGACAGGCCATCTGTACTTCAGGTGGAGACCAATGGCACTCCGGGTCCTCAATAATGTCCTCAAAGGTCTAAATGCTGAGATAGAAAGAGATAAACCGTGATTGAGAAAGAAAGAGACAGACAGACCTGTCCGTCTCTTTCTTTCGCGTAAATACTGGGTGTATCACGCGTTTACAAGTAATACACCCAGTATTTAACTCAACATTTATTTAGCCTTTTAAAAAGAGAAAGAATTAGCCTGAGGGTGTCTTTGAGAAAGTGCACATTGAAGATATAGTTAATCACAACCTGTTGAGAGCCATGTAAGTACTATGTAGTTTATTCTGCTGTGCATCCAAGGTGAACAGGGCATGGGGTTATGTGCTGCTCATTAATAGGACTGGTATTTGATTCTGAAGGCTGATAACGTTAGAATATGTTGTATTGGAGCGGCCTTCATCATGTGTTCAATAACTTTACATTATTTGAAATGTCCATTTCTACACTGTTGCCTTAAAGTTGTTGTTTTTACATTGCCACACCTCATGTAAACACATCATGAGGACTGACAGGTAACTTGTTGAAAGTATCGGTGATGTCATTCTGCATCATCAAAGCTACATGAACACACCTGGGCTTACCAAGCTCTTCTGACTCAGTCATGCAGCACTTCACTAACGGCTCCTACACACGGCGGCGTGCGTTGTCGCCTGCCGGCGGGGGGGGCTGAAACTCGACCAACAACCAATCACATGAATCTCCCGCCCCAGACACACAAGCATGCGGTTTGATTGGCTAGAGCTTGCACTGGCATATGATTCGATTGGCTGACGCCTCCGTCGAGGCGGCAAAAGTAGAACATTGCTCTACTTTTGCAGCGAGCACCGCGAGAGAAGCTACGCTTTGCTCCTACAATGCAGTTCGGCGAATCGTGACGTCACCACATTCAAAGTGAATCGGCAGAAGAGTTGAAGCGGCAACGCACGCCGCCGTGTGTAGGCTCCGTAAGCCTGAGTTGCGTTTCTAAATTTGGATTTGAACTGATATAGGCAGTATAGTTTAGCATGCAACTGGACCTTGTGTGCCACAAAGAGTGATGATCCAATAGGAACAGGACATCACTGTAATGCTAACTGGATTAGCATTGCTACAGTCGCTAACTGAAGGTGCGTTACCAGTGATTTCGTCTTTAGTTATGTATGCCTGGCCAAATGGCTTGAATTTCAAATGATTTCAACTTTGAGCTTGTTTACCGTTGACCTTTCAAAGCACAACCAATCAGATGACATAGGAACACAGCTTATCATGCAGTTTTCACCATAAATCTATATGCCCAACCTCACTTTGAGCAAAGAGCAAATTGCATATCATCTGAATCATCATATACTTCAGTGGAATATCAAAACAGCGGCCCGGGGTGCAAAGCGCATCAATGACAGCAACCCTCTGCCACACAAAACAACACCATTTATATAAACACCTATCATGAGGGCACCCACAGCCAAGTAACAATTACAAATGAATTAAATCGGCACGGCGACCCGCATTGAAAATGACTTAGGCCTACCTTTGATGATCAAATCACTTAAACACAAAGTCCATCCTCCTGTCCTTTTGGATGAAGCACTTGATGGCGGGGTCATGCAGCTGATCCTTTGCCACTCCAGTTTATCATTGTAACTCAATCTTGAAAATGACTCGGTTAATAATTTCGCAACGATGTCATCACTATCACTGAAGTGAGCCATCATGAACGAATTTATGCTAATCATAAATCTATCGATTATAAATCTATAGATTAGATTTACGATTAGAAAATAATAAAAGTAGGGTAGACATGTGGATATTATCCGGCTGAACAAACGTGCATTTATCTAACAGTTTTGTTTTCCACAGACCTTATTTCCAGCTATTTTCCAAAATCCTCTGGAGAAATCCCATTGCTTTCTGTCGAGGGAACCCGAGCGCAGCTTACTTCCGGGTTTTAGGACGCGTCACTGCAGCTCTTTATCATGCTCTTTATACACATGCATACACTTCACAGCAGGCGGAACTTAGCATATTGTCCGCGAGGGAAGATATGATTGGGCAATTGTACTGTCATTTGACATTACTCTCTCATTGAGTTACTATAGGGGGGGCCTCTGTGAATTGATAGCTGGACCACCAATCAGCTCCTCTCTTCTACACGGCTAAAGGAGCTTAATGTAACCCTTCACATTCAAACAGAAACTGAACAGGCAGATTCGAAGGATTTATTTCTTTGGAAATGTTATTTTAAATACAATTATGTCTGCTCATCACCTCAAGCTCAACCTTGACAAGACTGAACTGCTTTTCCTTCCGGGAAAAGATTGTCCCACTCTTGACCTGACAATCAACATTGGCACCTCTGTTGTTTCCCCGACTCAGACTGCAAGGAATCTGGGTGTGACCCTAGATAACAACCTGTCCTTCACTGCAAACATCGCTGCTACAACCCGTTGCTGCAGATACACGCTTTACAACATCAGGAGGATACGTCCCCAGCTGACCCAGAAAACAACGCAGGTTCTGGTCCAGGCTCTCGTCACCTCACGCCTAGACTATTGCAACTCCCTCCTGGCTGGTCTACCTGCATGTGCCATCCGACCTCTGCAGCTCATCCAGAATGCAGCGGCTCGTCTGGTCTTCAACCTTCCAAAATGTTCCCACACCACGCCGCTCCTCCGCTCCCTTCACTGGCTCCCGGTAACTGCTAGAATCCACTTCAAGACACTGGTACTTGCATACCATGCCGCGAATGGATCTGGCCCTTCCTACATCCAGGACATGGTTAAACTGTACACCCCAGCACGTGCACTCCGCTCTGCATCAACCAAACGGCTCGCTGCACCCTCGCTGCGAGGGGGACCCAAGTTCCCATCAGCAAAAACACGTGGGTTTGCTATCCTGGCTCCAAAATGGTGGAATGAGCTCCCCATTGACATCAGGACAGCAGAAAGCCTGCACATCTTCCGGCGCAGACTGAAAACTCATCTCTTTCGACTCCACTTCGAGCGATAGAATTACTAACAAGGCACTTATATACTAATAAAGGACTGGCTTATCTAAAGCCAGCTGAGTAGCACTTGAAATGTTTGGCTCTATGAAACCTGATGTACTTATATGATTCTGTTTTCTTCAAGGTTGTGTCTTCCTGGTCCTATGTACTTATTGTAAGTCGCTTTGGATAAAAGCGTCAGCTAAATGCAATGTAATGTAATGTAATTAAATCAAGATATTTTGGTAAAACTAATGAAACATATAACTACAAAAATATAAAAAAAAAGAAAAAAATGTCAGGGCCTAAAGGGCCCTGCCGGCTCGCCACAGTCTGAATGCAGCTTTGGTGACGCTATTTAAATGTACTTGCAAATGTATGTGTTGCCATTAAATCATTAACAAAAATATTTTAAATAAATATATCAAGAGATTTTCTATATTTTGTTATAATGATGATGACTGGCGGGCTCACATCCACCTGATATTCTGAGACGTGCTGCTACCTAAAATAAGTCCTCAGCGTTATGTATAACTAGGACTCATGTATCCACTTGCTGAAAGTCAAACATGGTTTGTTCCTCATGTCAAGTGATTGACATAACAATGGCCTCATTTTCCAAATTTCCACTGACCAGCCATAATTTCCAGGTTCCCAGCGCTCCTGCTGTCTAGGAGGCAGGAAGAGAGCTGCACATGTCATAACACAGCATCTGCCCCCCCCGCTCCAATGGCTTTATAATGATCATGGAGAGGAATCCGTTTGTTTATCCTCATGGAAACAATGTCAGTCACTGATAGAGCTCCTCATTCCCCACTAATCTGCTGGGAATGTTCACACCATTCCAGATTAAAGAGTGAGGTGCATCCAAGTGTTATTTTGTTATATAATTATATGCCAGATATTTTAATTCCAGATGTTTGATTCCAGACCGTCATTATAATAAACTCTGTACCGTGATGTCTGCCAGCTGTCTGTTCTTCAAATCTCTTCATTTTCTTCTCTGTCCTTTTCCCTTTCAAACATCAGTCCGGCCTGACACTTATCTCAAACTCCAACCTGACTCTACATCTATTCATCTCCCTGACGCTTTGACATTTCTGTCCGTCTGAAAGATAAAATAACCTCTCGAGCAGAGCAGATATTATTCTGTTCTTTCTGTGCCGTCAGGGGCAGTCTGTGTCACCGCAGCTTGATGTTTTCTGAATGTCCCTCTCCTCTCCCTCTCACCCAGTTTCAGCCATGCTGCATGCGCTCACACACTGACGCACAGAAACACACACACGGTTTTTTTCTCCTGAATCCTGGCAGCAGGTCCTCTTCATGCGAGGCCACGACAGTATTGTTCTTCTCCGCCAGTAGAATAACTTGGTGCATCCTGTGGCCTGCAGGCCGCTCTTTTATAACCTTGTTTTCTCTCTCAGGTGAAATATTTTCACACCAGCTCTGAGCCGGGGTAGATAGAGAGTGGCGGGGCGAGAGGTGACGAGTGTTTCCGGCTCTCACACGGCTCGGGCCAGAGTTGGGCCCCGCACTGCAGATAACACACTGCCAGAGGAAAACAGGTTTCATTTAAATATAAATCTACTGGAGTGTGTGTGGATGTGAGAAAATAAAAACATCAAAGGCCGATGCTGTGTTCAAGCTCACGCTGTCTGACACACAAAGGGCTGCAGCAACACTTTCTCTGCCGTTAGTTTGCCGGCTGCAAACTAACGGCAGAGAAAGTGTTGCTGCAGCCCAGCGTGAGCTTGTACACAGCATCGGCCTTTGATGCTTTTATTTTCTCACATCCACACACAGGGCTGTCAGTCGCAGTTTGCTATATGGACTTCAGAAATGTCTGCACATGCACAGATTTGAACATCCAGTGGCTGAGCTAAAACGTGTGCAGTTTGTCCACAAAAAAGTTAAGAGGAACCTAACATCCCGTTTTACATGTAGCTTGAAGAAAGCCCTTTCATAAATGTAGAACAATTTAAAAAAACGTATTTACACTTCCTGTATACAGACAGCAGAGAACGTGAGTGGAGTGAATAATCTGAAATTGAATATGCCTTTGTCAAATGGACACAAACACAACCAACCCAACTAAAAGCTGATTGAAAAAGAGTTGCATCCCTCCCATGTTAGCAGCTCTACAGTACACCGGCTCCCAGTCAAACCCAGATTTGAAATTAAAGTTCTTCTTCAAGATTCAAGATATGTATTGTCATATGCACATTAAACAGACAGTTACACCGTACAAAGACAATCTTACTTGGCTCTTCCACCCTATGGAAGTAAAATACAGGAATATAAAAATATATAAATACTTAGAAAAAAAACAAATATGTTTGGCACACGGCAACAGCAGCATAAAAGGGCACATAAGTTGCAGCAGTATATAAATAGCTGTATTGCACATGGTTCGCAGTGTATTAAATATTGCACTGCAGACAACAAGTGCACTATGCATTATTAAAGTAGGTAGTGCAAATGGTGAGTGTCAGTGTGTCTGTGTAGCACTCACAGTTCAATCAGTGTGTTTGGGGGGGGGGGGGTAGCATGTTCGTCAGCCTGATGGCCTGTGGGTAGAAACTGTTTGTCAGTCTCGTGGTCCTAGGTTTCAGACTCCTGTAGCGCCTGCCTGATGGCAGGAGAGTAAAGAGTCTGTGCTGGGGGTGTGTACTGTCCCTGATGATGTGGTGTGCTCTCCTGGTGGTGTAAACGTCCCGAAGTGAGGGGAAGGCTGCTCCTGAGATGCACTGTGCAGTTTTTAATCACACGCTGGAGTGCCTTCCTGTCCTGAGCAGTGTTCTTCTGTTTAACAAAGCACTTAAGGCTCAGGCACCATCCTACCTAAATTATTTCAGTCCCCTATGGTATCCCCATCCTAGAGTGAAGGTTTGTTCATGCTTAGAGTCTGCAAAACTAGATCAGGATGCAGAGTATATTTTATATCTTGTAATTGTATTATATTCTTATTAAATTATATATATTTTACACTGTGATTCATGTCTTCTGATCTGTGAAGGCCACTGGGACAAATGGGTTTTGTGATATCGGGCTGTATACATTTGATTTCATTTTTTTTTTTTATTTGATGTTGGCCCAGGTTGATTGATATTTAAAAACACTTAAACCTGTTGGCTTACATGGTCCCCTTAACAACCTGATAATATGTGTGCTTTTTGTTTTTCAATATATTATTTAATGTATATATATTCAAGACCTTGATATGAATCTGCAAGGTGAACAGGCTAATAGCTGACATACATTCTGGTTAATATGCGCTGCTCTGAAGGATCCACCAGGCTAACCCATTGATTTTATAAGTGTGTTCTATCAATATAACCGTCCATGTTTTTTCTTTTTAACATCGGCAGTAGTCATATTTCTGCTATGGCTCCATCTGTGTCTCTGTGCTGAACACAATGCCAGCCTGTCTTCGTATCACCTCATCACATCATTACCACCATGTTAAAGTGTGTGCATCACACAGGTGTGTTGTCTACCTGCCACATCATTTCCATACGCTGCCTGCGTTCCTGCAGGTGCATGATGGTTATGTCTGCATCTGGAGGGCAGTGTTGACTCACTGCCTGTTTATCTCTGATCCCTAATCAGCTAGCTCTGAATAATACCCAGCGATGGCAGCCGTTGATATCGACAACATCCAAAACAGAGCACACAGACAGAAGGGAAGGTCCTATTTCATAAATATCATCGGTGTGATCCGGATTTGAGTTTTTAGCAGATGTGGGAGAAGAACTCAGATCTTATACTTTATTAAAAGTAGAAATACCACAGTGTAGGAATACTCTGTTACAGGTAGAAGTCCTGCAGTCAAAATGTTACTCAAGTAGAAGTAAAAAAGTATTAGCAATACAATGTACTTAAAGTACCGAAAGTAAAAGTAGTCATTGTGCAGATTGGTCCATTTCAGAATAATATGATATGTTTTATAATGATTGATCTTTAAAGTGTTCTCAAAGCTGGTGAAGGTGCAGCTAGTTTGAATGACTTTGTATACTGCAGGGTAGCTTGTGGATTTACTCCAGGTGGAACTAAAGTCTGATTTAACACTTGATTAGATTTCACATCATTCATCCAGATCTGTAAAGTAACTAAAGGTATTAAATACATGTATAGTAGTGCAGTAAAAGTACACCAATTACCTCTGAATTGTAGTGGAGTAGTAATAAAAAAGTAGCAACAAATTAACTCAAGTAAGTACAAGTCCCTCAAAATTGTACTTATGTACAGTACTTGAGTAAATGTACTTAGTTACTTTACACCATTGGTTTGAAGAGAAAAAGTTAAATACGTTGAATTTACGCTTAAAAAACATCGTTGAGCCATTTCTCAAATCCTAATGCAACACACAGATGCTTGTCTGGCATGGAGTTGTTTTTACTTCTGTCTTCATTTCCTTTAGGCATTATTTCCCTTTGTCGACTTCATCAAAGCTGTGACCTTGTAACATTTCCTGTGTACTTACGCGAGAAGAAAACAAACTGCATAAAAATAACTCCTAATAGCTGTTGTTCCTGCTCAGTGGCGGTTCTACGGGGTGGCACGGGGTGGCAGCAGCCACCTCAGAAAAATGCCTTGCCACCCTAGTTGCCACTCCAGTTGGCAGCTTTGTTTGGAAATAAAAGTTGTGGCTCATCGGACATTTATGAGAGAAAATCTCTAATGTCCGAGTGCAAGTGAATGCAGCACAAGACGCAAGCCTTGTAACCCCTCCCCCGGCCCTGGTGCGAGCTTGGAATTATGAGTGGCGGTGATTTCATTTGAACGGGGGGACAGCGCAAAACGAGAAGCATTCCGGATCCAAGTAGACGGAAGGAATGAGGTATTTGCGGTCTACACGGACAGAGAAGAGCCTGTCAAGTTTGGCTATACTCAGCATTGAATCAAAATGCAACATAGCTTTAGATCTTAATAAGTTTGTGAGGCGTTTTGCTGATCAAGATGGTAATCGCCACATTCAGCTGTTATAGGCATGCCAACTTGACGGATGACTCGATGAGCCAGGCCCGGTTCTACGGGGGTGCATAAGGGTGCATTGCACCCTCAGTTGAGTCGTTTTGCACCCTCATTTGAAAAATGAAAAGTGAAAAATATTATTTATATATATAATATTACATATATAATAATAATAGTAGTAATGAGAAGAAGAAGAAGAAGAAGAAGAAGAAGAAGATAGTTGAAATAAAATCAATTGTAATTGTGGTTAAATAACATTGTCTGCTGCATTTATTTCGTCAATTTAAACGGTAAGTAACGTAACTATGTCAGGTGCGCGTGACCTGTGCCGCTGCGCGTTCATCATCTGCAAGGTGCTTACACAGCAGTCAATGATGGACATCAGAAAATGGTTAAAACAACCAGCCCTTATTGCCAGCAGTAACACTGCATCTACTGCAGGTAATAACAGTTCAGATCATGGGGACATTACGTTACCCGCGGCCACTGTCGTGGACACTAACGTCCTCCCGCCCGACTCGCCCACAGAGGCGGAGCAGCCGGCTTCGTTGCCCCAAACACCGCCATCCCTCAGCGGCCCGCAAGTGCCAGAGGACCTCGGCAAAACAGAGCCTGCCCAGGTATATTTAAAAAAGTACCCAACTCGTCTGTACAGTGGGGTAAGGCACTCATTTTGCAGCTGAGGGTTTCAAAACAGAGATTGGCTGGAATATTCATATAAAAAATATGCCATCTTCTGCTATGCCTGTAGACATTTCAGTTCAAGTAAGTCAGATGCCTTCACCACAACTGGCTACAACAACTGGTGCCATGCTCTTGTACGTGATAAGGGACTGGGAAGGCATGAATCAAGCAAAGAGCACATAGATCCATAGATCTCTTCATGTTGCTCTCAAAGTGCACCAGATTGATGCTTTTAACTTCAATATTTTCCCGGGGGAGCATGCCCCCGGACCCCCCAAGAGGAGGTGAGTACCCCCCTAGGGTGTTAGGTCCACTCCCCACTTATAAATATTGCACTTTACCACTGCACCCTCTCTAATCTCAGATGCACCCTGAGTCATTCTGTTCTGGAACCGGGCCTGCGATGAGCATAATAAACTGTTAAGATGATGACCTTACATGTGTAAATATATGTTTCAAGTGCTGAGAAAGTCAAATAAGACGGTGTGTAAAACTACACTGCCCAGCCAACAGAAAGTAACCACTTTGATTTAACTAGGCCAGTAGGAAAGGGCTTTCCACTGGATAATAACTGCAGCAATGTTTATGTTTTAGCTGAATACACGTTTTTAAACCCTAACTGATGCAGTTAGTCACTTCTTTAATGTTTGTTCTTTCTGATGTAAAGTCAAGGTTGTAACTGTTTGCAGTAAAGTTGTGGAGCGCTGAACTGTTCTTTTGATTCTTTTGATATATGGTCGTAATTACTTGTCTTTCAAATTTGAAGTAGGGTGAGCAAGCATCTTGAGGAACATTCATCATTAACTCCTCCAAAAAATATAGTTTATTCAATAATAAATGAATATATGAATCATAACAGTGATTGACAGCTGATAGGAATAATATGATTGTTAATATTATCATATTCATTCAGTCAAACATAGATGAGACAGTTAATTAATGTACTTATTGCAGCAGTCTTCATATATTTGGTACCCCTGCTGGTCTAAGAGTGAAACAAACTCATTAAGTTATTGTTCAGTTAAAATGCATGCCATTATGTCTGCCACCTTATATATTTCTGTTTAAGGCTTTACTGATGTAAAGCCTAATGTTATTCAGTTAAAATATCAATATTGTGGCTTTCCAAGTTAACATTGATTGATATGACTGCGATTAAATCAGCATATACTTCTGCCAGGGGATGCCACCCCTCAAAATCTCCTGCCACCCTCTTGCCACCCCATGAATATTTGTCTAGATCCGCCCCTGTTCCTGCTTATTACCTGATGTTATGGCGTGTTATTGCAGCGCTGTGTGTGGATGACAGCTCTTCTGTAGGTCTCTGCGCTGCATGCTGCTCCCTGATCAGTCTCAATAAATCACAGCGCAGACACTTTGAAATACAGCCGACAGGCCCAGATTAAAAGGGAGGGAGGGGGGGGGGGCTTTTCACGCACAACTCAGTTAGTGCATAGCATAGGAAGAGAGCTTGACACCTAAATTACCTACAAAGCAGTGCAGATTAATAATTAATTCTTGTGCAAGCCACGGCATGCACCTCTTGACACACAGAGAGACGGAGCTACATGCACACACGCACACACACACACACACACACACACACACACACACACACACACACACACACACACACAGTATTCAGGCTGTGTTAAATGGTATGACTTCCTTGAAAACACTTGTCATACTGCTGGAGTTTGACTGTGGCGTGATTGCAGAAGGAAGCAGCCCTCTAATCACAAATATCTTAATCACTTGCTGTTTGACTTTGACTCAAGTACATTACAGAAACAGAAATGACTGGTGTAGCTGCATTGATGGAGCTGTGTTTGATACACTAGATCACACAAAGGCTAGGTAAGGCTAAGGCAAACACAGGCGTATTAAACACACACATATGGTTCAATATCTTATCTGGAAAGTCAAGTGGGTTAGTCATTTTATTCTGTTGAATATTTGTTCATCCCCGGAACAAATTCATTATATGCAGAAACACTGCACCCTCCCATTATGTTTCCTCTTCCTCAAATGTATATTACTTTTTATGATATGGGATTTAGGAAGGTGTCAACCACCTTCTTTTATAAAATAAATGAAAATGAAAACACGGTAAAGCACAGAATTAAGTTTAAGGAAAGTGATTGAGAAAGAAAGAAAGGTCAATGGGACCTGAGGCCAGAATGCAGTTTATTGTGTACAATTCAATATGCTATTATGACATGGTTTGGTTAAGATGGAGTAGGTTAAAAGTCCTGTGCCTCTCATACATTCCCGGCACCAGAGCAAATCTGCAGACAAGGTATGTGATTTGTGCAGTGGCACCAGTGGCGTTTCTAGACCAATTTGACTGGGGGGGCCACTGGGGGGCCAGTTATTTCCTGAGGGGGGCACAATAAATGCAGGACGAAAAAGAGAACTAGACAGTATGAAGTAATTGCGCATAAGAAAACAATGCAATACAGTTATTGGTATTTGTTTCAGTACACTTATTTATTTCAGATAGATCTTATAGTTATTGCTGTTAGCTTCAGCTTAAGTTATAGTGCAATGTTTGCACTAACACCATATTTATATAAAAATAAAGGCAATGAACAGTTACATCTCTACTTTACATAAGGGTGTCTGCACAATCTCACATTACAGCAACAAAATCCTGCGGTTTTTGGCAAACCGAGTACCAGAAAATATACATTTTAAAAAAAAAAGAAAAAAAAAGACCTTTCATTGTTAGGGGGGCCACAGGGGGGTCAGAGGTCAGTGTTAGGGGGGCACTGGCCCTCCCTGCCCCCCCTTAGAACCGCCCCTGAGTGGCACAGACTAAATACCATTAAAACAGCATGGCCAACAGCATTGCACAAAGACGCATACCGCTTGCAAATACGCAAAAATAAACAGCTTAATCACAAGTAAAATCATAACAAAAACTACGCCCGTAAAATATGCACGGTTTATGCCACAATATGATAGCAACAAGTAGTCAAGATAGTCTGATTAGCTTCGGTTGCTATGCTAACATCACCTGTAGAATGCCAGAGAAACTTCCATAACAGCTTTCAGACTAAAACACATTCACTCATGGGGATGGGGATAATTATCAGCTGCTTGAGTGACAGTCAGACAGTGAAAACTGTACAGCGGCCGCTGCCGCGAGTTAACAGTAGAATAAACTCCGGTAGACGAGCAGCGCTGTAGCGGGCAGTAATGCAGCTGAACCACATTAATAAACAATGCACAACGGCACTCTGGAGAAAGGTATAAGGTTGGAGAAGTAGTTATTTAATTTAATCTGGCTTTGTATGAATAAAAACTACCAGACACAGTCCTCTATTGATGTTGTTGTGAGCGGTGTTGCGGAGAAAATCAGCGACGTAAAACGCTATGTGGGTCATAAGAAGGCACGTAAATGGTTACGTCATGACGCAAACAAAGACGATATTTTTGACCAGGAAGTGTTTAGAAACTGTATGTTTGGGTTTTATAAGAGAACATATTTCAGAAACTCACTCGATTTTTTTGTTGGCAAATGGATGTCTAGTAATCCTCCCCACCACAGATGAAGAGGCGCTCATTCGTTCTCCTCAGGGAACTCCTCACTCCTTTCCTCATCTGGGAATGACTCCATGCCACACTGTCCCTTTAAGTCTGTGTGTGTGTGTGTGTGTGTGTGTGTGTGTGTTTGTGTGTGGTGTGTGTGTGTGTGTGTGTGTGTGTGTGTGTGTGTGTGTGTGTGTGTGTGTGTGTGTGTGTGTGTGTGTGTGTGTGTGTGTGTGTGTAGGTGTGTGTGTGTGTGTGTGTGTGTGTGTGTGTGTGTGTGTGTGTGTGTGTGTGTGTGTGTGTGTGTGTGTGTGTGTGTGTGTGTGTGTGTGTGTGTGTGTGTGTGTGTGTGTGTGTGGTGTGTGTGTGTGTGTGTGTGTGTGTGTGTGTGTGTGTGTGTGTGTGTGTGTGTGTGTGTGTGTGTGTGTGTGTGTGTGTGTGTGTGTGTGTTGTGTGTGTGTGTGTGTTGTGGGTGGGTTAGGGTGTGCTTAATCTGTTGCATCTGGTTAACCACCTATGATTTGTCCTTTTGTATTTCACTCATTGGAAAGTATACATATATTATTATGATCAAGGAGAGATTTGTTGTTTGGACCTTTCAGCACTATTTTTTATAACTCTCATTACTGTGAGTGGTTAGACGCTACAGAGAGGACTCCCATCTGTGCATTTGTTTGTAAATTCAAAGAGATAATTAGTTATAGATTGTTGTTCTGTTACTGTGAAATATAAACAAATGTGTCTGTAAAGTCTCATAATTTTACTTTGACTTGATGTCATTAAAGACAAAGCAGCAGAGTCACATGTTGTTGGTGGTGTCAGGTTGTTAACAAGTGCTGTCAAGCTGACTTGTTTGTTTGGGAGGCTCAGAAGCAGACACCTACAACATGTGAGCTATCAGTCAGCGCTAACTGCTGGAGTGGTGGGGTGGGGGGGGCTCCCTTCCTCTGATTAGATCTGAAGGAGGGACACAGAGACAAAGACACATGAGACAGTTTGTCAACCTGTGTTTAATCCTCATCTGCCCCGAGGGAACCAAACGGCAGACAAAAGAGAAGATGGTTTCAGTCAAAACAACAAGCGTCACCACCGTCTGGACACACTTCCTGTTTGAAACCGTGTCATCACATAAGCTTAGACAGGTACACAGTCTTCAGTGTAGGCAGACAAAATGTCAGATAATACTTTAGTTGTCACCAAATGCCTGCAAAACTAATGACATTCCCATCAGCCTCTGCAGTACATTGTTTTAGAGCTAATTCGCTTATGTTAGCATGTTAGGCTAACCTAGATGGCGAACATGGTAAACAGCTAAACAGTTTCTAATTTTCTGATCATTGAACTATAATATTCTTATTCTAAATAGCATAAATTCAGATTAAGACATGAAAGTTGTTTTTTAAAATATATTTTAGGAGTATTCTTTGTATAATCAGTGCATTCGGAATATGCGTTGCAGTTTTTTTACTGAAAATTGAGACACAAAACGTCTTGCCTGTTTACAGCCAGGTATGTGCGTCATTACCATCTAAACAATGATCAAGGCTAAGGTAGAGATGCATGGTCAATAGACAAGCCTACACTTCTAGTCTGAAGTAGAAACACATCTACTACCATGATAAAAGACTTTGACCTTGCTAAAGCAGCCTCCCTTCTAAAATGTTGGCCATATCCAAATACCTGTCAAACTAATCTGGAGAACTAACACATTCAAAAAACCTCATTTTAAATGTATGCATGCACAGCTTCATGAACATAGGAATACTAATATGTTTCATTAGTCATGTAAACAGCTTTTTAAGAATATTGTAAGTATACCGTTACAAGACCTAGCATTTTTTCCACTTCCTCTTACCTTGTCCTTAAATCAATGTTTTTTTGAATACTAAACTCATGAAGCTAAGGACTAAACAACATCACAACGACAATTGTCCACATTCAGCTTGCAAGCAGCAATGTGACCGTCATGTTGTTCATTTCCGGCAGTGGCTCAGTCAGTAGGGGCTTGGACAGTGAGCCGTAGGGTCGCCGGTTCAAGTCCCTGACCAGACCTAAATATGGAGTGTGGACTGCTACTTGGAGAGGTCCCAGTTCACCTCCTGGGCCCTGCTGTGGTGCCCTTGAGCAAGGTACCGGACACCCCCCTTCCCCTACCACTCCCATTGCTCCCCGGGCGCTGTACAATAGCTGCCCACTGCTCCTAGTACTAGACTCCTGATACTAGGATGGGTTAAAAGCAGAGAACACATGTCACTGTGTGCTGTGTGCTCTGCATGTGTGACCATTAAAGAGGGGTTCATTCCTCCAATTCTATCTTCTATTTATAGCATTAAGTTACCTTTTTCTTTCTGTTGATTACGTTTACAAATTGTTGCTAATATGTGAAGTATCATAAACAATTATTGGCCAAAAAGCTTATTTTCTACTGGAATCCAATAGGGAAATCCCATTACATGTTGTCGAGGGACCCCTTGCGACGCTAAAATACGTCATCACTGCAACACAAACGAAAATCCCAAAACTGGTGATACAATGTGATACAATAACCTGTGTCCTTCTGAAAAGTTTTACTAGGTCACGTCTGACTGACTGATAGGTAATAAGGAGGACGACAGGCAGCTTTATTCAAGAACACACTGGAAATAGCTCTGATACCTGTGGAGATTCGGTGAGTTAATATGTTTCAAATCTTTGGAGATGTGTTTTCTATGAATAGTCCCCCACATGTAGACACATCAGGCTGCAGCAGGACTAATTAATTATGCAAACGCACATAGTGGAGTAGGGGATGGATGATCATTGGCTTCAATTGAGGTTAATGAAGAGAAACTTGTCAAATCATAATGACAGATGTGTGATTGGAGAGCTGTTACCTGGTGAATGTCCTCGGATAGCAGGTCCATTAAAACACTGGAGAGGAGGGTGAAGGTGATGGTTGGAGAGAAGGTGAGGCGGAGAAAATAACAGATTCCAGAGAATGGAGGACTGTGAGGTGACCGGATCAAATATGGAGACAGAGGAGTAAAGGAAAACAAAAAACGATTACACGATGTGTTTGTTGGCAGAGAGTGAGAGAAAAGAGAAATCAGCACAGCTTGAAAAATCTTTTAAAGGTGTAATTTTCTTGACTCATATTATTGGGGGGAAAAAAGGTGACTATGATGTTCCGCTGCAAAGGTTGGCTCCTTTTCTACAAGATAAGAGTCCCTTTTCTCACATTTTGATTTTACCGGCGTCCGTTTTTATTATAATTTAACTTTAAGTAGCACCCATGAAATTGTTATCAGCCTTTTTCATTACACAAAGAACACAAGTCTGCACACCCCTGAAGGTTTTGACAAGCTTCAAGTTGTTTGAAAAGCCTAACAAAGGGAGGGAATGGGGGATTTTTTTTCTTCTCCGTTTTCCTCCGAGACTAAACACCAGCAAACTACCGAGTGGGTTTCGAGACAAACCAAGCCCTGCTGTCTGCCTCACTCCCCCTAATTCACACAAAGACCGCATATTCTCGCACACACCGACTTTAATCTCCCAAGACGTTAACTTGGGGGCATTTTACTTTCATGAGTCCCTGCAGCTACTGAATCAGCCCCGCCCAGCTAATTTGTACAGATAACAGTGTCAAAGCCGCTTTTATATATTTGCTCTACCTCAGAAAGAGTGCAGAGATATGCAAACTGCAAGGTTGGGAGTGTGGGCATGTACATGTCACTGGATGGGGAACAGATCACAGTCAAACCGCCTCTTTCTTACCCATAAAGAGTTTCACTGAGTGCAAAGCCGTAGTCTCACACACACACATCACCTTGTAAACATGTGTGTTTATGGTATTTGTGTTGGGCTTCCAGGGCTTCTGGAACACGCAGCTGTGATTGTGTGTGTGCCCAGAGGAAGGCATGACTCACAGTGTTTACCGCTGTCACACTGACGGGGTTCGGACCCGCGGCAAGCTTCGGAGAGGTTGGTTGAAACATCTGAAACTTTTACCATCCATTGCTCACGCAGGCCAAACATTTAGTCATAATATCTTACTTTAATTAGGACAATTACATCCTAAGGGAGTTCAGGCTATTAAGAACTTGTTCAAATGGACATCATTCCACTAGACAGATTAAGTTTACTGTATGAAACATTTCCATTGTATTGTTGTATTATATCTTTAATGAAGTAGGACCATGCATAACAATACATTTGTCTCAAAAAGTGAAGAGATACTATATGACAGATTATAGCTCCGAGTGCCCATCACACTAACAATTACAAAATCAATCAAAGTACAGATGTATAAAATATTGAATACTCGTACATTTGTCAATTTAACAATAACTTTACAATTCCCTTATTAACATCTCAGATTACAGTACTATTCATTGGTTTCCCAATATTCTATCCCAATCATTTCTGTAACTGTATCCGAATACTTACATGCAAATGACAGATGGGCAGTGAGGGCTCATTTCATTTAACAGCTTTAAGAAGATTAGTCACAACACATGTGTCTCCAGACAATATGTGGTGACATTGGGTCAGAACAATACCGTCTTCATGATTCATTATTTTCAGGTTTTATGTAGAGAAAAAAATGCATCTGAGGAGATCATTTAAATGAATAATAATCATTTTAGAGTGCTGTTAGTTGAGCAAAATATACACTTTTGTGGAAACATTTGAGAGGAAACAGCGAGCAAACATTATCGATGTTGACAATTACTTCTTTAAGTATGTATATGAACTTTAAATTATTTCAATTAACAAGCAGTTGTCTCCTTTCATTTAAGAAAAGCTCCTTTGCTTTAAAGGTGGGGTATAAGTTTGAGAAACCGGCTCGAGATACACTTGTTGTTATATTCCATGGAATGCTCTTAACATCCCGATAGCAAGGAATATCTGAAGTGCTTTGAGAAAAAATCCATTAAAAAAGGTCATCTGTAGAACCCGTGGTACTGTAAAAAGCACGACCAATCATCTGAGCCAGCCCGGCTAAAATAACTGGATGGCCTACCTGCCTGTCAGCCTTCCATCTGTGCACAAACTTATCTCGTGCCCTCATTGGTCATGTGCGCGTTCGTGTGTGTTGGAGGAGGGGCTCTGTAAGAAATCTGCCATTTCCTCTTAGCACTTCCTCATAGCACTTAAGATATTCATTGCAATCGGATGTTAAGAGCATTCCATGGAATATAACAAAAAGTGTATCTCGAGCCGGTTTCTCAAACTTACCTACCCCACCTTTAAGTGTATTAAAATGCGGCACTCTGGCTCCATAAGCATTTTATTTTATTCCGATGATATTTCGCCTTGAGGTCTTCTTCTTATATTAAAATCATGTCATGACACGCTGTTAGACAGTATTAAATATTGAGTTGATATGGAAGATATATAGCCCTGTGGGTTAAGCTGCATACGCAATATGCTCGATGTTAGGTTGGGCACAGAGCCTTTTGTTATACAGCTACAGTATAACAGGGTTGCCAACTCTCACGCCTCTGGCGTGTGACACACGCTTTCACTCTCAATCTCACGCTCTCACGCTGCCCAAACTATTCTCACGCCAAAAACAAGAATACCGAAGACTAGAAACGGTTTTGAAAACTTTTGTCAGGTAGTGATCGTCTTCTCAATAGAACATCTTTGATAATGTCTTCTGGCCAATCAGAATCAAGATAACGGCGTGGTGTTGTTGCAGGAAGTCCCCACGGAGAATACTTTTGCTGTAGTACATCTCTATACGTCGATACAACATTACGTGTTGATAGAAATCAACACGTTTGATGATTGATAGGTGTGTGGGCTGTCTTTCATTTTGACACACAGAACAATGGGGGCTATCCACCCTTATCCACAATGTAAAGTAATTCACAGCCTCTTCCCTCTTCTCTCTGTGAGGAGCAGCAGGTTCAGCTTTCAGAACAAAGTAACAAAAAACTAAAATGGCATTCATTTTTTTAAATATGTCGTGTAGTAATAGATTTATTTATTTTTCTTCTCCAGAGAGTACCAGAATGTGTATTTTACGTTAGTATTTCAAACAAATCTCCTAGGGGAGATTCCCCCCAGACCCCCCTGCAGGGGTTGGGCTTTCAGCATGTCAACTCTTTCACCTGTGGGTAAGTTGCAGGATTGGCTCCAGGTCGCCCTTTTTATTTACTACAAGATAAATGTGCCTTTTTATTTCATACAGTTCAATTTGGATTGAGATAGGGAAATAATCTAAACCTCACGCGTGGCGTTTCACTGTCAATGGGAGTGTGTATGTAATTACATTGCAAATACTGACTTCACCCCACCACTGTATGGGTTAGCCCTACCATAGATTACCCAACAAAAATACTCTCTGACAACTGCCGACCGGTATTGCGCAAGCGCAGATCTAAGATCCAGTAGAAATTATAAAAAAGTAAAAGTCTGCTGCTTATTGTTCTACTAGGCCAAAATAGAGTGTGTTAATTAATATATTTAGCAGTTTGGAGTAAGTCTGTAGATTTGTTTGTGTGTGTGTTTCATGTATAGGCCTCTCACGAGAATTAATTATTGCGATAAACGATAATATTGTCGGCACCGTTGTATGACCATTTTAGACCTCTGACATAATGATAATATATAATAATAATTGAAGTACATCCTTTCGAACTGCTAGTCACATCCTCATGTAAATGGCAATTTATCGAGTTCATTTTTATTTATCGTACGATAAGTCAATTCATTGCTTATCAGGCACACAATAAAACAGTGGAAACAAACATGTGTTTGACTTTCATTAGTGAATGAAACTTTGTGCCCTTTATAGTCTGTGTCCAATTTTGTGTATTTGTATATATTGTATATATCCTATATCCTATATATATGCTATGGTCCCGCTGCTGACACGATAGCAGTCATTTAGTGCGCATATGTGTAATTAAACCCATGATATCAAAATCTCACTCCAGCCAGGTACCCAAAGTTGGCAACCCTGGTATAAGTTAGTGTCAATGGTTTCCTACCATGCTAGCTTGCAGCGCTACATACAGCTGGCATCTGATTGGTTGTGGGCCAAAGGAAAATGTCAGCGGTAAACATGGTCAATGCTGAAATATTTTTACTTTGAACTCAGCGCTCTGCAAGAATTCTGAGCTGCTTGGGAAGCTAGGGTGAGGCCTTGACACGTTCTCTCTTAGCAACATCAGCACAGCCATTTTGACACAACATAATGCTGTTTTCAGAATTTGTAGTAAATTGAAAACCTAAAAAAGGAAAATCTAATTTCAGAGTCAAACAGAAACTTTTTTAGGGTGTTAATAAATACAGAGATTTCAGTTTGGCGTTTACAAGTGTTGATTGGAGACGCTCCGAAAGCTGTTGTAGCTGGCAGCTTTTCAAAACTCATTTTACTTCGAGGTGTGTCAACTCATGAGAAGTCATTTTTATGACTCCTCAGATCAGATAACACTTTGTTCATTACTTTAATCATGTGAGGAACATGCTGTCGTTTGGAAATCAAAGAGTCAGAAGTGAGAATACTCGATGTTACAGCAGGTCGAAGGCCGAGGTCTACCACATAATGATGGTGGGAAAAGGTAAACAAAAAAAAGGCAATGTTGGCGAAAAGATACGTGTTTCTGTAATATGTGCAACACTTAAATAACATATCTCAATACAAAAAGACATATTGTTGCGAGTTTAGATATCCAGCAGTATATAAAAAGCTTGCAGGTGGACTTTTATATTGGATTTTATTTATTTTTTTTATAATTCATTTTGTATGCACCAGAATACTTTTGTTTAAAGCCGTAAGATAAATGACGTTATTTCACTGGAATTCATGTATTATTGCACAGGTAAGCTTGTTATTCAGGCACAAGAGAAAGAGGCAATGTTCATGAAACAAGCACTAAGGACAATGCTTGTTGAAGATAATACAGTGTTAGCAAACTCACAACTGATGAACACACACACAGCGTCCAATGATCCATTCACACGCTACATTATTGCTTTTATCACAATAAAGAACCATAGAGTGTTTATCCAAGAGTGTAGATATTGGTACAGTCAATGCAAGACTGCTCTCACATTATCTCAGCGTCGTTTAAATTCTTCCTCTCCTCCGCTGCAGCACAATGCCTCATTGTTCCCTCTTCATAACCGAGATTAAAGAACGCTTTAAGTGGATCCAGAATTGCCGGGGGCCGGGGGGGTAAACCCATCTTTGGTTAAAATCATTGTTTTCATGTAATTAATAGAAAATGAGGTAAGCCTTTTCAATAAAGGAGTGAAGGACAGATAACATGGAGCGGGACACAAGATGCTTTTGTTCCGCGGCTGTTCACCGTCTTACAGGTACGTGAGCATTACGCATGGGGGCGAGGGGGCAGTGTTAACACAGCTGTGCAGATAACATTCAGCGACACTGGAGTGGAAAGAGAGGAGCTGTCAGGGAGAGAGCAGCCAACCACCAGCCCAGAAAGCCGGGCCGCTGATACGGACACAGTCCTGACCGTGAATGGATGCAAAGATGAAATACATGGCTGTGACTTCTATGTGTGGGGGATTTAGAAACAGTGTTCTCTGAATGAGTGGGGCTTAAAACACTGAGGTCAACGTTTCTGTTTTTCAGTGTTCACGTCATTCAATCTTTCAACATGACACAAAATTGCACTTCCTCCAAAAATAATAATATAACCAACATGAAAAAAAGAAAAAAAGAAATGTTCATACATAAAAATATATTTGAAAAACTGATAATAAATACATGAGTTAAAGAACAAAAAAGAAAATGGTAATCATCAAATAATATTGCATCCCCACTCACACTTGCAAAACAAACAATCTTCTGAAATTGTTCAAATAATATTTCATTAACATTTTCCATTTAAGGTGCTTCCTTATTGTTCCAGTTTTACAGGATGAGCTTCTTAAAAAAGTATGAATTATTGTTGTTGCCATCCAGTTGGGTATCTATGTCTGAATCGTTTGACTTCTATCCATGTTGCTACTGTAGATTGGCAGACAATATATACTTACATATCTTATCTTGGTTGTGACACGAGGTTGAGAATTGTGTTTTTTTAGGGACTTTCCACACGGCATTCAAAACACACACAGAGCAACCAGAAAGACAAGAATGCTCTCACGTCAGCACACGCCTTGATGTTCAAAGGCACATTTGACTGCAAGTGTAAAATGATTGCTCCTCAGTTTGAACCAATTATGGTGTGCATGATTGAAGCCATAAGAATCCCGGCGCTAACCCCAGGGGCATTTCTCCCTTTTTCTTTCTCATGACTGCACTGTGAGAGCACAGCCTTCCTGTCTTTGTCTAGATTGAACTCGTAAAAGGTAATCCTCACTTTGCCTTGCAAACAAGCGTATCAAGGGGCCACGAGAACACAATAACTCCTACTTCCATGTACATGCTGTTTATCCCCGTTTCTTGCTCATCACAAGATGTATCAATAAGTAAACATCGTGCCCCCGAAGAAACGTGTTTGGAGCCGTGCTTTATCCTCATTAGCTCTCATTTAACTTGCATACAAACAGTCTGCTGTACGGGCAAAGCAATTAGGCTCAGTTCAACACGGGGTCAGAGAGGAGAGTAATGCAGGGGCTGATGGGAAAATAACCTTTCTTGCTAGTGCTACCTTCAGGTGCTAGAACACAATGTGTTTTCTTGAACCCAGACATTACTTTCCAATAAAGAAGCAGTTGGACATTGTCTTCATTAAGACTGAGTACCAACTACTGCTAGGTCCTAATGGATGTTTAGCTTTCAAAAGGAAAAACATAATAAGAAATGCACCGATGACAATGAAGGAGTTTAAAGTTGAATGTGGCTTTTTTATTGGCAGGTTTAGCCTGAAAGAATGCTTTGAGAAATCCTGCAATGTGGTTCTGATTGACATATGAAGAGAAATGTAACACTAGCTGTATTAAGACACCAGGGCTTTTTTACAAAGTGTTATTTTGTGTACATTTGACCACCTACTTAGCATTCTTTCACTTTTTATATTCCTTAGCTCAATATTTAGTGAGCTAGCATGGAGCTTGACCTTTACCCTCCTGTTTGTCAAATGTAAAAATAATGCTTCTGGCATTAGAAAGTAGATATTTCCCATGTTTTGATTTTTCCACAATTTGCTCTGACTGAATTTTCCTCTCTGTTAACCCGCTCCACACATCCGATCACTTCTTCCTTTCATTCTCTCTACCCCTTTCCAGACATAACAAAATAATCTCTTCTCAGCCTGCACCTGTCCGCCGTAACCTTCGTTCCCTCTCCCCCTCTACCTTTGCCTCATCGGTGCTCTCAGCCCTCCCTTCCTCTGATTCGTTTCAACTCCTGCCTCCAAACTCTGCTGCAGAAACTCTCCTCTCTACTCTCTCATCCTCTCTGGACTCTCTCTGTCCTCTCACATCTCGGCAGGCTCGTCAGTCCCCCCCTGCTCCCTGGCTAAATGACGCACTGCGTGCTAATAGAACCGTCCTTCGGGCAGCAGAGCGGAAATGGTGGAAATCCAGACACCGTGACGACCTCCTAACCTATCAGGCTCTCCTCTCCTCTTTCTCTGCCTCGATCTCTCAGGCAAAGAGCACTTTCTTTCAAGATAAGATCCAATCTTCCTATTCCAATCCCAAAAAACTATTTTCCATCTTCTCCACCCTCTTGGACCCTCCCAAAGCCCCTCCCCCCTCCTCACTTCTGTCAAGCGACTTTGTTAACCACTTCGAAAAAAGGTTGATGATATTCGCTCTTCTTTTTCTGACTCACCTTTACTGACCGCTGGGTCACCAGACCCTCCTTTCAACCACTCACTAACCTCCTTTTCCCCTCTCTCTCCAAGTGAGGTTCTTACCCTCATTACCTCTGCCCGCCCTACCACCTGTCCTCTGGACCCCATCCCTTCAAACCTCCTTCAGACTATCGCTCCTGAAATTCTACCGTTTCTCACCCATTTCATCAACACTTCTCTAACTTCTGGTCACTTTCCAAACAGTCTCAAGGAGGCGAGAGTAAACCCTCTCCTAAAGAAACCCACTCTCAACCCGTCCGATGTTATAAAACTACAGGCCTGTCTCTCTCCTCCCCGTTCCTGTCTAAAACACTTGAACGCAGCTGTCTTAAACAACTCTCCTGTTATCTCCACCAGAACAACCTCCTGGATCCGCACCAGTCTGGGTTCAAGGCAGGTCACTCCACAGAAAACGGCCCCTCCTTGCTGTCACTGAGGAAACTGCACACTGCTAAAGCTGCATCCCTCTCCTCTGTCATCATCATGTTGGACCTGTCAGCTGCATTCGACACGGTGAACCATCAGATCCTCCTTCGCACTCTCCAAGAACTTGGAGTTTCAGGCTCTGCACTCTCCCTCCTCGCCTCATACCTCAAAGACCGTACCTACAGGGTAACTTGGAGAGGGTCTGAGTCTGACCCTTGTCAATTAACTACAGGGGTCCCTCAGGGCTCTGTTCTTGGTCCCCTCCTTTTCTCTCTGTACACAAACTCGCTCGGATCGGTCATTAGCCCGCATGGTTTTTCTTACCACTGCTATGCTGACGACACCCAATTGATTCTGTCCTTTCCCCGCTCAGAGACCCAGGTCGTCGCACGCATCTCTGCTTGTCTAGCTGACATCTCTCAGTGGATGTCTGCTCATCACCTCAAGCTCAACCTTGACAAGACTGAACTGCTTTTCCTTCCGGGAAAAGATTGTCCTACTCTTGACCTGACGATCAACATCGGCACCTCTGTTGTTTCCCCCCGACTCTGACCGCAAGGAATCTGGGTGTGACCCTGGATAACAACCTCTCCTTCACTGCAAACATCGCTGCTACAACTCGTTGCTGCAGATATACGCTGTACAACATCAGGAAGATTCGTCCCCAGCTGACCCAGAAAGCCACCCAGGTTCTGGTCCAGGCTCTCGTCATCTCACGCCTAGACTATTGCAACTCCCTCCTGGCTGGTCTACCTGCATGTGCCATCCGACCTCTTCAGCTCATCCAGAATGCAGCGGCTCGTCTGGTCTTCAACCTTCCAAAATGTTCCCACACCACTCCGCTCCTTCGCTCCCTTCACTGGCTCCCGGTAACTGCTAGAATCCACTTCAAGACACTAGTACTTGCATACCATGCTGCGAATGGATCTGGCCCTTCCTACATCCAGGACATGGTTAAACTGTACACCCCAGCGCGTGCACTCCGCTCGGCATCAGCCAAACGACTCGCTGCACCCTCGCTGTGAGGTGGACCCAAGTTCCCATCAGCAAAAACACGTGGGTTTGCTATCCTGGCTCCAAGATGGTGGAATGAGCTCCCCATTGACATCAGGACGGCAGAAAGCCTGCACATCTTCCGGCGCAGACTGAAAACTCATCTCTTTAAATTCCACTTCGAGCGACAGAATTACTATCAAAGCACTTATATACTAACATAGGACTGGCTTATCTATAGCCAGCTGACAAAGCACTTATATACTAACATAGGACTGGCCTATCTATAGCCAGCTGAGTAGCACTTGAAATGTGTGGCTCTATGATACCTGTTGTACTTATATGATTCTGTTTTTCTTCTGGGCTGTGTCTTCCTGGTCGTATGTACTTATTGTAAGTCGCTTTGGACAAAAGCGTCTGCTAAATGCAATGTAATGTAATGTAATGTAATGTAATGCTTAGTTAAGTGTCTACTTGTTGTTTGGAATGTTGCCTTTACTGGCCCAAAAAGACTTCCCCCCCCCCTAAGCATTACATGCATGTTGGTGTGTCACAATCACCCCAATATAAGTCAACATTTGATCCAATAAGTTCCAATTAAATCAAAGAAAAACTGCCATATGTGCAAAGTAGCCAAAAAGCCTCCAATGGCCATGCTTTCAATCGGAGACAACTCTATGGGTTTAAACATGCACAAGCTGGCAAAGGTGTGTTTGGCTAATGGTGAGCAACTTGATTGGGAATTAATTGGGCATCATGCGAAACGTATTCTCCACTTCTCTTAAAACTTCCATGGGTTACACGGCAATATCTATCTCAACGTTGTCAATGTAACATACATTTACCACCATATAGGCTCCTGTTGACAGCCAGCTGTTGCACACCATAACATGGTTGTTCCTTCATTTCATCGACGGAGGCCTTTTCCGCTAGCTTCCTCCCATCCCTGCCTGTACAGAATGGACCAAAACTCTCCGCCTAGTATGTTCTCATCACTTAGCTCAATAGAGCAGCAGTGTAGCTCGACATATAGGACATGATTAGCATAATACCAGGATTAATAGAGCATGTTCTATTAATAGATGGTTCCATAAAGGTTGTTTAATGTCTCAACAACAATCGCCATGTTCTTTTACAGTCATGGTGCTTTCAAGTCATTTTACAATACTGGAATACACAAGGAAATGTTACTAAAAGGATTAAGGTTTATACAGGGGAAAATATTGAAAGTGTTACACAAAACACTCCATATGCCTTCTGAGGCTGCCTTCTAGAAAAATACCAATACATTTGACTTTTTATTATGAGCAATATGGATAGATCATAAGTATAGGGTGTAAAACATAAAGATACAGTTATAACTTTTAATGTCAAAGCTTCCCTTATGAAACTGTCATTTGGAAAAGCAGGTCAGACCAAAGGGTTATGAGACATAATTAGCTAATGCTGCTTTGGTGAGCTGTCAGTTGGCTGTCACGTCAGAGTGTGTGTGAGTGAACTGTGCTGTGGAACGCAAGACTGCATGAAAGCAAGGTTACCTGTGTCAGAGAAATCAGCCAAATAAAAAAATCATCACCATCAGAAAAAACAAAGAATGTGCATAGCTGTTATAATGAGCACCAGCTACATCTGGATTGTCTTTGTATTCCAGATCAACTCTTCTCTCTGCCAGAACCTCTGTCAATCACTACAAAAACATTTCCAAAGAACAGGAGACTTCTCCCTGTGACTGACAACATACCTGACATCACCTGAATCCTGCAGCTGTCGTTAACCCCGCCCCTTTCGGCATTTCAAACAGGGTTCAAACAAACACGCGGAATCATTTGCAGCTACTGTTTCCCTCAGGTCTAGCCTGTGTGTGTGTGTACGTGTGTGTGCATGTCCACATGCTGAATTTAAACATCCTCAGCTGTGAATTCATGAGGGTAGGATAGGTTACAGATAATAGCCCACATCGAGCAAGAAAAACACAACGTAACTGACAAAGATCTGCCCACAAGCTGCCAACACCACTTCAGCACGGTTCCAATTTCCCTCTTAAAAGGTTTCCCAACTATTCAGGTGCCAGGAAAATTAGGAGGACATTCCAGGGCAGTGTGATGTGCATGTCGATTAGGGGAAGGGCTTCTGGAGAATCTCACAGAGCATGTTCTCTCAGTCTGTGGCTTCCAGTGTGATTTGTTGCACTTCTTCTCTCATCTTCGCTGCCACCACCCAGACCAATAAAGCAGCAGTGCTTTCATTTATCCTCAACAGTTCAGCTCTCTCCACTCAACAGGTTTGATCTGCTGCAGGCCTTTTGTCTAACCTTTGTACTTCAAGCATGCGCCTGCTGTCTGGAGCTGCAGGCTGAGAGACGATCCAGGCCTTCTGAACCTTACTGAACATGGATACACCCTTCAGCTGCAGTCCAATGCAAACACTGGGGGTACTGGGGAGGGGAACCTCAGAAATGTACTCACAGGTAACTAGTGAAACTGTTAGAATTCCTAGTTACCTGTAAACAAAACAATATAAAAGTAATGCACAATGGTGGGAAAGTTCACAGATCTTGTACTTGAGTAAAAGTAGAAGTACCAGTGTACTGTGTTTCAAGTAAAAGTCCTGCAGTCAAAATGTAAATCAAGTAAAAGTAGAAAAGTATGGGCATCAAAATATACTTGAAGTACCAAAAGTACTCATTATGCAGATTGGCCCATTTCAGAATAATATTTATTACATGTTCTGATCATAATTATTGATAACCTAACCCTTACAAAGAAGGAATACAATCTGCTCTTTTTTGTTTTACTAACAATGTAAGTGTGCTAGTAATCCCATTTATTTTTAGAGATGTAACAGAAATCCCATTATCTATTTTATTTGTGTAACTAAAGGGAATACAGTCACTTGTTTTGTTGCACCATGATCACGTAATCCAGCTACATGTAATCCATTACTCCCCAAGCCTACCTCCACCTGAAAGCTTGATCTCCTTCATCCCCCCCCCCTCCCTCTTGAACTGTTCTCCAGTGGAGAGTTGAGGGGAATGAGGGCCACATTTCACCTGAAGCTAGGAACATCTCAAAGCATTTTACGGCACAGAAAAAGAGAGGGAGAGTTGGCAACCCATAAGAGACTCTTCCTTTTACTGAAACCAATTTCTAGAGCTTCAAAGGTGAGGATGCGATGTGAGGAGGGCAAAGAAGAGGAAGGGGTTTCATCTGTGGGAAATAGAAGTACATTTACTCAAGTATTAGATATGAGGTTTTTCTATAGGGCTATAGGATACTATAATACTGTACTTAAGGTCTAATACCCCTCTACATTTTAGAGGGAAATATAACTTTAGATACAGTTATATTTATCTGACAGATGTTGTTAAAATACCCTTTGGATTGAAATTGTATGAAAAAAATTAAAACAAGATTTAGGTTCATAAGACATAGTGCATTGTAACAGGTTAAACCAATAGTTCATAAACAAAGAATGTGGTGCCCTACTGATAGACAATCAAATCTTAATGATAAATAAAACATATATATATATATATATATATACAGTATGTTTTGGTGCTGGTGACCCCACCCCCCATAAACAGCTTTTGTCCGACAGTCTGCCATTGAACTGAACCATCAGTATTAATAAATGTATAAGGTCATGCATATTACCAGTTACAGGGCCAACAGGTAAGTTTGCCTACCCTGGTAATTTAAGTACTTCAGCAATAACACTTAGCCTGATCATTTAAGTACTCCAGCAATAACCCTTAGCCTAAGTACTTTATCAGCAATTTGAATACGGGACTTTGTCTTGTATTAAAGTACTTTTAATATTGTACTGACACTGATTTGAATCATTGGGAGCTGTGTGTGTGTAGGGCGGGGGGGCGTGTTGTCCTGGCTCCCAGATAAAAGGGTGAGGCTGCTGCCTGAGGGGAGAGCTATCATGCATTTCAGATTTGTTATTAATGTTAATAGTCGCCAAGTTCTCTGCTCTGTCTGTCTTTGTATCAATCAATCACAATAAGCCTTTAACTGTGTTTGGTGTGAGTCACTGTGTCCGTACACGGAAAAGCTTTCAGTGAACGAGCGAGAGATAGAGCACCTCACTGAACAGGTTGTTGAGCTAGTCATCATGCTCCGTACGGTACACAAGGATTTAACATAATCAGATTAATTATGTTTCCACGCTGGGTTTTAGAACGAATAGTGTTAGAGATAAAAATACACATGTGCGTCGGTTAGGAGGCTTTGTGTCGTGAGGGGGGGGGGGGGGGGGGGGGCTAGATGGAAATCCAGCTGTGATGAGCTTGAGAACATGCACATACAGTGTAGCCCCAGGAGGATTATTTTTCATTTGAGAAAAGCTGCCGATATAATTCCTGTCTGTGTCTATATTGGGTAATAACGCTTGCGGCATGTCATTAGTTACGGGCACAGCACACCACAAAATAAAGCTCTAAGTTTCTATGGCAATTGCCATGCCAACGAAAAAAATAAAAAACTTACAGATTGAATCACTTGAGATTCCAGCGTTGCACTTTTTTTTACCTTGTCATGCCTTTTAGAGTTTTGCTTTGATGACAGCTAAACATAACCAACCTCTTAAGGGCGAAAGGCTGAAAGGCTGACCTTTGACATCACAATTTGAAGCACGGCCCGGGGTCACACCTTGACCCCCCCCCCCAGGGGTCAGGGATGAATGAGGTGAGACAACGAGCCAAAGCAGGCGGCAGGAAGGCAGACAGCATGGTTTCTGTCCTCAGTGACGGACTGTCTGAGAGTTTCTGAAGGAGGTGCTGGTTTAAATACAACTTGAGTTTTGTATCAGAGTTCTTTCTTTACCTTGGAAATAGAAAAAAGTATATATAAATATATATTCAGAGCATTTAACTATGCACAAAGTCCTTCAAAGTCCATCATATGATCAGTTGACATGCGGTTGACATGCATGCTCAGTCGCTGTCATGGGTTATTCCAATTTCTCTTTTATTCGTGATTGCAAATTTGATGACTCGAGTTAACCAAAACAAAAGAGACTTGCAACTCGACTCTGGACTTTGCACTTGATACCGTCACGATTCTTATGTCATGTCATGTTTTTAGTTTTGTATGTCTAGTTGTGGGGTTATTTTGCTGTTCTTTTCTCCCTGTTTCATGTTTTACTCCTTGTTTCTTGTCTGGTCCTTCTCCCTGTGTTTTCCTCCCTGTCGTTAGTTTCCCTGGTGTGTCTGATTGTGTTCACCTGTTGCCCTTGTGTTTCTCCCTTCTTTACCCAGCTGTTTCTTGTTCCTTGATAACCCCTCCTTGTATTTATAATAATAATAATAATAATAATAGATTTAATTTGTTAGCGCTTTTACAGGTGCTCAAAGACGATTTACAGATATAGTGAAGTGAAAAGAAAAGGACGGAACAACAAATAAATATATAGTTAAAGTCAAATAATACAAAAACAATCACACATTAAAAGCCAGATTGAAGAGGTGAGTTTTTGTGAGTTTTTTGAAGGTGGTGAGGTCAGTGCAGTCTCTGATGGGTTGGGGAGTGAGTTCCAGAGGGAGGGGGCAGTGACGGAGAAGGCTCTGTCCCCCCAGGTCCGGTGATTGGTGCGAGTGGGGATGCTATTGCAGTAGTCGAGTCGTGAAGTGATGAATGCATGAATCAGGGTTTCAGCAGCAGAGGAGGAGAGTGATGGGCGGAGACGGGCAATGTTTTTGAGGTGGAAAAAGGCTGTCCTGGTGATGTGATTTATGTGGTGGTTGAATTTGAGCTGACTGTCGAAGATGACTCCGAGGTTGCGGATGTGAGGGGGGGGGGGGGAGATAGAGTGTGGCTGTCAATGGTGAAGTTGAAATTCTGGATGTCTTTGATACAGGATGGGGGGCCAATGATGATGATGTCTGATTTGGCACTGTTCAGTTGGAGATAGTTTGTTTGCATCCATGCTTTTATTTCTGAGAGACAGTTGGTGAGAGTGGAGTGTGTTGTGGGCGTGATGGTTTTTGTTGAGATATAAAGTTGGATGTCATCGGCGTAGCAGTGAAACTGAAGGTTGTGGCGATTAATTATTTTGCCAAGGGGGAGCATGTAGAGGATGAAGAGGAGGGGGCCAAGCACCGAACCCTGGGGGACACCTTGGGACAGAGGAGCAGTGGAGGAGGTGCAGTTGTTGATGTTGATAAACTGATGTCTGTCGGTGAGGTAGGATTTCAGCCAGGAGAGTGCAGTGTCGGTGATGTTGAGTGATGATTCGAGGAGGGACAGCAGGATGGCGTGGTTGATGGTGTCGAATGCTGCCGTGAGGTCGAGGAGGATGAGGATGTTAAGGTTGCCGGAGTCAGAGGAGAGGAGGAGGTCGTTTGTGATTTTCAGAAGAGCTGTTTCTGTGCTGTGTTTTGATCGGAAACGCAGCATAAAGTGAGCCTGGCCTAACGAAGCCTAGCCATACCCTACTAAGCGAGGCCCTGCAGTGGAAAAGCGCCATAAGGTTAGGACACTAAACGGAGGTCTTGCTCTGGGACTTGCAAAACACTGACTTGGTCCCAGTTCTGGAATACTGTAGAGGTCAAATGTATTACACAACAGTTTCTTTAAATGATTTTCCTGGAGCTTCAACTACATTTTTCATCTCACAGTTTTACCGATCCTTTGATTATTCTTATACAAAGGAAGTAAGTTTAACGCTGAGGCAAGGGTCTCCTGCAGCTTTAACCCTCTTTTACAATGTGAGGTAGCTAAGAAACTGACAGCATTACTGAATATCAGTTGCCCAGCATACTGTACGATAACATTTTGTTACAGGTTTATTCATTTTCTGAATTCTAAAATATAAGTATCAGTGTCTGCCCTAGCAGTAATCAATTTCTTTAGAATGTTGTATTCTATGTGCTTTTTAATAACACACTTTTTTTCAATTACAGTTCTACATTTTACTATTTGTGAGTAGGTAATGTAAAGATTACCCGTTAAGTATTTTTCAGAAAGTCTTGTTGCAGTTTCCAGATATCAAGAGAGGCCCCTGAGTCTCTTTGTTAATCCTACATTTTACATATGGATGACATCAAAGGTTTGCATTTCAATCGTAAGAAGCTGCCTGTAAAGGAATATCATTTAATCAAATTATCCCTCATTATAGAAGCAACCATTTTTGCACTGAAATTAGGTAAACATTTCTTACTTACAAATACATTAGTTCAAGCGGTTCTGACCAATTTGCTGCCCTAGGCGAGATTTTAGCTGGTGACCATTAGGATGAGCACAAACAGTCAAAAAAAAGTTTTTGCCCCCCAGATCTGGCGCCCTACGCGACCGCTTATGCCAAAAACCGGCCCTGCATTAGTTTACAGTTAAAGAGTACTTTGTGCTTCCTTCAGTTCACATTCTTCAAACTTGTTTTAATTATTTTAAGAGGTAAAAATATGAGAAGTTGAAAAACTTGGAAATAACTTATGTTTCCCATTTAAAGATGACCGCGTCACTAAGGTACGTCTGCCTGTCTAACAAACATAACTGGAGAGGTTACTGTATTTACCCTTCACAGGAAGTATTGCCGCTGTTTGAACTCTGGTTTTACTAAGCTATGGAAGATACTGTCTGTTAACCACAGCGCCTTTAACCTGCCACCATTCCATCTTCAGTCACCGCCAACTAGAATGAACTGTCTGCGATCATGAGCTATAAGGCCTGCCTTCAGTCAGTGACTCCCCCATGAGCGTGGGAGTTCTGCTGCTGCACGCCTGAATGATGGCTATAGAAATGCAGAGCGTCAGCACATCACCTGGCAAGGTATTAAAGCCACAGCAGACTCTAGAATTACCTGAGGCATTTTAATTATGCTGTGTTGTTATTGTAGCTACTGTGTTCCCAGTGTGACTACTGGAAGGGAATTTTCTGAGAATCCCCCAGAGTGCCGCAACACAAAACAAAGAAATATTTATCACCACCGGCTTATAGATGGTGTGAGAATGTGTGAAGACCGAACTTGCCAGGATAAAATGTGTGAAAATAGACGTGCCTGGAGTAAAGAAGCTGGGATTTAAAGCAGAAAAAAGTGAAACGTTGACTTTAATTACATTTATTATTATCAGTGTTTGCAGTGTAAAGATGAAGGGAACTGCACAGGAAACAGAGCTGCACAGTAAAGTAGAATGTAAAACATATGTATGTAAGCATGTATGTGTGTTACTATATGATCATAACCTAATGTTGTGATTTCCCAAAAAATCATGCAACACCTAAGTGGTTGGTGTTGGCAGGAGGAGATTACTGTCTGTGCAGGAGGAAAGCTTTTTCTAATCATGTGGTACGCACCAAAGTCTTGTTCTCACACACACACACGTTTAATCTCAGCGATGAAGGAATCTTTCTCCAGACTTAAAATCCCACGATACAACATAACCAGAGCCACACAGCCTGCCTGGAGAACGATTAGGAAGAATTAGCCTGCCGAGGGACTGATGAATGGTCCGCTGGAACTGCTGATATTTGCTGTCCACCAATGGGAGGACAGGATACCGGGGTGCTACACATTTACCATGTATCATAATGTAAACATGGATTTGTAGGTGATTTAATTTTCAGGGTGACTAGGGAATGATAACTACCAGTTGTTGAATATTTGCTGTCACCACATTTGGACCAATGATAGAAAGTCTGAATCCAAAGGCAGACTTGAAGGGTGTTTCTGTTCTGTAATTCATATTTGATACAGCATTGTATTGGTTCCGTCTTGGCTCATGTTACACGGTTCCAGCCTGTTTCCAAAAACTCTGGTAAGTTATTTGTGTCTGTAATCATTCAGACAATCAAACCAACAAACAAACTAACAGGTCACTTGGAAAACGGACGTGTGTCGAGGCAGTTTCCAAACGTTAAAAAGTATTGTATATTTGCTCCGTTATTCAGATCTGCTTTGTTACGTATTGGGTTCTCCATTGGCTCATTCTCCATACTTCCATAAACCTCCTGACAAACAGACCAACACACCAAACCTAAAACAAAACCTCCTTAATAATATTTTTTGTAATTAAAATGTCTGGTAGAAGGGAAGTAACTCTGCAAGAATATTCTGCGGCCAGTTTAATTTGTGAACTTTGACCTGCTGTTGCGCGCCTCTTACCTCCTAGAAGTTGTGGATGATTTACTGTATGACTCGCTTCCTCCTTTTTTTCTTATTCAGATTTCTCTGTTCAGTCAGATTTGTATGAAAAGAGTCAACTGGTTTTATTTGTATGTGAAGCATGGACATTTAGTTTGTGATACACTGTTGGAGGTCATCAAATGCACCATCTAAAGCCTGCACACCAGCTACCACAACCACTTCCTAAGCCCTCTACCTTTTATTTTCTATCCACATGTTTACAGTTGACAACCTTGAGTATGCAGTAAAAGCTCATGAAGATAATATATATAATATATATGTATAATATATGTCTAGAGCGTGGACGCCTTCTAGAATCACAGACCCATAGTGTGACCAGGCCTCATTGTGACACAAAGTACATTTTTTATTTAAGAGAGAAATGTGTGAGTCCCGATCAGCAGGGAGAATCTCCACCTGTCGTCACTGAAATACTGACGATGTTGAATTAGGGAACCAAATATCAGCCTTTGGCTCACAGAGCTTACAGTTCCTCATATTTGTACAGATCATAAACTGTACTGTATATATAAAGTCACTACTACAGTAGATTTATGTCTATATGAAGTTATTTTGATTGTGGACTGAGCAGCCACAATTGTAGCTTAGCTTAGCATGATCGATCCGATCTCCATTCAGAAAACACATTTTGAATGTTTTTGAACTCATTCAAAATGTGAACTCTTGCCAAAGCATTAATTCATGGTTTTTACTAATCAGTATGGGTATGGTGTTATTTCGGCATTATTTTCATAGTGATAGTTTCAGTAAAAAATACAAGATCTATAAACCCAAAACTGGGTTGATTGACAATATCTGTTTGTTCTTTCTTATTTTGCAGAACCTGCCAGCTTGTACACACACAGATGATTGGCTTACACTGCAAGGCATACAACACATTGATGCTATCATCCTGTTTTGAACCATTATATAATGGCACACAAGTCTACAGAGAGCAAGTTAAACAAACTCAGAAGAAGCCATGATGGCCAGCGGCTGAACATGATCAAAATGGCAGTTCATTTTTGGGGCATAGGTTCATAATCACTCAAGGGCATCCATATTAGGGCTGTCCCGAATACCATTTTTCGGGCTACGGATATTCGGTAGTAGTAATCAGCAGCGCTTCAACACGTGTATTTCGGTTTATTCACGGCATTCTTTTTGTCATTCTACAGTATTGTTGTTTTATAGTTATTTGTTAATGTATATAACCCAATTTGTGTTCTTTGAAATGAAAAAGGATATTGCATTGTGTTTGTTACTTTCGTTGCAGTTGTATATGTCTTAAGTATGATTTGGAAACAACGTGAAGGCGATTAATGGAGAAAAAGTAATATCTACATATAAAGACAAACGATAACGTTTATGGTTAAGTGTTAGCACCCCCCCGTTGATATTGGAGATGTCAATCAATTCAATTGGGCAGCGGCAGCGGCAGTGCAGCGCGGCTGCCAAAAAACCCAGAAAAAAAACATAAACGAATATCCGAATAGTACTCCAACGAACGAATATTCGGATATTCGGGTACAGCCTTAATCTATATATTCCACAGAAGCTTCGCTGGTGGAGCCGCGTTCACAACCTCAAGTGAACAAGTTCTTCTGATGTGATGCATCTGACATTGTTGTTGATATTCAGGCAAACAACCCAACCATGCACAGCTTATATAACCCGACCAAATTCCTCAGGGAAAGATTACATTACAGGCTTCAAGTTGTATATATTTCTTTCCCGTGCCTGACCTAAAAAAACTGATTTTGAAAGTCCTTCAACGCAGCAGAATCAGTGTTCTGTAAAGGGTTCTTCACAGAGAAGCTTCACTTATGTATTCTTCTTGAGTCTTAAAAACACTTTTGGGACGTTTCACTGCTTGGAAATTCTGCAAACTGCATCTTTAATTAGGAAAATATATTTATTTTTAGTCTGGATTTCATCTTTCGCGTTTACCATGCATCAAATCTTCCAATTAAAGTAATTACCTCATTTGATTTTCAGGAACTGGAAATCAGCATTGATTGCACCTCTTTTCCGTCAGTTCATTTCCACCTGCTAATCAAAACTTTGCAAAATGATCCTGAAGCTTGAGGGAAATCCTGAAAACTAGTCTATAATGTAAAACTAATTATTCATTGAAGTGCATGCTGCTTCCATAAGCTTAGAGTAATAGGTTGGCACACTCAAAGTTCTAAATGCAACCCTAACCAAATGCTGACTGCAGTGCAGAGTCCTGCACAGGTCTGATTTTCAAGACCCGCTCCCATCCTGCACCCGCAACGTGCAATACCGAACCCGCCCCGCTACCCGCACATATTGCCAATTAGTTCCGCAACCCGACCCGTCGGCACAAGATCCGCAACCCGACCCGAATCCGCATATATATGAGCAGCAGAGGTGGAAGTAAGTCCTACATGTGCAAGTCATGAGCAAGTCTCAAGTCTTGACCTACAAGTATCAAGCAAGTCCCAAGTCACTGTGGTGAGTCAAGCAAGTCAAGTCATTGCTCAGGTCAAGCAAGTCAAGTCATACATAATTCTGATGAATAAGCCCAGTTTCCTCATCAGTTAAAAGACAGTGGTTATGAAAATGGATTCAACCCACACTATGATCTTCATTACATAATAATAATAATAGATTTAATTTGTTAGCGCTTTTACAGGTGCTCAAAGACGCTTTACAGATATAGTGAAGATAAAATAAAATAAAGGAACAACTAATATAGATAATCATTTGAAATCTAATTTAGACCAATGACAATCATATTAGATTCATATTAACCCTAGAACTGCAGACAATAAAGCTAGTCTCAAAAAGTCTGTTCAAAAAGGCAGAATTCCAGGTAAGAAAATCATATATGGCATTTGCCATTACACATATTTAATTGACATTTCTGTTAACACTAGAACCGCCAACAGCGTCAGCACCTACATATATATCATTTTCAAATCATTTCATTTGTTCCTCTTCTTAATGTCCTTATAAACTAAGTAGGACGAGTTAAAACTCACTTAATTGGGTTCATTTTTAAATGGCTTCAGTTTATCAACATAACAGATCAAAAAGTTCAGATTCATTTTACAATAAATCAAGGAATGATGCACTTCTACAAACAAAAACAACATCATTAAAACATTTCAACAAACTACTAAAAGTAGATGAACTACATTATTCAACAGTTTACAGTAACTTCTGATAATAACACAGCGGAAATAAACGAGGCATCTCTTTTCCTCTCTCTCCAACACACTCTCACTCCCTAAGCGTCCAGGAGCGACGCTTGGTCAGTGTCCGTGGGGTGCAGTTGTGCCGCTCCTAGGCTCCTTCAGCTTCATAAAGGGACGCAAATAGCTTTCAACTGATTGCAATGTATTCCCATCTGCGGCGGGATTTGACGCTCATGGAAGCACGGCATTCGTTTGTGTCGGCTGCCCTTAAAGGCAATGTGAGCGTCCATTCTCATTGGATAACGGAGAATTGTACACCCGGAAGTAAGTATTCCCCTTACTGTCGATTGATTATACAGTGATATCTGCACTACTCATCGACTAAAAAACACCAGATTATCCTTGTTAATTACACAACATTGATTGGTTTAAATTGTGTGCAATGCTTTTGTATTTTTCCCCTTCGATTCGGAGAAACAAATATTTTTTCGGAGTAAAGGATGGCAGAAGACACTACACTACCCAGAATCCCCAGCTATCGTTTGGACTACACCATGTGTTAATTTACAAACTCTTCAACTACAACTGTAGTTATATTTAAAAATATGTTAGAAGGCCTCACGAAATACTTTAATGTAAATGTAAATGTGAAGGAATGTGTGTATAACAAAATACATCCGTCATAAACGAAACCGGAAACAGACGTAGGCAAGATCCCCAGCTCGATGATTGGATGTTTTAGCCGCAATGCACGCTGGGATTTGGGATTGTATCTTTTATATAATGTCAATTTCTGGATTTTCTTTTTGATATTCTTACTCTCACTGATAAATGAAATCTACCATTATAATTATAGACTGTTCATTTATTTGTAAGAGGGCAAACTTACAACATCGGCAAGGGATCAAATACTTATTTCCTCCACTGTATGTCAGTGAGCGCCTGGTCAAACAGACAAAGCCCATCAAAGATCCAATCAAAAGGAAAAACCTCCCTCTATTCAGCCAGCCTCCAGTCAGAGAGAAGTCCAGGTCCCAACAACAGCTCTCATCTCTGAAGAATGACTGTTCTCTGTTCTCTAGGCTGTACATGGTATCTGAGATACGTGATGGAAGTCTGAATGAGTTTTTTGGGATTAATTATGGAAAATATAATAAACTTGAAAACCAGGCATGTCCATCATCATTGTCATAAATGGGCAAGCTCAGAACTGGTACCAAGTCAGACTTGGTGGGCTGTTTGGAGGACCTGATTTCTTTACAAGAGAATGCATACCACCCCACAGTTAAGGCTTCATCCTTGATGGGCCTACTCTTTGGGCCGACGTTTTTTTTATTATGCACAGAAAGCGTTCTCACCATACATCCTGTCTCAGCTGGAGCATGTCAGCAGAATTGATATCGGCATGAATATTTCCCCGAAAGTCTGAAGGCTGAAACACGCAGCAAGAGAGGGAAGGGAGTTCATAGACGTGTTGAGCCATCCAGTGTCATTCCTGGAAACTGGCCAGAGTTTCTGCGCATTGAAGACAAGAAGGCTGAACTGTTCTTCTTCCTGGCAACCAGTGTGACAGCCCTCAACACTGGCAAACACATGATCAGTACTTGCAACATGCACACATGAGGTGGCTGATACCTGCATCCTACTGCACCTAGGAGATGCTGTGATGGAAGGGTATAGCAAGCTGTCAATACGCACAGTTGACACGGATGTGGTAGTACTGGCAGTCACAGCAGCCCAATCCCTCAACATCACTGCTGTGGGTTGCCTTTGGAGCTGGGAAGAGTTTTCAGCAATTAGCAGCTCATGAGATGGCGAGGTCACTAGGTCCAGATCGATGCATAGCCTTAAGACTGGATGTGATAGTGTCATATTTTGGTGGCAGGGGCAAGAAGACGGCGTGGGATACATGGATGACGTTTGATGATGTCACTAGAGCCTTCTGTGCCTTGGCTGCCACCCCAGACTCCGTACACAACTGGATGGAGCCTCTGGAGCGATTTGTGGTATTGCTGTATGACCGCCCTAGCAGCCAGGAGTCAGTCAATCAGGCACGCAAGTAGCTCTTAAATCGTCACATGTTCACGTTTTGCCGTGATACCGGGTTGGTAATCAAATATTGTTAAATAGCAATAAAATAAACAGTAATTTACATGGAAATAGAATGCTATGAATGAATTATAGGATATACAATATGAAATATGAAACAAGAAATATGTGCAGTAAGCAGTATGAACATTGTGTGCATTTGTTTAATACATATTGAGACTACGTTGTGGCTGAGGTAAAGTGTCAGTCTCTTGTTTAAGAGGCCGGTAGCGGAGGGGAAGAAACTGTTCAGGTGGCGAGAGGTTTTGGTCCTGATAGAGCACAGCCTCTTGCCAGAGGGGAGGGGGGTGAACAGTTTGTGTCCAGGGTGGGAGGGGTCGGCCACTATCTTCCCTGCCCGCCTCAACGCATTTACCAGTATGTTCATACAAAAGTCATATTAGATGTAAAGCTTTGATATGCTATACAAATGTTTCATTAAAGAGGCCCTTTTATGCTTTTTGGGGTTTCCCCTCACCTGTAAAGGTTTTAGTGCATGTAAATGGTCTGCAAAGCCTGAAATCCTTTCTCTCCCACACACCCCCCCCCACCCCCTGCCTGAAACGCCTCCATTGGACTCCTTTGTTTACCTCTGTCCCATAATGACGTAAGAATCACACTTCAATTGGCTAGCGCTCCAACACATTGTACGTGATAGGCTAAGGGGAAGTTTGACATGTCTTGTGTAAAAAACATTATGATTCTCTCCAAATGATATACCGTCAGATGACTTTGCTGGCAGAGCTCTCTTAGTAAAATATGATGCACAATGGGAGACATATTTTTATAGAAGTTTGGATGGTTTAATCAAAACATTTAATAGCCTGAACTAAATGTGGGTATTTTTTGTTCTTTTTCATTTAAAACTATAAAATATGATTAAACTATGAACATTTTATAAATACATGGCAATGCAGTGGTTACACACATTGTTAAGTAAATAGCATTACTCTTAAAGTGTGTATAAGGTTACTTGTGAGGTTTGCCAAGGCTCTATTGTAGGACCACTGTTGTTTATTTTGCACAATATTTAATTGTATAAGGTTTCCAAAAATCAAGATATCATTTCATGAATACTTGTGGAAAGAATGTTAAACAACTTTTAGGCAATGTGAAATGGAAATGTCTGAAGAGATTGATTGTTAGTCTTCTTAGCGATCCGGTCGTGGCAAGATCGATTTGAAGCAGCAACCACTGTAAGGTATATTCTTGGATTAATTCTACTACTCTGTGTCAGTCAGGTTACTATTTTAATTGTTCTGCAGTCATTTTAGCTGGTAGAGATCTGTACATGTGAGATCGGCTCAGAGGAAAGCTGTAATTTCTGCCCCTCTCTAAAGCCCAGTCGAAACCGCGTGAGAATATACACGCCCTGCTCAGCTGATTGCGTGAAGTACATACACGCTGTGAATTAATTATTTGCCAGCTGAAAAGCATTTAAATACGCATTTAAAAAGTGAAAAAAACTCAGTCTTCTTAGCGATCCGGTCGTGGCAAGATCGATTTGAAGCAGCAACCACTGTAAGGTATATTCTTGGATTAATTCTACTACTCTGTGTCAGTCAGGTTACTATTTTAATTGTTCTGCAGTCATTTTAGCTGGTAGAGATCTGTACATGTGAGATCGGCTCAGAGGAAAGCTGTAATTTCTGCCCCTCTCTAAAGCCCAGTCGAAACCGCGTGAGAATATACACGCCCTGCTCAGCTGATTGCGTGAAGTACATACACGCTGTGAATTAATTATTTGCCAGCTGAAAAGCATTTAAATACGCATTTAAAAAGTGAAAAAACTCAGTCTTCTTAGCGATCCGGTCGTGGCAAGATCGATTTGAAGCAGCAACCACTGTAAGGTATATTCTTGGATTAATTCTACTACTCTGTGTCAGTCAGGTTACTATTTTAATTGTTCTGCAGTCATTTTAGCTGGTAGAGATCTGTACATGTGAGATCGGCTCAGAGGAAAGCTGTAATTTCTGCCCCTCTCTAAAGCCCAGTCGAAACCGCGTGAGAATATACACGCCCTGCTCAGCTGATTGCGTGAAGTACATACACGCTGTGAATTAATTATTTGCCAGCTGAAAAGCATTTAAATACACATTTAAAAAGTGAAAAAACTCAGTCTTCTTAGCGATCCGGTCGTGGCAAGATCGATTTGAAGCAGCAACCACTGTAAGGTATATTCTTGGATTAATTCTACTACTCTGTGTCAGTCAGGTTACTATTTTAATTGTTCTGCAGTCATTTTAGCTGGTAGAGATCTGTACATGTGAGATCGGCTCAGAGGAAAGCTGTAATTTCTGCCCCTCTCTAAAGCCCAGTCGAAACCGCGTGAGAATATACACGCCCTGCTCAGCTGATTGCGTGAAGTACATACACGCTGTGAATTAATTATTTGCCAGCTGAAAAGCATTTAAATACGCATTTAAAAAGTGAAAAAACTCAGTCTTCTTAGCGATCCGGTCGTGGCAAGATCGATTTGAAGCAGCAACCACTGTAAGGTATATTCTTGGATTAATTCTACTACTCTGTGTCAGTCAGGTTACTATTTTAATTGTTCTGCAGTCATTTTAGCTGGTAGAGATCTGTACATGTGAGATCGGCTCAGAGGAAAGCTGTAATTTCTGCTCCTCTCTAAAGCCCAGTCGAAACCGCGTGAGAATATACACGCCCTGCTCAGCTGTCGCCCATCAGCTGTCGCCCATCAGCTGTAGAGAGTTAACTAATTAGAGGGGCGTGGCCCAACTGCTGTGTGAACTCATCAATCAGGCTCCATTTTAGGTAGCTATTTCCTGGAGCGTCAGCTTCAGCGTCAGACAGACGAAGACTGACAAAGACATTGGAGTCCTACAGGAGTAAGACTGACAAAGACATTGGAGTCCTACAGGAGTCACGAGGGAGGCAAAGAGGAGGCAAATCCTACTTTGATTGAGCTAAGTATCGCTGGTACTTTATTTCATTTTGGTTAGTCCCGCATGCTATAATCATGTGTATTTTCTCCATTCCCGTTCATGTGTCCTCTCGCCACTATCACTGGCCCCGTGTATCTCGTAATCGAAATATTCGGCCTGCTCTGGTCTATCCCTCATGCTCCTCTGTCATCCAACACTTAGTTTCAGGTGGCCTGTGGAACTGCCAGTCAGCTGTTCCTAAGGCTGACTTCATCTCTGGCTACGCTTCCCTGCAGTCTCTGGATTTCCTTGCCCTCACGGAGACCTGGATTACTCCATCCAACACATCCACCCCAGCAGCTCTCTCCACAGCATACTCCTTCTCCCATACACCCAGACCCACTGGCAGAGGAGGTGGCACTGGTCTCCTGCTCTCTCCCAAATGGAGCTTTTCCCTCTTCAAGCTTCCTAACTTCACTCCTTCCACCTTTGAATTCCATGCCGTCACAGTAACCCATCCTATACAATTAACCATTGTTGTTCTCTACCGTCCGCCAGGTGCCTTGGGGGACTTCTTGGAGGAGTTAGATCATCTTCTCTCACACATCCCTGAAACTGGCCCTCCGGCTGTACTTCTCGGAGACTTCAACCTCCAGACGGGGAAGATAGACGAACTAACATCTCTGTTAACCGCCTTTGCTTTCTCACTGTCTCCATCCCCACCAACTCATAAAGCTGGCAATGTCCTTGATCTCATATTCTCAAGGAACTGCACTACTTCTAACCTCTCTGTTAACCCGCTCCACACATCCGATCACTTCTTCCTTTCATTCTCTCTACCTCTTTCCAAACATAACAAAATAATCTCTTCTCAGCCTGCACCTGTCCGCCGTAACCTTCGTTCCCTCTCCCCCTCTACCTTTGCCTCATCGGTGCTCTCAGCCCTCCCTTCCTCTGATTCGTTTCAACTCCTGCCTCCAAACTCTGCTGCAGAAACTCTCCTCTCTACTCTCTCATCCTCTCTGGACTCTCTCTGTCCTCTCACATCTCGGCAGGCTCGTCAGTCCCCTCCTGCTCCCTGGCTAAATGACGCACTGCGTGCTAATAGAACCGTCCTTCGGGCAGCAGAGCGGAAATGGTGGAAATCCAGACACCGTGACGACCTCCTAACCTATCAGGCTCTCCTCTCCTCTTTCTCTACCTCCATCTCTCAGGCAAAGAGCACTTTCTTTCAAGATAAGATCCAATCTTCCTATTCCAATCCCAAAAAACTATTTTCCATCTTCTCCACCCTCTTGGACCCTCCCAAAGCCCCTCCCCCCTCCTCACTTCTGTCAAGCGACTTTGTTAACCATTTCGAAAAAAAGGTTGATGATATTCGCTCTTCTTTTTCTGACTCACCTTTACTGACCGCTGGGTCACCAAACCCTCTTTTCAACCACTCACTAACCTCCTTTTCCCCTCTCTCTCCAAGTGAGGTTCTTACCCTCATTACCTCTGCCCGCCCTACCACCTGTCCTCTGGACCCCATCCCTTCAAACCTCCTTCAGACTATCGCTCCTGATATTCTACCGTTTCTCACCCATTTCATTAACACTTCTCTAACTTCTGGTCACTTTCCAAACAGTCTCAAGGAGGCGAGAGTAAACCCTCTCCTAAAGAAACCCACTCTCAATCCGTCCGATGTTATAAACTACAGGCCTGTCTCTCTCCTCCCGTTCCTGTCTAAAACACTTGAACGCGCTGTCTTTAAACAACTCTCCTGTTATCTCCACCAGAACAACCTCCTGGATCCGCACCAGTCTGGTTTCAAGGCAGGTCACTCCACAGAAACGGCCCTCCTTGCTGTCACTGAGGAACTGCACACTGCTAAAGCTGCATCCCTCTCCTCTGTCATCATCATGTTGGACCTGTCAGCTGCATTCGACACGGTGAACCATCAGATCCTCCTTCGCACTCTCCAAGAACTTGGAGTTTCAGGCTCTGCACTCTCCCTCCTCGCCTCATACCTCAAAGACCGTACCTACAGGGTAACTTGGAGAGGGTCTGAGTCTGACCCTTGTCTATTAACTACAGGGGTCCCTCAGGGCTCTGTTCTTGGTCCCCTCCTTTTCTCTCTGTACACAAACTCGCTCGGCTCGGTCATTAGCCCGCATGGTTTTTCTTACCACTGCTATGCTGACGACACCCAATTGATTCTGTCCTTTCCCCGCTCAGAGACCCAGGTCGTCGCACGCATCTCTGCTTGTCTAGCTGACATCTCTCAGTGGATGTCTGCTCATCACCTCAAGCTCAACCTTGACAAGACTGAACTGCTTTTCCTTCCGGGAAAAGATTGTCCTACTCTTGACCTGACGATCAACATCGGCACCTCTGTTGTTTCCCCGACTCTGACCGCAAGGAATCTGGGTGTAACCCTGGATAACAACCTCTCCTTCACTGCAAACATCGCTGCTACAACTCGTTGCTGCAGATATACGCTGTACAACATAAGGAAGATTCGTCCCCAGCTGACCCAGAAAGCCACCCAGGTTCTGGTCCAGGCTCTCGTCATCTCACGCCTAGACTACTGCAACTCCCTCCTGGCTGGTCTACCTGCATGTGCCATCCGACCTCTGCAGCTCATCCAGAATGCAGCGGCTCGTCTGGTCTTCAACCTTCCAAAATTTTCCCACACCACTCCGCTCCTTCGCTCCCTTCACTGGCTCCCGGTAACTGCTAGAATCCACTTCAAGACACTAGTACTTGCATACCATGCTGCGAATGGATCTGGCCCTTCCTACATCCAGGACATGGTTAAACTGTACACCCCAGCGCGTGCACTCCGCTCGGCATCAGCCAAACGACTCGCTGCACCCTCGCTGCGAGGTGGACCCAAGTTCCCATCAGCAAAAACACGTGGGTTTGCTATCCTGGCTCCAAGATGGTGGAATGAGCTCCCCATTGACATCAGGAAGGCAGAAAGCCTGCACATCTTCCGGCGCAGACTGAAAACTCATCTCTTTAGATTCCACTTCGAGCGATAGAATTACTATCAAAGCACTTATATACTAACAAAGGACTGGCTTATCTATAGCCAGCTGACAAAGCACTTATATACTAACATAGGACTGGCTTATCTATAGCCAGCTGACAAAGCACTTATATACTAACATAGGACTGGCCTATCTATAGCCAGCTGAGTAGCACTTGAAATGTGTGGCTCTATGATACCTGCTGTACTTTATGATTCTGTTTTTCTTCTGGGCTGTGTCTTCCTGGTCGTATGTACTTATTGTAAGTCGCTTTGGACAAAAGCGTCTGCTAAATGCAATGTAATGTAAATGTAATGTTATTCACAAAGTAGGATTGTATTCTAGCAAAACTATAAAGTCTTTGGTAATAACATAGCAGAGTCTATAAAACAAACAAGGTCAAATGAAATTGGAAATAAAGTTTAGGGGTGATAGGAGATAACAAATTATGCTGACAACGACATAACATGTAGGCTAAAGTCAACTGCAGACTGTAGACAATCCAGGTTGTGTTAAATCTTTTAGTCTTATTACTTATTAGTATGTTATTATTATAGGGATGATCAACGTGTATACATTTTGTATGTTATGATACAATAACGTTTTTTTTTAAATGCACTTTAATGAATACTATAACCCATAATAATGTAATTATTAGTTACACAAATTGCTCTTATTACTTTCATTGAGGTAATAAAATGGTATAGGTAGATATATTACACTAAAATATACAATAAGTCTCTATTTAGTCACTGATCATTGTTTGCTTTAAGTGAAACAAATATCATTTCATCTAATTGTCAGTAAGGGAAAGGTTACCTGACCTTATAAATCCTGTTAAATATATAGATATATTTATTATGTGGACATTAACACAATTGAAAGTGTTTCCAACATGCAAATCAAACATGCAAAACTGACAATAAAGCTGTTAAAACCACAAATAAACCACAGTTATTTACAGATATTTGAACAATTGCAAACACAAAATATCACTTTAAAAAGAAACTTTAAAACAGGAGAAACCAGGTTAAAAGGCATGTTTAAATTCATGACAAAGAGCAAAGCAATGTTTAAATCACCTGCAAGGAATGTACATGTTAAAATATACATGGTCCATTTCCAGATAAACATAACCCTATCCACAGTTATAGAAACTATGATTAACACTTAATCATCTGTTATCATCCCTGCCCTGATATTTATACAGGACGAACAAGAACATGGCATCAGTAATGAGTTGACTTATATGTCAGGTCTGGCTGTTGATGGTTTTATGTGTGGGAGGATTTGCTAAACCACCTAACTCACATTAGCCTTGGTGAGTTTAAAATGCCTGTTTGTGTCCATAATGTGCTCGTTGAGTGTGTTCTCACACACAGCGGCCTGTATGAGTAATGTGTGAGCCAGCCACCAGGCTCATTATTTTTTGTGGGGATCAGCCATTTACAGGGATTCTGGGCGCAGGCTCCTTATTTGAGATACACTGAGATGATTATTTGGGTAAAAGGGCAGCAGAAACCTCCAGGATGTGGAAATTATGATGCTGCAGAAAAAGTCCAGCAGCAAAATGGCGGCCTGCCCACTCCCCCCCCCCCCCCCCAAAACAACCTAGACTCATTCTAATTTGTCAGGTCCCTATAGCAGCTTGTAATATAGCGTAGCGCCCCCCTGGCAAACGCTCCCAACAACTCCGGTCTAATATCAACAAACACGGTGCCAGGTCTGACAAAGAAAACGGAAAAGTTGAGTCGCCTGGCATTTTCACCGACTGCCACGCATTCTGTGCTAACGAGGAGAAAAAGGAACACCGCTCAAACTCTTTCAAAAACAAAGAAAAGGGCGGGGGGGGCGCTGTTTTTCAGTTTCCTCATCAGAAACACTAACAAACACTGTCTCAACCCATTTGTGGTGAGCAGCGAGAGACGCATGCCTGCATACATAATGTGTGTGTGTATGACTGTGCATATGATACACTGTAAACCCCCCAAAACGTTACCAGAGCTCGAAAAAATTAAACCAACTGATTGACTTTATTCTTTTGTCTTGAGGAAAAAGTTTCTAGAGTTTAAATATGTTGATGACATACAGAAACATGCATCAATAACCAATGTTACAATTTATCTTTGAATTGGAGTTTACTTAATCCCCAAAATAAACCTTGTTAATCATCAGATGATCTGTTTAATGAACTCAAAGACTATAACATTTCCTGTGCACACACCTGTGGGTTACATCATGTGTGTGTGTGTGTGTGTTGTGTTGTGTGTGTGTGTGTGTGTGTGTGTGTGTGTGTGTGTGTGTGTGTGTGTGTGTGTGTGTGTGTGTGTGTGTGTGTGTGTGTGTGTGTGTGTTGTGTGTGTGTGTGTGTGTGTGTGTGGGTGTGTGTGTGTGTGTGTGTGTGTGTGTGGGTGTGTGTGTGTGTGTGTGTGTGTGTGTGTGTGTGTGTGTGTGTGTGTGTGTGTGTGTGTGTGTGTGTGTGTGTGTGTGTGTTGTGTGTGTGTGTGTGTGTGTGTGTGTGTGTGTGTGTGTTGCACTTTTATTTGTAAGGGGAACAGTACACCCAGCCAGGCCCAGAGGCCCTTTGGCCCCCGCATTATCCATCTCTCACTTACAGGGTCATTGAGGCCAATTGGCCCTTTCCACCGCAGCGGCCCCTCCCTCAGGACCACCATTAGTGTGAATGAGGGGCCGATTTCAGGGGATTTGCGTTTCTGCTTTATTCCTTCTCTGGCTCTTGTTTCACCTTTCTTAATGGCTGGCTTCAGTGTCACTCAGTGCCTGGTTCCCCTAACGACACACACATTATCGCTTAGCATAACGGTTAGCGAGAATGTGGTAACGGTTAATAATAATAACAGTAGTATAAATAGAAGATGTTAAATATTTTGAGACGTAGGGATTCATTTCAAATATTAATACATATGTATCGTATTGTATGTGAATTTCAGAGATATTTATTCTATTACAATCGACATTTTATTTTTAAGAAATTAAAGAGAATTGTAAAGTTAGACAAGGTTACACTAAAGAGGACATTATAATGATCTTTTTCAGGTTCATATTTGTATTCTGGGCTTCTACTGTGACGTGTCTCCATGCTTTAATGAACAGCACCTCTTTTCACCCTCTGTCTGAAACCAGAGCCCAGTCTGCTCTTATTGGTTAGCTGGCAAGCTCTGTTGTGATTGGTGAACCGTGTGTTGATGTCCCGCCCCTCAGCCTATCACGTACACTGTTTTGGAGCACTAGCCAATAGAAGCACGAGGGTCACATAGTGATGTCAATATGTTACGGAAGAAGACAAAGAAGTCCAATGGAGGTGTTTCAGGCAGGGTGGGTGTGTGGGATTTTGAGCCTTTGCAAACCATTTACATGCACCAAATCCTGGAAAACCCCAAAAAGCATTACTTTCTTTTTCTAGACTTGAATGTGAAAACAGAACGTGATAAACCTGTTAGAAGCTTTTCAGTCTGACAATCCAAACTCAAGTCGAGTGATTAAGTGTGCTTTGGAGAAGAAGGATAAGTGGAGAGAAATCTCTTCAGAGTGAGCCCATTTCACACGCATCAAATATTCTCTCTCATTGTTGGAAATGAGCAGTTTGCGGAACTTTCAATTTGTTAAAGAAAAGACTGTGACCAAAAAAACTAAATCATCAGTAGACACACACACACACACACACACACACACACACAGTATAGAATGTGCTAGCTAGCTCATTAAGAGCGGCTAAAAACAATGCTTTTCCTCATGAATGTAAAAGGAAACCATCTGAAGGCTTCAGTTGAGGTAAAATGGTGTCATTGATAAGTGCATTAGGGCACAGCAGACATTTCCACTTGACCTCATTAATGAGGACTTCCTGTTTTAATTCATTTCATTTTTATTTCAGTAGCTGTATAATACGTTTCTAATGGTATAATTAATCCACCTGTGTTATATATAAATATAATAGATCTTTGAGTTGTATCAAGTGTCTCACAGGCTAGGTAGGTTAGTATTGCCATTTGTTTTATTGGTGTTGATGTATATATATATATTTATTTTTTTCATTTCTTTATGGAGTGTTTGTTTATTTCCTTTTTTATCCTTGGTTAATTTCCCTGGAGTTTAACTATTTTTCAGTATTTCTTTTGTTTTCTTGAGCCACTTAGACACATTTGAAACAGACTTTTATTTTTGTACTGGTTACCGTTATGAACTGTCTCGAAGGTGCCTTCCATACAGGCAGACCATACCTATGTCTCCTAAAAATTAGCCCCATGGGAAATGTAGTCTTTTATAGTCCCTTGACTAAGGAGGTCACAACTGACAACATTATTTGACCTTTTCACAAACAAAAAACAGTCTCTTACAGTAATGTTTACCCTCATAGTGACTAATGGGTTTCCAAAATAATAATACACAGGTGTAATTACATCGCAGCTCTGCCTTCATTACTATCATTACTCCCACCTGCTTCTCCTGCTCGACCAATCAGAATGTCTGCTTGTTACCAGGAGGTAGTACATGGAACAGGAAAGAAAGTGTCTCCGGGTACACACACAACTCGATGAACACACACAGACACACTGCAGCCAGCTCGTCTTCCTCTCCGGCCATCCAGCCCCGTCCTGGATGTGTTCTCCCCCCCCCCCCAATGCCCTGAGTCTCAGAGAGCAGCCTGTTGTTGTAACTAATCCCTCACTTCCACTCCCTCAGTCAGAGTAAATATATACTGGCCTAGCCTGTCTGTCTGCCCTGCTACACACACACACACACACACACACACACACACACACACACACACACACACTTCTCATTTGCATCAGTGCTTTACAAGAGAACTGTAAGTGAGATAGCATGGGCCGAGCAAAGGTTGGGCTACTTAACAGTTTCTGTGTGTGTGTGTGTGTGTGTGTGTGTGTGTGTGTGTATGTGTGTGTGTGTGTGTGTGTGGGTGTGTGTGTGTGTGTGTGTGTGTGTGTATGTGTGTGTGTGTGTGTGTGTGTGTGTGTGTTTTGGTGTGCATATATATGGCATTTGTTGTTTGTTTGTTTATTTATTTAAAGGACAGTGCACATTAATTCACATTGCTGTAAAGGAGCCAGTATTAGCCAGCAGGCTAATTTTCAACTGTTGCCCTTTGCAAGATGTTAAAAAGATGTGTGTATGGTAAACAGTGCTGTGGGTGAGTGTGTGTGTGAGTGTGTGTGTACATGGTGAGGTTTTACACGTGTATTATCTGTGTTTGTGTGTGTGTATAAGCCTGAGGGAGCAGCATCATAATTCTCAGGTATTAGTTTGACTGGAGTAGCGGGCAGGTTCAGGTTTGCCCACACAAAGCAGACTTAATGAGCACCTGGGAGATAAATAATGCTTATCATTTGCTACTTAATTAACTCCCTCGGGGGAAATTGTCTTTTTTGTTGCTCTCGTTGACGGAGAGGTCAAAAGTCACTTTGGATCGAGTGTCTGTAGGTGGTTGCTACTCATCACAGGGGCTTAACACTTGGTCCTATTTAATAGACTTTGTCAGAAACTAGTCTTAATATTAGTAAGGAATTTAGTTTTAGACACAAAACTACAAATATTGTGTTTTGTTGATGGGCCAGCAATAAATGAAACCTCTGTTGTTTCTTTAAATTGAACTGGACAAGCTACAGACAGGCTACAGACAGGCTACAGGCAGGCTACAGGCAGGCTACAGACAGGCTACAGACAGGCTACAGGCAGGCTACAGACAGGCTACAGGCAGGCTACAGACAGGCTACAGACAGGCTACAGACAGGCTACAGGCAGGCTACAGACAGGCTACAGACAGGCTACAGACAGGCTACAGACAGGCTACAGACAGGCTACAGACAGGCTACAGGCAGGCTACAGACAGGCTACAGACAGGCTACAGGCAGGCTACAGACAGGCTACAGACAGGCTACAGTCAGGCTACAGGCAGGCTACAGACAGGCTACAGACAGGCTACAGACAGGCTACAGACAGGCTACACAGACATTTGTGGATTATTTAAAGAACAACTTGCCTTGTTGTAGTCACATGAGATTAGCATTTAGCATTAGCCTTATTGAACTTGAATATTTCTTTTGGCTTTCGCATGTTCCATTTAGCACATCAATAATTTTTAGACAAAAGCAAAAATGCATCCAATAAGCATTGAAAAACATTATTGGGCGATTGAGGACGTTTTTTCGAATGATGCCTTTTCAATATATCGATTCTTGAAAATGTGCAATAAAATGGGAACCAAAACACTGCTATCGTCATGATATTTATAGCTGATACTGAGCTGGCAGCAGCTGCTGCTAATTGTGTGCATGCAGTGTATGTGCCATTTAGAATTACTATCAGAAAAGTGTATTATGTAACCAAGGTATGAAATCAAGAGAAACACATGCTATAATGACTGGAAATGGCCGCCTATAACTAGCTCTGCTAACAACATGTGTGCCGCTGGAACATTAAGAGGTGGAGGTCAGAGGTCAGGGTGTGTTGGCCATACAGAGCATGTGACTTTGATATTGGACACTGCAGTTTGCATTCCATCTCCGTCCAACACTCAACTTCTCATTGTGCTGGCAGGCTGCCCCCAATCTAAACCGTGACTGTGCACTTTCTCTAACGTGTGAAAAGAACTTCAGGGGTTTAGGATTGCACTTCCTTAAACTGTGCAACTCATGGGAAAAAGAATAAAAAAAGATCAGGTAGTCAAAACAATACTCTAAAATGTACGGGATCCTACAATTCTCATATTGTATTATTGTATTTGTAAAATAAAAGGTTTTGCTTGATTGTTTTCTGACTCACCCCCCCCCTTGTGAGCGCCTTTTGTTATTTCAACCACAGAGGGATTACCTGAACTGTGAAAATAAATATACCTTTTTTATATTCAAGACTTTGTCTCTGGGTCGTGCGTTTGGGTTCATCAGTTTGTGTCGAGGTCCTGACAGGAAGCTACGTTTGAGGATGTGTTCAGGGCTGTGAACATGTTTACGTGATGGTGATGAACCCCATCAAACAGCTCCCCATGGGTCCACACTTCTGTCATTTCCAACTGAACCCTGGGACCAAATCAGCCTTACACTCAATCCCAAGCTTAACCACAGTGGTAGATCAGAATGGTTGGAGTAATGGATTACATGTCAAAGGATTATGTAATGAGCCAAAGAAATGTAACTGTTTAACTTTACAGCAACATTAAAAAATGTCATTACTGTTGAACATATTTTAAAATGGAGATTACTAGCAGGATTACAATGTTTCAATACAAAATAAAGAACGATACATTATTGGTAGACTTACTTCCTGAATTTTCTTTTTTTTTGGCTCCTTTCATTCTGCTTTATTTTAAATGTCTTTTTTTCTAAATGCAGTAAGTTGACAGGTTTGATTTTAAACCAAGTGTATTTGATCCTAAAAATCTTGGTTTCTACTTTTCTAAGGTGACCTTCTTCTCTTGTATTACAAAATACACTTTGTTAAAAACATCTTATTGATATTATTTTCTCTTGTACTTATTTTAATTGCATTTGACATTAAAAAGAAGTAATCAGGCTACATTACTTTTATATTTTGATGCTCAGATTAAGTTTCTGATAACTGCTTTTTTACAGGTAACTAGAAATAGAAACGGAATACATTTTGAAAGCAACCCTCCCGACCCTGTCAGTCTGGTATATTGAAATGTTTCAGTCACAGTGACATGGTTGTTCTGGGACCGTGTTTAATTCGGTGGAGAGATGAGGACTGCTGAGCCTCCAGGAGCAGCTGGGTGTCCGAACACAAGGATCCATCCAACTCCTTCTCCACTCCCTCCAGCCTCCTCACCCTTCAACTCCACACTCCCTCCTGAGGAGCATGATCAATAATTCCACTAGACTGGAGCCCTAAAAAAGTCAGCTGAGGGGGGGATGCACTTGGTGAGAGCCTTCAAAGTGCTTCGTATGCTGCTGCCGGTAATGAAGGAGCAGCATATCTATGCACCAGGAAAACCATGTATCTTCTGTCAGGGAAGTGAGAACAACAAGAGAGTTGATCAGGAAACAACCCAGCAGGGGATGACTCCATGGACTCTGTGTCACTGTCTGCACTTCAGCTGCAGCCGTACCAAGGGAATGTCCAAAGCGTCAGGAGTTAGGAGGTTTTAATGCGACAACATGATGTGTGGTGGAGTATTTGGCATACTGATCAGGGGCTTGAACTACTGTGAGGGAGAACTCCCCAGCCCCATTCATTATTCACGGGAGTGTGAGAGATATCTGCTTCCCAGATTACTTTTCCTCTGAGGTGGAAGAGAGGGAGAGAGAGAGAGAGAGACGAAAAGATGGAGAGAAAGGGAGGGACTGATGCTTTTCAATGTGTAGCAATTAAACATAGTAATAATAATAATTAGATATTTAAAGAAAACTGAATGCTACAGTATAATATAGAACCTGCATGTGAATCCAATTGTTAAATGCATTTCCTTTCAAATCTGCACAGCTCTTCACTTTAAATGTTAAATATACTGTATTTGATCATATTTCCACTTTACATAGTTCTATATGTATATTCTGTGTTAAATAGTTTTTAAAATATGTCCTTGTTATACTATTGCCGGAGCAGCAGTAGCTCAGTCTGTATTGTTTAGGAACCAAAGGTTTGCTGGTTCAAGTCCCGATCAGACTCACAAGTGTGGACCTAAAGTGTGTGTCAATTCAAAATAAGAATAAAGTGAAAAGAATCATTTCTCCTCAGGCATCAAGATGATAGTTGTAAGCTCCTTTGTGTATTTCCTCTTACTGAGTTTAAGCATCACTATACACCAAAGCTATTCCTTATATGTCTACATCTTCTTGGAAATAAGCGGCAGGAACAAAAAGGGAAGCAGAGAGATAGATTTGTCTGTAAACGAATAATTAAAAAGCATTCAGTTCTATAATGTCTTGTTTTTGTCATTACTAAGGTAAAGCTTATAAGTGGCTGTCATATTAAAAATATGTGCATTTTTTAAACGGTGGAGTGCTCTCTTCAAAGACAACCCAGTCTGATTTTGTTGTTAATGTGTTGGTGTCAGTTGTTGAGTGTTAGGGTCACATTGGTTAACAAAACTAAATAATGACCCTTTAACCCCAGATCATTGAAATCAGATCAAATGTTATTTATATAGCCCAATATCACAGAACTAATGTGTCTTGTGGAGCTTTACAGAGCAACAAACATGAATGGCAATGTATAAAGATATAATAACATTATAATAAGACAGAATTAAAATACAAATACAATACATTCAAATAAAATTAAATAACATAAAAGTACCTTAATATATAATTTGAAGACAGCTCTGATGATTTTCTTGAGTAGCCTGGTCAGGAGACATTTGTGTTGTAATGTGATGGGAGGATGAGAGGTGCTCAGAGCTCAGAGATCCATGAGGAACCTGAGGTGAGGAAATGTAAAGCTCTGCCTTGTAACTCCGCCAAGAATAAACAATAAATATGCTTTGCTCCATCACTGACCCATACACCCTCAGTCCCTCGACCTATCCACACTTCGAGAAGAGATCATGACCTGAGGAGGCGTTAACTCCTGTAAAGTGTCAAACTGAAGAAAACATTCTGAATTAAATAAAACATAAGTTACATCAGCTAGAGATAAAATAGAGTAAGCTAGTGGTAAACAACTTTAACTCTAACAATGAATTACTTATGAGCAGGCGCTAGGATATTAAATGTCAACTGTTGACAAACTAGCCATAGCATCTGTTTGCAGTTCCTTATTCTAGAACTCATTTGAGGAATTTGTATTCCAAATTTCCGCAGTGGAGTTTTCAACATGAGAAAGAAAAGCTTTTGGATGGTAGTGGATAGGATGGCAGAAGCAGAGACTTCTGGGAAATGGATAAAAGAGCCAGAATATCTGAGGTTGCGCTCTGCGTGTGACCATTACAGAGGGTTTCATCCTTTCATTTCATCCAGTTCATATGCAGTAGTTCTTCATCTGTAAATATGCAGTCGCTAGCTATGCTGTGCTTTAGCAACCAGATACTCAAAGTGAGGGTAAGGAGGGTTACTCTAACAATGCAAATGGCATTACTATTACCTGTAAAACATGTAATCAGTAACCTTATTTGAGTATGAAAATGCAATGTACAAGAGAAAATAAATATCATTAACAGGTTTTACTTAAAGGTGGGGTATGTCATTTATTTCAGAAACACTTGTTATATTCCATGGAATGCTCTTAACATCCCGGTAGCAATGAATATCTGAAGTGCTTTGACAAAAAATACATAAAAAAATATCATCTGTGGAAGCCGTAATACTGTAAAAAGCACGACCAATCATCTGAGCCGGCTCGGCTAAAGTAACTGGATGGCCTACCTGCCTGTCAGCCTTCCATCTGTGCACAAACTTATCTTGTGCCCTCATTGGTCATGTGCGCGTTTGTGTGTGTTGGAGGAGGGGCTCTGTGAGGAAGTGGCAGATTTGTTCCGGTTGTGTATTTTCAAATTCTAGCGCACTCGAGCTGGTTTCTCCAAAAGTACCTACCCCACCTTTAAGTGTATTATGTTAAACAACAGAACAATGTGACATTAGAAAGAAGAACCAAGATATTTTGGGTGAAAAATTATTATTTATAGAAACCCTGCCTTTCATGAAGCATATTCAGGCAGTAGGGATAGATTCACTCTTTGAGTATTATCCTACAGAACAGTACGGCTCTAAGAGAAGAGATAACATCGGATCCTTTACAACAAACACTATTATGCTCTTTTTAGATTTTTAGTAACATGTAATCCTGCCAATTATCCCCAATTTTTACAAATCTTGACTATACTGTTACATGTAATCTGTTACTCCCGAAGCCTGCAGATATTCCGGGTGGATCAACAGGAAGATGTCTGGGCTCTGCTTGGCACCAGCCATGTGTTATAAGACAAACTTAGATACAAACACATTTTCCATTAGCTTAACCACAAAAATGTTCCTAAAAGTGTAACGCCTACTATGTGTTGACTCAGACGCCTCCAGACACATCATTGTATGTACACACTGAGACCCTGGGAATATGCAAAGTATACACATACACATTTTAAAGACAGAGAAGAAGTAGACTGTGATGGGAGTCCCTGAAGCTGTAAACTACACTGTGACATCTCTATCTGTGTGTGTGTGTGTGTGTGTGTTCTGAAACAAAGGCCCAAGCTTTACTATGATTCAGAGTGGTTCACAACAATGGTTTGCTTTGTTTGACAAAACAATCAAAGATTGTAATGTATTATATTAGCAGTTATATACAAATTATTATTATTGGAGTTACTTTAATGCAAATGTCAGACACATTGCATTCCTCAAATATCCCCAAAGCATTGACAGTCACACTCACACTTCTATTGGCTAGCCCTTCAACACATTGTATGTGCTACTCCAAGGGGCGGGACATTTACAACGTATCTCTTAGCCAATCACATCTTGAACAATGATAACAGAGCCAGCCAGACAACCAATCAGAGCAGACTGGGCTCTGGTTTCAGACAGAGGGTGAAAAGAGGTGCTGCAGCACAGACAGTATAAGAGAAATAAAGAGCTTTTTGAACATGAAAGCATGGAGACATGTCCCAGTAGAGACACTACATACTTATATGAACCTGAACATGAACAGAATATGTCCTCTCTAACACTTATAGAACAAAGCCACTGTTAAAGAGGTTAGTAACATCTATGAATGTCCTACTTCTACAGTTCAGTCAATGGAAAGCCATGTGAGGAGATGAGGAGCAGATTTAAAATAATTAGAGTAGATTTTCCCCCGAATAAAGACTATGAGATGAAGATGAAGATGAAGAAGACTAAAGCGGCTGATCTGAAGGGATGTCAGCTTGAGGTGGGGTTGTGGTTGGACTGTCTTTCATGGCTCCAGCATTATACAGACAGGGTGACAGAAAATAAACTGGAGTCCCTTTTAACTGAGCTTATCCACGCCGTCACACACACCCAGCTTGTTGTCACGGGCAACCAGGGGACCCCCGCTGAGGCTTGCCAAGATGAGTCAGAAATTCACCTCATATCCAAACAGAGGGCCGGACGGGAATTAATGCTGCTCAACTCATCAGATGTAGTTGATATTGTAATTCATATTTAAATGTATTTTAAAACTTCATGGTGTTTACTGTTTTTGGGAGACTGCTTATTTTGCACTGGCCAGTTATCCCGAAAAATCCTGAAAAGCCCGAAAAATATATGTAATCAGGTTTGGGGAGTTACATGTAATGGGATTACGTAATCAGGATACACAAAAAGCTTGTTTACTTCCATAACAACATCAGGCTGTAACACTCGCGTTTCTATTGGCTAGTGCTCCAACACATTGTAAGTAATATGCTAAGGGCCAGGACATCTGTAAGCAGCTGACCAATCACAACAAAGCAGGCCAGCTAACCAATCAGAGCAGACTGGGCTCTGGTTTCAGACAGAGGGTGAAAAGAGATGCTGCAGCACAGGCAGTATGAGAACAATAAAGAGCTTTTTGAACATTAAAGCATGGAGACATGTCCCAGACTAAATAGTAACCCTCCCAAGATGATGATCATGGTAAACATTATAACTAGTAGTCATTCTAATATGTTGCTATGCAGCTGTTAGTGCAGGGAGCATGACCCTCCCTGGTGTTTATATCCCTCACATGCTCCCGTTATGCTGCTGAGCTGATGAACAGCTTGAGCCCTCCTGCTGTTTAACGTCTCAGGTTTGATCACAGCGGCCTCTCGGTGTCCTTTTAAAGTCGTTGAGCAACGAGCCCACCATCAGAAGAGTGGGGGGTAAAGTGACTTCTGAAGAAGTATATGTGCAGGTGTTGGGATGAGATGTTGGTGGTTGTTTATTCAAGTGTGTGTGTCGGCATTCAAATGATTCTGTGTTTGTGTTGTGTGTTATGCTCCTCTTTGGGCTTCAGCAGGTGTGTTTTAAGCCTACCTTACTGCACTGTTTATATACTCAGGTGTCCAAATTACATTGTCTGCTACGTAATGTTTGCTTGTGTCCGTGTGTGTGAGTGTGCTTGCATGCAAGAGAAGATTAAGAGTTGGTAATATAAGGGGGACAGAGAAGAGAAATTTAAATATCTGATATATTATGGGTTTTTAAAACTCTGACTTGCATTATGAGCTGTTTGTGTGTGCAGTGCACAAAACTAGGGCCACCATGGTGGGTGGAGGGGGTCAGGAGGACGGGTTTGGGCTGACAACCCAGGAACACCGTGGAGGACCCGGAAGGGATCTCGGGCGGACGGCCCGGGGCAAGGCAGAAACCGAGAAGGGGGACTCGGGCGGACGGCCCGGGGGCACGACAGAGTCCAAGGTGGGGGCTATGGAGGGGCGAAGGCCACCGCGGCCGGAAAAGTCAGGGGTCCGAGCATGAGGGCGAGGGCCGCGGCCGGGAAAGTCAGGGGGCCGGGCTCGAGGGCGAAGACCGCGGCTCTCAGGGGGCCGGGCAGGAAGGCGCCGACGGGACAACGCCAGAGGCCGGGCAGAACCCGGTGTCGGCCGGACAGGAACCGGCGCCGGTGGGACAGGCCTCGGCAGGATCCCCCACGGAAGAGGACCAGGAGTTGGCAGGACCCCCGGTCCAGTTAGCGCTGAGCTTCGGTCTGCAATGTTCAAAACAACAGATAAAGCCAGAAATCTAGGTGTAGTCATGGACTCTGACCTGAGTTTCAACAGTCACATTAAAACAGTTACTAAATCAGCCTACTATCACCTAAAGAACATATCTAGGATTAAAAGACTAATGTCACAGCAGGATTTGGAAAAACTTGTCCATGCTTTTATCTTCAGTAGACTGGACTACTGCAATGGTGTCTTCACAGGTCTCACTAAAAAATCTATTAGGAAGCTGCAGCTGATTCAGAACACCGCTGCTCGAGTCCTCACTAACACTAAGAAAGTGGATCACATCACTCCTGTTCTGAAGTCTTTACACTGGCTTCCTGTGTGTCAAAGAATAGATTTCTAAATACTGCTGCTGGTTTATAAAGCTTTGAATGGTTTAGGCCCAAAATACATTTCTGACCTCCTGCTAAATTATGAACCATCCAGATCTCTCAGGTCTTCAGGGACTGGTCAGCTTTCTGTCCCCAGAGTCAGAACTAAACATGGTAAAGTAGCGTTCAGTTATTATGCTCCAAATATCTGGAACAAACTCCCAGAAACTTGCAGGTCCGCTGCAACTCTGACTACTTTTAAATCCAGGCTGAAGACTTTTCTTTTTGTCGCTGCTTTTAATTGAACTATTCATATCTTAGACTGCACTGTAACTTTTATCCATGTATTTCTTCTTTTAATGTTTATCCATGTATTTCTTCTTTTAATGTTTATTTTATTATCTTTTCTTTTTAATGACTGATTTTAAATGCCGTTTTCTTAATGTCTTTCATTTTTTGTAAAGCACTTTGAATTGCCTTGTGTTGAAAAGTGCTATATAAATAAACTTGCCTAGCCTTGCCAAGCCTTGCCTAGCCTTGCCTATGGTGACTTTAAGGGGGAGCTAATTCCGCTGGGTGTCCTAACCTATATGTATATGTCAAGATGTCTAAGATAAATGTATATTTTGTATCAGCTAATAATGTGAAACTGTAAAACTAATAAGCAAAACTGTTGGATAAATGTAGAAGAGTAAAAAGAACAATAATGGCTTGGTAGAAGTATAAACAGCTTAATAAGAAATTACTCAGTTAAAGTACAAGTACCTCAAAATTGTACCTAAATTGAGTAAACATACTTCACTACATTCCACCTGTGTGTGTGTGTTGTTGTTGTTGTTGTTGATTTAAGGCAGCAGAAGCAATAGATGCCCTGTTTGCGGTGTTTTCAAAGGCCCAGACTGTTTGTTTGTTTTCAGGTGGATTTGGTGTGGGAACACAGCGGGGGGTCATTATGCAGTGTGTAAACAAACACACTCCTGGCGTGAACACACACACTCCTGGTGTAAAAGGGACACCGTCCGTCATCATCTGTCTCTAATGTCGGATCCTCACCTGTCGCCAGGCAGCTGCTGGGGGGGGGGGGGGGGGGAAGATGCAAGATAAGCAGAAGAGACCATTTTTGATTAAAGGATGCCAAACTGATTTTCTAGAATAATCAGAATAAGCTTTCCAAAGCCTTTTCAATTACTCACCTATTTAAGAGGAGGCACTTAAATACAGCTTGCTTTAATTCAATCTTTCTTTCAGTGATTGAGTATCTCAGTATCTCAAGGTTGGTGGATTAAAAACAAAGAAACTATTGTCAAAATCACAGCAGCACTGATGCTTAGTTGCTGGTGTGGGTCAAAAACCAACAAAGGTGTATCCTAAGATTCAGCAATTGCAAATTATGGGAAATTATAATCTGTTCGAATAACATCTTGACCAAAAAACAGCATTCATATCCGTTTGTTTGCCAAAAAAAGCTTCTTACACATGTGGTTTAATCACTAACATGTCCACTGTGGTCAGTACTTGATGTTGCTGCTTTTTATAATACTCTCAATGTTCAGATTCAGGCCTCTAAATTATTGCTCAAATCACATTTGTTCAAATAAGTGTGGTTCAGTTTTTAATAAAATAGATTAAGAAAAACATGAAGACAGGTGTGGATGAGATTGTTTTTAGTGGGGTTACTTGAAGAAGTCTTAAGTCAACATCACATTAGAAACTGTGCGTTAACAGCTGCTGGCTCTGGATCTGTCTCCATGCTGAGAGAAGGACTTCAGCAGGACAGATACTCACTGCTGACTGATAAGAGAGAGAGAAATACACGACTCCTTCTTAGTTCCAACTAAAATGGACTATTAAAGTTTTTTTTTGCTTTCTGGGTAATGTCTCCTTTTCCACCTGCAATTACTGTAGGTTCAATTAAAAGTTAGAAAACATCAAAACAGTGATTACAAAACTACATTTGTTAAATGTCCCATTCAATTGACTTATATAATATTGCATGTTAAGATGAGAAATCTTTCAGCATAGTAATAAACGGTTAGCTTTTCTTCACTTTGGAATCAGAGTTGTATTCAGTTATTTCTGTATCTTCAGGGGACATTCAATCCAACATTCATGACCACTTCACGCAGGTGGAAACACATAGGCCTAGTGACCCGCTCTATCGAAATCAGTCGGAAGTCGCAACGAATCATTTTAAAATAAACGTGGATTTGAGTAAAAAAATAGTTTTTCAGGGTTCGGGTGTTTTGTTTGATTTTAAATTAAAAAAGTATTGGCTTTCAGAATATGAAACTTTTATTTCCAAAATCACACGATATACATTTTTGATGCTTGTAAAGGGAAGATTACTCGCACTCTGCTGTTCTGCAGCGCCGCTCCCCCCTAAGGCGTATAATAATCATAGATATTATTTTCATCTGATTTCAAATAAACAAAGTCTTGGCTTTCAGAATATTAAACTTCAGTTCTATTTTTTGTTTTGTCTCTTTATAGTGTTTTACCTATACCTTATGTGAAAACCCCAAGTTTGTATTCTAAACAAAAGTTGTTGTTGGTCTGATGACTGATGTAGGAACTGTTTTGTTAAATACAACTGCCTTTTAAGCGCTTAAGTACTAATGTCTTACTAAACGGTTAGATGTAATGCTCTTATTTGAACAAAATAACAGAAATTGTAATGAAATAAAACATGTTATCAGACTCTGCAAAATACCTTTGTCAAAAGAAATGTAATAACTCTTATTAAGGATGTTGCTGTTGGAAGTTGGGGTTTGAAATGCTGTGTTTACTGTACAAATGCTGGACACAGGAAGCCGATGCCCAAAAGCAGGTTTCTTATTGCACTGTGGAAAATAAACACGTGGGTTCAATTTTTCGATACGACCTTTAAAGGAATGCAAAGAAAACCAGCAGTTATATAGAGGACAGGATATAAATACATTCATAGAGGAAACATAGGGGAAAGGAAATAGGTCATGGTCATTATAAAGATGCTGATAGGCAGGAAGAAGAGAGCTTGAGAGGAAACATCTGACGCCCAGAGGTAACCAAGGCAACCTGGTTAAAAACACATATAAAATCTTCCTTCCTTCTGCAGCTAACAACAACACTATCTCCTCTACCCTCCCCACCCCCTCCTTCCTGCTCTCACCCTCCTACCTCTGCCCCCCCCGCTGTGCGATTATTATTGCAGATGAAGGGGTAGACCTTAAAATCAGCAGTGTTCCCACACTCTGCCCAAACAATCCCGGGGGTCAGAGGTCACGGATAAATGCTGCCATATTATCTGGGCAGTTTTATGGCTGCTGGAAGTCAAACTAGTTTAGGGTGGCAACTGCTAAAAGTGAGGCTCAGTAAACAAAACTACACACACACACACACACACACACACACACACACACACACACACACACACACTCACACACACACACACACACACACACACACACACACACACACACACACACACACACTCACTCACTCACTTTACTTGAGTATATCCATTTAATGATACTTTGTACTTTGTACCCCACTCAAATTCAGAGGTAAATTGTGTACTTTGACTCCACTACATTTATGTAGTACCTTTAGTTACTTTGCAGATATAGATTAATGATAAACAATATGATCAACTCTTAAATCAGACTTTAGTTACATCTGGAGTAAATTCACAATCTACCCAACAGTACATTTCATAATTAAAATGTGTTCCACCTTTACCAGCTTTGATACACACAATACAATAATTATAATCTAAACATATAATATATATTATTCTGAATAATAAGTACGGTGGAAGAAGTAGTCAGATCTTGAAAGGAGAAGTACCAGAGTGTAGGAATATTATGTTACAAGTAAGAGTCCTGCATTCAAAATGTTACTCAAGTAAAAGTACAAAAATATTGGCATCAAAATATAGTTAAAGTAGCGACAGTAAAAGTAGTCATTGTGCAGATTGGTTCATTTCAGGATAATATATATGATATGTTTTATGTTTTTATTGGGTAACATTTTGAATGCAGGACTTTTACTTGTGACAGTATTCCTACACTCTGGTACTTCTACTTTTACTTAAGTATAAGAACTGAATACTTCTTCCACCGCGGCACACACTCATATTCAGACTTTATTGACACAAGAGCTACCATTAGCTGGAAACTAACAAAAGAGGCTCAGAGAAAGGCTCCATTTTCCTTGTCAAGACGTCTGAATGAGAACATCAATAGTTTTTTTGATTATGACGCCCTCTGTGAATCACCTACAGAGCTTAACAACACAATAATTGCTCGGTTGAGATGTTTTGTTCAAAGGCGTCTGAACAAATGGGACATTTACAAATGATTTCAATAACTCAGTTTGTGCGGCTTGTTTGCCGAAAACTCAACTGACAATATCAAACCAGGCGACATTCTGCTCAAATCCTCCTTCCTCACTGCGGGGGAAACAAGAAAGATGGTAAAAATAATGCTCGGCCATTCAGCGTCAATCTTACAAGCAGTGAGCGCCCTTCATTGACCCTGCCTGTCGGCGGCAGAGTGCTTCCATTCCGCCCCCACCATCTCTCAGGAGCTGTCTCTTATCCCAAAAACAGCGACAAGTCAACAACTCTGACTGCGTGTTTAAGTGCTCTGACAAAAAAGAAAGGTGTGTATGTGTGAGTTTGCAACAGTGGGTTACATTCCTTAGCCTGAGTTAGCATTCAGCCCGCATAGGTCACGACCAGCAGGCTTTTGTGTGTGTGTGTGTGTGTGTGTGTGTGTGTGTGTGTGTGTGTGTGTGTGTGTGTGTGTGTGTGTGTGTGTGTGTGTGTACAAATGAGGGAGAAAGTCAATGGGAGCCGCGCACACACAAACACTTTGTTGGTGAGTGGCACTCAGGGACAATCAGAGAGCTGCTAAGGCTTTCAAAGAACTTGTTAAAAAGAGTCACATGGTCTCACTCATTCGCTTGAATGTCAACTCGAGATGGGGGAAAGGAAGCTACAGCGACAATTAGAATTGTTAAACGAAGTTTGTGTTCATTTGATTGGTTGTCCCCTGTTTTGAAGTTTGATTTCAAGGATATTTTAATGCCACTGTGGTATGTTCTTCCAACTTATCTCTCCTTATAACTGAGAAATGCATGTGTTTGAATATGTATCTATGTGTATGTATTCAGATATGTGTGTGCATTGTACTGTGTGTAATCTAAACTAAATATAAGCTCTGGAATAGATTAAGGGTACTCTTCTTCTTCTTCCATTTTGGTGGCCAAGATTGTATTAATACTTGTCAAAAAAATGTGTAATCGTAGAATAAAAATGTAGCTCATCCTTCAGCTATAAGACGATTGATAAAAAGGCCTAGGATTGGTCAGTTTACCGGAATAGCCATTTAAGTACATTTAAAGTAAAAAGTTAACATTTCTATGGCAACAAGCACCTGCTTTGCACATTTTCAGTTTACTCTGCCACAATAAATGAACAAATCTTACATCTCACTTCAGAATTTTAACATGTAAGATATCATTTATGTCTTGTTGACTTTGTGGTCACGTGTGGTGGAATAATTGAAAGATTAGGACTGTGTTTAGGAGCATTCCTCAGGCCAGACACTTTGTTGTGACACAGTGAGCTCATCAGGTGGTTGTGTTTGTCACCAGTCTCATGTTGTCACCACAATAAGCCATTGTAACCAATTCATCCAGACACATCATCAGCTCATAATCGCTTTGCGTTTATTTTTAGCAATTGTTCCTAAGGTGTGTCTCCGGCTAACAGCATTCAATTAAAAACACACAGCTAGGTGTGGGTTGTGAATTCCTGAGGTCTGACTCACTCTCTCATGCCCACGGTCATTCTGAACCACAGCCACCAACGGCAGCCAAGGCATTAGCATCGCTGCGTCTATCCTTAGCGGTAGGCGGTGTTAGCTTTTCTTGTCTTATAACAGATGTGCTTTATTATATTTACAGAGCAAGAGGAGGTGTCAAAGTGCAATCTAGCTTCTCTTAACCTGAATTCCTCAGATATTTAAAAAAGGTGACATATATTTCAAAAACTAAAACAGTATTTTTCTTTGAAATGCAGCATACACTGAAATGGCTGAAAACGTTTACTTTAATTAAATGTATAATGCCAGCAGATTTCACAACTTTATTAGGTTAGTTGAAAGCAATAATTGTGCGTTTGAATAAAAAAACTAACCTTTTACAGTTATGTGAAATTTGTTGACATATTACATTTAATTAAAGTCAACGTTTCAGTTTTTTCATTAATAATCAGTCAGGAAGGTGAGCAGGGGCTGACTCCACAGCTCCTCTCAATTCTATAGGTACTTAAGAGCAGTTATGTAGGTTTGTGTGTTTCATTGATATGTTCTTTTATCTCCTGAGACCTTTGTGAAAGAGCTTTACCTCCCTGACGGCTCACCGTGTGCTTTAGAGAGATGCTGTACATGCAGAAGATGAATAAGACGAGTTGTTGAACTCTGTGTGCCGCTAACAGAGGCTTTTCCCTCCATCTCTTTCCCTCTCTTCTCATTATTTCTCAGACACCCTCATTTAAGTGTTCTGCCGCTCCATCAGCAGCGAGTCCAGGCTTTTTTTTCTGTCTCCGTCCATACATCAACATCAGCCATTAAACACACTAGATCGCTGCACAACACATTTCCTCTGCAGCCATAATGCACTTGGCTTGGCTTGAGATGCCACATTGTCCCCCCTGACGGCCACATTATCTCACAACATTACACACAAATACACACACACACACATCACCAAAACCAACAATCGCTAAGAGATGGATGCATCCGTTCCCGATCACATTTCTTCCATGTGTGATAAATGCTTTTCCTTTTTGCCCATTTCCCCCTCTTTCATTTCCAGATCATTTGTTTCCAAAGGCACAGAATGACTTCTGTTTCTGACGTGTCTGTGGGTAATTGGATTCAAAAGTGACATCGCTTTTTCAGGAGTGAAAGACTTAGAGCAATTTGTTCTGTCTTTGCAAAGGGTGGCGTCATCGATGTGCCAAGGACATGTAAGGGAACTGCAAACACATCAGACAGAAGAACCTCCCTATGAACTAATGAGGAGAGCCGTGTGTGTATCACTAGGTGTCAAAGAAGGAAGTTCACAAAGGAAACAAGGCACAGTTTGAGGATTTACATCTCATAATAAGGGTTGCACAGTTTAAGTGTTTGTTCATTTATGGCAGGGCCGTCTTTGAAAATAAAAACATGTTTCTGTCATTGTGTCAGGTTTAAACTTAAATATATATATGCTTGATTCTGATTGGTCAATTTCAGAGGTTGTTAATTGTTGCTAACAGACAGACCGCTGCTAAGAAGTAAAGACTTTGCTAAGGACGATCAAGGGACTATGTGGAGTCATTCCACTCCACAGAAAGAAGTCAATTTAACGTTAACAAACATTAGTTTTCCTCCATTAGAAAACACCATAGAATACTTTTCAAATATTCATTTTATATTTTAGGAGGGCATTCCACTATGGATCCATGAAGGCTAAACTGTCCCTAAAAGAAAACAAAAGAATGAAAGAGGTTAAAGCCCGCGTCACGCTGTCCCGAAATTGACACCCGATGGACACACGATAAAGGAAATGTTCAAATTCGGCTGTGATCGTAGCAACATAGGGTCATTCGTGAGGGCATCTTAAGCCATCGTATGACCGCCGGTGGAGTTTCTCAGGCTCCGGCAGCAACTTCGTGAGCGGCAACTTCGTAAGGCACTCGTGAGGGCATCTTGTCAAGTCGTGTCATCTTCGTGTTATCATCGGTGCATACATCCTCACTCTGATCGGGGCGAATGCCCGATGGCACCGATGATAACAAGATGCCCTCACGATGGCCTTACGAAGGGCAAAATTGACACATTAATTCAACACGAAAATGAACCTTCTCAAGGTCCTTCGGCTATTTTTTGGCATGCCAAAGATTTTGCCACCGCTCACAAAGTTGCTGCCGGAGCCTGAGAAACTCCACCGGCGGTCATACGAAGGCTTAAGATGCCCTCACGAATGGCTCGATGTTGCTACGATCAGAGCCGAATTTGAACATTTCCTTTATCGTGTGTCCATCTGGTTGTTTTATTGCACAACAAAATCATGTAAACATATTATGTAAATAACCCAATTTGTGTTCTGTGAAACTGAAAAGGATATAATATATTATTTTGAAGGCGAGTTGACAGGAAGTTGTTGTTGCTATGGAAACAACAACATGACGGAGAAAACGTAATATCTTCTACATGTAAAGACGGAGAAAGCAGAACAAAGTCTGAAAATATAAGTACAGTATCATAGTACTTTAACATAATTGTTTGTGTTACTTTCGTTGCAGTTGTATGTCTTAACTGTAATGTAAATGTTGCCTTCGTGTGTGGTTCGGGGCCATCTTCGTGCGAAATTCACAATTCAATATTCGTGTGTCCATCAGACATTTCGGGACAGTGTGACAGGGGCTTTAAGGACAGAGAGCTGGACGTCAGAGAAAACAACAGAAGAAGACAGACAGGAAGTAAATACTAAAGGGAACAGAAGAAGAAGAAAGACAGGAAGTAAACACTAAAGGGAACAGCGCAAGAAGACAGACAGGAAGTAAATACTAAAGGGAACATCAGAAGAAGACAGACAGGAAGTAAACACTAAAGGGAACAGCAGAAGAAGAAAGACAGGAAGTAAACACTAAAGGGAACAGCAGAAGAAGACAGACAGGAAGTAAACACTAAAGGGAACAGCGGAAGAAGACAGACAGGAAGTAAACACTAAAGGCAACAGCAGAAGAAGACAGACAGGAAGTAAACACTAAAGGGAACAGCAGAAGAAGACAGACAGGAAGTAAACACTAACGGTAACACAGTATGGGCTGTGAGAAAATGTGAAAAGACTTGGACAGTTATAGCAAACCTCGATTAAGTTACGTTACTGGTGCTGCAGTTCCATCTATTAGTACACAGCGGAATGGAATATTGGAGTGGAAGCATTTCGATAATTTTGAAATCAATAAAATCATTTCTAATCAACATGTTAAATCAAATCGTTGGTCAGTAGCCGAACACCAATATCGTAAATAGGATCCCAACACTAAGCTGATACACAGTGATAACGTATGGTTTAAAAACATTGCTACATGTTTTCGGTTAAAAATTCTACTTTAAAACATTTCAGAATGCCTTTTAACAGCTCACATACATAGAGAGATCAATAGCTGCAATAAGAACACACGTTCTCCATTACACATATTAGCAGGTCAGGACAGGTGGCCACTGGTATCTCTGCCTACTGTTGTTGTCCGTCCAATCACCTTGCATGTGCATACATAGAAAGTTGGACTACAAAAGAATATGCAGTGTCTGAGGTAAGATACAGAACACAATCACATAATTGGATAGTTGAAGTGTCATATTCTAAATTGTATGGCAACAATGCTCTCTTCCCTCCAGTAAAGCTGCCGGGAATAAGGACATTATCTATATATCATCTGATGGCAGAATCATGGCAACTATTTGGATGGTAAATGATGTATTGTACTATGTTTAGAAAGTTTAATCAAGAGGTAGCTTCAGCCTGAGAAGATTAAATACATCAGCGTGCCACATTATAAACATGTGACTCCACAAAGATATATGAAATGCACCTCCTGCACGGCAACTAGGGCTGTACCCGAATATCCGAATATCTGAATATTCGTTTGTTGGAGTACTATTCGGGTTTCAATTTCGTTATTCGGATATTCGGTTTTTTCCGTTTAAATAAAAAATAATTGAATTTATTGAGTGTGCCGGAGAGGATAGGTCGGGACGTGTCACGTGTGCCGGAGAGGATAGGTTGGGACGTGTCACGTGTGCCGGAGAGGATAGGTTGGGACGTGTCACGTGTGCCGGAGAGGATAGGTTGGGACGTGTCACGTGTGCCGGAGAGGATAGGTCGGGACGTGTCACGTGTGCCGGAGAGGATAGGTTGGGACGTGTCACGTGTGCCGGAGAGGATAGGTTGGGACGTGTCACGTGTGCCGGAGAGGATAGGTTGGGACGTGTCACGTGTGCCGGAGACGATAGGTTGGGACGTGTCACGTGTGCCGGAGACAATAGGTTGGGACGTGTCACGTGTGCCGGAGAGGATAGGTTGGGACGTGTCACGTGTGCCGGAGACAATAGGTTGGGACGTGTCACGTGTGCCGGAGAGGATAGGTCGGGACGTGTCACGTGTGCCGGAGACGATAGGTTGGGACGTGTCACGTGTGCCGGAGAGGATAGGTCGGGACGTGTCACGTGTGCCGGAGACGATAGGTTGGGACGTGTCACGTGTGCCGGAGAGGATAGGTTGGGACGTGTCACGTGTGCCGGAGACGATAGGTTGGGACGTGTCACGTGTGCCGGAGAGGATAGGTTGGGACGTGTCACGTGTGCCGGAGACGATAGGTTGGGACGTGTCACGTCGGCCGGATGTCGCCAAACGTTATAGGAGCGAACATTCTGGATCTGCTTATTAGCACCCCCCTTTTCTTTCTTTTTTTGAGATGTGGGTATCGAGGAACAGAGAGAGGGTTTTGTTTTCTGACACTTTGTGAGTCTCCTGACACACCGAGGACACATATTTATGTATTAAAGACATCAAAAAGTGAATTTTGCATGATAGGTCCCCTTTAACACGAGATGAGAATCAGAGTGAGAGATTTTTGGAGATAAGGCTACCACAAATTAATTGATACATCTGCATAGAAATGACATAGCATTATCCCTAAGACAGAGCCCTGATGCACACCTTCACATATCCAGAAGATACAGTAAGCATCTTTAAGAAGAACCTTTATACCTGGTACCATCATCTTTCAAACTCCATATCTCTTAAAGATTGAACTAGACTTTATTTGTTTGCATTTGTTTCCCCTCCAAACCCAAACCGAGATAATCTTGTTGTATTTCTCTTCCTATTTACACTGTGTGTGTTTTAAAGGAGTACAGTTGTTTGGTGTTTTTGGAATGTGCACACTTCAGCATTTCTTTTGTCTACTTGTTTCTATTGATTTCAGGTTGAGTTTGTTCTCCAAATTGTACCTGTACTTTTATAAAAGCAGGAACCAGTGAGAACATGCCAGAACATAAGAGCCATGTCCCCCAAGGCTTCTGACAAACACACATTCTTTGTACATCTAAATGAGGACTGTCAGTCTGTGATGGAGCAAGAGAGGTGAGGAGAGAAGAAGGAAGAGGGCACTGAAAGATGTGTGCACACACTCACAGCTGTGTGCTTTTTGAGTGTGTGTGAGAAGCATTGTGTTCAGAAGTCTTTGAAGAAGAAAGGCTCTTTTTAATGTATTAGTCTTCGCTGCCTCACGTCATTCTCACAAATACACTTCCAGCCCTGGAGCCATTCCTGTGATATCACAGCAATCTAGCTCACCTGCCTGTCCTTGCTCTCCCTGGAAACGCTCCGTATGTGTCCTAGTTAAGCAGTGCTTCACTCCTGCTTCGCTTCATAAACTGACACTCCACCTCAAACCGATAAAAAGCCACCCAGTCAGAGAGCTCTGAAAGCTTCACTTGCTCCATCTTCTTTCACAATGAAAATTGTGCAATTGGTGAAAGAAATGTAGCTCTGTTTGAGGCTAGTTGGTGAGCATTAGCATCATGCAGGTGGCGTTGACAGGTGTGTTTCGTCAGATTGTGAGTCAGAGAGGGCTTACTGTCACTCACTAAAGGTGAATACTGCATCATCACTGAATTCTAATTTTCCAACTTATAAATAGTACATCAAACAGTGAAATCAAGAATCCTCATTAAGCCCATCCTAGGATCAGCAGCAAGGGGCAGCTAATATACAGGGTCCAGTGTGGGGGTGGGAGGAGCTTGTGGCAGCTTGGCGGTGTGCAGGAGGCAAAGGTCCAGATACCACTTCACATTCGGCACTTGGTCTGTTCACTTGAATTGACAATTTTTTCCAGAGCAAAGTCACTGATGATTTACTGCCACCTAGTTCTCCACTAAAGAGACCTAAAAGCCACTCATTGTTATTAATTGTATACCTTTTAAAGCCATTATTGCCAGCTTTGCACATACTATCATATCTCTTTCCACCAGCATACTGCCATAGAACACTAGGCCAATGTAAAGCACAGAAACAAGGTCAGTTGATCTTTAGAGTGTGTACATCCATAGTTCCATCGATGAGATCTGGCCTGATTAGCGACTTTCGAAACCACCGGTTAGCAGCCATTCCAAATATATGCTCAAACATAATTGATTTTACTGGGCGACTATTGTATCAATGAATGCAATCAATTGTCTTGTTTTTCTAGCACGTCAATTTTAACTTGTCAAGGGCAGGGTGGGTCATTACATTAAATGACTGCAGTTTATCCTTCATGAGACGACCTCTTCCACAGTTCAGCCGGCTCCATTTGAGTCCATGTTCCTAATATGGCTCATTCCCTGGCAGTAAATCCAAGCCATTTGGCCATGTAAGCAGGTTAGCATAAATATTAGGAATGTGGTGAAAGCTATTTGACACAGGTCTGCTATTGTGATCCCAAAGAGAGGCTCCTCTGTCACTGGATAATGGGAAGCGCTGATGGTTTTCACAGCTATGAACTCATGCAGTGTTATTTGAGGACCTTGTAATGTGTGAAACTCGCGGAATGCATGTTTCGCTGTGTCTGTGAATGGCCTGGGATGTGTGAATAGCATTTTTTCAGTTGGTAATGCTATTGTTGAGCTCTGCTTTTGCTCATGTCAGGAATGGGCTACTTTTATTATGCATTTTTTAACTAACTCAGAGAAAATAGTCACAGGAGGTGGCATTATAAGAAATGAACAGCGAACAATTTAGTAGTTAAATGACCCAAGATTGCCACAACAAATTGTATAGGATCTGTGTTTGAGGGGGGATTTTATTATCAAGATTCAAGATTGCCTGCTCGACCGCAGCAGACAGAACAGTTTGTGGCTGGGGTGATGGGGGTCTTTGATAATCCTGAGGGCCTTCTTCCTGAGCCGCTGGGAGTAGAGATCCTCCATGGATGGCAGCTCCGTCCTGGTGATGTTCTGTGCAGTTTTCACCACCCTCTGTAAAGTCTTACGGGTGAGGGTGGTGCAGCTGCCGTACCAGGCCGTGATGCAGCCAGGACAAAATGTCTCACCCGATATAAACCATCCAAGCATCCAATATGAATAAGCCCTTAAAACTAATTGGATTAAAGTTTCAGTGTTTAGGTCATGAAAGTGTTCCAACTTCCTCGATAGTCATTGTAACATCAACAAATGTCACATCAGTGCCATTAAACATAGTTTGACCTAAAGCAACCCCCTTATAGCAACCACATTGTGTATTATTTAACAAATGCTATTTGAGAGGATTTCCACTCTAATCCAGCTCATTTTGAAAAGCCGGTTTACCTTTTAAAGACAAAGTGAATTGACACTAGTTTTTAGGATGCTTTTGTTGAATTATCTGACAAATGAATCCTATGGAAAATATATCTTATTTCAAACAACAACACTCGTGTTGCTAACAATGGCAAAATAATTAAGTACTTTTTGAACATTAAGACATGTTTAAAACAACACAAAAGGTGTAGCTGATGCTGAGGGGGGGTCGGGGGTCCAAAAACCAGTCAGTATCTGGTGTGACCACCATTTGCCTCACGCAGTGCAACACATCTCCTTCGCATAGAGTTGATCAAGTTGTTGATTGTGGCCTGTGGAATGTTGGTCCACTCCTCTTCAATGGCTGTGCCAAGTTGCTGGATAGTGGCAGGAACTGGAACAAGCTGTCGTATACGCCGATCCAGAGCATCCCAAGCATGCTCAATGGGTGACATGTCCGGTGAGTATGCTGGCCATGCAAGAACTGGGATGTTTTCAGCCTCCAGGAATTGTGTACAGATCCTTGCAACATGGGGCCGTGCATTATCATGCTGCAACATGAGGTGATGGTCATGGATGAATGGCACAACAATGGGCCTCTGGATCTCGTCACGGTATCTCTGTGCATTCACAATGCCATCAATAAAATGCACCTGTGTTCGTCGTCCATAACATACGCCCGCCCATACCATAACCCCACCACCACCACGGGCCACTCGATTCACAACATTGACATCAGAAAACCGCTCACCCACACGACGCCACACACGCTGTCTGCCATCTGCCCTGAACAGTGAAAACCGGGATTCATCCGTGAAGAGAACACCTCTCCAACGTGCCAGACGCCATCGAATGTGAGCATTTGTCCACTCAAGTCGGTTACGAAGACGAACCGGAGTCAGGTCGAGACCCCGATGAGGACGACGAGCATGCGGATGAGCTTCCCTGAGACGGTTTCTGACAGTTTGTGCAGAAATTCTTTGGTTATGCAAACTGATTGTTGCAGCAGCTGTCCGAGTGTCTGGTCTCAGACGATCTTGGAGGTGAACATGCTGGATGTGGAGGTCCTGGGCTGGTGTGGTTACACGTGGTCTGCGGTTGTGAGGCCGGTTGGATGTACTGCCAAATTCTCTGAAACGCCTTTGGAGACGGCTTATGGTAGAGAAATGAACATTCAATTCACGGGCAACAGCTCTGGTGGACATTCGTGCTGTCAGCATGCCACTTGCACGCTCCCTCAAAACTTGCGACATCTGTGGCATTGTGCTGTGTGATAAAACTGCACATTTTAGAGTGGCCTTTTATTGTGGCCAGCCTAAGGCACACCTGTGCAATAATCATGCTGTCTAATCAGCATCTTGATATGCCACACCTGTGAGGTGGGATGGATTATCTCGGCAAAGGAGAAGTGCTCACTATCACAGATATTTTCAGAGTGTGAACAATATTTGAGAGAAATGGTTATTTTGTGTATATAGAAAATGTTTTAGATCTTTGAGTTCATCAAAAACAAAAGTGTTGCATTTATATTTTTGTTCAGTGTATATAAGGGGCGGGACATCTCCAAGTGGTAGACCAATCACTACAGAGCCAGCCAGCTAACCAATCAGAGCAGACTGGGCTCTGGTTTCAGACTGAGGGTGAAAAGAGTTGCTGCAGCACAGACAGTAAGAGACATTAAAGCATGGAGACATGTCACAGTAGAGACACTAAATACTAAAATGAGCCTACAAATAAGCATAATATGTCCTCTTTAACCTCATGGTGGCCCTAGAGAAAAAGTCAGGGGGTCCTCCTTTAGGGAATTGGGTTCCTGAAACCAGGACCAAGTTATAACCAGTCCATTCATGTAACTCCAGTCCACTCCTCTATAGGGACTGAATGGACCCTCCAGTGGAAATAATCTGATATTGTTTAAAAAGACGAGGACAGAAGAAAAAAGCTGCACTTCAGATGTTTAGGTTCTGCCACCCATCTGCTCTTTGTAACACACACTCTCTTCCTGCACACTGAAGCTAATTCAGTCGCTGACAGACGCGTTGACAGACACTCCTCAGACAACACAGTCCGTCTGTCTGTCTCCCTCTCTCTGGACAACTTAAAACACTGTGCGTGACATTCCAGAGGTCCAGGTCATCAGCCACTTGTGTTTAGTCAATAATACACTCTTCTCTCCTGACACACACACACTTCAGATATTACAGTCTTACCTGTTATCCATCAGCTTCTTTCCTTTTTAAAAGCCTATCAACCTCTCCTGTCTTCACTCTAACACACACACACTCACACACAGAAACACATCCAGCTCAAGGGTTAATGTCCCCCAAGGGGCCACAGCAGCCTGGCCCTTGACCTTTCCCAGGATTCTATTCCGCTACCAGCCTCTGGACTAAATGTAATGCTCCATAACTGTCCTCAACCTACTTTCATCTCAGAGACACATTGGCAAACATTAAGCCATAAGGACACAAACACACTTTTCAGTAGTACAGCAGTAAAATAAGTCTTATATGTTTTCGTCTGACATATTTAGACATTAAATGGTTAGAGCCATATAGGAAAAATATGAACTCACACACTCATTATTTTGTGGTGCAGATGGACACATGTGCCTGGCTGTGGAGACTGCTGCTGCTTCTCATGTGTGTGTTGGATGTCCCTGTGAGCACTTTGACTTGAACGGTTTTCATCTCAGTAGGAAGCTTTGGCTCTGGCAGTTAAAACACATTATTTTTTCTTACATTTTGCAGCTGCGAGGATATATATGAAAACATTAACCAGTTGATAAAGTCGCCCAAGTTAAACCAAATGAAGTCAGCAATAGAGTGGTGCAGTGCTGACCTAAGTTTGCAGGTCAATGCAGAATTTAGCATCGCAAGGGCTCGCCTAAAAAAAGGTGGGATATCCCCATTGGATTTCTGAATATTGCAGAAAATAAGCTCTGTGGCAAACACACTTTTAAATCTACTTACAAGTTATGATCAGCAGGGTTGTTTCCACTTATTAACACAACCTGATTGATTTTTGAATTATAAACGCAATCGCCAGAAGTAAAAAGCTAACGCTAGGCTGTAAACGAACTACATCAAGGTCGCTTGGCTGCGCATCACCACTGTGAGCTAAAGGCGGCTAATGTTATGCGTGATGACTTTTAGAAGTTCATTTAGACACTTGTTAGCAACCACTGTTTTAACGTTTCGGACATCCCCCAGTGACGTATTTAATGTCGTCGAAACTAAACATGAACATCTCTTAGCTTGTGTTAAAGCATACCTTGTGTCATGCTTTTGTAGCCCAGTTATTCCCTAGTTTAATCAGGGAAGGGCCCTGAGTTTGTTAACTCAATAAATCTAATTTATAATGAAGAATACTTAAGGTAATGTTGTCTTATTTCTCTTAAGTTATCCTGTTGACCAATGTATCCTTTGTGTTGCCTTGAGTCCCTTTAAGCACCTTTAAATACTGTAACTTCACTAGTATTAGATTATGTCTACTACTATCAAATATACACACTGAACAATTTAGCTGAGTGACATATAGAAATGTATATTTAAATAGGTTGAGCACAATGTCACTTACCTTTAGCACATTAGTTTAAATACCTCTATTAAAGGAAATCACCAGATATCACACTGGAATCAGTTTTATAAATAGAGATCTCAATTATTTACTGTATACTTGTGAACAAACAACATGAAATATACAGTCAGAATGTACCTTCAATAACGTCAGATTACTAATCCCTTTAACTGGAAATTATTGTAATATCAATATATTTCAGGTCACCTTTGAATCAATTTCCCACTTAACTCAGTGGGCCCACACACACACACACACACACACACACACACACACACACACACACACACACACACACACACACACACACACACACACACACACACACACACACACACACACACACACACACACATAGGGCCGGTTTTTGTAGTAAATGTTTTACAAATGATACATGTACTGAAATGGTAATACATCCATCCATTTCTCATATCTCTGAGAGTTAAACAAATTCAACAACTATACACATTACAAAATAAGAATAAAGTGTTATGAAAGGAGGCAGGGTCCACCAAATTACATTTTAAATGGAAACTTTTGTTCTTATCATTCATCGATCATTGGTATGTATATATGTTTAAGTATCACCGTCAAATTAAGTCAAATTTTACATACGTTTATGACCATGTATGGATATTTCTTTGTTGTATGTGCCAAGTGTTGATTCTTGCCACAAAAAAAAGAATTGCCGAAAAAGGTTCCGCTGATGCAGCTGACTCTCTATCTGAGGAGACTGTTTTAATGGTTATAAAATGAAGATATGTGTGTGCTGGTGTGTGCATTACATTTTACATTACATTACATTACATTTAGCTGATGCTTTTATCCAAAGCGACTTACAATAAGTACAATCGACCAGGAAGACACAACTGCATGAGTGCTGTGTGGGCCTGCCAGTGTTCTACTGTAGCCCACTCTCAACCCGTCTGATGTTATAAACTACAGGCCTGTCTCTCTCCTCCCGTTCCTGTCTAAAACACTTGAACGCGCTGTCTTTAAACAACTCTCCTGTTATCTCCATCAGAACAACCTTCTGGATCCGCACCAGTCTGGTTTCAAGGCAGGTCACTCCACAGAAACGTCCCTCCTTGCTGTCACTGAGGAACTGCACACTGCCAAAGCAGCATCCCTCTCCTCTGTCATCATCATGTTGGACCTGTCAGCTGCATTCGACACGGTGAACCATCAGATCCTCCTTCGCACTCTCCAAGAACTTGGAGTTTCAGGCTCTGCACTTTCCCTCCTTACCTCATACCTCAAAGACCGTACCTACAGGGTAACTTGGAGAGGGTCAGAGTCCGACCCTTGTCAATTAACTACAGGGGTCCCTCAGGGCTCTGTTCTTGGTCCCCTCCTCTTCTCCCTGTACACAAACTCGCTCGGATCGGTCATTAGCCTGCATTGTTTTTCATACCACTGCTATGCTGACGACACCCAATTAATTCTGTCCTTTCCCCGCTCAGAGTCCTAGGTCGTCGCATGCATCTCTGCTTGTCTAGCTGACATCTCTCAGTGGATGTCTGCTCATCACCTCAAGCTCAACCTTGACAAGACTGAACTGCTTTTCCTTCCGGGAAAAGATTGTCCCACTCTTGACCTGACGATCAACATCGGCACCTCTGTTGTTTCCCCGACTCAGACTGCAAGGAATCTGGGAGTAATCCAAGATAACAACCTGTCCTTCACTGCAAACATCGCTGCTACAACCCGTTGCTGCAGATATACGCTGTACAACATCAGGAAGATTCGTCCCCAGCTGACCCAGAAAGCCACCCAGGTTCTGGTCCAGGCTCTCGTCACCTCACGCCTAGACTACTGCAACTCCCTCCTGGCTGGTCTACCTGCATGTGCCATCCGACCTCTGCAGCTCATCCAGAATGCAGCGGCTCGTCTGGTCTTCAACCTTCCAAAATGTTCCCACACCACTCCGCTCCTCCGCTCCCTTCACTGGCTCCCGGTAACTGCTAGAATCCACTTCAAGACACTGGTACTTGCATACCATGCTGCGAATGGATCCGGCCCTTCCTACATCCAGGACATGGTTAAACTGTACACCCCAGCGCGTGCACTCCGCTCTGCATCAGCCAAACGACTCGCTGCACCCTCGCTGCGAGGGGGACCCAAGTTCCCATCAGCAAAAACACGTGGGTTTGCTATCCTGGCTCCAAGATGGTGGAATGAGCTCCCCATTGACATCAGGACAGCAGAAAGCCTGCACATCTTCCGGCGCAGACTGAAAACTCATCTCTTTCGACTCCACTTCGAGCAATAGAATTACTAACAAGGCACTTATATACTAATAAAGGACTGGCTTATCTATAGCCAGTTGAGTAGCACTTGAAATGTTTTGGCTCTATGATACCTATGATTCTTCAGGGTTGTGTCTTCCTGGTGTCTTCCTGGTCGTATGTACTTATTGTAAGTCGCTTTGGATAAAAGCGTCAGCTAAATGCAATGTAATGTAAATGTAATGTAATGTAGCCGAGCTGCTAATGATGCAGTCGTCATGAGGCCTTCAAGCAGTGGCGCCAGCAGGGGGGGGCTAGGGGGGGCCATGGCCACCCTGATATGTTTGTTGGCCCCCCCACCACACACACCGCAAAAAACGGAGATATGCTTACCTTTAGCTGTTATTCTGATCAAAATGTGTGTTCAATGGCATTAAAACGAGGAAAACGCTGGAAGACCTGGAAAACAGGCTAGGGGCTCAGTAAAGGCTGGCTTGACTTCAGGTATAATTCGTCGAATTTTTTTTTATGTAGGTATTGTGAACGCAACGCTGCGCAAATGTGGGTCTGACTCTGCCTCACAGAGGGTGACTGGCTGTCTACATGATGTGGCCTGCCGACATGGCCACTTTCATACAGATCATACTAATGCCCTCGATTGGTCTCTGTGTGTCATTCAAGCTCGGGAGGGTGTGTGTTAGTGTATGTGTGGCGCGAGCCAGTGAGATAAAGCGCGCGCGCCGGTTATGTGTATTGTTGTTGTTAGCATTCTGGTGCTAGCTAGCTGCGCTAACGGATATAAGGAGCTTTTTCAACAACAAGGTGGAGGAGAGTCCTCTCCTGTCAGACTGAGAGACTGATAACTACAGCTCAGGTGAGGTAAAGGACTCTGAGTGTTTAAATAGTTAACTTAGTCTAAGTTATCTCAGTGGGTCTCAAACGGTTTGGTCACCATTTATGTAAACACATATTTCCATTTGAGGGGGGAGTGATTAGTAAAATATGTATGAATAATATAAAAAAAAAACGTTAACTAGGTGAAAAAAGGTAAGATAAACTATTAAAACTTGTTGAGAGCTAAAACTAGTCTTTGCTGCTGCCTCAAAGAGGAGCAGGGGGGAGAGGAGGGAGACAGGTGAGGCTGATTCAGGAGCCCAGACACACTCACAACTATAAATGAACCAAAAACAAGTAAATAAACAAGTTTCAATGTTTTTTCATATTGGATATGGTATGTTATTGGTTATGGCCATGTTTTTATGATTTTTTAAATGTATACAGTTATGTTTCATATGGGTGTAGTCTCTTTATTTCCCCCTCAAAATGCACCAGATTGATGCATTTAAGTCCAACATTTAAAAAAAAATCTTAGTAAATTTAGAGGGCTATGGGCAGCAACGCTGTAAAAGTTGACAAATAAATCCAGCAAAATGGCACAAAAAACTGGTAGTGGCCTGGCTGGGTGTATAATTCCCGGCCTGACTTATTGTCCCAGTCCGGCCCTGAAACACACTTTGGCGGCTACCCTAGTTAGCGTTAGTTTAGCTTGCTAAGCTAACGTTAGCTGATTTCGGTATGTTGGTCTGGTGTAATGCGTAGGCTACTATTAATCACTGCTGTGTGTAAGGTCAATTTGCAGAAAATAAAGAGAAAGTCAACAGACATCTCTTCTTATTTTAAGAAGAAGATGAGTAAAGGAGAGACAGAGCTGGCAGGGGAGCAGCAGCATAGGGCTAGTGAGGAGATGGCCATACATGCTAGAAAGTACATGTGGAACTAAAAAACTAAAACCTAAGTACAGTTTTATTAATATGATTGTGACCTTTGTAATCATTAAAGTCTTCTACACACTTTAGGTCTGCAGCTCCTTCAAAATGAAACGAGAATCTATGCAGTTCCTCTTCTGTGTTCTGAGGTTATGAGCCGACCATTAGTCAAGTTTGTTTTCAAAATGTTCTGTATGCTAATTTAAAAAAAGGGTAACCAGTTTGTTTATAAAGTATAAATATACATGTTCAAAACAAATGGAATACAAGCTATATGTATTACTCTCACCACAGTGGCCTAATCTAAAAAAATAGAAATATGTCTCGTCACCTATTTTCTGTCTAATACTAAAAGGTGGTGTTTTGTATCATTTATAATGTTTTGAATTTGCTATAAAGGTCAAAGATGGTGTTTTTGTGTTCAATCACAGTATGTGTTTACCATGTTATACCCCTTGTGTTTTTGGGTCCTGTTGAAATAAAATAGTCATGTTTTAAAACCTGATTTAATAAAGTCATGTCAATCATCTTTGATCCCAGTGTGACACAAACAGCTTTGTTCTAAAACAAGTTATAACCTAGAGACATAATATAACTGACGAACATGTTGTGTTGCTTTGTGTATTGTATGTGTTGAGAATGCTGAACATTGTGTGCCTTACAATAAAGGAACTTATTTAAATTAAGCTGTATTTGTCTTTTTAAAAAGGAAAGAACAACTAGCATATAAAAAATAAAACAATAAATCACCAACACATGTATACATAACACAAAACAAGGTTCTTTTAAATGTTGTTTGAAGTCAAATGTTAACTATCCGTATTATATTCACTTCAGATGAATAGGATCAGAAAATGTAAAATAAGAAACCAAAGTATATCAGTAGGTGATTCTCTTTGCCATTGTTTTCATCTGGTCTATACTTTTACAACAATTAAATTATTGGTTTTGGTGAGCCACCCCTATGAACAATGTCTGGAAGCGCCACTGCCTTCAAGGCAAACCAGGAGGCCCACCAGGAGGCCCACCAGGAGGCCCACTTGGAGGCCCACCAGGAGGCCCACCAGGAGGCCCACCAGGAGGCCCACCAGGAGGCCCACCAGGCAGCCCACGGAGCAGAACATGTAGCCACAGCGCCCAATCAAAACATCACATCCTCATAAAGTTAACTCAAAGGCAACTACTGCTCCCTTTGCAAAGGTAGAAATAGACCTTCAACTTGTATTTGAAAAAGACTGTATGCATACAATGAGACAAAACTATGTTTCATGTGTACATGAAGTTTATTTTGAAACTTGAACATAAATGTAATTAACGAAAAGTGAAACATGACCTCTCCAAAAGGGTCACTTTTTGGAGAGGGTAGGACCTTTGACCAAGCATCTCTATTTGATGAGTTGAGAGAATGTGAACCATCATGACACTTTCAAAAGGCATAACATAAAGTTAGCCTAGGCAGATGCTCAACCATATTATTATATACATTGTTAGGTTAATGATATCTTTTATTTGTTTTCATAAATAAAAAGGGTTAATGGTATTAAAGTAACTCTTAGGAAAACATTGTGTTTTCAGATAAAAGAAGTAGGGTTAAGATTAGTTCTTAAAAGCGCTTTTATATACAAGTCAGCATTCACCCATTCACACGTATTCATACCGAGGCAGAGGCTGCTATTCACAAAAACTCGCACACTGTTGGCCATGCCATCAAGCAATTTGGGAAGTGTATCTTGCCCAAGGATACATCCACATGAACCCCCAACCTTTCGATTGGCAGACGCCCGCACCTCCTCACAGCCACACTCGCTCATGAAAATAATAAAATAAGTAAGTTTATACTACCTAACTTAGTGCCTGTAATAAAAGCAAGATTAAAGTCAACTCGGTTTCAGACAGGGCACAAATATGTCCCGTGTGAAACTGTCTCCTGAGTTGCATGATTAGGGAAATTATATATTTGAATAACCTACCACAATTGTAATAATCTTATGAATCTAAGCTAAGCTTAAACACCAGCCAAGTTTATTTATAATTTGACTTTACTTTAACTGGATTTCACTCTGTGAGATTAACAAGCAATTACACATTATTTAGCTGATCCATGTAGAAACAAGGATGCTCTCTTCGTACAAACACTGTGTTTTATACATGTACACCACAACTGTAGGCTTAGAGTTTTAATTAATAGCATATAACGGGAACCCTCAATCGCAATATTGTTTGGCAAATGCTAATTTGTATTTTATTAACATTTTTCAGCCCTAATTACAACCAGCCATCTAATTCAACTTCATACTCCTTTGTGTTGCTATCTTGGTGTTGCATGGCCCCTTACGGCTCTCTGTAGAAAGAGCACCTTCACAGAAACACATGGATGTTCCCATCATGTTTGAGTAGGTGACCTTTCTTGGAAAAAAGAACAGTAAACCTTTACCTTCACTTATAATAGCCCATTAAGCTTTTCTGCATTGCAACTCAATGTATCGTGAACTAATTTCACTCGTGATGGATGGACTCCTCTATTATGTCTATAGTCGGAGCCCATCACACTGTGGCATCAAATGGTTTTATATTAAGGGTTCCAACGTCTGCTTCCCTCGTGGCACAGGCTATTGTCTCTGCCATCGAGGTCCCTGTGTGACGCAAATGACAAGGATAGAGAGCCTTTAAAGTTAAACACCGAGAGAAGAGGAACAAGAATGTCTGGCCATGTGGATATATCCAAAGAGGAGACTGTCAGAGGAAACCCAGAGGAAAGAGAGACCCCAAAAACTAGGAAGAGAGGAGGGGATGTCAAAAGCCCAGGTGGAGAAATGACAGCATGAGAGACAGTAAAAGATGGAAAATCTCTTTCTCATGGACCCATTTCCATCCGCACTGAGAGGCTGTCCACACACCATACGCCCCTCTGGCTAACTACCTGACAAAACAGAGGAGTACCAGCGAGCCCAGCAGCTTGTTAGCACTGAGACATCAAAAAGCCAACCTGGCGAATAAGCTCCTGTGTGAGGGGCCCTGAAAGCACCAGGCCTGTCAAGTGGCAAGGAGAAACCTGGCTAAAGAGAATAGCACTGAGGGGAGAAGACACAAGAAACAAATGGTGGAGGCGGTGTGTGTGAAAGTGCAGGATATTTGGACTCCAGCAGGGACACACTGAAAGCCATCAAAAGAACTGCAGTCTAGAGAGAAATCCAAAACTGAAACTGGCTCTGGCATATCCCCCTTTGAACGAACAGTGCAAACAAATATTAGATACAAGTAGGGTGAAGTACATATGTATCCGAATCAGCTCTCTTTGTTTGTGTACATATACAAGGAATTATAACATATATCAAGTACATCTTTTATTTTAGGGACAAACACGTAGCATATATCGCAGCAATTTATCTTCGGTCTCAGGCCTTTTCTTCAAACTTTCATTTTTCTCATACTCTCGTGCTGCAGCACCTCTTTTCACCCTCCGTCTGAAACCAGAGCCCAGTATGCTCTGATTGGTTAGCTGGCCGGCTCTGTGGTGATTGGTCAACACTTAGAGATGTATCGGAAATGTCCCAACCGTTAGGTACAATGTGTTGGAGTGCTAGCCAGTGTGTTATAGTGATGTCACTATGTTACCGAATAAAACAAAGGAGTCCAATGGAGACTCCAACAAGCTTGTGTGTAAAGTAACTGTTTGTCTATCTTTCTAAAAACTTCCCATGAACTAGTTTCAGTATAAATGTGTTTTCTTTAGCTGACTCTTCACTTGACATTGAAATCATTTACAATCCACTTGACGATGTTGCTTTCTGTCTACGGTCAAAAGTAAGATACTTCAATTTAATGCTGCTACTTATACATTTGATGTTGGCTGTGACACCTTGGTAACGCAGCAGTTGTCTCATTCTGTCTGGTGTGGTTACAGCAGAGGAACATAGCAGCCAGGTGATGTCATCAAACTCCCATCATTGTGGTGAGGGAGCTTTGAATCACTGGTATCTCTGCTTGTTGTTCCTCGCTGTTATATGTAAAGGTCTTTTTTCAATGATTGATCAAAGCCTTCAATGCACACTTTACAGGACATATGGCTTCATGGTCAGTTAAAAAATCAACTGTTACCTGTTGGAATGTGTATACGAGAGATGAAGCAAGACACATTGTGTGAGTTACACACTTTTAGCTGTCAAACTGCAGCGTGTGACCTTACCTCCAGCTCTAAACCCGAGACAGTAGTGGGCCAAACACACACACATGTACACACACTGAGCCAGCATGTGTGTGTGAACGTGTAAGACACCTGCATGTGTGTGTTCAGATGGAATACAGCCTGCTTCTCCTCCCTCTCCTGTCAAAGCAGGAGAAACATGATGTTTCAGGCGCTCTGAGGAGAGACAGTGATGCTACACTCTGTTATTGGACTCATTGATGTTCACCTCCCCTGCTTGGACTCTTTTTAGGTTTACAGGTGTGTGTGTGCCAATGATATAAATAAGTTTGCATTTTATTTTCATTTTCTTCAGGTTTTTGGCAACATGCATGTATAGGAAGGTGGAAATCAATTAGCACAAGCACTTCAGAAATGATTCCACCCTTGTGAATTGTTTCTGTTAGAACCCTCGGACTCGTTTCTCATGTGTCCCAAATGTAATATACGTATTTTAGAGATTAAGATTTTGAAACTTTGACGTTGAGAAAAATGCTAACTTGTTGAAAGAGCGGGAAGTTAAACTGTTTTGTAAACTGTCGGAGTTATCCCCATTTTCTAGAAATGTATCAGTAATCTGATTACTTTGCATGTAAGGGAAAACCATTAACGTTCTTTTGTATCCTGATGATGTAATCCCATTACATGTATGCCACTGCTCCCCAAGCCATATCATTTATTTGCCTTCAGCTCATTCTTTGATGTTGATGGGGTCAGGCAGCATCACAAGTCTAAACCATAATTACTTAGCCAAGGTTGGTTGTCGACATCACCGCAGAACCCCGATGCACTTACAACGGGAAGCCCGTTTGAGAGTCAGGGGGGCATCACTCCACACAGGAAGTGAGAGCAGCGACCATGGGAAGTAGCTAGGTAGCGGTTAGCCACCTTCATCATGGGCCATTCCAAGTCGACCTTTCCAAATAACATGAAAACATTTCTCAACAAAACTTTAGCAACATTAATGAAAAACATGAGAAACTTTGCATTTCCTTCTTCTAACTCAATCCATCATCATTTATGTAAATAGCAGCCCATAATTCTCCATTCCCTGCCTTTACTTCCTGCACCTCCCTGCCTCATTGAATTCTCCCTCGCTCTAGCAATCACTTTCACTCCCATCCTTATCCTCCTCTCTCTTGCTCTTTCACTGTAACTGTCAAATCTTCCAGTCTCTTCCTTTTTTCACTTCACTTCACTGATCGCTGTTTCGCGCTCTCCGTTTTCTGATCCTCATTTATAATTCATAGACTGAACCGCTTGCTGGATTCCCTCTTCATTCGCCTCCCATCATCTGCTCCCGTGCCCCCATTGGTGCCCCACAAACCCAGCGCCCTCCCTCCACATCTCTCTCCATGTCCTCCAGGTTCCATCCATCCCATATCATCAGGGGAGAGTTGAGTGGGTTTTAGTTGCCACTGCTGCTCACTGCAGTCCGCTGAAGTGACTCGTGTGTGTGTGTGTGTGTGCGTGTGTGTGTGTGTGTGCGTGTGTGTGTGTGTGTGTGTGTGTGTGTGTGTGTGTGTGTGTGTGTGTGTGTGTGTGTGTGTGTGTGTGTGTGTGTGTGTGTGTGTGTGTGTGTGTGTGTGTGTGTGTGTGTGTGTGTGTGTGTGTGTGTGTGTGTGTGTGTGTGTGTGTGTGTGTGTGTGTGTGTGTGTGTGTGTGTGTGTGTGCTGGCAGTCCATCACGCCCTTCCTGTCTGGAGCCCGTGTATAAGAAGTGGGCCATGTTTCCAGGATGGAAGCTGTACTGTAAATACTGGAATCTAGGGTGGGCCTGAACATCTGTACTCAGCCATTCCCAGGCCTACCAACCCTAAAAACAGCAGCAACAGCAGCAATAACAACAACAACAACAACAACCCAGCAAGCTACTTTAGATTAACATACCAATTGTGTCCTGCAACATCTAAAAATATTAAAGTTGCAAATATGTCTTCTAATCAATTATTTATATTGGTTTTTTCAAGTTAATTGTAATTGATTAACACAGAAGAGTAATAAGTGTGTTCCTCTCGATGTGTTCAGCCCTGATCCAGGAGGGTGGAGGCCCAGTATCACCATCTAGCAGTACTTGGACATACATCACCAAAACTGCTTTCTTCCATATCAAAAACAATGCCCGCCTCCGACCCCTCTCTGTTACCGCTGCAGAAACACTCAAAATCACCAATAAACTCCGATATGTCCAGAACTCTGCCCCACTGCTCACTTCCAATCACTGGTATGCTGACGACACATAGGTCTACATATCCATATGCTGCCCTGCCCCCCACCTCCCTCACCACCTGCCTCCTGACATCAGGAGCTGGATGAGCCGTAACTTCCTTAAGCTCAACGGGAGCAAAACGGAGGCTCTGCTCGTTGGCTCCAAATCCACCCTCTCCAAAGCTCCACCCCCCTGTTCCATATACTACCCAGGTCAAGAGCCTTGGTGTCATTCTGGACAGCTGCCTCTCATTTGCACCCCACACAAAAACTTCACCCGGACTGCATCCTTTCATATACGAAACATCTCCAGACTCCGCCCTGTCTCAACCCAGCACTGAAGACCTGGTTCATGCATTTGTCACATCCTGTATTGAGTACTGTAACGCCATCCTCTCAGGCCTTCATCAAAGTCCTAAATAAACTTCAAATAATTCAGGACTCTGCTGCCCGGATCATCACCCGCACCAAATCCTCTGACCACATCACCCCCATCCTCATCCGTCTGCATTGGATACCTGTAAAAATACCAGATAGCCTTCAAAGCCCTCCTGCTCACACTCAAAGCCCTCCACAACCTGGCCCCCACCTATCTGGCTGACCTCCTTCACCCCCTCTCGCTCCCTCCGCTCCTCCTCTGCTGGCCTGCTAACTGTCCCGGCCACACGCCTAGTCACAATGGGGGCTCGGGCTTTTAGCTGCACTGCTCCCAAACTATGGAACTCTCTCCCCCTTCACATCCGACAGTCAGACACAATCACCGCATTCACGTCCCTCCTCAAAACCCACCTGTTCAGATCAGCCTACTCACTGTAGTGCTCCCTATCGACTGTTTCCCCTGAATAACCTGTCCCTATCATTTGTGTCCACTTTAATTGTCTTCTCCATGATGGTATGTTTGTGTTTTTATCATGTTCTGTTGCTTTTACCCCTTAGAATATTTAACAAAATCATACGGTGTCCTTGGGTGTCATGAAAGGCGCCTTAAATCAAATGTATTATTATTAGTCCGCATTATTCTAGGCCAGGGTCGGCAACCCGCGGCCCTTTAAGCCCTCTGCTCTGGCTCCCTTGAGCTTAGACAAAAATGAGAAGGAAATAAAATAAAAGTATTTGTAGGACTATTTACATTGTATTGCATGGTTGAAAATGTATCAATAAAAACGGTTTTAATTAGGTCAACTAAAATATGCAGGTATGTGTTTTATGTATTTCAAAGTGGGCCCATTTTAATTTTATTTATTTTATCCAAATGTGCAGAGGACTCCCCAAGTGCTGTGTTGATTTATTTTAAAGTAGGCTTGTGTACTTTTTTTAATTCTCCTTATAGGAGTTATTTGTTTATCATTAGGGGTGAACAGTTTTCTATAATGTAATAAATAATAATACATCACATTTATAAAGCGCTTTAAATGCAAAAGAACAGTAGTTTTTTGTCTATGATGTAACAATATATACAACTTTATTAGCTATCAAGCTATCAAATATGTGTTGCGGCTCCAGACAAAAACAATTGGTGGAAAAGGGGGAAGAATGACTCTTTTGGTCAAAAAGGTTGCAGACTGTTCTAGGATCTCACTTCCTCCATTGGCTCCCAGTCAAATACAGTATTGACACCTCCGACAAAGCCCCAGAGACCTGGCCACTCCCTCTCTCTGACCTCCTCCACCTCACATCTTCAACCGCTGTCTCAGGTCTAGAGATGCAAAAGTCCTAAAAACCAGAAGGACTAAGCTCCGGGGGGGGCAGGTCCTTGTCTGTTGCTGCCACCTCCCTCTGGAATGTACCAACAGCCAGAACTGCGATGACAGCAACATAACTTCAAATGATGGCAGCACTGATCAAAGTAGAGTTGACTTCCTCTGATGATTTCTCTGACCTCCGGTGCTCTGTCGTTTGACGCCTTTCCTTTTCTGAGGACAGTTTAGCCATCATAGATCAAACGTGTTGTGCCCTCCACAAATGAATATTAAAAAGCATTCCAAAGTGGTTTCTGGCGGAGAAAACTCACAGCTGATGGTAAATTGACCAGACTTGATATGACTGCACATAGTCCCTTGAGCTCCTTAGCAATGATCTTTTGTCTTCTTTGTATAAAAAAAGTTGTTATAGGAAGAATGGTCACAACCAATGTGGTTCTTCACTTTGGTGTTCTTTACATACACACATTCACAAACAGGACTCATAGACATGCACTAATAGAGAGGTAAGGGGTTTCGGTTCCCAAGCAGAGTCCCTACAGACTGAGCTGACAGGATGACAGGATAATCACATTCACAAGTTGTTGTTTTTAAATATAGGCTTTAATGTGGAAAGAAGTGCTGTGGGAACATATGGAGAGAAGTGTTCTATTCCTTTTGTATATGACTGGTATTGACTACATTGATACTGACAGTCCACATTGATTGCTATGATCAGCATCATTCTGCCCGAACCTTGTTTTATGCAAAGATGTGGATTGATATAGACCCATCAATGATTGACAGACACTGATGAAGAGGAGAGAGTGCATGCATTGTATTATAAATCATGCTGAGCTTTTAATGGAAGGCAAGTTAGCAAAAGGATAACTATTCTTAAGTATTCCCTTAGATTGTCCGTCAGCCATGTTGGATGAAATAGTCTCTGAGACCATGAGATGCACTGTTTCTTCAGGATTCCCCGGGCACTTGCTTAGACATAAACATTAGATCGCTTCCACTCTGAAAAACACCATAACAGCAGCACTCTTCCCCTGAGCTACTGCTAACAACAGAGCAACAGCACACAGAGATGTGAAATATCGCAGCAGAGGCATTCACACGACAGCACTCATTCATATTTAAACAGCTCATTGCCTCATGATTCGTGGAGTGGAACGTCCGCATCTTAAGCTTCTTTCTCTAAGTTCAGCAAAAGCACAGCGGCAGATTTAGTGTAAGATCTAGAGAGCAAATGATGGTGAATTCCTCTTTACAAAAGAAGTATGTATATATCTGAGCGTCCACACATACTGGCACACCCACAAAGCATCTTCTCTGACCTCTCTTCATGATACTTCAAAAGGGAATAGATTATATCGCAGTGCCGCTCGCTCTTCTGGAGAAAAGACAGCAGCTACATCCATATTTCAAAGCCCGGAAAGTTAGCAAAACAGGCCGCTTGCTGAGATGATTTTTTTAGGGAGGCCTCGAGTGTCGTACAACTGTAAAAGCCTTGTGTAATTAAGAGCCACACAGCGATTGCTAATTGCGAGTGTTTCCAAGTCCTGCGCGTGTTGTTTGGAAAGGGAAGAGATGGGGTGAAAGCCATGGGTCTGGTGAGAGATGCAGAGATCCTGACTGATATCAAAAAAGCACGTTGGCATCACAGATAAGTATTGAGCTTTTTACTGCAAAGCACTTCTTCGAAAAACCGGTTAATGTGAGTCTGACATTATTTCCACAGAGGTCGGCGACTCCTTTGCTAAATGTTTTGGTCACGCTTTACATTAAGTGGGTTTCTGAGCATCTCCGTGCAGTTAAGTAAGTGCCGTGCGGTTGAATGAAAAGCGCTGACTTGTGCCGTCGGATTAGCACGAGGAGGAGTTGAGGAGGAAGATTTTGAGAAAAAAGACAATGTTAAGCTTTGGAATGTGGTGAAGTATGAGGGTGCTGTGAATTCACTAAACCATCTGAGTAGAAGAGTATAGAGTGTATCTATGCTAGGATAGCGGTCTGTGTAATAATAGAGCGTGACATACATTACATGTACAAAAGAAGACACGTTGAACACGAACGCCAGCCACACGAGCAAAAGGTTGACGAATCACACAACACCACCTCCGCCACCTTTTTTTTCAAACACAATTATTTGAGAATTTGAGTTGCCTAAACTGCATTATGTACAGATGTACTTCATGTACAGAGAACAAGGATTGGTACAACATTTCTGTGCCATTTATGTAAAATATCGTTTAGATTTGAGACCATGTTATAAAAGGACTGATTTGCTCATATGGTCGATACTAATATGTATATTATGTGTACTTCCATGACTTCCACTGTTAATCACGTGAACATGTTTTTCTTTTTTTCTACAATTCTGTTGTAAATGAATTGTCGGAACATGGAAAAAAGTTGCAATCATGTATATATCGATAACAAATATGTTTTTAAAAAGTGTTTTGTACAAGAACAAATAACCATCATTGGAGCTGTAGCTTCAAACAATGATCCTCGTTTGTTTACTCTAAAATGTATAAAATGAGACATACTGTATGTGGAGTTTCTATTTTTCTATCATTTCCACCGATGCAATGTCAAAGGCGGTGCTTTGTCAATATGTAATGGTGTTGGCCATTGGTGTTATGAAACCGCAGGTTGGAGGTGCAGGCCGGGCAAGGCTCGGTGCACGGCAGCAGTCGTGTTGAAACTGGACTGGGTCTTCCTTAGGATGAAGCCACCGGGCTGGAAACACACTATTGTTTCAAATGTGATGCTGTAAAACTAAAGCCATTGACATGTATGTCATTTATAACTGAGAGGCCTTGCTCAGAACATAAAAGTTGTCCTAGTCCAAAGTACACAAAAGAGTTCTCCATAATTCTCCATTACCATACATACGTCTCCAATTCATTTGAATAAGAATAAGGAAATATTATTCCTGTCTAATTCTATCATCTAATTTGAAAGGATTAAAAAATCATTATTCCGACTCTGAGTCATGCCACATCATGCAGAACAATCAGAGACATTGATTGAGGCAACGGAATAATTAGGCCCTCCTCTGGCAGATTAAAGACGCCTTCCCCAGATCAATTACAGCGGAATCTCCCCAAACATCAGAGCTGGTGGAGCTGGCCTTAGCTGCTCCGCCTGCTCGCTCCCATTCATACAAAACGCTGTATGAATATGGATTATCGAGTGAGGCAGTGCGGGAAGAACCCCTCGCTCTACAGGCCAGCTCTGGATGAACGCTGGTGGAGCTGCTCAGCAGAGCGGGGGGGCGGTGAGCGTGCAGCCCGTATGTGCCGGCCGTGGTCATGCATGTAATCTCAGTCAGTCAGTCAGAGAGATGGCATGAAACATGTATGACCCCTCACAGCAGTCGAGACTCACTCACTCACAGGGACACGGAGACATGTGCAGAGATATGTTCCAAAAAGGCTCAGCTGTAAGGGCCCGCTCTGACACACTTCGGCCTGGAAGCTATTCATCGTTGTGCGGAGTTCACATAGCGGAAGGACTTCAGGAAAAAAAGACCAAAGTGTGGCAGAGGTCAGGCCCAGTTGACTTTGTCTGACGCAGAAAATAATTGCCTATCAATCAATATCAATAAATGCTTTTATGCTTTTTGGGGTATTCCATTTGTACTGTAGTGTGTTAGGTTAGGTAGGTTTTTGTGCATGTAAATGGTCTGCAAAGGCTAAAATCCCTGCCTGAAACACTTCCATTGGACTCCTTTGTTAACTTCTGTGACATCACTACGTAACACACTCTTACTATTGGCTATTTTTCAGTATGAGAAAAATAAAGAGCTTTTTGTACATTAAAGCATGGAGACATGTCGCAGGAGAGACACTAACAACAAAGATGACATTGAGAATGAGTATAAAAGTGGCCCTTGAAAATGAAATGATCAATTTATTGCAGGTCAATTCATGTCAATTTGTGAATGAACACATGGTTGGATTATTTTGTGGGTCAAGATGATTTGCGGGGCTCCTTTGAACCCTCTGCTCTCACTCTTTGTTGCTGCATGTCCAGTTTCTCTCTGCTGGAACCCTTCCTGACCCCTTATAATCTGAGTGGTCATTTTCAGGTCACATGATCAGGTCATAAAGCCGGATCCACCGGTCAATAGATGTTGTGATTTAGTGGAATGCATTTCATGAAAATAATGATGTAAAACTAGCACACACCATGTATTGGTCTTTAAGGGTCTAGCAATCTGATTACGTATTTTCTTATGTAACTGAAAGGGATACAGTAACCCTGCGTTACTCCCCAAGCCTAACAGTACGGTTTGTTTACATTTACAGTAGAGTAAAGTATGTTCAAGAAGCAACAAGTGATGATGCAAATGTTAAAGAAGACCTAAGGCACCCTGAGCAAAGAGTGTGTGTTTCCGCGTCAGAGCGTGGCCCTCAGTGAAACTCATCCCAATTTTCTCTCAAGGATATATTCACTGTAGTTCTATAAAACACAGTAAAGAAGCTGGCAGCTGATAGAAGTCAACTTCCAAAGAAAGATGAAAGTCATACACACACACACACACACTCGCGCTGACCTGAGGCGTGCTTCACTTACACTCACACACAGCATACCAGAGATGCTACAGTAACAACATGTCCCCAGAGACAGACAACAGCATACCACAAAGCGCCGTGCTGCTGATGTATTTCCCTCAAGCTGATCTCTATCTGCACCGTTTCACCTGGAGTGTTTTGAACACAGCATTTCATTAAATATGTAATGCAAAGTCAGGTGATCTGTACCCGCTCCATTAAACTCCAATGCATGTTGACACGTCATCAGCCTGGTGTTGACAGACGTCAGATCACGGCTGTAATCCATCAACTGTTTTCATAACACTTTTAAGAAAACCTGTCATGGTTGGGCTGTGGTTTGATAACTGCATGTCAGCTTCCAGTTGTGTTTAATCAACACACTCAGCAGAACACATTTAGTTTGCGTGTTTGATATTACTGAAGGAAGTCAAACCCGATGTTGAAGGTGATAAATGGATTGAGAGAAAGATCCTGATTGCAGTTTAGTTGAGTATTTCCCAATGTTTTTTGTATTTTTTTCTTCTTAGATCCAACAGTGTCCACCCCCTATCCCCTCCTACCCCTACCTTGAAAACCCATACAGATCTCTAATCAGAGAAGCACATTGATTTCATGTTTAAAAATAAAATAAAGTAAAAAACAAAAAGACAGATAAGTAAATAAAAAGATAAATAAGTGGGTGCATAAAAAAACCTAAGAATATATTAAAAGGTGTTGAAAATAAATAACATAAAGTCATTTGTCGCTATTTGGTTGGGGGTGTATGGAGGTCGATCAAGCACTGCAATTTCTTATAGGTTGTAGTTTAGTTTAACCTACCGTTTTACTCAAACTCATGTCCTCTAAGAGTTTCTTCTGGGCAATGAGGATCTGTTTCTTTCCTTTAACACTCCCTGACCTGGAGCAGTGACATGAATGCACTCATTCTGTTTTCTAACTGAACTCTGAGTGAAAAGGCCCCGGGTGAAAACCATAAAGTAGTAACAGCAGGAAGTGCAGGATCCTGGAGGGTGGGGTCCAGGGTTGTCAAGGACAATTTAAGTCCCAGTTTAAGAAGCCCAGTGGTCGAAGTGTCTACATCTTTTAAGTTGCAGTCCAACTATAAAAAAGCGTAAAAAACACTATATTCAAAATATGACTTAAAGGTGGGGTAGGTAAGTTTGAGAAACCGGCTCGAGATACACTTTTTGTTATATTCCATGGAATGCTTTTAACTTCCCGATAGCAATGAAAATCTGCTTCGACAAAATGACAATGAAAAGTGCTTTGACAATAAATCCATTAAAAAACGTCATCTGTGGAAGCTGTGGCGCTGTAAACAGCACGACCAATCATCTGAGCCGGCCCGGCTAAAGTAACTGGTTGGCCTACCTGCCTGTCAGCCTTCCATCTGTGCACAAACTTATCTCGTGTGTGTTGGAGGAGGGGCTCTGTAAGGAAGTGGCAGATTTTTTCCGGTTGTGTATTTTCAAATTCTAGCGCACTCGAGCTGGTTTCTCTGAAATGACCTACCCCACCTTTAAAGAGAGAAACCTTTTATTCATCAGCTCAAAACAGTTATTACAAATGAAGCAAAGAAAGGGAAAACCATAACGCAGATTCAGGCAGTCGCCGTATAGATTCACACTTAAAGGTATTAGCCTACAGAACAGTACAGTTTACAGAGAAGAGATAACATCTGATCCTTTACAACAAACATTATATGCCTTCCTAATTTAATACAGTATATGGATATGCTAGTGAACTGTCAATGTGGGAGGAGCCTCGCTGCGGGAAAACAGTGGACCTCTGTCGACTGTCAGCACAACTTCAATGATGCCGTTTAAAAACATAAAAATGTAAGTGCAGTGCCGGCAGTCAGCGAACCGGCCCTTGGCGACCGGCCGTTCTGTGATTCTCCAGATGGCCAGTCCGCCCCACACACACCTCTACACACACACACACACACACACACACACACACACACACACACACACACACACAAACACACACACACACACACACACACACACACGCACCTCTACACCAGTGGTACTCAAATGGGGGTATGCGGACCCCTAGGGGTACGTTGGAGTACTGCAGGGGGTACGTGAGATTTATTTTATGTTATTGAAAAAAACAACATAAGTAATGCATTTAAACACACTGCTAATAGTAACTACTTTATTCAAAGGTTTACAGAAACTCGGGGTGCTCTCTTTTCCTCTCCCTCTCCTGACAGCCCGTCAGTCTTGTGCAGCTCGCTGAACCTGTAATGAGTGACCCGGCAGTAAAGAATATACATTATGTATAACTAGTTTAGCTAGTCCCAGAGTAGATAAACTAGCTAAGTGTGTTAGGTCTAACTCTTAGTGTATTTTGCTCGGCTCACAGCGGCGGAGCTGTGAGCTCTCTCGCGTCCGGTTAGACTTCACTCGCGTTTATGTCCAAATCTATCAGATCTAGATAGTTCTAGCTAATGCTTATCAAAGGACCTAAACAATAAGCGTTGCTTGGCAACGGCTTGAGGCCGCAAAGTATAGCGCAGCATTATGCATGTGTATATGAGGGGTCAACATCCCATGCTCATAAAATGCTCATAAATCTTTTTCTCTTCATTTCCCACGCCCCAAAAAAAATATATATACACATTTTAGGAAAAGTAAGAAAGTTTGAGCAGTGTGGGTTTTATAAGAACAGAGTTACACATATTTCAAAAGGTGAAGTGTAATAACTGCAGTTTGCCTCCCTGTCAGAATGACAAAGCTCCTCAGTGAAGCCCATGTTTCACTACATTGTAAGTACAACTTATTAAAAAGATCAGTTCAATGCAACTAATGTCGTCTTAGTGTTATTGTGTAACCGGTCTGGTTTGACGCCACATGTGATCTCTGCGTTGTGTTGTGTTGTGTAAATGAGAACCACTTCTTTCTTGCCAACCAGGATTTATTCTCTGTGCAAAACAGAATATAATAATTAAAGCAGGAAATGGCTTCATCAGCTTTCTAACTTCACACTTCTCCTCAGTGGGGCCTGAAGCTAACTCAGGAAAGTATACAGAGTTCTAAATAATACAATTAACAGATATACATCTATCCATGGTGGCAAACCGGCTTTTCTTTGTAAACCAATATACACAAATATAACCATTAATTTACACTTAAATAACAAACAATACAATTGACAGTTACAAAACACAAACAGAATACCCACATACCTGTGCAAAAAAGAATATAATAATTAAAGCAGGGAATGGCTTCATCAGCTTTCTAACTTCACACCTTCAGTGGAAGAGAACACCCACATGTTAGGTTAGCATATAGCTAAACTTTAGAAAACTCCCAAACACTGTTTGAAGCGCTGCACATTATATAAACTACAGTCACACACGGCAACATATAGATATTAACTGCAAATAGGTTTGGCTTGTGTGAAGTGTAACATTAAACAAACTATTAACATATAAAATACAACATATGACACCACTCGTTCCACTTACTTCTCCTCAGTGGGGCCTGAAGCTAACTGAGGAAAGCAGCGCGAGTCTGCAGATATGTGCAGGTGCCAAGAGTACCAAAATAAAACGTACTTTTCAAAATAAAAGCATCTAAAAAATAAAGTGACAGTGACAAGTTTTACAAATAAAGTATGGACAATGATTTTACTGAAATATAAACAAGTGAAGTTATACATCGGTTACAATTGCATGATGTTAAAAGTGGTTTGCCATGAATTTACATTTGAAATGTAGCATTTAAGTGTTTCTCAGTTACAAGGTTGTTGTTTTAATAAATCAGACACCGATGGTGCAGCACTGTACTGTACCTCTTTATATAGACAAGTTTGAGAACCACTGGTCTACACACATCGAACTGCCCGATTACTCCCCCTTGTATTAGTTTTATCAAGGACATGTCCGGTCACCAGGGTGCATGATGTGAGTCTGTTTGTGCTCTGTGTGTGTGTTCTGAGTGTTTCCCTTTAAACCAGCTGCTGGCAGCAGGTACTCTGAGAGTCACGGACATTCATTCATAGATCAAGGCAGACTGGTTTACAGACTCTCCTGTTTTGCCAATCCGGTGCTTAAACAAATAGCTCTACAGCCCTGTCCGACATGTCCATCAAATTAGCCTAAGTTCGAAATATATCTCAAATAGGCCTAATGTATGCACTGTCTTTTCCCCACGTAAACATAACAGTCTGCAATGAAATGGTTGTCTCCTGTGTGCTCCACTTCCTCCTTGGCACATCGGTAACTTTTCTCAAAAAAAAAAAAAAAGGATAACGGGTGAGTTTCTCGTGTTCTAGTTTTTTTTTCTCTCTCTCTCAATTTTTTTTTTCATGTCCCTTTAGGGGCTCCGTATAATCCTGCTAATTTTCCTATTTTTATAAATGCAACAGTAATATCATTATGTATTTTTGACGTAACTGTGAGGGAATACAGTTTTTTTGTATCCTGATGACAATATCCCGCTACATGTAATCTGTTTCTCCCCAAGCATGCAGGTTTCTTTTATTTAGAAATGTGCAAACATACATATTTTCAGTGTCAGATATTCTTAGTAGTAGTAAAAACTGTAGCGTTTGTGGCTCACTGTTTCTCTCTATAGACTACATGGTGTTTCTGGTGTGTTTAAATCGTATTGACGATGATAGTAACGTCTTATTGTGGTCATACTTTGCTCTGCCAACCCACAGTCTGACCTTGAGGTCATAGTAGATGTTGTGAGCCTTGAACTGCACGCTGAACAGGTCACTGAGGTTATTGTTAGATAATGTGGCTAACATCTGCTCTTGAGAAAAACCAGGGCAAATACAATGTATCCATCTTCTTAGTGAGAGATTTCAGTGAAAATAGGATAGATATCATCCCCGACTAATCTGACTGTCACTGGACCGTCTGCCGTAACAAAACCCTAAATCCTGCTGGTTTAACACTGTGTCTGAGAAAGTGTGTGTATATGAGAAGGAGTGTGTTTAGGTGAAAGAAAAAAGGAGAGTGAGCTTCAGGTTACAGAACAGCCTGATCCTCTGGTAACAGGAGCTGAGGCTTCCTCACAGAATGACAGGTTCCCACACCCTCCCATCACTTTACACTGGTTCTCACACACTCCCAGTCCTGCCTCTGGCACTCAGGTGTCACTGCCTGTCGCCAAGTCCCCTCACACACACCAGTGCGTGTGTGTGTGTGCAGAGGTCTCCACGTGTGTCCTTTCACCTGAGCAGCCAGGGAATTACATTTGAATGCACACCCTGGAGCCTGGTCTGCTAAAAATTACGTTTCCAAACAACTTGATAGAATTTTCATTGACGTGTCAAGGAAAATGGTTTGTTCCAGAGTGTTGTGAATGTATCATAGATTTGTTTGTAATTGGTCTGCGGAAGTTTGTGTAGGAAGGATGTTGGAGTGGATTTATGGGTTAAACAAATACAGGACTTTCATCCATGGGAGCGCTGTTCGTGTCCTGAGCAAAACCAAATGTCAACAACTTTTTTTAAGTGTACGGTAGGCTACATGTAAATAACTTCACAAACATTATTTTTTTAGGACACAACAGGATATGAGGCAAACAAACAAGTGCACTGGTAAGGTAAATTAGGCTAATTAATAAGATATGAAGTGCTTTGTAACTTTGACCCGCTTGAATGAATACACAAAAAATATGAAGAAGGAGTTATCTCTGGAGCTGCCAGCTGTAGCTCCCCACGACCCGAAAGTAGCGTAGCTTAGCCTACTTCAACATCAATGCATACGAATGTGCTCGAAATAGGCTGTATTGAACAAATAAACTAACACAAACTAACTGTATCACTATAACATGATGGTGATAAAGAATGCACCTAACATACCGCTGTTCATTAAAGTAATACACAAACGGCACATTAAACAAACCATCATGCTCTTACTTTGAAATCTTGAAATCCGGAAATGTCATCTTCAGCAGGCCATCACGTGGTTTCCGAAAATAACCGAGTGACACGAGCAGATTTCGGTCGAGACCGGCGGAAAGTTTGTCTCAAAATTCTGTGTGTGTAAAAAGACGACCCACAAGCAGAGATGTGAGATCCACGAGCGCATTTTTGGTCAACAAATACAAAATGGATTAACAAAAACCTGATCGAAACTTGTCAATGTTAAAGAGATATTTACAAATTCCTTTTGTTTATTTGTAAATTAATTATAGTATTCACAGATCTTTTTTTTATTTGTGAAAATATTTTCCGTATTTGCAGATCCGTTTTACATTTGAAAATGTATATGAGTTTGCAAATCTTTTAAATGCATTTGTGGATGGTGTTTTACTACAAATCCAGCGGCGGATCTAGAAAAATATTCATGGGGTGGCAAGAGGGTGGCAGGAGAATTTCAGGGGTAGCATCCCCTGGCAGAAGTATATGCTGATTTAATCGCAGTCATATCAACAATGTTAACTTGGAAAGCCACAATATTGATATTTTAACTGAATAACATTAGGTGACATTATTGTGGTACATCAGTAAAGCCTTAAATATAAATATATAAGGTGGCAGACATCATTGAATCAATTTTAACTGAACAATAACTGAATGACTTTGACTATTAGACCAGCAGGGGTACCCAGTGGTGACTGGTCATTAGGGGCAGCCCCACCTAGTGTCAGCAGAAAGTATTACAAATAATGATTACAAAAAAAAAACGCAAAAAAAACGGATTTGTCTGTATATTGCTGTTTTGCTGTTTTAGTCTGTGTTCTTCTAATTAGTGTCTAACGTTTCTGATGCATAGCCTACAGAGCTGTTTAGAGCCATGTGGGACAAAACCCGATCATGCCCCTCCCTCTCACTGTCTAAGTGAACGGTGACTGTAAAAACTACACTGCGCATGCTCAGAGTATTTTTCAATTGAATGTGTGTGGCAAAAAAATAATGACCATGTGGGCACTGAGCTGCCATCCCCACCATACGTCATCTCACATAATTCAGAGCTGATTGGCTGTAAGTTTGTGTGCCGCGAAAAGTGTGTGAAGAGGAGAAGAGAGAGGTGCAGTGACGCGTCCTAAACCCCGGAAGTAAGCTGCGCATGGCTTCCCTCCACAAAAATGCAATGAGATTTCTCCATAGGATTTTAGAAAATAGCTCAAAATAAGATCTGTGGGAAAAGTACCTGTTAGATAAATGCACGTTTTGTTCAGCCGGATAATATCCACATGTCTACCCTACTTTTATCATTTCGAATCATAAATGTATCGATTAGATTTATGATAGACTTTTGAAACTACAAGAAGATAAGGAGGACTTTTACAAAAAAGTAATGGAGATTTTTGTCCAGAAGAATAGGCAAATGGACTTCATATTCAAGTCAAGGTAAGACCACAATTTTATTGAAAATGGGATCTTACTAAGAGAGAACAATTCAATATTTAAATGATAAAATTACATTTTTTGGGTATCCTTTTGTTGAACTGTCTGTTTAAAATTTATCGAAGCATCAGACAAAAAAAGCTTATGAAAATAATATTATATTTTGATTTAGGTCAAAATATAATATTTGTAAACTTGAAGAGTCAGTGCCTCACCAGCCATGGACCTCACTGCACGTCACTGCAGAAGCTTATATATAGACATCTATGTTTGTTGTGCCCCACCACTTTTGTACATATAAAAACGCCACTGTACAAATCACATATTTACACACACGTCATTTTTATGTTCACACATATTTATGAGACAAATCTAAGCCCATACACAAAATACGAATATGAAACTGAAAAGCAGCGTATGCGCTCTTTAAGTTAAAGGAATGGTTTGCACTAAAGAACAGCAAGTATTCCATTACTGCTTGTCCTCGCCAACGTTGGTAAAATGAACACACCGATGTACAAAATACTTTGTTATTTTAATCACCTTAAACTTGGACTTGGGCAAGACGAAAACAGGCATCGAGAAATCACTTATTATATGTTTTGAACACATTTATGAGCACAATTGAAATGCATTAACAGATTGGCAATGACGTGTTTTATCACACACTTATAGAGGGTATAATAACCGGCATTGTAATATCTGACAGGCATCGAGCCACAATTGAGATTTGTTCTCTTTCTTACGCTCAATTCAGTTGTGAGCAACGAGGTATTAAATCAAGAAAGAGAGCGAGCGAGACGCAGACGAAGGGAAGGATATTGAGAGAGCTAGTGTATAACACAAGTGCTTAGAGATGATGTCAGTGATCGAGCCCAGCTGTGCTGCCATGATTTGGTGTTGGAGCCTTTGTTTCTGTGAGCTGAGAGAGTGTGAAAATCTGTGCAACCTTACCAAAGTGTGTATGAGTGTCAAAGGAAAAAGAAAGAGAATGTCTGCTGAAAAGCTCAAACACAGTCGGCATACAGCCTCTGGAGAGAGCTGCAGGCACTACTGACAGAACAGCCACAATATAGTGGACCAAATTCACTTTGCTGCTTTTCATTGATCTATGCAGTTCCATGCAATGGATCGGGCTTTTTCTTGAATACTTTTACAACAAATGATAGGAGGGAAACGAAGAAGTGTAAGTAACAACATGAATGCATTCCTGTGTTTCAGTTTCAGGATCTGGTATTGTTCCTGTTGACTCACTGTCAAACTGTCATGGCTTACTGGGACAATAGAAAAAATGTAGCCATTGTTCCGCCACCTGTGGTTTTTCACCAAACACTAGTGGTCATATTTGTGAGAATTGTTTTTTATGTCATACTTCAGACAGGTAGAACAAAAGAAACGGGCAAATATAGAAAAGTATTTTAAGGGGCAGTATAATGATTATTTTCAGGTTCATATTTGTGCTTTAAGGCTCTATTGTGAAATGTTCACATGTTCATGTTTTCACCCTCTGTCTGAAATCAGAGCCCAGTCTTTTCTCATAGCTGTTAGCTGCCCAGCTTAGCTGTGACTGGTCAACCACTTAGAGATGTAAACCTATCACTTGCAATGTGTTGGAGCACTAGCCAGTAGAAGTGCAAGTGTTGTGTAGTGATATCACTGCTGTATGTTCCGGAAGTAAACAAAGGAGTCAAATTGAGGCGTTTCAGAAAGGGGGCAAAAAAAAACATTATAGATAGTATTGAATATCAGACTGATATAAATAAACTTGTGTTTCACTTATAAGGATTTAATGTCTGAGTTGTGGTTACAACTGACTAGTTCATGATATTGAAAGGGGGGGCTAATCCTCCATTTTTGAAAGTTATTTACATTTTAATTATAAGACCTGCTGGAAGGATGGCATGAACCATTGCAAGAATGGCAAGTTTCTCAAGGAGATAGTGTCTGCTGCCAGCTCCACTGACAATGTTTTTGCAGGAAAATTATAACACTTCCAGCCAAGAATAAATGACGCGACCATCTGGGCATTCTAATTCCTCTTTCTTAATGGAACTGCCATCCAGAACATGCTGTGTTCAAGAACAAGGCCTTCTATTCAATCTGTGGGGAAATGTTAGGGCATTATTCAGGGATATGAGGCCTCGCTGCCAGACTGTCCTGACCTGTTGGAAACAGATAGGCATTCTTTCCTGGATTTGGAACGTCTCAGAGAAACTTGACATTTGTTTTCCCCGTTCTATTTCTAACTCCTAGGGAATAGTCGAAAACCATGTTCATTCATATTCAAATGCTCAAATGCAAAAGGCTGACATTTACCTTCCCAACACCAAGATGTGATTGCACAGCAGTGTTTCCTGAACAGGAGGCCTCCAGAATAATGGGCTGACCAATGGTAAACCTTCGATAATGGTCGTTATAAAGTAATAAGGTATTAGGCCACTAAATGTGCATGGAGATTTCTGGTTCTGACTCTGGTTCCAAAAGTTCAAACCTTTAGTGAAGAACCAATGAAGGCAGAAGTCTTGAAGGTTTATAAAAAATAAATCACATTGTTCAAATCCATATTGTATGATGACGGTTCAATATACACTTGATGATACCAATATATAACACTGCATGAAGTTAATGACGACTAGACTTTATACAGGCTAACATGGTAACACATTGTATATTAACACAGTCAAGAACATATATGGATCCATGCCTTGCAGACTTACTTCTACTTGCTACTAGGGGTGTAACGGTTCACAGAAGTCACGGTTCGGATCATACCTCGGTTTGGGGGTCACGGTTCGGTACGGTTTTGGTACAACAAGGAAAAGCAAAAAAAAGTCCCAAATGCATAATTTTTTTTTGCTGTTATTTATTTTTAACAGTAGTGCAAGTTTTGGTATGAAAACATAAGGAACTCTAACATTTGGAATCATTAACTGTATTACACAGTTAAAAACAAACCACAAACACATACACTCAGATGGCCATATTATGTATATTGGCTGATGTCAAACAAAAAGGTTAAACAAGCTGTACAACTAAAAAGAATGTCTTGAACATATTCAAAATAAATAATAAGAAAGTGTTTGAATCACAATCAATAAAAGGCAATACAGCACTGTATAACATCTCCTGATGTCAAAATATAAAATAAATACAATAATATAAAACAACAATAAAATTTGTACCTTTAGGAGCAATGTCTAACATGTGTAATTAGCTTGTGAGTGTGTGAGGCCATTATGCCTAAATAAAGGTACTCAAGCTTTACTCTATTTTCAAGTTGGTCTTCAAAAAGATGAGTTTGTCTAGTTGTCAGCAGTGAGGGCAGATCTGTTGGCGGTAACTATGTCACCTGCCGTCGAGGAAACCCTCGCGCTGGGGACTGAGACTGACTCGGATGTGATTGAGCATGTTTGACGTGTTACCACTAGCATACCGCACCGCTGTCGAACAACGCCGACACACCGTCCTCATCCGATCCACAACTCGCACCCCATCATTGTTGTAGTCCACAGGGAACCCGAAATGTTCCCACACACCTGGTTTAAAAGAAGCAGGTGGGTCTTCTAGCTCCTGTGTGTTGTGTGAACTCGCCATAGCTAACTTTTCTTCTTCATGTATTGTGTTCGTTTTGTTGTGTTTTGTTCTTGTTCTTCATTTGTTATTTACGGGCGGCTGGCTTTTAGGCGCAATACCGCCCCCTGGATTATATATAGTGTAATACTACCCTGAGTGTCAGACTTTTTTCCCACTTGTAAAAAAAAGGCGTATTCGCCGTGTTACTGCATGTGCCGAACCGTGACGTCCGAACCGTGACGGTACGGGACGAATACGGATACCGTTACACCCCTACTTGATACTATCTGCTTTATGGCATTTTTTAATATATGATTATATGCCAAAATAGAATTTTAAGAGCTTTGAGCACCAGGAAAATCTCTAACATTTATAATTTACAACTTCCAAAGGTCTAATTATTGTGAGCTGTCTTCTCATTAGCAGGAGTGTATGGGAAACCTCATTTCTGTTGATGACATCTTGTAACACATTGACAAAGATCAGTGGACTTTTGCCTGCTAGCCTGACCCCTGGAGTGGTGGACCTCAGGGTCAGTAAACCACACACACGATTGGGTCATTGATGAAGTTTAGTCTTTAGTGGTCAGTTCAAGGCCACATTTAGAGTTCTTGTTACTAAGAGATCAAGTGAATGATCTGATGATTGGGGATTGTGTTACTATTTTGTGAGTTTTAGCCCCCCAAACAAATGCATGTGTGTGCTTGTTAAATTCTCAGCTGATACTTCACAGATCCACTGATTCAGAAAACACCTACTGCTTTGACCTAATCCCTCATGCACTGTTAATCTGACACTCTCATACACACACACCATCATACCACACCTGGGAATTAACTCACTGGCTTAAGCCGAGACAACCCATTGATAAAGCAATGAGATGATGTATAGGCATAATGATACCAGTCTAATACTCTACGAATCCTTAATCGAGGCCTCGGCCGGACTATTCCGCAGAGACACGGCGGATTAACATGCCAAAGTCTTCGTCCTACGCAGCCTGATCCCATCTCCTCTTACCTCTTTATGCCACTTCACCCCTGAAGACCTGATGAGCAACGGACAGGCAGACAAAAGAGACTAAGACTTGTAATGATCGTGTCAGTCAGACAGATCGGAGCAAGGGAAGAGAACAGTACCCTTCATTGCAAGTGGATGATGTGTGTGAGTGGATTTTTGTCTATGTAATCAGCTGTTTTCATTTTAAATCTTTGGAATATTTAGTTTAATTTGTTTGCAAGTGTATGCATATCCCACTCCTTCCCTATGCCTGCTGCAACATGTTTAAGAAGACTACATATTGGCCCAAGGACATGTTAGCTAACATGCTAACGTTTTACTATTGTGTTGTGTCTCGTCAAATGTGTTAGTTGTGTCATGTATTATGTCATTTCATGTTTTTTCATGTCTGTTTATATTAGGTCATGTAATCTCTAGTCAGTCTCTGTGTTTATTGTCATGTCTCGTTTTCCATTTCCTGTTTTATTTTGTGCTTACCTCTTGTCTTTTATTTCCCTACCCTTGTGTGTTTTCCCGCCATCGTCAGCGTCTGCCTCGCCCCTGATTGTTTCCACCTGTCCCCACTCACCTCATGTTTAAATAGTCCTGTCTCTCCACTGTCCTGTGTCAGTTTGTCTTGTTTGTTTCCCGAATGGTCGTGCCAAGCCTCAGCTCTGAAAGGATCGCTTTCTCTCATGTCAGGTTTTGTTATTTTGTTTATTTTGTTGGCATAAGTTTTTATTAAGTTCTCTTTTTGTTATGCTAGTTGTTTCCTCCTTGTGAGTTTGTTATTTCAACCACCTACTCTGTTCAGAGGGATTACCTGAACTGTGAAAATAAATATACCTTTTTTATATTCAAGACTTTGTCTCTGGGTCGTGCGTTTGGGTTCATCAGTTTGTGTGAGCATGGACAGCCTAAAATGTAGAGGTTGTCTTTGGGCTAGCTGCTGATTCGCTCGCTTGTGCAACTCAATACAGTATAAATGAACGTTTGTCTATAATTTCATATACTATTATAAATAATTATCTACAAAAATATTGTCATTGGTTTTTTTGTGTTGGTTTTATTGTTTGAAATGGAAAAATCATTATTTGTCATGTATTATGTTTAGCATTAATTTGTGATCCAGGTCTATCCATTAGCACTCGACTCCACAGGGGGTCAAGTTCAACTCTCATCGGTTTTGGCATGTAAGAATATTGTTTGTCAAAGATAGTTATAATACTCAACTATTCAATCAATATCCTTTTAGACATGTGTTTTTATTCTAGAGAAAAGGCGCTAAGGTGTAGCACAAACTGTCACAGTTCTGTCTAGGTTTGGGTGTTTTCACTGTTCTCTGTCATGTTTTCCTCCTGTCGTTAGTGTCCCTGTGTTTTCTCCTCCCTCCTCACCTGTGTCTCGTTAGCTAATTGTGTTCACCTGTGGCTCTTGTGTTTTCTCCTCCCTCCTCACCTGTGTCTCGTTAGCCGATTGTGTTCACCTGTGTCTTGTAATTATCCCTCCCTGTATTTAGTCTTGTCTCGTGCTGTGTTCAGTGTCGGTGCTTCTTTTGTTGGTGACGGAATTCACCGGTGAGTGTTCTGTTTTTGTCTGCATTAGTGTCATTAGCCTTGAAATAAAGGTTTATCAGAGTTATCTGCGCTTGGGTCCTGCTTCCTTCACTCAACCGTGACAGAAAGCACCGACCAGAGATGGACCCAGCAGATGACCCATTTGAGGTGGAATTACAGCATTTTTCCTTTGCTTTGGCTGGCTGCTATGATTGGTGGAGGGGAGCGTCCAGTGTTCGGCAGAAGGAGGCCGCTCTGGTAGAGGCGCACCGGTTGGCTATGGAGAAACCAGACTTGGTGAAGTTCTTACCTGACTGGATGTTGAACTTCATCTGGGTGTGTGATTTCCAGCCTGCGGACTATAAACGTCTCGGTGTGTTCCGTCTGGAGTCAACCAGTGCTTCCGCCCCAGTTCCTGCTCCTGTCCAAGAGGCGTTTTCTGGAACTCGGCTGGCTTTTGGAGGTCCACGGAGCCTTCAGGCGGCTTCTAGGAGAAGGAGTCGCAAGTCCAGGCTGGCAATCCGAGCCCCAAGAGTCATGGTTCCGGCTACAGAACCGGCCCACACAGCCATAGTTCCGGCCCCAGTACAGGCCCCAGCAGCCATGGTTCCAGCCCCAGTTCTGGCCCCAGCAGCCATCATTCCGGCCCCAGTTCTGGCCCAGCAGCCATCATTCCGGCCCCAGTTCTGGCCCAGCAGCCATGGTTCCAGACCTAGTTCTGGCCCCAGCAGCCATGGTTCCAGCCTTAGCTCTGGCCCCAGCTGTCCTAGTCCCTTCTCTAGTCCCTTCTCCAGTCCCACCTCTAGTCACTTCTCAAGTCCCTACTCAAGTCCTTTCTCTAGTCCCTCCTCGAGTCACTTCTCTAGTCCCTTCCCTCATCCCATCTCAAGTTCCCTCTCGAGTCCCCTTTCTAGATCCCTCTCAAGTCTCCTCTCAAGTCATCTCTCGAGTCTCCTCTCGAGTTCCCTCTCGAGTCCCCTCTCCAGTCACCTCTCGAGTCCCCTCTCGAGCCCTCTCTCGAGTCCCCGCTCAAGCCCCTACTCATGTGCCGTTGGAGGTCCCGCAGACTAGTCTTCTGCCGGGGGTCCTGCCAACCCCATGTCCCGTCCCGTTGGAGGTCCCGCAGACTAGTCTTCTGCCGGGGGTCCTGCCAACCCCATGTCCTGTACCGTTGGAGGTTCCGCTGGGGTTCCTGCCAACCCTGTGTCCTGTCCCGTTGGAGGTCCCGCAGACTACTCTCCTGCCGGGGGTCCTGCCAACCCCATGTCCTGTCCCGTTGGAGGTCCCGCCGACTACTCTCCTGCCGGGGGTCCTGCCAACCCTATGTCCTGTTCCGTTGGAGGCCCCGCCGACTACTCTCCTGCCGGGGGTCCTGCCAACCCTGTGTCCTGTCCCGTTGGAGGCCTCGCCGACTACTCTCCTGCCGGGGGTCCTGCCAACCCTATGTCCTGTCCCGTTGGAGGCCCCGCCGACTACTCTCCTGCCGGGGGTCCTGCCAACCCCATGTCCTGTCCCGCTGGAGGCCCCGCCGACTACTCTCCTGCCGGGGGTCCTGCCAACCCCATGTCCTGTCCCGTTGGAGGTCCCGCCGACTACTCTCCTGCCGGGGGTCCTGCCAACCCTATGTCCTGTTCCGTTGGAGGTCCCGCCGTCTACTCACCTGCCGGGGGTACTGCCAACCCTGTGTCCTGTGCCGTTGGAGGTCCCGCCGTCTACTCTCCTGCCGGGGGTACTGCCAACCCTTTGTCCTGTCTCGTCGGAGGTCCCGCCAACCGCTCTCCTGCTGGGGGGTCCTGCCAACTCCTGGTCCTCTTCCGTGGGGGATCCTGCCGAAGCCTGTCCCGCCGGCTCCGGTTCCTGTCCGGCCGACACCGGGTCCTGCCCGGCCTCCGGAGCTGTCTGGTCTTCGCCCTCGATCCCGACCCTCTGTGAGCCGCGGTCTTCGTCCGCGGGCCCGGCCTCCTGACTCTTCCTGCCGCTGCCCTCGTCCTCGGGCCCGGCCCCCTGACTCTGCCTTGCCCCCAGGCCGTCCGCCCGAGATCCCTTCCTGGTCCCCTAATGGGCTCCTGGGCGGTCAGCTTAGTCCCGTCCTCCGGACCCCCTCCACCCACCCTGCTGACTTTATTGGATTTTTGTTTGGGGTGTAGGGACGTCTAGAATCCGTCCCTTGAGGGGGGGGTTCTGTCACAGTTCTGTCTAGGTTTGGGTGTTTTCACTGTTCTCTGTCATGTTTTCCTCCTGTCGTTAGTGTCCCTGTGTTTTCTCCTCCCTCCTCACCTGTGTCTCGTTAGCTAATTGTGTTCACCTGTGGCTCTTGTGTTTTCTCCTCCCTCCTCACCTGTGTCTCGTTAGCCGATTGTGTTCACCTGTGTCTTGTAATTATCCCTCCCTGTATTTAGTCTTGTCTCGTGCTGTGTTCAGTGTCGGTGCTTCTTTTGTTGGTGACGGAATTCACCGGTGAGTGTTCTGTTTTTGTCTGCATTAGTGTCATTAGCCTTGAAATAAAGGTTTATCAGAGTTATCTGCGCTTGGGTCCTGCTTCCTTCACTCAACCGTGACACAAACCCTGTAGCATGCAGCTGAATTTACACTAAAGAGTTAGCATGGATTATTTATTATAAATAATCATTTTTAAAACAAAACAAATAACAAACTCACTCAAATTCATTAATTTATTCTAGTACATTCGCACTAAATATAGGAGCTGCGTTGTAGATGGCTGTTGAGCCATTTTGCCACGCCAATCCGCACAAACCCTCAGTGCTCAGAAATAAATAAATCTTTCAAACGATAATCTCAATAATTCATATTCCTTTTTAAAAGCTGCTTTCGTTTTGATTTGGGAACAACCAAGCGTAAGCTTTCATTCTAAATATATTTCATCAGAGGTAAGAAGAACCACATTGCAAATGAGTGACATTTCTTACTTCCTGTCATCTCTCCTCTGTCCATGCTTCTCTCCTTCCTCTCATCTCTTCTCGCTTCGCTGTAGGGGCTAACGTCCTGTCTGGACTTGTAGAGTTGGAGATACACACTCACACATGTATACACAGTCAAACACATCAAAGCAACAAGATAAGTACAGACACAGCATGACTGAAAGTGTGAGACGGCAGGGAGGAGGCAGTCGTTTCTCTGCACTTGTTTTTATTCAGGTGATTGATGGAGATAGGCCGCCCTATCTCATTCTCTCTGTCTCTCTCTCTGTGTGTGTGTGTGTGTGTGTGTGTGTGTGTGTGTCCAGGTATTGTCTCTGTAAGTGTTGTTGTGTGTGACACAAGCTTAAACACAGTAATTAGGGCATATTATGCTTACATTTTTACAATGTAGCATCATGGGAGTAGGTGTGCAGAGGACCTGTGGACACACTTCAACATGCAAACACTATGGTACCAGTATAGCAACACAAAACATTGCAAACACTGACCCATTTCTGGCATGTGTTTTGTACGGTGATTTTATTTTGTATGTCTGCAATAAAAGTGCTATTACACCAAACAGGCCGACATAATGTCAAATGCAATAATAATTGTTTTTGAATCGTGGTGTCATTGTTGTCCGTATGGCTTTGTTCTGTGTTCAATCTTATTCCAAATATGTTCAAAGTGCTTCTTATTTAAAAGAACAGCATTTGATATGTTGTCACTGTCTGGTCTTTGATTTATGACTTTGAAATGTAGATACAAAAATAAATAAATCTGTAAATGAAAGTATTAAGCTGAGAAGACTATACAAAGCTTCAAAGTGTTCTGTGCAGGAGTTTGTGAAGAAACAGACCTGCCAAGTTAAACGTCTATGGGATTAGACAACATGTTAGCCGACTTTAGTTTTTTAAACACAGCTCTAATTAACTAAACCGAAACATTAAAGCTACGGGGTTTTTTTACCTTTCTAAACTTGAAGGAATAGTTCACTTTCTTACCAAAAGTTAGACTAAAAGAACAATACTGCTCCAATAATCAAAATAAGCAGCCAGTAGCTAATAGCTAGCTGTAGATTCCTATTTACATGAGTGATGTTCTTCTCACCATGAGAATTTGTTTTCACACAAATATTTTAGTTAAGGACTGGAAACATGAATAGCGTCATTGTTTGTGCTATAATGTTGTTGATAGTATCTTGAATGTACACACCTGAAACCGTAAATGTGTGCACAAATGTGACTCCTCTGTCTGGACTCTGCAGGGCTGTGAGAGAGTGTTTGGAGTGTGAGTTGTTTCTTACATATCTTTTTTTTAATGTATTCCATTTGACTTTATTCCAAATGCTGCACCTGCACAGAGACATATATATATATATATATATATATATATATAATATATATATATATATATATACAGTTGCAAGAAAAAGTATGTGAACCCTTTGGATTCCCCAACACATAGCGTTGTGTGTTCCTTCCAAACAACTCAACGTTGGTTTCATCTGTCCACAGAATATTTTGCCAGTAGTGCTGTGGAACATCCAGGTGCTCTTTTGCAAACTTCAAACGTGCAGCAATGTTTTTTCTGAACAGCAGTGGCTTCCTCCGTGGTGTCCTCCCATGAACTCCATTCTTGTTCAGTGTTTTACGTATCGTAGATTCGTCAACAGAGATGTTAGCATGTGCCAGAGATTTCTTTAAGTCTCTAGCTGACACTCTAGGATTCTTCTTCACCTCATTGAGCATTCTGCGCTCTTGCAGTCATCTCTACAGGACGGCCACTCCTAGGGAGAGTAGCAACAGTGCTGAACTTTCTCCATGTATAGACAACTTGTCTTACCGTGGACTGATGAACATCAAGGCTTTCAGAGATACTTCTGTAACCCTTTCCAGCTTTATGCAAGTCAACAATTCTTAATCGTAGGTCTTCTGAGAGCTCTTGTGTGCGAGGCATGGTTCACATCTGGCAATGCTTCTTAAGAATAGCAAATTCAAAACTGGTGTGTATTTTTTATAGGGCAGGGCAGCTTTAACCAACACCTCCAATCTCGTCTCCTTGATTGGACTCCAGGTTGGCTGACTCCTGACTCCAATTAGCTCTTGAAGAAGTCTTTAGCCTAGGGGTTCACATACTTGTTCCACCCTGCACTGTGAATGTTTACATGGTGTGTTCATAATTGTTTGTGTGGTATTAGTTTAAGCAGACTGTGTTTGTCTATTGTTGTGACTTCGATGAAGATCAGAACTCATTTTATGACCAACTTATGCAGAAATCCAGGTCATTCCAAAGGGTTCACATACTTTTTCTTGCAACTGTATATTTATATTCAAAATTGCTCATATTTCTATATATTTTCAAAATTCAAGATTCAAGGCTTTATTGTCTTGTGCACATTAGCTACAGTGTAGATATGGAAATAAAAAACTTAGGTCACAGGCAACAGTGCAACATGAATATATATAGGAACAAATAAAACAGATAAAATAGTGCGGGACAGCTTCACATAATTATATTGTTTATTTTATTTTATACTGTATTCATTCTTTATATTTATATTTATTGTATCCTTATGTGAACTCTAACCTGTGCTGTGGATTCCTTTTTCTGCTTTAAACTGAATTGTCCCTAAGGAGATCAATAAAGGTTTATCTTGTCTTATATTCTAGTTTTTTTAGCTACTTCCTTTAAACTGTTTTAGAGAATATAATGTATAAGAGGTATATAACCGGGTGCTCCTTTTGCACAGTCACAATTAAACTTCACTTCATGAAAGCTCATTGTAAAATGGAATGCACATTGGACTACACAATTCCAGGAGGCTCACAGAATATTCTGATGCATCTTACTGTATGTATTTTTTCTTTTAATGTTTATTTTATTATCTTTTCTTTTTAATGACTGATTTTAAATGCCATTTTCTTAATGTCTTTCGTTTTCTGTAAAGCACTTTGAATTGCCTTGTGTTGAAAGGTGCTATATAAATAAACTTGCCTTGCCTTCCAAAATATTGGATGATTTCAACATATTCATTCAAATAACAAAGACCTAAGTTCTACTAGTTACTGTTGTTCTGTTTGAACTGAAACGTGACATTTTATTCACCTTTTAACCGAACTCTTGAGCTCTGGGTGGTGCAGGAAGCTTTGCTATGATGTCATCAGCAGGATAAAGTGAGAAGTGTCAGATTACAATAACAACACTGTACACCTGCATGAATTTGATTGGATGTTAGTAATCACTAGCTGATAGTCAAAGATATCTGATCAATGGACCACTGATTGTGACGCATGAATGAAACCGTTGATCAGTTAACACACGATCATAACACAGAACTAACGCTACACTGTCTACAACACGCTGTATCACATAGCAGACAGAAAGACATCACACAACAACCTAAGGATCCATCGAAGAGCCGTGTGTGTGTGTGTGTGTGTGTGTGTGTGTGTGTGTGTGTGTGTGTGTGTGTGTGTGTGTGTGTGTGTGTGTGTGTGTGTGTGTGTGTGTGTGTGTGTGTGTGTGTGTGTGTGTGTGTGTGTGTGTGTGTGTGTGTGTGTGTGTGTGTGTTGCTGGAGAAGTGGATGATCTTGACATTATTAAAAATCATGATGCCAGCTACTTAGTTTCCCGTTCACCCTCATATATCTTTTTTATTGCAAGGTTATCTTAGCGGAAGCCGTCAACATTTGCATATAAAGATCAATTGCCCTTGTGTTTACTAAGACAGACAAAATGAAAGAGTGCCATTAAAGGCTCATGTTTGCGAAGGGAAGACATAAAGGACAAGATGAGGACACTGAGGGAAGAAGACAGAAGGAAGGAAAGGCTCAACACTCGGTCAGAGTGGTCATGTGTGTTGAGCTTGGACCTTGGCAAATGTTCTTAACATACTTAGACAAATACATTTTAATAGACACATAAAGGCTCCCCCCCCTCCCAACACACACACATAGGCCTAACCGTGGGGCAGGGCTGGTTCTAGACATTTTGGTGCCCTAGGCGAGATTATGATGTGGTGCCCCCCCCCCCCTCCAATACAATCAGAATTGATTGTATTGGACACAAAACTCCAACACAATAGAATATATAAAGAATAAATGAAAAATGTCTACGAAAGACCAACACACTACAAAAACTGAAACGTATTGACATGATGGTTATATACATAAAGAAGGTTTCAAATGTATTCATTATTGTATGAACATGTTTTAATTGGGGGGTGGACATCACATCCTCCAGGGGGGTCCGGGGTTAGCCCCCCCGGAAAGATTTGTTTTAACATTTTAAAGTAAAATGCTTCAATCTGGTGCACTTTGAGTAGAATTACTAGAGACTAGATCTAGGGGGAACAACTTTAAACACCCATATGAAAAAGATAGGTTTACATTTTAATAATCTAATAAGTATTTGAACATAACCAGTAACCTACCATAGCCAATAACAAATGAATGTGTCAGATTTTATTTTCGTTGTTCATTTATATCTTATTTTACCCAGTTAACATTTATTTATTCATGCGTTTTTTTTAATATCTCCAGTTTTAAATGATATTTTTGGTTTACTGTCCTATAGTATGCATTGAAATGATTTCAAACCTGTTTATATTTATCCTAATAATTATAAAGGAGTGCCTTGGAAATATGGGTTTACATAAATTGTGATCAAACCGTTTGAGACCCACTGAGATAACTTAGACTAAAGTGAACTATCTAAACACTCAGAGTCCTTTACCTCACTGAGCTGTAGTTATCAGCCTCAATCCAACAACAATCCGCGGTACCGATGCGCGCCCTCTCTCTCTCTCTCTTGCTCGCTCGGAGGCTCCCTCGCACTTTGGCTGTGAGCTGCGGGCGCCTGTTAAGTCGACATCCCCCACTTTCATCACTTACAGCGCTCATCGTACAGGGCAAATGAAAAGTGTAACCAGGGTGAAAAGGGTGTTACATTTTCTTAATTATGAATGTTGTTACATCAAGGCTGAAAATGAGGATGAGCCAAACGGTCAAAAATGTATTTTTCCCTCCCAGAACTACCAGCGCAGCGCCCCCACAGATCTGGCGCCCTATGCCAAAAACCGGCCCTGCTGTGGGGCCACTTTCCCTTGATTCGGGGGACAGTATTTGTCTGAATTCTTGTCAGACCTCCACCCCTCAACACAGCCAGGTGGGGATAGGAATAATAGCAACTAGAAAGAGAAGGAGGGAGGAGGTGAGGTGACGACAGGAAGTATGGACGACTGGCAGCTACTGCTGAGATAAGACCTGCTGAGGGAGAAAGGAGGAACACGGGAATGGTTGTGTCTGGAGATGGAGTGGGGGGTTTCCATGGTGACTTAGTTGCCTCCATGTTTTTCTTGGCCATATTTTGTGTGTGTGTGCGTGTGTGTGTGTGTGTGTGTGTGTGTGGTGTGGTGTGGTGTGTGGTGTGTGTATGTGTGTGTGTGTGTGTGTGTGTGTGTGTGTGTGTGTGTGTGTGTGTGTGGGGTGCCAATCAGACGCCGGCGCCTTCATGCTGGCAGGCTTGCCCAGGTCAGACGTATCCCACAGACCCTACACACACACACCCACTTTTACCACCTCCAATCACCAGCCGCGGGCAACCTGCACAAACACAGAGACACAAACACAATAACACACACACACACACACACACACACACACACACACACACACACACACACACACACACACACAGACAGAGTGCATAATTAGCTCTCCATCTCAGCACAGGGTCAGACAATGCAAAAGAAAAAATAAAGAAAAAACAAAAGCAACCCCCCCCCCCCGCGGGTGATCTGGTGAATAAAGCAGACACACAGTAGGAGAGCACACTCTGGAACAGCAGGGTCAGACTGAGCAGCGCTAACATCTGGCTGACAGCCAACACGGACAGAAGCTGATACACTTGTTTGATTTTGACTAATAAGAAGCAAAATGCAAAACTAATCTGAACCCAAGACTGCAGGCTAAGAGCTGAGGCTCATGGGTAATTGGTATCCGTCTCTATCTGCGATTCTTAAACACTTTTCTATGAATGTGTTTATCGAGACTGCAATAACTGAGTTTTTTTCTGCCAAAAAAGAACATCTTTGTTTTCTTATCTCCTCTGTTTACTTTGCTATTATGATTTATAGTGCTCTCATCTTTAATCTGCCACCTTGCATATGAAGCAATGTCTCCGAGGTAACTGTAGCAGACAAAAGGATGACACTAATCTCACGGTTCAAGAGAAGTTGGTTTGGACATAAGAAGATGTTCCATTGACAGCCGATGGCAGCAGCAGAGTTTGGGGTTAAGCTTGTGTCAGAGTCATGATATAACCCGCACTGCCCTCATACCTGCAGATCCACTGCTGCTACAAACAGGGAGAACAAAGGCTTTGATCCAGTTTGAAGAAGTTGTCTTACTTGATGCATGACGATTAACCATTAGATAACATCTGAGGTTTACACCTTGAGTATGTGTCAGGGTGCTGATTCTCTTCAGAACTCTTATACAATTGAAACGTTAACTTTAATTAATGACAACACATTTCCCATAATTGTATTAGGTTAGCTGAAAGCAATAATATTAGCTAGAATCTAATATTTTTTATTTATATTTAATATTATTGCTTTCAACTAACCTGATACATTTATGTGAAATCTGTTCACATAATACATTTATTTAAAGTCAATGTTTCAGTTTTGTCAGTGTACAAAGAGTTGCTCCTAGACGAGATTCTAAAAAAATATCGTATGTAACGTTATGAATTAACCAGAGTTGGTTGTAACAGTACATTAGTACAGTACAGTTAGTACTGTACTGTAATAATATTACTTTTGTCGGTAACGGAGTAGTGTAACGCGCTACTTTTATAATTCAATAATCACACTACAGTTACTAACATTGCCCCGACACGCGTTACTTCGTTACTTTTATAAAATCAGTCATAATCACACTGACAGACAAGAGGGGTTCCCGCCGCAGGTTTATATGTACGTAATCTGTGTGATTTGCGCGTCCACATCTCCACGTGCAGTGCTGCATAAACATGGCTGAGTCAGCGATAACTTTCGAGGGGTGGAGGACGTATGCCCATTATTTTGAGTTTGTCCGAAGAATAGACAGGAATGTGACGGTGAGGTGCAAACTGTGTCCAGGCCTGAAGCTGTTATCCACTGCTGGAAACACCACGTCAAACCTCAACAAACACCTGCAAAGAACAAATGCTAAGGTGAAGCTAATAACTAAGGACCCCCGAACCCAGAGTGAGGATGTTGTGAGTGCGCCGCCGCCGACCCCGAAGCAGCAACAATTAGAATTTGGAGGACCGGTAACCAAAGCAGAGATGGACAGGCTTGTAGCATCCTTCATAGTAGTGGAAATGTTGCCCATTTGCACAGTGGAATCATCGTTCTGAGATATACTGCGCAAAATACAGATAGCAGGAGGCAGAGGACAGCCATGGTCAGAAAACATTCATTACATTACATTACATTATATTGCATTTAGCTGACGCTTTTATCCAAAGCGACTTACAATAAGTGCGTTCGACCAACAAAATACAAACTTGAAGAAAACAGAATCATATAAGTACATCAGGTTTCATAGAGCAACAATATTTCAAGTGCTACTCAACTGGCTTTAGATAAGCCAGTCCTTTATTAGTATATAAGTGCTTTGTTAATAGTTCTATCGCTCGAAGTGGAGTCGAAAGAGATGAGTTTTCAGTCTGCGCCGGAAGGTGTGTAAGCTATCTGCTGTCCTGATTTCAATAGGGAGCTCATTCCACCATTTTGGAGCCAGGATAGCAAACCCACGTGTTTTTGCTGATGGGAACTTGGGTCCCCCTCGCAGTGAGGGTGCAGCGAGCTGTTTGGCTGATGCAGAGCGGAGTGCACGTGCTGGGGTGTACGGTGTACGGCTTTCTGGGTCAGCTGGGGACGTATCCTCCTGATGTTGTAAAGCGTGTATCTGCAGCAGCGGGTTGTAGCAGCGATGTTTGCAGTGAAGGACAGGTTGTTATCTAGGGTCACACCCAGATTCCTTGCAGTCTAAGTCGGGGAAACAACAGAGGTGCCGATGTTGATTGTCAGGTCAAGAGTGGGACAATCTTTTCCCGGAAGGAAAAGCAGTTCAGTCTTGTCAAGGTTGAGCTTGAGGTGGTGAGCAGACATCCACTGAGAGATGTCAGCTAGACAAGCAGAGATGCGTGCGACGACCTGGGTCTCTGAGCGGGGAAAGGACAGAATTAATTGGGTGTCGTCAGCATAGCAGTGGTATGAAAAACCATGCGGGCTAATGACTGATCCGAGCGAGTTTGTGTACAGGGAGAAGAGGAGGGGACCAAGAACAGAGCCCTGAGGGACCCCTGTAGTTAATTGACAAGGGTCAGAATCCGACCCTCTCCAAGTAACCCTGTAGGTACGGTCTTTGAGGTATGAGGTGATGAGGGAAAGTGCAGAGCCTCAAACTCCAAGTTCTTGGAGAGTGCGAAGGAGGATCTGATGGTTCACCGTGTCGAATGCAGCAGACAGGTCCAAAAGGATGATGACAGAGGAGAGGGAGGCTGCTTTAGCCGTGGGCAGTTCCTCAGAGACAGCAAGGAGGGCAGTTTCTGTGGAGGGACCTGCCTTGAAACCAGACTGGTGCGGATCCAGAAGGTTGTTCTGATGGAGATAACAGGAGAGTTGTTTAAAGACAGCGCTTTCAAGTGTTTTAGACAGGAACGGGAGGAGAGAGACAGGCCTGTAGTTTATAACATCAGACGGGTTGAGAGTGGGTTTCTTTAGGAGAGGGTTTACTCTTGCCTCCTTGAGACTGTTTGGAAAGTGACCAGAAGTTAGAGAAGTGTTGATGAAATGGGAGAAAAGCTCCTAAAGTCATTTCCCCAGTTAATATCAAGTACAGTAAATACTAAAATAACCAGCATGTGAATTGGCTTTGCTGCACAAGCAGGCCTTTGTTTTCAAATCATTAATAGGCTTATTTTGATAAGGCAGATTTAATAAAATAATATTCAACATTACACCACAGCTTTTAAAGTCTACAGTTTAACAGTACATTACATGTCCATATAGTTAGCAATTTTTGTTGCTTTTGTTTTGCTCACAACTTTCTAATATAGTAATCAGCCACACTTCCTCTATCCTGAAGAACTCCTAAACTAGGACTCGTTGCTTCAGACTGCTCACCTCTTTGCCTGGACCTTTGTACTTTTACACAGTGTTTGAAGAAGTACGCAGAACCTTTACTTCAGTAAAAATAAAATACTATGGTCTACAAATACTCCATTGCAAGTAAAAGTCCTGATGTCACTCATTCTGCACTATGGCCCATTTCAGAATTGCATAAAGTACAGGAGTTTTATCAGCTAAATGTACTTTTGTACTTCAGCTAAAAGTAAAAGTACTCGTTACGCAGGATGGATCTTTTCACAGCATTATATGTATTATGCCTGTTTTTAAATGTGTAAGAGCATTTTAATATTCATACCTGAAATACTGTGTAGATTAGTAGTACAGTACAGTACAGTGTGTTTATTTTCAAATAACCAGTAAGTGTGTTTGTTAAACTAAATGTAGTGGAGTAATAAGTGCAATATTGACCTCTGAAATGGAGTAGAAGTATAAAGTAGCATTAAATGGAAATACTCAAGTAAAGTACAAATATGTCAAAAAAGTATTTAAGTACAATACTCGGGTAAATGTACTTAGTTCATATCACTGATGATCATGGGAGGTTTTCAAACCAGGAAATGTTACATTTAAAGGGTTTTACAAATGACATTGTTGTTACGAACTTGGATTCACAAGGGAAAAAGGACTCAAATGCACGACCCGGGAGCCAGAGGTAAAGTATAAGTAATATACTTTTATTTGCCAAAAAGGATATACAAAAAGAAAAACACTCTTTGCGAGGTGACAAAAATAAAGAGCTTCAATAAGGCTCAACAAAAAAACGCTCACCGTGAGGAACAAAACTTACAAAAAAGTTTTCAGGAGCATGAATCAGGCATGTGTCAAGACAAGCAACCGCTGATGAGCAGAGTTCTGGCATGAGGACAAGACAAACTGACAACAGACAGAGGGACACAGGGGAATATAAACAGGAGGTTACTGGGCACAGGTGAAAACAATCAGGGGTGAGGCTGGTGCTGATGAGCGGGAGAACACACTAGGAAAGGGAGTCAAGGAACATGAAATGAGGCGTGACAAATGAGTGACAAAACAAAACAGGAAGTGAAAGACAATACAAGACTAACAACATGAAACATGACTGACTTAGCACTTTTGACAGTGTACAACCATTGTAGCAAAACCCCTCAAATATAAGGGCAATTAGATAAGGAAGTAAAGACTAAAGACTGCATATCTGAGATGTTCGACTGTAAAAAGTATTGGAGGCCCTTCCCTGATCTTTCTGCTGAAAAATGTGTTTCTAACATCAAGTTAATTTAACGCTGCAGTGGAGGCATGTGAGCCCAGAGGAGGTCTTACAGTGGCTGAAAGATTACATGATTTGCATTGTTGTGGCCTCAGAAGAACACAGCAATCAGAACAAATAAATTGCACATTCCTTCCGCTTGTGCGAAATAATATCAGAGGAAGCAAGTCATCTAAATTCAATTTGTGTTTGCCGTAGGCAGATTATTCCAAGGAGCCGGTCGCGTCTACAAACAAATAGCTCGCTGCAACATCATCACGAATGCTAATCACTGATTTTCTACTGCAGTCCAGCCTCAGTGTCCGCATGACTAAAGAGGAATGATGGGAGGTCAGCATCCTTCCTGTTTATTGGGCTGATCTTATGCGGGGAGAGCAGTAATATCTCTGAGCTGTGGGTAAACACAAACAGGTGCTGAGCGTCTGCTAGCACTGACTCAGGCGGAGACTTCAGTCCTGTTTACGCTAATGTGGAGGTAAACACATTGCTGCAGAAGCCTTCAACTGGAGGCACTTCTCTGTTTTGTCTGGGGGAGGGGGGGGGGGTGCAGATGCCACAATTTAACCACAGCAGGCTGCTGGAGAAAAATGCAGAGGTGTTGGAAATCACAGTTTGATGATCTCACAGATCACACAAGAGTGGAAAAGCACATATCTCTCCCTGCTGGTGCTATTGATGGAATTAACAGTCGGCGGGATCAACTCATTTAATTATTTAAAATTAAATGTATTCATTTATTTATTTTTGTTTTAGTTTGTTGGCACGTACATATTATTATTTTATTTTTGTTAAGACACATGGCACATAGAAAATACATTGCTGTACATCAATGGGAACCACAGTTACAGAATACAAACAACTGTGATCGTCTCGGTGTTAACTACTATTGTGCATGGATGTCATTTTGGGCTATTGATGTGTATATATATATTATGTTTGGAGGGGGGGGGTGGCAGAAGCCACAGTCACAGTTTAACTGCAGGCTGTGGAGGATGCCGAGGTGTTGGAACTCAGCTGTTTGATGACCTCACAATTCACACAAGAGTGGAAAAGCACATATCCCCCCCCCCCCCCGCTGGTGCTATTGATAGCGAGATCAACCCATCGATTGGCTGAGTAATGCACAGTCAGCCTCCCTCACCCCCATTAATATCCCCTCTGCACTGCTCTGTTCCCTTAACATTCATCCCTAATGTACCCATAATGCACCGCCTGCTACGTCACTGCCTTCCTGTCCGTTTGCCGTGGGAAGGAGACATGGAAGCGCGGCGAGTGATAAGATGTGAAAATAAACCTAAAAAATAAAGAGAAGGGGGTGAGTGAGAGAGGGGAGGGAAGACAAATAGCAATGTGATGGCAGGGAGACGCAGAGAAATGGAGTGAGGGCAGAGGGGGTATGGAAAGATAGAGTGTGGAACAGGGAGGGAGAAATGGAAATGTGGAGATAAAGGAGGATAAGTGAAGTAATGACACAGTAATGAATGCTAAGAAAATATTTGAGTCTGCAACTGCACACAACTTTCCATACTCAGAGGGAGTCGAGAAGGAAGGGTAAATACTTTTTTTTTGCATTTGATCTTTTATTTAGATAGAAAGCATTCAGGGGGCACACTGTGAGAAGCAGCAGATCTTAGACCGGCAAAGGAATATGCGATTCCTCCAAACTTATATATATTATTTTTGAAAAAAGTACCTGATTGAACCAGTTTTGGAACCAAAGCTGGCGCCACAGCAGTGGATATACAAAAAAACTCTTTCATTTTTTAATTTATTTGTATGTATTAATATTTGTATATTAATTCAAACATATATTATTTACTTTGGTTTTTTATTTTATTATTATTCTTTTTTTTAAGTTCTTTGGAACATATATATTATTTTTCTAACCCTTAGTGTTGTGGTTATATATATATATATATATATATATATATATATATATATATATATATATATATATATATGTGTTTGTCGTTAAATCCAAGAGGTTATCTGCTGAAACAAACTTGAAATATTGGAAATGTTTTAGCTACATTTGGCCCAGTTAATTCAGCTCTGGATAGTGGGAATATCTCTCTAGTCCTTTTCACAACATTTGAAAGATTTGATGAGGTGTGACTTGATTTTCCCACCACTCAAACTGAACTCAAAGTGTACATATTGCACTCTTGTTAATAAGGACATTGGGTTCTTTCCAACTAACTATCTTGTTAAAGGGAGTAGGTGGGTGGTGACGAGGATGTATGGTTTGTGCAGGGTGTGGGCGGAGGGTTAAAAAGGCTATAGATGGAGGGTTAAACAGGGTTTGAGGGGGAGGGCGTAGGGTCACGAGGGGCCGCAGAGGTGTTGGTTTACTTTGCACAATTCCAGGGGATTAGGGGCTCCACAAGTAATGCATGCAGGGTCTAATTATTCAACGTCTCACAGAGGATTGATGACACGCCGAGATCACACACACAGCACCTCCGGAGAGCAGAACAAGGGGAGCGCAGAGAGGTGACTGGGGGGGGGGCTGAGAGGAGAAAATGAAGATGAATAATTAAGATTGAAAGTGGATTTGAAACGCAGAACATGAGGTTGAAAATGAAAATAAGTGTCACCCAGGGAGGAGGAGGAGCACTGCAGCTGTGGAGAAGGAGAGTAAAATGATTATGTAGAGCACAGCCAGGTGTGGAGAGGCTGTCGTCAAGACTCTAACACACATGCACACAAACAAACGCACGCACACACACACACACACACACACCCAGTCGCTTATATATGAAGGTTGAGTCTGGCAGACAAAGAAATGGAACGCATGTGTAATGTATGTTTAAGATAATAGCTGAACATGTGTTGTTCTTGAATGAATGTCAGTTTGGATAAATAACAGACAGACTGTAAACTAAAATACTGCAACGATGATTATGTAAGATAAGAGAACAATGTGACCCTAACCCTTAGAAAAGAAGATATTTAGGATCAAAAATGATTTTATTTATAGAAAAGCTGGATTTCATGAAGCATATTCAGGCAGCAGCCTATGCACCAACACTGAAACACATGAGCACATACTAGTTTAAAAAATGCTCCGTTTTAGTTTAACATACAGTTAAGCTCACACACACTATTATATGAACATATAGGTTCACCTGCTGAATTAAAAACAGAACAAATGAAGCAAAGAAAGAGAACACCATAAAGCAGATTCAGGCAGTAGAGATACTGTAGAGATCTTGTTTTGTATCCTGTTTCCGTATCCTGTTCCATGTAATCCATTACTTCCTAAGCCTGTAAAAATGACTGTTTCTGAGTCAGGACAAATAATTCCCCTTTTAAGTTGCAGTTTGACGAATGGAAGAAAAGAAAAAAAGGTGTCTTGCTGCCTACGTTGTTCTCAGCAAAAAGGATTGCAAAATGTTGGCGATATGTTTTCATTAAATGGAATCATGCGTTGCCCTCTGTTTATGCGCTAAGTCTTCCTAAACCCACGCACCTCTTGACTGAAGACATTTTCCCACACAATGCAGAAACTGCCTGTCATCACACACACATACATGCACACCTATACACAGCGAACAAAAGATCCACTGTACAGCGGCCAACAGAAACATGACTCCAGTCTCGCTTGTATCCCTCCTGACAAAGAGCTCAGCAGGCGATTCCAAACAAAAAGACACCAGAGAGAGTGTGTGTGTGTGTGTGTGTGTGTGTGTGCAGACCTACACCACATTTGTTTGTATTGATGCATCTCCCACACATAGATCGGGTGTGTACGTGACGAGCCCTGTGTCGTATGGCCGATCCTTTTTCAGCCCTAAGGATTGTGGGAATAGTGGGAGATGGTGTTTTGGGAAATCACCCATTGGGGAGGATAATAGGGAAGTATGGAAGTGTGCTAATGTTATGAGTATTTATTGTGAGGCTTATAGTCAATGAATGTCATCTGATCTGTAGAGGGGAATGATCCTGATGTGTGTCTACGTCTCAGCACACACACACAGCTCAAATTTAAACATATAGGCCCACAGGGAGAGTTTGCAGAGCACACACACACTCACGTGCACACACAGCTGATCAGAAAGTGTTTTGTGTGTGACGGACGGACACACACGCTTGCTCACAGACTGCAATCCGCAAAATAAAAATCTCATTATGCTCATGAACCTGAAGGTATGAGAGCAGTCTCTCATCTCAACCCATGGCCCGGAATATTAAAAAGCTTTCTGCCTCTCTCCAACTCCCCGGCTCCCCTCTCTCCCTCTCCCCCTCTCCCCCTCTGCATACATATGACTGCATCTCTCCATTTCCACATTTGCTCGCCTTTGGGATCAAACGCACTCATGGTACCCCGGGGGCCCTTGCTGAAAATGAATTGCAATTATAGACCTATTTTTCTCAAAGTGTTTTCTTGTTTCTACTTGTGGAATAACTTTATTTATTTATCTATCTATCTTTCAAGCACGTTAGCCCAACTTTAGCGGTTAGCGGTTTATACTATGTCAGCTATCAAACGTAAATAGACTGGACTCTGCTGTAGTGAACGCTGAACGTCATTAAAATAAACTTACTGTGATTAATGTGCAAGTAAATGCAGAAATGATAAGCCATAATCACGTAAAATAGGATAAGAAACTAAAAACAGTATGTAAAATCAAATATTGTACAATTGAAAAAACAACCCAGTCTCATGGCATTTCGTGTTCACCAACACGATTTTTAATCTATTGATTCGTGTTCACCAACACGATTTTTAATCTATTGATTCGTGTTCACCAACACGATTTTCCCCTTTTTTTCGTGTTGCACAGCACGATTTTAAAAGCAATGTATTTCTACTGGTAATGTGTTTCGTGCCTGCAGCACGTCTTTTTCTCCAGTCGGGTCTTGGAAGACCGGAAGCTGTGTGGTTCATAAAAACATGTTCTTACTCAATATCAAGCCACAATTATTGTTACGAGGTAGGTGAAGCAGGTAGGACTCAAATGCAGATTTTAACAAAAAGCGAGCTTTATTAAATAATAAAAGCTGTGTCAAAAAGGCAATATCCAAAAAGATCCAAAAACAAACGAGCAGCACAAGGAACATGGACCGTGGAATAACATGGAGGGGAAACAATGGACCGACATGGAACACAGGGGAAGACTAAATACACAGAAGGGTAATCACAGGACAAGACACAGCTGGGCAGGGGAGGGAGAAACACAAGGGCAACAGGTGAACACAATGAGACAATCAGACACACCAGGGAAACTAATGACAGGGAGGAGGACCAGACAAAACACAAGGAGGAAGACAAAACACCGAATGAACAGACTTACAAAACCCATAACCAGACAGACAACACTAAAACCGTGACATAAACCTAGGAGTGTGACAATTATTTTAAATCGTATAATGTCTGACTTTTGCTGCCGTCTGTGAGAAAAATAAATGGGGCTCAGAGCCTCAGAATACTGAAATCTGTATTCTTTAAATCTTTTTTCCTTCTAATTTATTATTCTTTTCAAAATAACACACTGTTATTTACTCACCAATAACACACAATTTTTATTTATTTGCTTTTATTTATTGGTTTAATTCCATAATCTCGGGCTTTTTTGGCATCCGTCAGGAACTGAATTTCAAAATAAAAATAACCGGAAACAGACGCATTTCGAGCGATTACCCAAGATCCTCAGCTATGGTTTACGCTCGCTGATTGGATGTTTTAGCCGCAATGCATGCTGGGATTTGGTGTTTATATGATATGAAATCCGGAAAACATTTTAAAAGATTAAAAGAATAGTTTATTCCCAGTGCTCTTGCTTTTCTCTTTGAAAGTCGTCACATAGCGGCATTGTAATACACGGTTCGGCGGCATTACATATTAAAGATCTGCCGTAGTTCTTTATTTATAGAGCCCTGATGAGAAGACCTTTGGAAAAACTAGAAGAAATGCCGCCGAAACTGAATACTTGACGTAGATCATAAATATATCAACAATTAAACAACATCTTCAATTTCTCTTCACACAATACGTCTCCTTGCAGTATCAACACTAATTCGGCTGACTTTTACATTTGATCTAATTCATAGATAGGTTATATTTACACCATAACGGTGCACAGCTGATAGAAAAGGACTTGTAGTTTTAAAGATATTACTGATTTTCTTTGAATATAAGAATGTAAATACTGAGTCTGAAATAGTATAGCAATATGATGTACAATTATGTGAAAGCATGAATAAAACTACACATCTTCAGATGTTACATACATAAGTGTCCTACACTAATAATGCAAAGTTATTATGGCTATGTGTACCTTGTGTGCTAGTGGTTAAAGCATGTTATTTAATTATTGAGAAATATTAAGAGTACATACTTTCATAGGGGGAAAGTAGAAGGTATGTGATAGAAATATAGAATATAAAAAATCAAGAAGATACTATAAGTGATCTCTACAATAAAAAGATTAGTGCAGGATGTACAAAGATATTAATAGGAGGATGTGCAAAACAGACAAACTAATTAACCTTTATTTTAACATTAAATAATACTTTAGATTAAGGTCTTCTTTTAAATAAGAAAAAAACGTTGGGGGTATCTATCTACAGATAAATATTAAGCCTGACAAAGTACTTAACGTCTAATATATTGCTTTCCTGCAATGTTAACTATGTTGAAGCACTTAGTTTAACTGATATTATACATATGAATTATACTCTTATGTATGTAGATACAATAAGAAATGTGCAGAATATGACAGTTTAATGGTAGAGGTATACACACATATTGATAGATGTCTTGTAATGCACTGTTCAGGAACCTGTGACCCAAGTTTTTCATTCATTGCATATCTACACCGTAGTTGTGTATATGATATATCAATAAACCTTTGAAAATCTTGAAATCTTGAAAGGGATGTGCAAAATAATATATAATAATATACAGTCTTTAATGAACTATTAGTCGAGAATAACGAGTAATGAATATACTTTATTACTCGTTTCCATTCATGTCAATTGCAGATAAATGTTTAGTCTTCTCAAGCACCAACTATCAAATATCTCTCCTGATTGTTGGCACTTGACAATCACCTATCCTGAATTTTACTCAGGTGTAACTAAAGTCTGATTTAAGGGTTGTTTATATTTCACATCATTAATCAGAATCTGCAAAGTAACTCAAATAAGTGTAGTGGAGTAAAAATACCAGGTTAACCTCTGAATTGTAGTGGAGTAGAATTACAAAGTAACAATGAGCTGTCATGTGGGTATATTAATGCTGCGCATTATGGATACAAGCGATTTTCACCCATTTATTAATTATATGTTTTACATTTGATAACACCAATGTGTTTAATACTGGCAACTTCTAATTGTTGGAAAAACGAAAACGTTCAGTAGAAACGTCCCATAGAACATTTTGCGAAACACAATAGCCAGCATGTGTAGTTCTGGGGGGGCGTTCGATTCCAGTTTTGGAAAGTCTGGCGTGGTTTCGTTCCATTTCAAACTGCTGTTTGACGCTCGGCGTAACCTTGGCGCACTGCCACTCCAACATCCAATCCCAGAGCTTGAAGATTAATCACGGGGACTGTAGTCCTAACCGATAGCTGGGGATTATGGGTAGTGTTGTGTCTTCGGCCATCCTAAACTCCTAGAGGCCTAAGTCTGTTTCCGGTTATTTTTATTTTGAAATTCAGTTCCTGACGGACGCCAAAAAAGCCTGACATTATGGAATTAAAGCAATAAATAAAAGCAAGGATAATTGTGTGTTATTGGTGAGTAAATAACAGTGTATTATTTTGAAAAGAATAACAAATTAGAAGGAAAAAAACATTAAAAAAAATACAGATTTCAGTATTCTGAGGCTCTGAGCCCCATTTATTTGAAATCTGAAATTATACGATTTAAAATAAAAGCAATAATTGATATTGAGTAAGAACATGTTTTTATGAACCACACAGCTTCCGGTCTTCCACGACCCGACTGGAGAAAAAGACGTGCTGAAGGCACGAAACACATTACCAGTAGAAATACATTGCTTTTAAAATTGTGCTGCGCAACACGAAAAAAAGGGGAAAATCGTATTGGTGAACACGAATCAATAGATTAAAAATCGTGTTGGTGAACATGAAATGCCATGAGACTGGGTTGGAAAAAAAATACTGCTTTGTTATAACCATAGACTGTATAGGTTATAACAAATACATATGTGAGCCATGCACTTCATTATGTTAACGTGATAGCAATTTAAAATGCAGAGTTACTTTTTATTAAAAGTCATGTCTTTAATTTAAGTCGGATCATTTTGTCTGTCACATTAAGGTTACACAGAGGGAGATTAAAAGTGTCCCCTCTGTACTGATGATGAACCACTTCATTATCATCGCACTTTATTTGTACAGCACCGCTCATCCAAAGGGTTTTACAGGTGTCTAACAAGCTAATAATTTGATAGCCAAATATAAACTGGTGAACAATTAAACACCGATGATAATGAAGAGATACAGATCTATACACAGAGAGAAAGAGAAGAATAAAATGTGCATACAAATGAGGAAAATGTAATATTAAACCCATGGCAAGATTACACTGATGACTGTTGCTTTTGTGTGTGTAAGAGATGCTAATTATCCATGTTATTGTTTTTAGAACCAAGAGGATGCATGGTGAACTAAAGGCTGAGGGCTAAGCAAACGTTCCGTTAAACTGAACCCATGGCTGTTTAGTTCACACCAGGAACAGCTGATCATGCTAAAGCTGGTTGGCATGGCAGACGCAACAACGGATATCCTCACAAATCTGGAGGAGGACACAAAGGATGCTGGGTAAACTGAAGAGACGAAGGAGGAGAGATGGGTCCAGAGATTCATGGGGAAAAGGAGATATAAGCAGTGTCTCCCCCTCATGGGCACAACAAATCACTGGCTAATGTACGAGCTAACGCCGTTAGCTAGGAGTTATATGGATGATCTGGAGGTTAGTTTAATGTGCTTTACAGAAACATGGCTGCACCAGGATGTCTGAAAAAAATGTTTAGATCCATGGCATCCAGATTGTTCGGGCTGACATGAGTCGCGCACAGAGAGCTTCAACAAGTATTCCACATGAGCCCAATTCTTAACCATGTCTTTACGATTGGCCGCAGTCTTCTGATGTTTGTCTGTTTGTTCATTTTGTTATAATATGATGCAACTATCACGTTACTTAATTACTTAAGTATTCGGATTCTGATTACTCTGTATTTTTTGTTCTACAAAGAATAGGGGGTGAGCAGCATTTCTGAGAAGGCGCTTCCTCGAGGACGTTGACCAATGGCAGAGTGTTATCCCTACTGTACGTGGCAGGCACATACATGTTTATAAACAGGTGCTGTTGGACAGGTAAGGCAAGGCAAGGCAAGGCAAGGCAAGGCAAGGCAAGGCAAGGCAAGTTTATTTATATAGCACATTTCAACACATGGATAAAAGTTACAGTGCCGTCTAAGATGTAAATAGTTCAATTAAAAGCAGCGGCAAAAAGAAAAGTCTTCAGTCTGGATTTAAAAGTAGTCAGAGTTGCAGCGGACCTGCAGGTTTCTGGGAGTTTGTTCCAGATGGAGCATAATAACTGAACGCTGCTTCTCCATGTTTAGTTCTGACTCTGGGGACAGAAAGCTGACCAGTCCCTGAAGACCTGAGAGATCTGGATGGTTCATCATTTAGCAGGAGGTCAGAAATGTATTTTGGACCTAAACCATTCAAAGCTTTATAAACCAACAGCAGTATTTAGAAATCTATTCTTTGACACACAGGAAGCCAGTGTAAAGACTTCAGAACAGGAGTGATGTGATCCACTTTCTTAGTGTTAGTGAGGACTCGAGCAGCAGCGTTCTGAATCAGCTGCAGCTTCCTAATAGATTTTTTAGTGAGACCTGTGAAGACACCATTGCAGTAGTCCAGTCTACTGAAGATAAAAGCATGGACAAGTTTTTCCAAATCCTGCTGTGACATTAGTCTTTTAATCCTAGATATATTCTTTAGGTGATAGTAGGCTGATTTAGTAACTGTTTTAATGTGACTGTTGAAACTCAGGTCAGAGTCCATGACTACACCTAGATTTCTGGCTTTATCTATTGTTTTGAACATTGCAGACTGAAGCTCAGCGCTAACTTTTATACGTTCTGCCTTGGCTCCAAAAACCATTACCTCAATTTTATCTTTGTTTAATTGGAGAAAGTTCCCACCCAGTTTTCTAGTCGGTCGAGTAATATGTTGTGGTCAACAGTGTCAAACGCAGCACTAGTAGGCAGATATCTCTGACTGTCTAGACATTTGAGACACCCCCTCAGGAAAAAACGGAACTTTCACTACTATGTGCCTGAAAGTGGAATCATTTACAGATAGTTAAACTTGGATTTCTCCTCACAATTTTCTCTGTGATACTTTTATTATGGTATGATGTTTTTATTTTTTTATTATTATGTTATTATGTTATTGCCTAACAAACTGTTTGTTTGACTGGCTAATTGTAGGACAGAAATGTTGTAACTGGACTCATAAGAAATAAATGTCAGGGTTCCTTTGTCCTGGTTTTTGGCCTTTGTTTTTTTTAAATTATGTTTCTCATGAGTGCATTGCTAAATTGCTGAGCCCTTTAAGAAGTTGAGTCAATCTTTGTCTACAAACAATGTCCACAACCACAGTGGGTTGTTAAAGTAATCAGACCAGCAGTTTCCCACACTACAAACCCATGCCAACTGAATGATTGAAAATATGAATTTCCAGGAAATGCTACAGACGGAGAGTGAATACAAATGACACAGTATTGGCATTCAATGCTTGAGCCCTGTTTGACATTATAATAGTCATTAATTAGGCCTTCAATGTCAAAGATGGGAAACATCTGTTTTTACTGCAAACATTTTTTATTATTATGTATAATTCATCACTGAGGAAACCATAGAAAATGATATTGAGTTCCTCATATCAGTATCTATCTCTCCATCCATTAATTCATTTGCTCTGATATCGCTGTATTGCAAATAAACGTGTGTGATTATTACCTTCAGCCAGCAGTCATTAGAAGGATTTACAAGGTGAGCAAACATAAATCAACATTACTGGGGACGCGTCGTATAAAGTAGATCTCTTTAAGCTACTTACCGTGATGTGGACTGAAAGGCAGATTGACGTCAGCTTTTAGTGGGTACACTACACATCCTTTATGTCTGCACACTCAAAGGTAAAGTGGCTTTACCATCCACTACACTTCTGCTGTCGTCTGTCGGTTTGTGTTTCATCACATCTGGGAGCGTGTTTTGTGAGTTTAAAGTGCAACACTGCAAAATGAATTCTTCTAACGACGTCAGGTTTCACAGGACAATGATCAGAGGGACGACCAAAATGAATAAATGAATGTGTTTAATGTTAGAGTTGACTGGAGTATGATATCAGGCAGAGACAGTGGGGTGGGGTTGGACTCAAGGTTGGGTGAGTACCAAGAAAATGTGTGTGTGCAAGGGAGGCGGGGCCTAAATGACAACAGTCGGGCTCTCTGATCTCAGTCAGACCAATGCCCCCCCCCCCCCAGAGTCTTCTGAACCGCGGCCAGTCCCTATGGCAACCATTCTTATGTGTCTGCAATCGTGTGTGTGTGGGTTGGGGGGGGGGGGGCATATCTGCAGAGTTATCATTAAAACCCCTATTCACCTTCATCATGCTGCTCTTTTCTCTCCACTCGCGCCATCGTCTGTTTCCTGTCCTTGAGAGACGTGCATACTCTGAGAGGATGTGCCTCTCTACTTCTGTCTTTGTAGGACACATTTGAATGAAACATGTGAGGGGACGTGAGTAGAAAGTGAGGACATTTCAAGCAGGGCCAAGAAAATCCACTACAGTATGTGAGTGAGTGGCCTCACAAGTACACTCTGAAAAAAAGAAAAAAAAAGAGGCAACCGTTTTCCAAGCATGTTTAGGAGTTGGGTAAACTTCTGCATATTTTGAGTTGGTTAAACTTTCTTAAATGTCAATGTTTTCCCTGTAAAAGATGAGACGAGCCTCTCATTTAAAAAAAAAATGGACCATCCAATTTCACAGTAAAATACTCCCTCCTGCGTAGCTCTATACACTTTGGTATACATTGTATGACCTCTTCCTTCTGGCAGCTAGTGTTATGACTCATCACTCATCTTACTGCTACACCATTCATTAAGCTGTAACAGATTTACAGTTAAATAGTTTTAAAGAGGCCCTATTCTACTTTTTGGGTTGTTCCCTTTCCTGTATTATTTATAAAAAACGTTTTTAAATATTGCTTAATCAACGGATGAACAGGTGTTTAGTAGGATCAATTGGTTTGGATCTTTAATGGGATTTTTGGAGAGTATGATCAATATCTAGCACAATCCTGATAGGATTCTTTGTTGGTAAGATCAAAGTCTAAAGACCTAGAAACGCAGTTGTGTGTAAAATATGAGGAAATTGATATTTTCTGTAGCAGAGCTCTTTGGGGTCCCACCAGGAGCCCATTAAGGATCCATTAAACAATGTTTTCTGATCCAGATTGCTTCTTTGATATAATCTTTCAACAACCTTTGAGTTGTTTGAGTGATTGTAGTTAAATAGTCCCTATATGAGCGATGACCATGAAGACTTGTGTGTTTTTGTGTGTACAGTATGAACAGGTACGGTGTTAAGAGAAAGGAAGAGACGGAAACAGTGTTGGAAAGCACATTTAAAAAGTTATTGCTGTACTCTGTTAGGGAGGAAAAGAGAGGATAGAGGTATGTGGAGAGTTCAGGGACTGAATGACCTCGTCTAAAGCAAACTGAGAGACAGACAGAGATATTGGCCATGTAAATTAGGTTAGATTAGATTCAATTAGATTACATTACATTGATCTGAAAGGTAAAAAGCAAATAGTAGGTGTGCAGGTTGGAACCTCTGATACACAGGTTTCAAGGACAAATGTACACATATTTAGACATGCACACAAACTGCTGACAACACAAATGCCCCCCTGCCCTTGTGGCTGTTTGAGTATCCTTGCTCTTGACAGCATCTTAAACACACAAAAACACACAAGTTCATGCTAAAAGATAGAAGAGCCCTTATATTATTATATTAATATATAGCTCTCAGATTAAAAAAACTATACACGTAAAAAGAAGTTACATGCTGGAACTCTTTCTTGGTGAACAATAGTGTTGCTGTTGTGCCTCGACAGTGACCAAAACGGGAGCTCATCTTTCCCTGTAGCATATACTAGCTTATTAAAAAGTACCAGAGGAAAGACATGTTAGTTTAGAATAGCTCCCAAGTTACACGTAAATCCCAAAGGTAAAGACACATGTGTAAATATGATGTGTGAGAAGTGGTGGTAGGAGTAGTTTTAGCACTTCTTACAGAGCCAGACAAGCCCACTACTTCCAGGCTATATGCTAAGCTAGGCTAACCTAATACTCACTCAAAGACTGTGCTCGCAGACATAAGGTTTATATGAAAGCAACAATGTGCTTCCCTTTCCATTCTTGGGTGATTGTCTCAGTGAATAATCACCAAACTCTGAGATGGGCGGCTCCTATATGTTTCCACAAACAAGCCAGGAAGTGATTGTCAGTGAGGGGAGGGTGGTGGGGGGGGCTGCCTCTCAATGATATCCCACACTGGTTCCAATCCAGCACTCCGCCTTTTTTTTAGATGTCCTCCCTCTCTGCAGATGCCAATCTTTCATCGTGAGAGTCTGTCTTTTAATTCACCACAAGACATCAGCCCACTCGTCCTCCTTTTCTGTCTCCCACTGTTCTCTTCTTTTAGACTCCCAGACACCACCACCCACCTGCCCCTCGCCCCACGTCTGTCTTCTTCTACAGGGCCGCTTACTTCCTTTTCAATGTTGGGTGACCGCATAGCTAGCCTGAGAAAGAGGCTACATAAAATATAGGACACGTTGATTTTGAATGTTTGGCTAGAAAGATTAGAAAGACAGAAAAAGGTCGCAGTCACAAGAAACAAATAGAGAGAGCAGACACAATGTTGTCTTGTGAAATAGTTACACAGTGAAGATCTTTACATTCAGGAGCATGGGTCAAAACTGAAGTAACAAAAACCATATTTTCCAGTGCCGATTCCTTTGTACAAACCAAGTCACACTTGGAAATAATATGAATCATTCAAAAATATCACTGCCTGTCTAATATGCATTCCCCTTTACATGATGTAGTTATACAACTTGAAATACATGCAGTACAACATTTCATATAGAGGTTGAATTCAAAGTAGTACATTGACTGAAGAGGAGGGACAGAAGAGCAAACCATTTACAATTGGCCTGGCAAGTATTGAGTTATTTAATCATTTTTGAACATATTCCAGACATGCGAAATTAAAGAGTGATATAGAAGACTATGGAAAGAAAAAGAGTCATAAGATGTTTTGTTGCGGGCTGGATAGGCCAATGCCTAACCCAATTCTAATCCTAACAATGAACTGACACTTCATGTGACTTCAATTGCCATTTGATTCATGAAACAACATTGAATATAGCCGCTTTAAAGGTAACTAAAGATCTATTGTATCATTAGGAATGAAACATAGCCAAAAAGGTATATAAAGCACAATGCCAAGACCTTCTTACCTGCCCCTCTGTCACACGGCAACATCTCAAAGCAGAGAACTCATTGTTCATTTGAATTTATATATTTATTCACCTTAATATATTTTATTGGTCCACAGCCCACACATTCCTACGGAGCTACAGCTATACACATAAATGTCAGAATGCAATAAAACACACAGAAACACTGCCTTAGAAAACTTGCAAGACATATTATATATATATTCTTTATTTCTCTCTCCTTCTCCCTCATTGACCTCTCCTCCTTTCTTTCTGTCTCACTTTCTTTTTGTCTTTCTGCATCTCTTTCGCTCCCTCTCTCTTGCAACAAAGTCACACAGTGTGTTTTGCTGAGAGGCTGCTTGATGGCAAAGTTCAAAGAGAGATCAGGGCAGTGGGCGGCAGCAGAAAACCCCTGAGCACTATACACACACACACACACACACACACACACACACACACACACACATAAGACTTTGAACCTGACCAGTCACATTGACAATACTTATTTGTTTCAGCATATCTGCAAGAGCTCTCATATGTGCAAGTGTGTAACTGCTTGCATGTGTTTTTATACATGTGTGTATCCTTTTTGTTGGGTTTTGTGTGTGTGTATTTGTGTTTTTAAGTGCATAACCACATGTGCAGTTGAACTGTGTGTGTGTGTGTGTGTGTGTGTGTGTGTGTGTGTGTGTGTGTGTGTGTGTGTGTGTGTGTGTGTGTGTGTGGTGTGTGTGTGTGTGTGTGTGTGTGTGTGTGTGTGTGTGTGTGTGTGTGTGTGTGTGTGTGTGTGTGTGTGTGTGTGTGTGTGTGTGTGTGTGAGTCTTCTGTGTGCATGTGAGAGTGTTTATGTGAGACTTACTGCATCAGCGCATTTGCAGGCCTCAATGAGGGCTCTTACTGTTTGAGTCTGAGGACACTTCCATTGGAAACAGGTGGCTAACTTGCTGTAATGTATTTTCAGGCTTTGCGACAACATCTTGTACAATAAAGAAGGCAAAGACCCCAAAATCCAGATTCCCATCCAGCGATCCAGATTAAATGCTTTAAGGAAAGTCAGATAAAAATAAAACATGCCCGAGGCTCAGAGAGTATAATGTCCCAAATGATTATTCTTGAGCTCTTATGGTATTCTATTTAAGACTTCCAGAAAAGCAGACTTGTACTCAAGCCAGCCACATACAAGTTGGCATGTGGGAGCGTCCCTTTATAGTGAGGCTTTCCGAGTTCACTCCAATAACCAATAGGAGTAGGAACAGTTTCAATGTGAGATTCAGAGGGTCAGATTCAAAGGGTCAGTGGGAATGAGAGGAAGAGACCCAAATAGAACTGATGTTGGCTATAGTTTATATATCGCAGACCTGGATATACTTCAGCAAACAATTCACTCTGGGTTCATCAGTGATTAGATGATTCATACTGGAATATGATCTCCTCTTTTGTGAAGTGTTTAATGATGTCAGAAAGGTGTATACAAAGTAGGACAATCAGAATACAACGTTACAGTGCCACTGTCTGAAAAGAGCGTCACACTTTCATTTTAGTCCTCCTTTATAGCATTCCGTATTATTATTTATGCAATTAAGAATTAAAATATCATCAAAAGTCTGAACAGTCAGTTTGTAGGAGGTTGGTCTGGTGTACTATAATTGTTGCTGCCGTTGAGTGTGTATTTTATTTTTTGCTATGCTACTTTGCGTACTTTACACTCACCACTACGAAGAGACCTAACCAACCATTGAAGAGACATTTTACAAACAGCCAATGGAGTGAAATCGAGGATCAAGATATATAGTATCACAATCCTGAATAAATATAGCAAGTAATCTGTTCCAGCAGCGTGGTAAAAGCACGACATTGCTGTTATTGACATGCACAAACTCATATGCCAAAAACTGTGCAGGAGAACCAACGCTGAAGTTAAAGGTGGGGTCATTTATTTCAGATACACTTGTTGTTATGTTCCACGGAATGCTCTTAACATCCCGATAGCAATGAATATTTTAAATACTTTGACAAAAAATACATAAAGAAATGTCATCTGTGGAAGCCGTAGCGCTGTAAAAAGCACGACCAATCATCTGAGCCGGCCCGGCTAAAGTAACTGGATGGCCTACCTGCCTGTCAGCCTTCCATCTGTGCACAAACTTATCTCGTGCCCTCATTGGTCATGTGCGCGTTCGTGTGTGTTGGAGGAGGGGCTCTGTGAGGAAGTGGCAGATTTCTTCCGGCTGTGTATTTTCAAATTCTAGCGCCCTCAAACTGGTTTCTCCAAAATGACCTACCCCACCTTTAAGGCTTATTGACTTCAAAAGAGGGGAAAGTCAAAGGTCAGAGGTTAACGTGATTCAATAAATCCATTGGAACCCTACTCAGTTTATCTAACTATTTACCTTTTTAAACTTTACCATTACTGTTGCTATCTTTGTTTCCCAATGTAACCGTTGAAAAGGCATTTGCATATCCACATGCTTTATCCAGCCACCCTGCACCCCCCTCCTCCATGTCTCACTCCTTTTGTCTTTACATTCCACCCTTCATGCAAATCCACACATCACACACGTGCAGAATCCAGACGGCTTGTTTCTGTGGTAGAACATCTAGAAATAGCTCACGCTGTGGGCCATTTGTTCCAGTTCAATGACTGATGGGAACCAGGGACTCTGACTTGTTTCCTTTCAACTTCAAAGCTGCAATCAACACACGCATGCATCTTAGAACACAGGCAACACCATTTTAAACTATTTATTAAGATTTCTAATAAAATACGTATTTATAAGATTGAAAAACAATTATTTCATATAAACAGTACTTGTAAAGAGACATATTTAAATAATGAGTTGTTAATTCTAGCATTTTAAAACTTATTTTACATTTCTTGCATAGACTGACCTATAACAAAACACTGGCAACACATCAGCCCACACAGAGTTAGAGGTGCTGTTCAGAGTCAGGGGTGGTGCGTTCAAAGACAGCAAAGCGTCATGTACATTTCAGTTATTCTACTTGGACAAGAAACCTCATTTTACAAAAGAGCTTTTAATTGTACTCGCCCACTCTAAATGTGTGTGTGTGTGTGTGTGTGTGTGTGTGTGTGTGTGTGTGTGTGTGTGTGTGTGTGTGTGTGTGTGTGTGTGTGTGTGTGTGTGTGTGTTTAATGTGCTTTAAACACACCTGCTGTTGCAAGGACTAGCACACAGGAGGTTGAGTACTGTGCCAGGTGTCACAAAGAGGGAGTGGTGCGGAGAAAAGTCGCTGGCAGATAGAGGGCAGAGGGTGCACACACACACACACACACACTTTACGCACCTGGCCCATTTGCTTTTGAGGGTTGTGTGACCGCATCATGAGATGGTCTTTAGCTAAAACTATCTTATGTGAAATTAATTGAATATATAATTTTTGAACACATTTAATGATAAGCCATTCGATATGTGTTGTGATATCTACACCAGCCTTTGTCCTTGGCCCTGCAGCTGTAGGGCCAAGGACCCCCCCCCCAGCCCGGCCCTATAGCTTGCGGTTTACGGAAGTGGCTCCTGGCTCTTGTTAGAGGGTCTGGAGCCACTTTGTTTCGCTCGGTTTGGGACACGGCAGGCTTTTCATGCTCCAGGGGGCCGAGGCGGATCGTCTTGCAGTGGCTGAAACAGTCCTGGCACACAAAGGGGGTCTTTGTCTAAAAAGACCCTTATCTGACCACCAGCATCAACTTACTCCTACGACACAGAACCGCTCATATAAACCCTCACTTTACACCCCAACCGCACACACACACACACACACACACACACATACACACACATAATCAGATAGGACAGAACACACACATATACATACTCATTTGCATACTCACACACTCCTATCCCTTGTGGATGTCATTTGTAAGTGTGTATATATCATGTGTGTACCTACACGTCAGCGGGTGTGTCTCTCTGAGGTGCATATTATTAGTAGACGTACAAATACACTCCTGCAGCTACGCCGAAAAAACCCATTAAATGTGGGAAAGCATATGGTCATACTGTGCAAACAACAAATCCTCTCCGAGGTTTATCTGCCCGCACACATTTGCATACACCCACACACCCTTACCTCTTCAGATGCATGCATATCATCTCCAAGCAATTAACATCTATAGTGATGGCAGCGCACGTGCCTCCTTATTGTTATGCTTTGTTTGTTTTGCAGTCGGCACTGCTGGCTGTTCATTTTCTGTGAGTTTATGTACCAGTCTGTAATGTTTGTCGAACTTTAAAGCTGAATTAACTACTTTAATGTCCACTTGGAGGCCTTCTGAAACAAACGTGAACACATACAATATAATATAGTGAACCTGGGAGCAAACAAATACTTTACTGAGAAGATATGCAGGAATATCGTAATCAGAAATGTAAAGATGCCCTATTATGCTCTTTCCTGCAGTGTGTTCTCGTATTCTTGCATGTAAATGGTCTGCAAAGGTCCATGTCCTTTTGTACTCCACTTCATTCATTTAACACTCATAGTTACAGCTTCTGTTTACATAGAAAACACATTCTTATATGCTATATTGCATAACTGTACTATCAATATACAAAGTAAAAAAAACATACCAAATATATTGAACTACACTACAATGCTCTTACATGCTTTTGTAAGCAGTACAAAAAAGATTGATATAATATTCTATAATATAATACTTTCAAAAGATCAAGTACTTTTACTTTGGATACTCTAAGACAGGGGGGTCAAACTCAATTTCTTCGCGGGCCACATCAGCATTATGGTTGCACGCAAAGGGCCGGTTGTACCTTTAAGACTATATCAAATAATGTAGTATATTATATGATTGCCTCTGCATTGGATTATTATCAGATAGGGTAATAACTTCATAATTAACCATGTCTGAAAGAAGAAGTCTGGGGCAAATAATTGCAAGTCTCTTCAGTGAGCATGTCACAAAACGACATGCGTTGGGACATGTAGTTTATCGGCAACGTGCTCCTGTAAAGCGGCATGTAGATTCAAGATTCAATGTGACCGTATAATAAACTTCTTATATTGTTTGCAAGCTCTTGCGGGCCACATACAATGAGGTTGTGGGCCGGATTTGGCCCGCGGGCCTTGAGTTTGACACCCCTGCTCTAAGACAATTTATCTGACAATACTTCTGTACTTCTACTTTAGTAACATTTTCAGTATTTTCAGACCAAAGTATTTCTACTTTTACTAAATTAAATGACCTATGTATGTCGTCAACCTCTGCAGTTGTTCCATTTGAGATTGTAAAAATAGGAGATACAAAAAATCAAATAGTATATATAAACAAGTAAAATGTCAAATAAGAGATAGAATAGCATAAAAAGAAAGAGATATTATATAAACATAGGAAGTCAGGTGCCAGCAGACTGACTCACACACACACTGGCCATGTAGGTGCTCAGCGTACGAGCCTGTGAGAGGCTGTGTGTGATGGAATGACAGAGGACAGAACCAGAGACATAGAGACCTCTTTACTGGAGCTCCTCTCAGCTTAAAGTTAATTACAAGGAGTATTCTTCTCCTTATTGTCCCTCTGAGCCCGGTGGAGCAAGGTGAGATACAGAGTGTGTGGTCGAGCTAACACCGTGACCAAGAGGGATCAGGGTTGGTATGTTGCTCAACATGTGCCAACAACCTTTTCAGGTCGGGAAAAAAGCTTTTGAGAGTCGAAGTTACCAAGTTGACTGGTTAAATGATTTTGTATTATTTTGATTGTGTGCATTTAATCAACCAAGGCTCTTGAGCGAGCAGATGTTCTCGTATAGTAAAGGATGCTTGTAAGCAGAATTAAATGCTCTCCTAATGTAAGTGTAGACAGGAAATGTGTGTGTGAGTGTGTGTGTGTGTGTGTGTGTGTGTGTGTGTGTGTGTGTGTGTGTGTGTGTGTGTGTGTGTGTGTGTGTGTGTGTGGTGTGTGTGTGTGTGTGTGTGTGTGTGTGTGTGTGTGTGTGTGTGTGTGTGTTGTGTGTGTGTGTGTGTGTGTGTGTGTGTGTGTGTGTGTGTGTGTGTGTGTGTGTGTGTACATTGTTGGAGCAATTGAGTAAATGGGCATTTAATTGGTTTTGCAGAGAGCACACATTTTGAGAGGGATAAACAGATTTCTTTGTCTGCCGACGTCTAAGATGACAGAGCAGTGATAGTCGAATGGAGCTGTGACTCACACTGAGGCAAAACAATTAAGATACCGACAGCTAATTTTTGCTTCAAGAAAGATTGGTTTGTCTTTCGGTAAAGAGAAAATTCTCAAAGCACTTTCTTGGCAGCCTGGAGTGCCAGACCTTTTTTAACCACCCACAACATACAACTAAATCAATATGATAACAGTAAGCACCGTTTTTTTTCCTTGTATCCCCTTTTTTAATTTGACAAAACAATTATGTCAAACTATAAAGAAGTGAAGCAGAAGCTATGATCGATATTCCACTGAATGGCCATTTTTATGTTGTCCTCAGAATCTCCATTGTTGCACAGAAAACTGTTTCTTTGCTCTCCGAATGTGAAAACCTCCAGTGAACGTGTCCCAGACAACATCTGTCAATAATGAACACTTGCCATATTGCCAGTACAAGTATTGAAAATATTAGGCGTGTACTGTAATGAACTGACTTCAATCATAAAATGTTAAATGTGCTATATAAATAAAACTTTATTTGATTTGATTTGATTTGATAAACTGTTTCAGTAGTGAACAACTGATCAATATCTTTATTTTGTAAATCAATTGAGGATGTGTAAAGAGTTAGGCAAGGTGACAGACACAGAGAATTTGCATCCAGCTCTGCAGAAATCATTAAACATCGTTCAGCTCTTTGAAAGACCTAAAGAGCTGATAGAAAGCAACACGGTGACAGCATACTAGGGCGAGTGTCGGATACAAAGGAACAAATACAGAATTTCTGAGATTTAAGGCGTACATTTAAGAGACAAAACTCTGCTGTATTTTGATGAGTCTGTTCCAACCTTGCAGAATGAAGCAATGTGTGTGCGACTGTACTTTTTATCGTATAGTTGTGACTTTAATCTCAGAGAACTTAATCTTTTTCTTTCCTTGTAAATGTATGACTCTTTATGACTACTTTTTCAAATGTATTTTTGTGAGATTTATTTCTAACCTTTTTCCACTTAGTTCAGTATTTTGTTTTACCCCCAATGGCCCTAATACACCATTCAACAAAACAGAGCCAAAAGACTGCATATTAAGTGGTGCAGGAATGAGTCCTAAATCAAGGAAATACTTTTGTATTTCGCCAATTTGGTTCCTTTGTCTCAATTGTTTTCTGAATGCCTGAAAATATATTAGCCAAAAGCTGAAGAGATTTTCAATGATTTTCCTACTATATAAATTAGGTCAGTAATACACTGGTGAATGTCTGAAGCTTCTATGTCTCATAACAAATTGGTGGTTGCTAACAAGTAACTAAATGAGACTACTGAACGTCATCACGCAAACATTAGCCACCTTTAGCTTAGCCGTGTTAATTAACAGCCTTGCGACCGTGATGGAGTTCATTTACAGAACACCGTTAGCTGTTTACTTCAATCGCATTTCGATTAAAAAATGGGTTAAGTGGTGTTAATGTGGAAATTATCCTGTTGAGCAAAACATGTTAAGTATCATAAAAGTATGTTAGCCACAAGGCTTATTTTCTGCAAATGACCATGGGATTCACCCATTGGGTTTTGTTGGGGGAGACCTTGGGATGCTAACTTCCGGGTTGGCCTTCAAAAATACATAATCACTGACTCTATAATATATGGACTAAAAGATAATTGGATTACAATGTTGCTCTGTGTCTTCTCATTGTTTAAATGTAAGTAACAAAATAAATATGTAACGATAGGAAATATGTTAGAAAGTACCTGATATAATAATCGAAAATCACATCAACCAAAATAGAACAGATCTCATAGCAAATCAATCACCAGGAAAGCTGCGAGAGAGCTGCTTCCAAACGTCTGGCCGCTTCTTGAATGTGTCGATGTTCTTTAGCTTGTTCCACTGGCCCAAAGTGGCCATCAAATCAATTACTGTAGCTTTACATGGACTTTGCTGATAATGCATTCGCACTAAGGTAAGATTTATTTGTGCAGGATATTAAGTATTTTTTTCCTTTTTTCAAGTTGTGCCATCCCTGAGCCAAACAGCTGGAATCACATTAAAATAAATGATAATTGATGAGGTCTACTTGTCATCACCAGAGTGCACTGTGTCTCATCCCTCCGTGAGTTGTTTTCGTCTCTCTCTGCTCTGTCACCCTCTCTCTATCCCTCTCTCTCGTTGGCGGGGCTTCTGAGAGTCGGGGGACACAGACGGGGTCTTTGACTCAGGGGTGATGCTATCACTGCTAGCTGCACAGGCCCCGCTTTGTTTCCTCCCTCCTCTGCCTTTGCTGCGCTCACTCGCCAGGTTTCCCGTTGCTCGTGGAATTTCTGAAACTTGGAATAATGAGAGGTGTAAATCAAGACAGAGAAAATCAGCGGCTTCCAGAAACTCACAGGGGAATTCTGGGTATATAAAGGCGATTTACAAAGGACTGTTTTTGAAAGAGTGGAGCAGAATGCATGCTTACCTCACCTACCAAGCACTTCGGTTTTGGAAAGTTATGAAGAAGTTAAGGAAATTAATTTAAGGGGCCACAGCAGGAAACCTAACATGAACTTTTGCTCTCTATTTACGCTGTTACTTCTGAAAACAATCATCCCACATCATCCTCACGGGAGACTTTTTCAGTTATTCCTGCTACTTCACGCCGCTCACATTCAGATGTCATCGTCTCCACAGGCCAAATACTCCAGAGTCTAAGGAAAGTGGCCCAAACATTGCCGCTGTGCACACGTCATAACTGAATACAAAAATAATGTTAGAACTGAGCAATGGGAGATTTAAAATAAGAAAACACATGAAAGCATATAAACACACTGATGGTATCCTCTGATGCATTTGACTCAGTGGGTAGAGGAAAACAAAGTCACATCTTCATCACTAAGAAGAGCCATTTTATTTTCCTCCATTACTCTTTATGGACTAATCCAGGTGGATGCCAGTCGTAAACATGCTGCTTTAACTCCAGTGGCATCTCAATTTGCACACCAGCTAAAAACACTGTGTGAAATATTCCGTGTTCAAACTGATTTGTACAGTTTTCATTGCATGTATCAAATGCTGTTGAAACAAAGGTTGCATTTAAGGAAGAAATCCCCCAAACTATTTTTTAGAAGCAAAATGTAGCCCAAGAACACTCAGGATCTTGATGAAGACATAGTAAAGCTCTAGGTGCAATCCTTGTGGGCCCAAACAGTCCAAAAGCCGTCAAAGACAATGTTGTTGATGGAAACATTGATGATGAAAATGTTGATGGTAACATTGCCCCAACAGTCCAGAAGCCACCGATGGAGACATTGTCATCAGATATATCCTGGTACAGCCATGTTTCCATGAAGCACATTCAACTACACTCCATATCAGTGGCGAGCCGTGACTTTTATACCTAGGCCCTCTGACCCCCCCAAAAAAGAAGAGTTATTACGTCTTCAGGGGAATTTCGCAACGATGTCATCACGATCACTGAAGTGAGCCATCATGAACGAACTTATGCTAATCATAAATCTATCAATCATAAATCTATCGATTAGATTTATGATTCAAAAATAATAAAAGTAGGGTAGACATGTGGATATCATCCGGCTGACCAAAACGTGCATTTATCTAACAGGTTTGTTTTCCACAGACCTTATTTCGAGCTATTTTCCAAAATCCTCTGGAGAAATCCCATTGCTTTCCGTCGAGGGAACCCGAGTGAAGCTTACTTCCGGGTTTTATGACGCGTCACTGCACCTCTTGCATAGACTTCACAGCGGGCGGAACTTGTCATAAAGTCCGCGAAAATAAAGCCCACCCATGTAGAGGGAAGATATGATTGGTCAATTGTACTGTCATTTGACAATAGGCGCGTTCACACCGCAGTACTTTTCCCACTTTAGTTCCGATATAGTTCCGAAATGTTGCGTTCACACCAAAAAGAGCCAGAACTAAAATTAGTTCATGAGAACTTTTTCACCCCCTTTTCCGTCCCTGCAAGAGAGCAGGGACTTTCGTGGGAGAAAAAGGTTCCTATGTCTGATTGATTGGCTGGGCAGATTGCAAACCACGCCCCGTAAAACTCCCAAAAAGGTTTTGTGAAGCCGCCATTTTATTATCCCTGCATTAGCATTATTAGCATTAGCATTAACCCAGCGCAGAAACGCACAAAATAAAACATGGGAGCGGTGGAGATGAGGAGGTGTCGGCGTTCTGGCGATTTACTCGGAATTCGGGGACTTCCGGCCGGGGACTTTGGGCGGCAGTATACGCCGTGAAGTGGTTTGCGGCCTGCCAGTAAACCCAAAGCAGAAGAAGAAGAAGTGACGTCAGCGGCTTCATTTGCCTAATCCTCCCCCAGGGACTTATTCCGGTGTGAACGCGATCTGTACTTAGTTCATGAGAACTAAAGAGTTCTCATGAACTAAGTTCTGATGAACCTTTGTGGGAAAGGTACTGCGGTGTGAATGCGCCTATTACTCTCTCATTGAGTTACTATAGCGGGCCCTCTGTGAATCTACAGTGTGGGTGTTTCTCAATCGCGAGGATGCTGGCTTGGTAGTCGCGTACTTCCAAGTCACTTCCTTCAGAAACGAAGCAAGTATGCTTCCAAGCCACAGCTTCGGAAAACGAAGAAGAATGGAACAGGCTAACAAGTGTGCCACTCTCTCTAACGGTTTCAACATAAACTGTACCGAAAATAAATACCTCACGATGTCTATCTAATTATGAACTTGCTTTACTTTCACCGAACACATGTTTGGTGAAAACAAATGTAACAAAGTAACATATTTACCAACACGTGTTCTACGCCACTACATACTTACATTTAAATGTGTGCTGCGTCGGTTCAGCCATTCTCCGCAAGGGTTTTTGAAATTTGTCCGTGCGCAAAGCATTGTGGGGATTTTAAGGACGCGAAGTCTACCCATGTGCAGCCTCGAAATTTTCCCCAAACCAAGGACGCAGCCTCAGTGGAATTCCAAGCATGCTGGAGATTGGAACAGTCCTTCGGCGGCACTCGATGACATAGCATCCTTGAAATATTGGCTTGGAAGCCAGTATCCTCGAGATTGAGAAACGGCCAGGGACTGTCACTACCCGATCTGCATCCCTGCCCAATCTGCAGTGCGCATGTGCGAGATGGTTCGCCATATTGGAGAACTCCGGACGGCAACCCAAGAAGGACACTTGACACAGTGGCTTTTGGCAAAGCTGAAAAATAAAACTCGAGAGAGATGAGTTATTGTTATTACAACGTGACTTCACTATTATTTAACAACTCTTTTTATTGGGTTATTTTATTTGGGGTTAAGTGCATTGTCAGAATAAGTGAGAAATTAATTTAACTTCTGTTAGACAGCTATATGCCATACATTTTTGCATACATTCACAGTGAATATTTATTCAGTATGATAGCTGTCTAACAGAAGTTAAATCCATTTCTCCCTTATTCTGACAATGTACTTAACCCCAAATAAAAGAACCCAAATACAAGAGTTGTTAAAATAGTTTTTTGCACAGCATGAAAGAAAGGCCAAATGAATGGGCTGTGATGTTAGTTTTTTTAAGCAGAGGTTGAGTTCAATCATTTGTACGGCCCTCGGAGGATGTTGTAAAAATTGAAAGGAAAAAGGTTCCCCACCCCTGCTGTAAATAATAATAAAACCCCTTGATTTATAACTTCATCTCTGTCTCCTATTGATCTGAGTATATTATAAAGAATAGCAGTTAATTGAAGCATTATATCACAGGCCTTTGTCAGATGGTATATTACGCTGCTTCGAATAGTTCTCTCTTTTTTCACCATACCTGTGTTTGCATCACTGATATAAAAATCCCTCTTTACAAGAGAGTTTAGAGATGGCACAGCTTAAAGAGTTGCTAATAGAAGTTATTTATAGAAAAATAACAAGTAAGATCAAATAAGAAAGCTAAACGATAAAAATACTGTAGTAAAGCACGGTTGGCGCATATGCAAGATAATAGTTAACCATTAGAACGCTGAAATAACTCAGATGACATCACTATGACCTCACCAGGGTTATTTTTTCAGACATGAAAAAGCTCCTAGAGAGTCACAACCATTTCACTACAGGCTGGTTGTGACGGGAAATTGACTTTGACCTGTGAAATTGGCGAGCTGCCCCTTTAACAGCGACATTGTGATAGTGCTCGACACACAAATCAGTCCGTACTCTTCCTGTCACAGCCTGCATACATTACTATCAAACACTAAGCTTGGCCCGTAAGTAGCTGCTGGGATTTGAGTTATGAGGCTGGTAAGGTAACCCTGCTCTCTGTCCCGCCTCCTCTCATCTCCTTTGATGCATATTATCTATATGTATGAGTGTACACAAGCGGGTCAGGTTGCACCTCCCAGAGAGCCCATTTCAATTCATATTCAAACTGGGTTATACTGGGCTAATGTCTGCAAAAGCTGTCGCAGTGAGAAATGATCTGACTTGTTAAACCTCGCAGGCATATTAAAAGAAGAGACAGCTTGCTACGCTCATGTGTATACGGAAATTGTCCCAGGGATGTTCTCATTCTACTTGCAAGTATTAACACGAGGCAGATGATAGTTTTGGACTGTTTTACAGCTCATGAAATGATCGATTTGCTCTGGAACAAGATCTAAAAGGGAATTAAAGAATCGCAGTGTAATCACTTCATAAAATACACTTTTACACACACACATCAAATACACTCTAGTCTCATTACTGCTTGATTTGTTTATTCTTCAACTGTACTTTGAGACCTATCTGGTTTTTCATCATCTGAAAATAGAGGAAATCTAAGTTTATTTTGCCATGAACCAGGAAGCCAGCGACACATACCAAAATGTGACTACATGTCATTTAAAATAAAGAAGGTCTTTTTTCATTGTCATGGATACGCACATCTTTTCCACATCGTGTCAGAGTACCAATGTCATATTTAGGTTCCACCCTTAATGACAAGATAGTGCTCCAAAACCAAAGTATAAGCATCAGCAGATTTGTACAGGAACAATTTCCAGTGTACACACTTTAGAAGCCCTACACACTTTTCCAGGGTCTGCATTTCTCTTGCATCTGAAATCACTTCCTCCATCAATCATTAAATATTGTTTCATAAGTCTCAATTCTTGACTGTAATTTTCACATCCATATATATATATATATTTAAGAAATGTCCCCAGTTGCTCCATCTTGTGCGGTCTGTTGTTCTTCCTTCCTTCAGGCTTTGGTCCTCTGAGCCGGAGGGTTCTGCTTCTGGACAGAGATCTCGGATGTTATTCCTGTGATTTGTTGAAGCCAGTGTCCCAGTGTTGGGGTTACTTTCCCGAGTGCTCCAATCAGCACAGGAACCACTGTTGCCTTCACCTTCCACATCTTCTCTAGCTCCTCTCTCCTATAGGATCCCAATTCGTTTTCCCCATTGGATTTCGGTATATAGCTGGAAATAAGGTTTGCGGCACACACACATATGTTACTTACCACGTTTTGTTCAGCAGGATAATCTCCACATATTCACACCATTGTGAAGCTCTCTAGATTTATGAAGCATAAATGCATTTGCCAGAAATAAAAAGGCTAACGTGAGGCTAGGAACATGGTTGCACGGGCCGGCTGCACTAAGCTAAAAGTGATTTTGTGTTGGCGTGATGACGTTGAGTCTTTTTTTTGTCACTTGTGTAGCAACCACCATTTTTATGAAGCATAGAAGCTGCCGAACTTCACGAGTTAGGTATTTACTTTCATATTTTATGTTGTGGAAAACTCTTTAGCCCTTGTTAACTCCAGGCCGTATTTTAGGCATCTACAAATACGTATAAAACAAAGTTTCAGACGAGGGAACCATAGTGATAAAGTGCCAAGTCCTTTCCTGGTGTAAGGACTCATTACTGCACCACTCTATAGACCTGTGTGGGAGGGATGATTGGCAGGTGTCTGATCCAATTCTCCGAGAGAAAAGTCAAACTCAAGTCATTAGAGGTGAGGAGGTCCTGTCTGTGAGGCAAGATAGACAGCTCCTTGTCCAGCTCACACCCACACACACTAAAATACACTAATACACATCAGTTACATGTCCAGCACAGTGTGTGTGTTCAGATCACATTATAAAGAGCCAGTTCTGGTTTGGAGCAGAGAGAGGATCAATGGTGGAGCTTGCTGAGCCATGGCTGCAGACTGTCAGACACTGACGGATACATCGGTGTGTCAGTAACACACACACACACACACACACACACACACACACACACACACACACCAATGTCAGAACCCACCACGACCAAAAAGCTTTTGGAAAATGTGAGTGCTGCTTGAAAGAAGACACCTTTAAACAACGGGTTGTCTTGTGTCTACATTTGTCATCTAAATGTTAATGTTTGTTCTTGTTTTGTTGTGCGGTTTGTTTATTTGAAAGTCTCTTCATTATCCCCTGGAGTATTCCAATCTCACCTGAGACCATTTCTTATTTTTCTTCCCCTCTGTCTGTTTGGTGTATTTTTATCCTTACTTTGTTGTCATGTTTTTCTGACTGTGCAAGAACTACACTTACAACCAGGATAAACACAAATAGACGTTGCACTGCTTCTGAAAAGGAACAAACAGATTAAAGGTTTGCAATGCAACAGAAAATGGAGCAGGGCCTCAGGTGGACGGGTCTGTGGGTCGAAATGGAATTATTATTTTTTGATATATATATATATATCAACAAAATATATATATATATATTGGAGTTTTTCTCTCAGAACTACTGGCATTGTCTCATTAACCTTGTTTCCTGATCTGAAATCTGTTATAAATCTTTAATAAAAACATTTATATGTTATGAAAAGTGTTATTAGAAGGGTACAGGTGACCTTTAATCCCACCATCATTTATCTCCTTTTATCTGACACCCATTATTTTTGTCTGGTATTGTTTCTTTAATGGCTTGGATAAAACTGTCACAGCATAAGTGGAAGACATCTGAAACCCATGTTCGCAGGCGACTGGGTGCGGTTACTTGAGGGAACATCATAACTCTCCAATTGTCGACCAAATGATTCTCCACGTTTCATTACATGGGTGACATAAAAAATGAACGTTGGGTGGTGTGGACTGCAGCCTGACAGAGGGAGAGTCTTTTATGTGCCCAATAACGCAGACTGAGCTCAACAAAGGAATGCCTGCATACCCAGTTTTAGCCCGGATTATTTTTACTTTAATGTAGCGCAGTCGGGGGGGAAGCCATTCTCAAGCATGGGCTCAAGGGATTTTAGACATATAACTCAGTCGGATAATGTGTACTAGAATAGGCCACACAACAATAAAGATGATATTCATAGTGGACTATATCTTCGACCATGCATTCCTTGTATCTTTTAAAGCACACATTGGAAAGATGCAGCTTCCGGCACTGGGGAGCGAGCTGTATGCAAACTTATTCATACATAATAAATGCACACAATGAGATAAAGACATGAACCCCCACCCCCCTCCATGATCATTTCCTATCCTTCTTTGTCCTTTGTAGTCTTTTATTTCTCTTGTTGTAGCATTCTGTTGTGTCCTTTGTTTGTTACGCTTGCTTGATTTCTTTCTTCCAGCTTTTCTTCCTCTCTGTCGAGGCTGGATTACCAACAAGGAAAAGGAAACTGAATGAAGAACAACACAGATTTAGTCAGCAGAAGTTGGCTTTATGTAATTTGATGAATTGATTCGTAAGTTAACGGTATAAATAAAGGTGGGTCTTTTATTATTTCCTAATCTTGTGTCTTAATTTTAAAGAAGGCCAAATGGAGTTAATATTGTGCTAATACACAACAATTGACTCAATTTCACTTCAATTGGGACCATCACAAACAATCCAACCAATCCAAACTAATTTAAAATAATCTAAGAACATTAGAAACTTCCACTTGCAGCTGAAATTGGAAGTTTCCCTGTGTGTTTGACTAACAGGAAGCTTTGTCTACATTTGTTGCAGTTAGCCTCAATGACACCTTATTTATCACACATTTTCAGAGATGTCTTTAATGCCTGAATTCATTTCACACAATGTGATTGCTAAATATGTAGCTAATAAACAACTGAAAATGGTGTTTATTAAAGGTTACGGATAACATAACTCTGACAATTACGCCATGATTGTTACTTACAATCAGCCTAGTAAGTTGTACTATCTGTCAAACTATGAGACTGCAACTAACCCGCTAGCATCAATTACGACATGCAGGACTGTCTCTAGTGGCCACAGCATGGGAACGTAGTGAATACCATGCAATGAATTATATTAGACTATCCAGCACATAGAAACCTGCCACTAAAAGTTTTCCCAGTCCTCTGGACCCTATCCCTTCAAACCTCCTTCAGACTATCGCTCCTGATATTGTACCGTTTCTCACCCATTTCATCAACACTTCTCTAACTTCTGGTCACTTTCCAAACAGTCTCAAGGAGGCAAGAGTAAACCCTCTCCTAAAGAAACCCACTCTCAACCCGTCTGATGTTATAAACTACAGGCCTGTCTCTCTCCTCCCGTTCCTGTCTAAAACACTTGAACGTGCTGTCTTTAAACAACTCTCCTGTTATCTCCATCAGAACAACCTTCTGGATCCGCACCAGTCTGGTTTCAAGGCAGGTCACTCCACAGAAACTGCCCTCCTTGCTGTCACTGAGGAACTGCACACTGCTAAAGCAGCCTCCCTCTCCTCTGTCATCATCCTGTTGGACCTGTCTGCTGCATTCAACACGGTGAACCATCAGATTCTCCTTCGCACTCTCCAAGAACTTGGAGTTTCAGGCTCTGCACTTTCCCTCATCACCTCATACCTCAAAGACCGCACCTACAGGGTTACTTGGAGAGGGTCGGAGTCCGACTCTTGTCAATTAACTACAGGGGTGCCTCAGGGCTCTGTTCTTGGTCCCCTCCTCTTCTCCTTGTACACAAACTCGCTCGGATCTGTCATTAGCCCGCATGGTTTTTCATACCACTGCTACGCTGACGACACCCAATTAATTCTGTCCTTTCCCCGCTCAGAGACAAAGGTCGTCGCACGCATCTCTGCTTGTCTAGCTGACATCTCTCAGTGGATGTCTGCTCATCACCTCAAGCTCAACCTTGACAAGACTGAACTGCTTTTCCTTCCGGGAAAAGATTGTCCCACTCTTGACCTAACAATCAACATCGGCACCTCTGTTGTTTCCCCGACTCAGACTGCAAGGAATCTGGGTGTGATCCTAGATAACAACCTGTCCTTCAATGCAAACATCGCTGCTACAACCCGCTGCTGCAGATACACGCTTTACAACATCAGGAAGATTCGTTCCCAGCTGACCCAGAAAGCGACGCAGGTTCTGGTCCAGGCTCTCGTCATCTCACGCCTATACTACTGCAACTCCCTCCTGGCTGGTCTACCTGCATGTGCCATCCAACCTCTGCAACTCATCCAGAATGCAGCGGCTCGTCTGGTCTTCAACCTTCCTAAATTCTCCCACACCACGCCGCTCCTCCGCTCCCTCCACTGGCTTCCGGTAACTGCTAGAATCCACTTCAAGACAATGGTACTTGCGTACCATGCTGCGAATGGATCTGGCCCTTCCTACATCCAGGACATAGTTAAACCGTACACCCCAGCACATGCACTCCGCTCTGCATCAACCAAACAGCTCGCTGCACCCTCGCTGCTAAGGGGACCCAAGTTCCCATCAGCAAAAACACGTGGGTTTGCTATCCTGGCTCCAAAATGGTGGAATGAGCTCCCCATTGACATCAGGACAGCAGATAGCTTACATACCTTCCGGCGCAGACTGAAAACTCATCTCTTTCGACTCCACTTCGAGCAATAGAACTATTAACAAAGCACTTATATACTAATAAAGGACTGGCTTACCTAAAGCCAGTTTAGTAGCACTTGAAATGTTTTTGCTCTATGAAACCTGATGTACTTATATGATTCTGTTTTCTTCAAGTTTGTATTTTGTTGGTCGAACGCACTTATTGTAAGTCGCTTTGGATAAAAGCGTCAGCTAAATGCAATGTAATGTAATGTAATGTTGAAAAGTGATGTCTTGGGTTCCTGACCAAGCTCCCCCCACCAAGCTCCCCCCTCCTGGGAGTGAGAACATATTGATGAACCCACTGGAATTTCTACCATTACAACTCCACCACCAGACAGGATACAAATACAAAAGTGTGGAGTGGAGGAAAATAATTAATCTTTGCCCAGGGACCCGAATGTTTCCTTTATTTATAGTTTGTTTTTGGATTTACATTACAAGACATCACTGTCCATCCCATCTCTCTTCTGATATCCTATCCAAATCTAAGCCATCTCCCATCTTCACTGTCGAGTTCTCTCATTATTCCACCATAATGTCCAATCGTCTGTCACCCTGTGTGTGACTAGAGCTTCATCCCAGTGCATGTGTGAGACACCTCATCATCAGCCAATCATACGGATCAGTGCCGATGATCCGGCTGGAGCATGAGGAACAAAAAGCAAGCTATTGTTTTTGGACCCGCTCCTCCTTTTTCTATCTCCACCACAATGGACCAAACCTGTCATTGACGTTTGCCCTCTTTGAGCCAAAAGAGCTAATTCATTCATTTATATTTATGAATGCAAAACCCATTCAACTCTGCCATTAAAACAATGCAAATGGAATTGAGTTGCTTTGTTAATTTCTCTCTCTTTCTATATCCCCAAAACCCTCTGATAGATTATCTGAACCTTTGTGCTGTAGTCATGCGCCACTGAACATTAGGAAATAACAAAAGCACCGTGAGCTGATAAAAGTGACAAAAGAGGTCGATGATCTCGGCATCAGGGACAGAAAAATCACTGCAGCAGCCAAGAATAGGTAGGCTGTCTGCAAACAGGGACTAGGTGAGACTGGACCTGAATTTACCGACCAAATCACACTATCACAAGTTAGATTATAGTTAAACATGCCAGTAAATATATACCAATAGAAAACGGTTTATGCCTTAGCTATGTAATAAGAAATAAACTTTATTTACAGCGCTATGTTGCCAAATATTGTCAATTAAAACAGATAAAATATTGACCTATGGGTATCAGAGGTCGCATTAACCGAATATATTCTGTCTATGACGGAATTCTTTTGACAATGACGGAAAAATCTGAAAGCAGTCCGTAATTTTGACGGATTAGAACAAACTCAGAACAGCGCCAAAGTTTCCCCGCAGCAGGGCTCCGGTGTTATGCCCTCATGTCGTTTCCAGACCTAACTATGCCGTACAAATCATTGAAATGTCTGGGAGTTTATGCTTTACACGGTGGCGCGCTCCCGCGAGGTGCAGTGGGCATGCACAACACGGCATAACACCGGCGCTAATCCCCCCCCCCCCCCCCCCATTTTGACGGAAATGTTACGATCCTGTCCGTCAAAATGGGCAGCGAAAAAGTCTAGCGCAACCTCTGATGGGTATATACGTATGCATTAGGGGATGTTATTTGTGTGACTGTGAATATGTGGATAACTACTTTACAGTGGCAGCATTAGGCTAATTGCTGGTGGACAAGCATCGTATCACTCCAGTACAACATGACCACAGCTCCGACACAGTCCGCCATGGTTTTTGTGGTGAGTTTAGTTGCCGAGAAAATTGGCAACTTAAAGGAGACCTATCATGCTATATTTAAATGATATAGTGTATGACCATACCTATATAAGGTATATTTATACATTTTATTTTTCAAAATACCAAACAGATCATTTTTTAGCCATGCCTCGTTTCGCTCATTTTCGCTTTATTCCAAACCTGCCTATGAAAATTCTGAGCAGCAGCTGACCACGCCCCCAGCAGAAGAGCCGGCGAGAGTCACGTTACCATGCTTGCTGTGATTACGAGTGTGGAATACACATGTCATCTCAGAGCAATGCATGTGTTCAAGCATATTATCAATTTGATCCAGAAACTGAAGCAGCGGAGGTTTTGGTGGAGGTGCAAACATCTCGGTTGCAGCAGGACGTTTCTGAATGGTTAGTTGACAAGCTGTTGTCCCTATTTATTTTTACTCTGTTACGATGCTTGCTACTTATTCCGTTCATAATTTGGCTAATTAGCAAGAATGCAATGTGTACAGTTTGTAACTTAGAGTTTGTAACGCAAAAACAGCGATACATATATATATATTTATAAAGGGAGACATTCATATTTTCAGCATATATACAATGGCCTCATTGCGTTTAATAGTTTACAGTCCTTTTCTTCCAACATCGTGCAACAACCGTTGGAAAGTTCAATAACTTAGGGTGATAAAAAGTATAACTCCAACACCTCAGTTGTCAGCAATGTGTGTTTCATGTGTTTTAAAAGCTCAGTTATTGACTTCTTTCTAAAGGGGTACATGTGCAACTTGCGCCACGATGCCTTCTGAACCGGAGCATGTGCTGCATGGAGATACCACACGTAACATTAGCTTCACTAAGTTGTCTGTTTAGAAAATACATTTTTCACATGTCATTCAATATATGTTTATCACACTAGGTGTCAAGACGGATGCAGGAACATGAGGACTCTGTAACCTGTATGGTGGACCATCCTGGATTGGAGCCTGTGTGCCTAAATGTGTTCTCCCTGCAGAATGCATTGAATATTTACAGAGCTCAACATGGTGGACTACAGTTGAGGCAAATAGAGCAGTGAGTGGTTTGTTTGTTTTGACTGAAATTGTAAAACGAATGCTAATATTGTTCATGGAAATAAATACTGGTGTATATGGCTTTATGCAATCTTTCATTCTGTCATTGTACATGTACTATTGTATTATATACTACACAGCAATGGCATAACACACCCATGTGTACGACAAAAAAAGTCCACACACAACCTTATGCTTTTGAAATCAGAATATTCTTTACCCATCCAAACATGAATAATCACGACACACTTGATATCAACTCGGAACTTTATTGTCAAAATCAACGGTTATTTGAACCCATAAAAAACAGGAGGTTTGTGAGCTGGTGCTGGGGCTTCCTTGGACACAGGATCAGAGTGGTGATTCCGGCCTGCGTTGTCCTCTGATCCGTGAAATGTCTATGTTAGGTTCAGACAGCAGCCAAATTGAACCGTGTGGCATACCCAGCGATGACCTCCTCCCTGTCAGGTTGCTCATAATGGTGCAGGGTCCACAAAGACTTGGTCGAAGATGAGGTCCATCAAGTTGGCCACGTAGCCTGTGCAATGTTAAAAAAAGCACAACAAAAAAAGTGGTTTAGATTAGTATATGCATGTCGTCAACAACAACATACCAGGGCTTTAGCTCCGTTTTACTCGTGGTGTGTGTCCCCTCGCATACATACATACAGTGTTGTATCCTAACACACCCCCATTTATATTCATGTGCGCAAACAAGTAAACATACAAAAGCTTTTCCATATAACGCTGCAAAAAATGGCATGTCTCATTAGCTTAGCGTAGCTTAGCGTAGCTTAGCTTACAGGTCGATGATATCTGATCGTTCTTACAGACTACAATCATAAAAGCTTTTACATATAACGCTGCAAAAAACGGCATGTCTCATTAGCGTAGCTTAGCGTAGCTTACAGATCGATGATATCTGATTGTTCTTACAGACTACAATCACAAAAGCTTTTACATATAACGCTGCAAAAAACGGCATGTCTCATTAGCGTAGCGTAGCTTAGCGTAGCTTAGCTTACAGGTCGATGATATCTGATCGTTCTTACAGACTACAATCACAAAAGCTTTTACATAACGCTGGAAAAAACGGCACTTACCTACAGAACATTACGTTTGTTATTATAACTTACTCAATATGATTTTAGAGGATACAAAATACTAATACATAGGAGAATAAATACTTGTGTTATCGGCTAAGGCGTGGCTTTACAGCCTTCACACAGATCGCCATTACGGCAGTCTGAACATGTTCGCAAATGCCTGATAATTAAAATGTTACAAGAACATATAAACACCTAACCTATTACTAGTTGGGTTTGAGGCGACATTGATACGGCGAAGCTACATGCTACATGCTACATACTACAAGCTAGAGATAGCTTTATCAGGAAAAACACCGTTAAATAAAAACTTACAGCTTCAAAATGTGATGTGTCCTCACTGGCCTGGTCCCGGATGGTTGGTATTGATCCCGGGTGTAGCATTAGTTTGGAGGCATATCCGTGTTGATGGCATTGCATGCAGTCCCCTGTTCCGAGTCTTGCAGCCAACAACAGCACAACGTTTAACTGGCTTAGACATCCTGGCAAGAGCAGGCAAAAACACAGATGTGACTGGGGTAGCCTGCCGATAGCCTATATGCGAATGAGAGGTTTGGCAATGCACGTGGCCGTGGCTCATTCCCCTGATAGGTGGAGAGTTGACCAATAAGCGGAGTACGTCTTTGTGACGTAGAAAAGTGTCGGAATGTGGATCCATTTTTTTCAGATCCGTTGCAGCCCCTTTTTTAGAGATTTGGCGAAGGAGGAAAATAGAGAGGGTTGTGTTTTCTGACACTTGGTGAGTTCCCTGGAACACCGGGGACACATAATCATGTATAAAAGACGTACAAAGGTGCATTTTGCATGATAGGTCACCTTTAAACAATGACATCATGTTGTGGCTCCAATCGGGCACTGGGCAGTGGAAACCAAACTATTTGAAATTGGTTGGACCAAACAAAGATCAGAAAAAAAACTAGAACAGAAATTATTTCAGTGGAAAGGGGGTTCTGTTACTTCTTTTTGATTTGTGCTTTTATTGCTAGCTTACCTTGGATATATTTGTTTCTGCTGGGAAAATCTGCAAGTTTCCAGCTACCCGTTACCCTCAACTGATGATCTCAGGTGATGAAAAATAATCGTAAAATGAAGTGGTGAGATGGATAGAGGTATAGAGGATGTGGAGGGATTTTCTCTTTTGCAGCTATCGCATTACAACTGGCAGAAGAGGAAGAGGTAGGGTGAAGGGATGTTATTATGTGGGAAAAGGGTCGCATGACGTCCTTTTTGAAGAGATGAGTTTTGAGAGGGATGAAAGAATGTGCTGTGCTGACTGGAGTAAGAAGGTCCACTTTGGGAAATGAGGGAGATAGAAAGGACCGGGAGGAGCAGCAGAGTGAAAGCTAAGTTGTCGAGACAGACTCCAATGGCCTTCCTTTTTTCTCAGAGCTGTGAGATCCTCCTCTGCAAGGTGATTGAGACTAGTTTCTGAATGATGATGAAATGCAGAGGTATTTCAGACACTCCAATACAATTTATCCGTTGCAAAAGTGCAATGCAGTGGTCACATTCAATGTAAAAGCACCAGTGACCAACCTGTAGCTTTCCGAAAGTCTTTAATAAAGCCAGCACACACACACTGCCGGTCCAATGGTTACATGAAAGCCATAACCCTTAAATATAGCCGCATGCATTTTGCATTTTTTTTACCCTTTATCAAAATCATGTGTGGCAAACTATTAGCCACTGCACTCCAAACATGGACCCAGGTTCCATAACAACTGGTTGTATATGATTTGATTTCAATTATATTAACGAATGTGTACTTCCAAAGTGCAATTTCAACTGATCTCGTGGCCCTGACAGAAATGGTTTCATAAAAACAATAGCTTGATAACAGCACATCCCCAAAAAAAGAATGTGTCTGTATCTAATACCTGATATGTCTTCTGTGTCATCCTGTAGATCTTCATTCAGAAACACATCAGTGATCACTGTTGCACTGGCTGACATCTTCTTTCATTACCATCAACACACACTATCAGCTGTTTTTTATTTGTTCAAAAATCAAAATATATCTATGAAATGTTTCTAAATTCAAAGTAAATTAAAAGTACATTTTAGAAAACGTTGGCATGCAGGATGTCTTCTTTCCTGCTTCATGACTTCTAAAATAAGCCCAACATAACAAAAAAAGTGTGTGTGTGTGTGTGTGTGTGTGTGTGTGTGTGTGTGTGTGTGTGTGTGTGTGTGTGTGTGTGTGTGTGTGTGTGTGTGTGTGTGTGTGTGTGTGTGTGTGTGTGTGTGTGTGTGTGTGTGTGTGTGTGTGTGTGTGTGTGTGCGTGCTCCACCTCTGGGACAGCAGTGGAGCACAGCAAACAGTGCAGTGGCTCCTCTGGGTCCATTATGGTGGGACTGACATGGTTCTAATGATGATGCTATGAATCTGGCAACAAAGGTAGCTCAGTCCCATGACAACAGGATGATTGACAGCTCCCGGGTTGTCGTGGACGGCGGGAGGCAGGGACTCCTTCACTATGTTGTGGATGAGTTAAATTGACACGTGACCTGGCTTCAGCTCAGTTCATTTCACAGCCCCGCCCTTGGCTGGTTAAACCATGACAGACCATTACCATTACAGATGGAAAAACTCCACCAAGGCAAGGCTGCTGGCCCTGATGGTATCAGCCACAGGGTCCTGAGGACCTGTGCCCGCCAGCTGTCTCCTGTTCTATAACAACTGTTCAATTCCTGAGCCTGCACCTGGAGACCATCCCGGTGCTGTGGAAGACGTCCTGCGTTGTTCCTGTCCCTAAAAAGCCGACTCCTTCTGGGCTCTATGACTATCGCCCAGTAGCTCTCACATCTCATGTGATGAAGGTGCTGGAGAGACTGGTCTTGGCCCATCTCAGACCGCAGGTGAGATCATTCCTAGATCCTCTGCAATTTGCCTACCAGCCTCACCTGGGGGTGGACGATGCCATTATTTACCTGCTGCAGCGTGCTCACTCATACCTGGATGGATCGGGTTGCACTGTGAGAATCACCTTTTTTGATTTCTCCATCGCATTCAACACGATCCAGCCACGGCTACTGAGTGACAAGCTGCAGGCTATGAGGATAGACTCGTCCACCATCTCCTGGATTACCAACTACCTCACGGACAGACCACAGTACGTCCGGCTGGGCAGTGTGCTGTCTGATGTGGTGGTTGGTGGTATAGGAGCCCCACATGGGACTGGGCTGTCTCCTTTCCTGTTCACCCTACACCTCTGACTTTCAATACCACTCAGAGTCATGCCAGCTGCAGAAGTTTTCGGATGACTCTGCAGTGGTACGGTGTTTCAGGGATGGACGGGAGGAGGAGTACAGAGCGCTGGTGGGTGATTTTGTAGAGTGGACTGGAAGAAATAATCTGCTTCTGAATGTGGCCAAGACCAGAGAGATGGTCATTGAATTCAGGAGGAAGAGGACGTCTCCTCAGCCCCTGTGCATTCTGGGAAAGGTTGTGGCTGTTTTGGAGGACAACAAGTACCTGGGAGTGCACTTAGACAATGGGCTGAACTGGAGGATCAACACTGACGCTGTGTACAAGAAGGGGATGAGCACTATTTTCTGAGGAAGCTGAGATCCTTCCACGTGTGCAGCAAGATGCTGGAGATCTTCTAGTCTGTTGTGGCCAGTGCACTCTTCTTTGCTGCGGTCTGCTGCGGGGGGGGGCAGCATCAGAGCCGGTGACACCAGCAGGATCAATAAACTGACCAGGAAAGCTGGGTCTGTCATCGGCATCAAGCTGGACCCCTTTGAAGCTGTGGTGGAGAGGAGGACACTGAACAGGCTGTTGTCCTCACCCATCCTCTCCACCTGCAGCTGGACAGTCAGATAACCCCACCCATCCTCTCCACCTGCAGCTGAAGGGTCAACGGAGCTCCTTCTCCAACAGACTGCTGCAGCTCCGCTGTCACGAGGACCGATACAGGAACACATTCCTGCCCACTGCAATAACTCTGTTCAATAACTCACCTCTGGCTGGAAGAGAACTCTCTGCTCCAGAGTTTCTCTTGGAATAAAACCTCGCTGTACATTTGACACATATATAATCTGTTCAATATTCCATATTCCATATATCATATATTTATGTATATATATATTTGTATATATAATATATTGTCAAATTCAACATGTATATTTTCTATTTTCTTTTCTTGTTTATTTCTAGTTTTATTTTATTGTAAAATGCCTTGTCTTTTATGCTGCTGCAACAAAAACAATTTCCCAAATTGGGATCAATAAAGTACCATCTTATCTTACCTTATCTTATCTTATCTTATTTCAGACGGGGGTCAACAAAGGGTCTAGGGCTACTTTACTTTACCCATTATCTCATTACCCATTATCTAACTTTCCCATGGTGTCCAGTTATGTAGATTATGTATTGTGGATATATTTTGGATCATTGTTTGTGCGGTGTCCATTGGGTCCACTGAAAGGAATAGTTCAGTTCACGGCCGTGCTGACTGTTTCAATCACAGCGTTAGTCATTTGATGAAATGCCTGAGAGGCCCAGGTTTACATTTACCTGACAAGGACATTTGAGGCTGTAAGAATAATGACCGTTCATTCTCTGAGAAGCAAAGGTGGAATTGTGAATGATACTCAATGACTTAGTTGGTAAGTCCCTTCAGAGCCTCCTTGGTTTGTTATATTGTGAATATGGCTTCATGAGAAGAAGAAAAAGACAACCCATTATGAATATGCAAAGAAAATGATGGCACATCTCAGATACAACAATAACTTTGTAATAATGTATTAAATGTTGTACATCTTGTTTTCGTGACTCTAAAAAAAGAGGTGAATTCAATAATTGTAGCATTTGCGGATGTCTTAGAGTAGAGTAACTTTTCTCATTATGTCCAGTCCTGCCATTTGTTTCAATCCATGTTACAGAAAAGCTGAGTTACAAATTCATTTGAAGGGAAATGAACTCCATGAAATGACAAAAATAAGAGTTTAGAATTGTAAAGAGTTGAATAGTGAGGTGTGTGAGTTAATAATCACTGCATTGATATAACTGAGTGAGACAATAGAGACACTGATATGAGTTAGTACCGTGGTACGTGTTGAGCCACTTCCTGCATCTCACAGGAGTCACTGTGTTGACTTCAGTTACTACCAAAGCACTGGGGAGTGCTCCTCCTTGTGCAGTTTCACTATGTCAGACACATGTCGTATGACTAAATCTGACACCAGAGGAAGAGGGAGGATGATTTGGGGTTGTGGGAGGAGGATGGAGAAAAATAAATTGCAGACTGGGAATAGGTAGGGCCCGATGAAGAGGCATGGTGAGAGGATTAAGTGATTTAAAGCTTCTTTTTGTGTTCCTTTATTCAAAACGAAACACTGAGCTATAGCAGCTAATACCTTCCATTCATCCTCACAAAGGAGGGGTGGGGCTGTCTGCCTGTACAACAGCACAGTGAGTGTGTGTGCGGGTGCTCTCCCATTAGCCGTAGGTGTTGGCTATATTTACACACCTCTGTGGCATTTCACCACCCAAAACGTCATGACGTGGGGTCAGGCATATCATACTGAAACTGAAACCCTGTTTGGTAGGTAGGGATTGTAGGCCTATGTGTGCGTAACAGATATTTAACCAACTCAAATATGGACTGTTTAAATTGTTGTTAATTATGGCTAGGGTTAGGGTTAGGGGTGTCTTTGAACAGGATGTAGTATTTGTAAAATTGTGTCTTTTATATGGGTCTATTTTACAAAATGTCAAACGTTGCAAATTACAATGTTTTGTAATTCAGAATGACATGTTCCTAGCTCCAAGCTCACAATGTCCTCAAACGAAGTACCTTCTAATCTTCAGAGTACTAGCTTGTTACTATTTCTACAATGTGTAAACAATATCAAACTACAAATGCTATTAAATAGAAATAAAAATACGTTTTCAACAATAACATTTAATAATGTTTTGTCCACTTTTATCTGGGGATCAGCAATAGGAGGACCTGGTTGAGGTGACTAACATAATTCTTTACACCCAGAAGCGTTTTTGCTACCGAGGAATGCCACAACAAAGTGTCAACAAACTAGAACAATGGGTCTTAAGTTCAGCAGGGTGAAATATAAGGTGAACCAAACCATGAGTGAATAATGCTCCCATATTCCTGGATGAGTCACGCAGCAGGAATCAAGTTTCTGTGAGGATTATCTTATTATTGGAAGATGTTGTTTCACCCATATGACTTATTTGTTTACGCCCTCTCCCCATATGAGAAACTAGGATGGAATTCCACAGTCACATGACACAACAGTATGCATGACAGGGTTATTCATTCACTCAATGGAGATAATCTGAGCAGAGGAGAGCAATGTTAATTCTTCCCGTGAATAGAGTGGTGCATGAATCAGTCCTTACTCACCACTTCCGGTTCCCTTGTCTCGGAGTCAATGGTTTTTTCAACGTGTTTTTGGTTAGAAGCCTGAAATAAGATCTGTGGCTAACACAAGCTTAGGAGACTTCCACGTTTTGTTGTACGACACAACATATGTCAGTAAATACCCCACTGGTGATGTGTCATAGAAACAGTGGTTGCTAACAAGCTGCATTTAGCTTAGTGGTGCAGTTTGTTTTACATTAGCTTTAGATGCTTTATGTGTTAACAATCACAAATTGGTGTTAATATGTGGATATTATCCGGCTGAGAAAAAGGTGTCATGTGTTGGCTACATATACTGAAATCCAATGAAGAATTCCCATTGCTTTTTGCGAGGGAGCGGGAATGCGTCATCGTTGCACCACTCTACGCTGCAGAGAAACATCAGCTGGGATCACACAGGCATTTTATTTTCAATGATCAACATGACTGATTTAAATGCCAACACAGGTGTACGTTCCAAGCACCTCTACAAGCATTGCCACCAACTCAAGTCCCAGCACCTGTTTTCCTCCCCAACAGAATCATGGTTAACACAGGAAGCTCCCGGGCATTTAAAACACCGGCCCTCTGGTTCTGAACAATGTTAAATGACAGACATGTGGAGAGAGGTTAAGGGCCTAAAGTCCTTACTACTCCCCGGTGATAAACCCTTCAGCTTCCTCAAAAAACGAAAAAACCCATTAAGCACCCGCAACGCCTCGTCGCCTCTCAACAGCTCTCCTCCCGTCAAAGGCTTGAAAGCGAGGGAGATAAAACGGAAACGTTAAATAGGAAAAACATCTGAAAGTTTTCCTACTCCTCATCAAAGTGTGTGAGTGAGATGCGAGGAGATGACAGACCACCATGAGAGAGCGAGAGATGGGAGACTCGCAATTTGTTTTCTCTTTTTGTTTCCTGCTTTTTTTTCATCTTGGCTTCGCAGGCGGTTTTTTTCCCTGATAAACAGGAACAGAAAGAGCTGAGATGCATCACGCAGTGCCATGAAGACATTTTCATTTTCAGCTGCTGCCTCATAAACACAGCGCTGTGAAGACAATGTGGTTAGAAATGATGAATATATAGCCAGCGGCTTTAATATCTCTAATACGTGTGATGTGGCAAAGAATAGAACGGGGAATTGGATAATGATGAAAAAGACGAAAAAAGATGGTGGGTGCTTTTCTACTCTGAGAACCGTGCTCCATTAGGCATTTTTAACTGCAGGTCTTAGCCATAATGCTTTTTCTCAGGACTAACAAGGTTGCTTTCTTCAGCTTTGGAGGTGCTTAAATGTCAGTGAGGTTGCTGAAATAACAAGAAGACCTGCAATGCAGTAAACCTAAATGGGAGGCAGGTGTAGAGAAAAGCTTACAGGAGTTTAACACTTTGGGAAATGCACATTTGATTTCTTGCAGAGAATTAGATGAGAAGTCTGAAAACTAATCAACCATATATATAAAACAAGATACAGCTAGCCACCATTTGGCTTAGCTTACACTGACAACTTAGTAGAAGCAATACGTAAAAAATTGTTGGAGTGAAACAAACAAGATCTTTGAAGGCCAAACCTTGAGAAATGGTATTGCACAGGTTCTCTTGAGAGCATTGGATTAAAAAAAAATAAGCTTTGTGGCAATCAGATGTCCCAAATGAATGGTTACAGCCACATTAGCAGTGGAGTGGTCTGGCCAAAAAACAATGAATACGTTAGCCAGTACGTTTGATGAACCTCTTCTGGTATACATACAACCATTAGCAAGGTTTCCATCTCAAGTTAAATGGTGCAATGTTTCTCTGAAAGCAAAAACAGACCCAATGAGCTAGTGTTGATGCTATAATAAAGACCTAATCTAGACTTGGTCAGGGCCGCTGGCTGGCTGGATGCTTGGCCGTCACTACTATAATCTTGCCTGTTACTCTATTTCCTGGCGTGCAGACTGTATGGCTGTACAGAGAGTTCTGGTGGTGAGCTGATGGGCTGCATGAGCTGATTTGGTGGCTAACAGGCACTAGCTAGCTATAGTAGAAGGGAAGCCTGCAGTGTCTGCCTGGCTGTGTCCTCTCTCTCACTGGCAGCAGGGCTGGTTATACAGGCTGGTTGCCTGGATATATTGGCTGATTACTCACATGCCAGCTTAGTGACAACTTGGCTGTGCTGGTTCTGTCTCAGAGAGCAACCGTCATCCCAATGATAGGGAACAGGATCCCTTAATCACTGCCTCCATATTACATCAACAAAGAGTAATGAGTCCATTACTGTGTAAGACTGCGTTAAGCCTTGTGTTGTACAATGCATGGTCGGAACTGTGAGGACACTTCCTTTTGTCTGAGGCAAGACACCTTAGTGTCAATTAAGAAGCTTAAAGGGGATTGATTGCAATACATATGTTATGGTGGTGGGTTATTTTGGAGACATTGTCATGGAAAGACTGTGGTAGAAACTCATGCTCTGCACTTTCACAAATCTGAAAACCCTACATTGTTGAGGCTTTGTCTTTTCTATCACACTTGAAGGCAAGTCAATAACAAAGGCCCCTGGACTCAAACCGGGATGTTTTACTTTGAGACTCTCATGATTCCCCACGTCTCTTGGAGTGTGATTAGTGCTGCTGTGTTGCGTTGTTTCATCAATGACAAATAGTTATCTCTTCCACTCTTCCTAGAGGGCAATGCTCATCTTCACCTACATCCAACACATTACAGAAATGGAATGGACACAATCTCTTAAATCTCCTATCAATTATTTGAAATGTATAAAGATTTCCAAAACTAATTTCACTGGGAACCCAGGTAGCAAAACCATTTCAGGATGAGACATTGAGTATTAAGGATTTGGGTATTTACCAAAATGTGGACATGAAATTCAAATGGGAAGTGTCGGATACAATTATTAGGAGGCTTGATGGCATTTTAGAAATGTAAGTCATCTCCACCGTGCTTCTACCATTATTCTCACTCAATTCCTCAACTTTTAAGAATGTTCATTCTATATTACTGCAGTGTCCCTTTAATGCTACATCATGAGAGAGTTTGGACAATAGTTAGCTTTTGTTAGGGCTGCGGACAGTTGCTGCGGAAGGTCCTTGTGTGACTCAATATGACATTGCCCCTTAGGTCAAATGCAGCACCATAAGAAGATGCTTCCCAGCTTCATATGGAAGTATTTATCTGACCTCAACCATCCAACACCTTTAGGATGAACTAGAACTCTAACTGTGAGTCAGACCGTATCACCAGCATCAGTGTCGCCCCTCACTATCGCTCTCCATGCTGAAAGGGAGGAAATCCCTGCAGCATGTGGCGGACAGACTGAACCCAGAAGAGTGGAGGCTGTCAGAGCAGCACATTGGAGATCGTGGTTGTGTAACATGATAATACTTTAGTGTCCACATTAAGAATAAGATCCCTTTACTAATCGCTGAGGGGAAATTCAGGCCGTCACTCGGGTGCTTTTTACAATTACACACATAGGCCCAAAATCCACACATACAAAAAAAAGGACCTAGACATGTACCAAGGGTGTCAGAGCTAAGAAGCCGACGGTACCGGGAGCAAGGACACCTCAGTATTGACCAGGAGTGAACTGCACCTCTCCGATTACCAGTCCACAATCTGTATTTTGTTCCGATCGGGCCTTGAACTGGCGACCCTTTGGTTCCCAAGCCATGTCCTTACAGATTGTTAGTACTGATATTTCTGTCCCTCTGTCCTGCAATCGACCCATCATAATATTAGGTGCAGCACCTTGGAACTAGTGTTGCTCATGGGCACCTCGACAGTACTCGGTCATTCCCAGACTTGAACTGACAACCTTTAGGTTACCAGGCCAAGTCCTGGCTATGGACTGAGCCACTGTCAGCACTGTCGCTATAGGAGCCACAATTATGAATGTATTATGTGCCTGTTTAATTATGTGTAAAAATGATATAATATTAGAAATGGAAACTGAATATATAAGATAGTAAACACTATTAATTCATTGTTTTCAACTTTTGAAGTTTAAATACCACACCCTTGTGACAATCAGCTGATTGAGGCTATGATTGTATCATCTGGTAATAAAGTCCTTTTGGTTTGAAGCCACACGGTTTTGTTACCGCTGTGCTGCACGGAGTGAAAGTAAACACTAAACTAAAGTTGTGCTATTATGTCCACAGAGTGTATTTTAATGAACAGAAAATGATTGTGCATGTGTTTGCATTTCAGCTCATAATAGTATAAATAATACTATAATAATAATAATAGTAATTTCAAATGTTCTCTGGAAACATCATGTGAGTGACAGTCTGACATAAAGCAGTGGACGGTGTGAAATATATCCTCAGGAGTGATTCTGCTCCCAGATAAATAAGTAGATGAAACTGTCACATCAGCTGTCAAGCTGTGTGAGACAATGAAATATGGAAATGATTCATTCATGCCGTTTGAAGGCAACAAAGCAACACAGGCAGACAGCGCGTCCATAGGAAAAACATTTTATTGAAAAACATTTTCAGTTTGTAACAGACTGGTGGAATGTGTGTCATTTATCCTCACTTTGAACTTGTTTTAAATTGTCAATGTTAAAACCATTTTTCCCAGCCTGGCCATCTCATACTGCGAGGGGGGGGGGGGGGGGCTACAGCCCACCCGGCAACCATGACGTGACGAAAGAAAACCAGGGGGAGAACAAACAATGCTGATATAATACTGTGTTACTTACAAACTGGACTGAAGTTAAATCGTTAACAAAAGAAAAAATAAACTAATTCAATAAATATTTATGGTACACACTTATGGCACAAATATGCAGCAGTCGGTTTGGCAACTTTTTCTCTCATTTTTTTAAAACCAAATTACCATGGAAACAGTGCAAAAGGGGAGGGAGTGGGGAGGACACAGGCTTTCCATCGAGCGCTAGCTAAAATACATAGCAAAAAATTCAAATTTTATACAAAACATCTTACTTTAAGAGTTTATAAAAATGTTTTTATTGGGTTCTGGCCAATATTTACATAAGCTATTTACCAAAAAAGTAGTATGCTCTGTTTTACTGAAGTGAATTCAATTTTTTCTATCGTTTTTTTTCCATTTACTTTCCTAAAAAGGTGAATAAGGCTATTGTAACAACCCAGGATCCATATACAATACAAACATTAATGTATTTACAGTTTCTTACCTACAGAAGTACGGTGCAAAATTACTGAGTCAAGTGACCAAGGGCTGACCATACGAGCAAGGCATTTTACAGAAGCCTGAGGTGCTTCTCCTAGCCTTTGTGCTAAGACTCTCACAGCATCGCTCCACGTTTCAGAACCGTCAGAACCAAACCTGCTCAACGCTGGGAGAGCGCTAGTCGAGGGGCAGCTAAGAAAAGGACGTCAGATTCAAATAAACTAATAAGATTGTCATATTCTGCCGCAGACAGATAGCAACTAAACAGCCATTTCTTTGTGTGTGTCTTTTTCATCTTTTCCTTAAATACCTGTTCAGGTGTGATATATATGCTTTTTTAATGGTTTCACAGTTTACTTTTGTACTACGGCACATCTTTAAACAGAAAAGGTTCAAATAATAGGACAAATAATGCAGGAAATAAAAACTAACAGCAGGCTTGTGTGACGTACTTTGCTAGTTTTGTGTCATCTGTTTGTTGTTAAGAACACTTTCCATAGGTGGGTTTTTTTTTCTTCTCAGAATCGATTAAAAAAATAAATAAGAATTGCATATTTGCAGATTTTGTGGCCTCTTAGAGGCACAAACCTCAGATCATACAAGGCTTGGCTTTTCGGTGAAATTTGATGTTCTTCATGAACAAATGGCGATGTGGATGATGGGCTGAAGCATGCTCTGTGAAACTGCTTAAGTCACGATTATGATCCAAAGCCAAAGATAGTAATGAATGTGATGCACTGAAAGATGGACTTGCTCATCACGCGCACACACACATACACACATACACATGGAGGTGTGTTTGAGGGGATTGGGTGTTCATGAGAATTATCCTTTGGGAGATGCTACACTGAGTGAGTGTGGGAGACACAGCTACTCTGCCCTTGTGTACACCAATGTGAGCTATTTTGGGTGAGTTAGCCCCGCCCCCCCCCCCCCCCTACCCTTGTCCTGTTTCCCAGGACCGAGAGCTCTTGAAATACGGGACTCAGCGGGTCGAGAGATATCAAATAATCAAAAACCTAGATTGCATAATGTGCACTTATACCATAATATATTAACATGACTTCTTCCTCCTGTCCATCCCGCCTGACAACACCTGTGCTCTATGTGTCTATCGTAAATAAATTCTGCTTTTTATTTGACTTTTTTATGATTTTTATTTCATCTTTCGTAATGTCCTTTTTTTAATGTACATCTATATTGTAAAAATAAAAAAAAATAAAAAAGATCACAATATGGAAATGCTAATGGGGATTGAGAAACAGTGACGATGTAAGAAGATGTCCCTGTGCTTTTTTCATTTTTTTAACAAGAATAGGAGAGCACCTGTCACCCTTACTCATCATTGGACCCCGGGGGTAAACAGTACAGTACCTCGAGATGTTTCAGCCAGCTTCGCTAACCTCAACTACATCGCAGGCCTCTTCTTCACCTCATGTGAAAAACGTCAGTAAGGCGGGTTTTGGATTTCTTATTGCCCCTAACACTTTCCCGTGTGAAAAGCCCAGGTTCTGGAGAAGATGAGGCGAGCCCTCACTAGTAAATAGACGGGATACAGCTGCTCTCCCATCTCTAGCCATCACTGTGACTGCTGTGAAGAGTGGAGGTACCAGAAAGGGGTTAAAAGTGCTGCTCTATGTATACGAGAGGCCTCCACTCTTCCCAGAAGCCACCTGGGCAGACCTGACAGGCGCCCATTAGCAAGAGAGTGCCTGCGTAATCCTCACTTTTCCTGCTCTGGCCACTCCTGGCCAACTGTTGGGTCACTTGTGTTTGAACGTCACACACGATTTGACAAAGGAAAAGAAAAACATCTCTCTATCCACATATGGAATCCAGATACGAGCATAAACAAGATCAGTAAATGTTGACGGTACAATACAAAAGGGAATCTATTTATCTTGCTTAAAACCTTCATCTAGAAGAAGTGACTTTCTGAAAAACATACGTGGGAATGAGGAGAAAATGGTGTAATCCACACTTAAACCCAAACAGTTCACCGGTGAGACAGTGTGTCTGTGTGTGTGGGTGAATGTGTGTTTATGTGATGGTGAGCATGTGTGTGGCAGGGTGATTGGGTGATCTCCATGAGTCAGTCAGGAAAGTCCCGGAGAGGAATCGGGGTGAGAATCCTCGTCCGACTGCTGAACGCAAAGAGTCTCTCCGGCTAGTGGGCATTAAGGGAGGGCGGCCATTTTGTGAGTTCATGGTCAGCCCGAATTCTCTTGCATCTCCTCCTCGCTTGTCTCTTTTTCCAAGCAGTAGTCTCTCTTAAATGTGAGGTCAAAAATTCTTGCCAGTTAACCTTCCAATCCATACATCCGTCCTTCTGTCCGAGAAAAAGCTGTGCATCCGTTTCACTTTCCGACCCCTCAACACTCAGTTCCTCTAAAACGCTGGCTGCAGTGCACAAAACAAAACCGGGAGCAGCATCGAGGGAAAAAAAGAGATTTGTCCTCTATTTCCCAAGAGCCCCCAGAGAGCGGGGGCAGTGGCGGCAGGAGCCTTCTCTCCGGCTCCCTCCACCTGCCCCGTCAGCACCGACAGGGACCAAACCGGAGCCACAAGGTATCAGCAATAAAGAAAAAGTAGTGACAAAACATCAGAGACGAGGAGGAGGAGGAGGAGGAGGAGGAGGGGGGGGGGGGAGGAGGAGGAGGAGGAGAGAGAAAGAGTGATTGCAGGCATGCCGGCGGTGCCAACTAAAAACCCGCTTTTCTGCCCGGGATTGTTCAAGTTCTTGTCTTGCTTTAAAAGTCCCGCCTCAGACCTTGTAGTAGATGTTGGCCGGACTCTGAGGCGGCATCTCCTGCACGATGTAGACCGGGTGGCCGTAGTCGCCGCTGACCTTCTCGTAGTGCGGGCAGAAGACGCTGTCAGCAGTCCTGAGAGGGATGATGATGTCACTGGGCTCCGAGCCGTTATTGTTCCCGCCCCCGCCACCCCGTTTGGGCGTGGCCAGGGTGCTCAGAGACAGCGTGGTGGCATGCTGCGGCGAGTGCTTGCGGTGCCGCCGCCGGTACTTGAGCAGCAGTAGGACCAACATGATGATGATGATGATGAGGATGACGCTGCCCGAAGCAATGGCCACGAAGATGGCAGCGTCAGAGGCGATGCCGCTCGAGGACTTCCCGCCGCTGTCGTCGCCGGCGCCTTCTCTGGGTGCTACACCTGAGAGACAGAGGGGAGCAAGGGTGAATACAGGGAGGACATGCATGTCACTTCTATAAACAAAGAATGAATCAGGGTGAACTCAAAAGTAGTTTGTATGCTATGCCATTAGACCGGTGTTCCTGGTTTTGCACTTGGCTGACTCACAACAACAAGTGAGGGAAGTCAATAATAACAGACGCAAATTCACAACAGCTGTGTCCACTCAGAAGCGTTCTGCATCCACAAACACACACACACAACCTATTCATGTGACCTCCACAGGGAGGGGCTTTTTTAGGGAGCAACGATTGACAGACCTAGCTCCTGGAGAAAATGTTTGGTAAGTTTGGAAGTAGGCATGATTTTTGGATTGCTTTGGAAAAGTTCCAAAACTGTAATTTGGTATCAGAAGGTTTCAGATGGTGGAATAAACTCTTCAGTTTGAGCTTACTGACTCCTTCTAAGAAAAGGAAGCTGTTTTCCACAGTCTTTCCCAACCTCTCCCTTTCATTCCTCACCATATTTTCATCAGGCCACAGTAAAGGTGGCCGGCAGCAGCGTGGCTGAGAGCGAAGCCTTCCTACGGAGGGCTTTTGTATAAAGGTCACATTCGATCGGTGGCTATTCAAATTCAGGCGGTGAAGACTGCAACCTTGAAAATAGGGCGAGCGCAGTTTGATAGGAGATACAATGGCTGAGATAGATATGGGCACTTAGATAAATTGCATTCTGAAAGGCATAAAAAGTAACTTAATTTTATAACTAGCAGCCTCAGAGGGACGAAAATAAGAGAGAAATATTTGAGATCATCAGGGGACATCAATTATGGAAGCCGAGCTGGGCTCTGACTCCCTGCGATGGACATTCTGGTTCCCATCCAGCACCTGGGGGGGCGGGTGTGTTCCGTTCTCCCGGACTGGACCACGTTCCCCGGGCAGGCGGGATTACTGAGGCTCCCTGTCTGGTTCCTGCTCTCCTGAGGGCCTCAAAGAGCTTCTGCTGTGGTATATGGGGGGAGTGGATACATGATGGCAGGCAGCCCAACGCAGAGACCCTTCAGTTGTTTTACAAGGGGATTACGCTGCCTCAGAAGCACTGCCCATAGCACTCTGACGCCCATGTGCTCGGGATGGAGGGATGAGACATAAAAAAAGCAAGGCAGACGACGGGAAAAGGAGAGAGCAAGGTGCTGATGTCGGCAGAGAGCGGTGCCAGCATGGATTTAACAGGCAGGGGGGGGGTGGCAGATCTGCATGCTCCACGTCAGTCAGATTTGAGGTGATGCCACGCCCTTAGTGAGCCAGTGAGTGTGCTCATATAGGCAGGTTTAGGGAGTAATGGACTATGTAAATCAGATGTTATCTTTTCTCTATAAGCTCTGTTCTGAAGGCTAATTCTTTAAGTGTGAATCTATACGTTCATTTGTTCTGTTTATTATTCAGTAGGTGAAGCTATATGTTAATGTCTTCTCTAATTTATTGCCATTGCATTTGATATCGAGGAAGTCGCCCTCCCAAACCTACATATAGGTGTTTTTGTTCTTTTTGCCTTTCCTGTTCTTTATTTCTAATCACAGATCGCTGAGGAAATTGCCGGTCAGATTTGCTTCTCTGGAGATTTCTTACTGCAATATAATAGGCCGAGATAAGAGCGGTCTGCACGCTGTCTGAGTTGTGATTGGCTGTAGAGACAAGCGTGCGTCTGTACTGAGAGCAGGTGGTTTAACAAGATGGCAGACAACGATCAGATCATTTTCCTGAAAATGTCACTTAGGCGGCGGGTTAAGGCTGGAACGGGGCCAGCAGGGAGATACCTTATAAATCCTTGAGAGCACGGAGATGCCTATCAGTTTTATGGGCAACATTCAATTACTGGCTGATGAATTGCTGACCTTTCTTTCCTTCACTTTCACATGCACACCTCAGTGACTCGTGCAGACACAGACACACACACACACACACGCTTACTTGCCGCTATCTGCTTTTAGTTAGGCCAAACAAACGCACGCACTAAATGTCAAATAGTTTCGATAAGTCCTTCACTCAATTACCAATTTCCTGGGATTAAAGATTCACGTGTGGGACCTCACCTGGTTTTTCCAGCACTTCATTGGGGTTGTAGGCCTCCTTGCCATCTGGGTTCTTGGGGGAGTAGGGTACTCTGGTGGGGCTGTCTTTGGGTGAAATAGGGTCAGAGGGATCTGAAAGAAAAATACATAAGAATTTAGTTTCATTTTAAGGTTGTTCTTTATGTCAATCATGCAACTCCCAGGGAAACACAATAAAGGGAGTTTTGTATGAACATATACAACAATATGTTCCTCCAAATGCTTCAACAGTGTACATTTATTTGACTAGATCCACTTAAAAACAAATGTACGTATGTCTCTTCACGACCCAGAAATGACTGTAATCGACTATTAAGAGTAGCTAATGGTTGTTTTTAGATTCTGCAATGGGCCCATTTGCTTCTAAATATATCTCAAATGTCCGTCAGTACCTGTGTTGTGCTTGTAGTGTTGTGCAGACAGTCACGCTAAACGGAGGAGTAATTCCCTGAGCATCTGCTGTTAGACCCACAGCGATGAACCCAAGCCCAACGGTACCGAAACCACACTAAGTAGAACATTAGGTTTAATAAAGCCCCCGATGGTAGGCAGCTCCTAACACAGGAGGCTCAGATATTGCTCAGCACCTGTTCTCTCCTTCCTCCGAGTGCAGCGGCCATTAATTCCCTGACCTTCAGCCACTCTCAGCAGCACTGGAGCTGGAGCTGAGGACCGGCCAACCCCGGGATATAACCACTGTGGGTGGCAGCCAAGCAACTGAGTTATGAATATTATCGCTATAATAAAGAACAGTGTCCGACCTGGTGTGGGGCAAACTGTGCATGTGTGTGGGAGTCCCGCATACAGGGTCATAACTCATGAGAATACCGCCTCTAAACTCAATTTGTGTGCAGAAAGCCTTCTAGTTAGAGCGTGTAGAGCAGCAGATGCTTCTGGTGCTTGTGTGCATGCAGGCATACGCAATGGTGTGTGTGTGTGTGTGTGTGTAAGTGTGTTTGAGCGCATAAGGCTTCCGCTAGATTACATCTCCTGCCCCCTCGCAGCCCAGGTGTCATGGAGACGATGGAGCTGTATGCTGCACAGCCTCCTATGACCTTATTAGGGCATTTTCAGAGTCTCGCACAGTTGTGCACAATGTACCGGCGCTGCATTGTGGCAGAATGCGTAAGCCTGCAGGCACTCATGAACCGTAATTCAATAACACAATACTCACTTTGTCCCACTTTCATGATTATCTTCATGGACTTGGTCTTGCACACTCCCCCCTCCTGGTTGTCGATGCCCTCCATGGTGCCGTTAGATGTAGCTGCAGGAGGCAAAGAGAGAGAGGTCAGAGTGAGCTGTCACTGCCAGCTTCTTGTACAGAGGCAGTGCGGGGGGGAAATTGTGTTGCTATATATGCCTCAGTCTATCTCAGAAAAACAGCCATTTCCCAAAGACCACAGAGGCACTGATAGCCTTCCGCCGAGGCAGGAAATGAGTCATATCCCCTTTAATGAGATCACAATTCACCTGTTCATCACCTCGGACCTCACGTCCCCAAAGTCAATTAGCTTGAGTCATTTTGACTGTAATACCTCTAACTGTGCTGATGGGCCTCGTGAAGGAGGCAGTTAAGGGAGGTGAGGAGAGGAGAGGGGAGGGACTGACGGATGGAGGTAACGCGGGGACGGCCATGACAGCGTCCATTTTGGCAAGCCGCAGGAAATTTGGCGGTGCGTGGTGCATTTGCGCTAACGACACTCCAGAGAGAGGTAGCCGCTCATTAAAGAACACACTTTGGGATTTTTAAAAGCCCCTCAAATGCTCAGATCTGAAACTGGCTGCCAGGCTTAAAGAAGGAGAACCTGCTGACAACTTGAAAACATATATTAACAGGAGGGGATGAGGAATTGTTAAAAATAATAAGAAATAGGGCACTTTTCCAGGAAGGCGGTGAAATGAAGGGAACAGAGGGAGGTGATAAATGCCTCAATAGCCCTTGGATGAAAATCGCTTAAAAGAGCTACAAAAGCACATAAACAGAGGAGAAAACAGCAGTGCTGCACTAAACACCGTGTTTAAGGGACAGGGGCAGATGTCGGGGGGGATCTCGAGGGGGGTGCAGGACGGCCCACATGTGACAGGAGGAACGAAACGGGCCCGGTGAGCAGATGATGTGAAACTGCACTCTGATAAAAGAAATCTGTACACTGAAAACACTGAAATGTTGAATTGAATGAAATGTAGTAGGTCCTAATACCTAATACAGTTATTTGCCGTTTTCAAATAACCCCCCCCCCCCCCTAGAAAGCTCAATCAGCTGCTTTAAATCCATTAGCTGCTGCTCTGCCTCTCTGCTTTTTATCTGTGCTGCCCCCAGAGGTTGCTGGGCAGAACTGCAGGACACAGGGTGGGGGGAGGAGGGGGGGGGCTTGTGGTCTATCAGGTCAGTAACACAGAGGCTAACGAGCTGCCAGGGCTTAGCAGCTTGGCTTTCCGCCAGCCCGCAGTGGCCCGCATTCACCATACTGACCCCCCCACACACACACCTCCTCCCCTCCCCTCTGCTTCCTCTCCAGTCTCTCCTCCTCTTTACCCTCCCAGAACAACACCCCATCATCCCCAGTTTCCACCTCTCCAGGGCGGCCATGCCTTCGTCCCTACACCCCCTTTACCCCTGCACATCTTTTCTTATTTCACAGAGGATTAAATGAAAGTCTTGTAGATTGTATGGAGGGACTGTTACCGGCAAAGTTCAAACACATTCCATTTCAATTTCAATGTCTTTATATGCCTCAGAACATCATTCTAATTCATAAGGTCATCTCTTTCAGTGTTTCAATTAGACAAACTTTCTTCTACCGTTTTAGATGTTACCTTTTTTAAATGATATACTGTTTAATGTATGTATCATATGTTATGTTCTCCATCAAGGCAGGTGCTGGTGAAACTTGAAGATGCGCTTTCCTTTCTCCTCCTCCATGTTGTCCCCTTTCCTTTTTTCTCCTTCCTTTCCACCCAGCTACCAATCATTTTGATCCAAAACCCCTTTGCTTCAATAAGATGGTGATGGGAGCGGACACAAAGAGCATGTTAACAAGGACTCCCTCCCTCCCTCCCTCGCCTCCTCTCTCCCCCTGTCTCCTTCTCTGGCTGACCTATGGCTTTTCAGTGGCGACCGAAAAGCACATTACAGGCAAAGCTCCTTAAAGGCTTGTGCTCCTGTGCCCTGTGTGTGTGTGTGTGTGTGTGTGTGTGTGTGTGTGTGTGTGTGTGTGTGTGTGTGTGTGTGTGTGTGTGTGTGTGTGTGTGTGTGTGTGTGTGTGTGTGTGTGTGTGTGCCCTGTGTGTGTGTGTGTGCATGACGTGCGTGTGTTCATTTCATAAACCTGTTAGCACAACACACATGAAATGAAAAATCCTGCAGTGTGTCATTAACCACCTCGACGATGTTTACTTTGCGGAGCGATCAGCGCAGCCCCGGTGCGTTTGGGTTTGAGGCGTCGAGGTGCATGCACGCTCAAAAGCCTGAGAGGTCGGAGTTCACATGGCTGTGAACTAAACAGAAGGTGTGTTTATGTCTGTGGCGCCTCCTTCATTCCTGCCTTGTTCTTTCCCTTTGCTCCCTATAAATCGCTTAACACATCCATCAACACTCACAACAGGAAAAAAGAAACATCTTCCTTGCCAAGACGTTTTTAAAACTACCCACTTGGCTGCAACATTTTCTTAACATTTAAGAGAAGCCAGAAAAAAATCCTTCAATCGGGAGTCATTTTAAATTCTCCTTCCCCTTTAAATGCAGTGTTAAACACACTCACTATGCCAAGGCTGCAGTCCCAGAAAGCCTGACTTGGATTTCAACAGAATGTGATTGTTGAATGGGCTCAGGCTGAATGACTTGGCCCTCCTCGGCCCAGCCAGACGAGGCCAGGCTGACAGACTAGCTGGCTAGAGTTAACCAGCTAATCCATAATGCTGGGGAACACGTTGGAGGAGGGGGGGTGCGTCATACAAGACCCTCACAAATGGATTTAGTCAACATAGCTGGCATTGCCGCATTTAGATAAGACTTACAGGGAGGGAGGGGGGGGGAAGGAGAAAAAGTAGTGAGAAAGATTAACCCACTACTTCAGACTGTGTGACCTCCCAGAGAGAAACAATGAGAGAGAACATCTGATTTTCCTTCACTATGCTCTCCATCTCCACCGTGAGTTTCACAGTCTATTTTCTCACTAGGACGTAAATATGGGCGTTTTGGGGCCGAAGACGACACGTGCTCCCATACACACAAACACATTAACGCAGTAATGCAAGAGCAGACTCCGTAGCCGGGGAAAAAGGTCATCAGGAAAAATCACTCACCGCCTGTGACAAAGTACCCCTTGAGACCAAAGTGACAGCTTGAGTGGGTCCACTCCATATATACACATTTATCCAGCACTCACACACACACAACTTTAACCTCACACATTGTATGTAGCTTCAAATGGTAAAAGTGTGTTGAGGGAGTGTCCCCACTTTGAGCCAGCCTGTGTGTGTTACGGTCACCTGTGAAATTAGCACTAGCATAAAGCACGCTCAAACCCAGTGGCAAGCCGTGACTTTTATACCTAGGCCCTCTGACCCCCACCCCTTCCCTCGAAAAAAAAAACGTATAACTAAAATATATATTTTTTTAATGTTTTTAAATATTATTTTGTAGAATATCTTAGGGCCTCAGAGAGGGCCTAGAGGGCCCTGACGGCTCACCACTGCTCAAACCACAATCCCACCCCTGCTCCGTAAACATACATCAAGTCAGATCCCCCCCACTCCCAACCGTCCTCACCCTCCTTAACTTACGCTACCTAACTTCATTTTCTGCTGTTTATCAAATGAAGAGAGTGGAAAATCACCCTGTCTTAAAGGCAGTCAATTGTGTGCTGCAATCAGTGGCTTAGCCACCATAGGGCCAGGGTGGGCCCAGGCCCACCCAGTTTACTAATTGGCCCACCCTGAGAAAGCTTCGGTGTCATTTAAAAAAAAAGAAATTATTTTTTATTATTTTTAATTATTTAATTATTATTATAAAAAAATGTATTCACCCATTGAGAATATCCAAGAATTCAAAGTGAAATTCAAGTGAACAAATATCGAGTTTAATTAATGTTGTATGTGTTTTATCCTCTGAACCGAAATCATTTACGGTAAAAACTGATTGTTGGTTCCGGCGCGCGCCATAATAAGGTGAGGGAGGCAGAGAGCTGCCTGCAAAATAAATGATGGCTCAAAGTTCACTAATGAACTTTGTTTGTTTTTTTAAAAGCCAGACTCCAAGAGGAGCCCCCACTGCCCTCATCTAGCAGCATTTTTCTGATAACGATGAAATAGCCCCGCGTCCCTCTCCCCGCGTCCCTCTCCCCACCTCTCCTGCTGCTGGGCTGTCAGAAGAAAACAAATGTTAACGGAAACTCTGCCTCACGGTTCCCTCGTCCCTTGGAAGAGGCGGAGAGGTGGGTGTTTTTCATCTGCTGGTGGACAGTCCGGAGAGATACACACAGGGTTGGGTTGTAACGGAATACATGTAACGGCGTTACGTAATCAGAATACACAAATCAACTGTATTCAGCTGGCGTTGAAAAACTGACGTTGAAAAACGAGTAATCTGATTACAGTTACTTTCTTAAACCTGAAGTGAATACATTTTGGAATACTTATTGGAATTATTGGTGGGAAAGTTTCCTCACAAAATGTAATATGTATTACCGGCAGAACTGTGTGCACACTGCACGGCGCTGCAGCGTGTCTGTGAGCGAGAGAGAGATGCAGCGTGTCTGTGAGGCCCCCCCCCCCCCCCGCACGCAGATGAGAGAGAGAGATCTTTTTTTAAATATATTGAAAGTTAGAAACGGAGATGGTTAGATAAAATGTGCAAGATAACGTTTATGTAGCATTTCTTTATTCTCGAAATGATGACCATTTATAACGGGATCAAAGTGAATGACCTGCTGCTGCTGAATGCATGCATGGGGCAAGTGACTGGAACAAGTTTTAAAAGTTATTACATCGTTTAAGATAATAATAATAAATAAAAATAATAATGATAATTCATTCTATTTAGGGGCGCCTTTCAAAGCACCCAAGGACACCTTACAATTCATAACATATTCTAAGGAAAGGTTTTAAGACAGTACAAAGAATGCAGTCCGGGTGATGTTTTTTATGTGTGGTGCAGATGAGAGAGCTGTCAGAATGATACCAAGATGTTGTGTTTGTGCTCATGATAAGCCATTAAAACAGTAAAATACGTGTCTCCTGTTCCCCAAAACATACCCATCTGTTGTGGAAAAAGAAAGTATTCCAAAAGTATTTTAAAAGTAATCTGCCACCGGTACCGGTGGGGATTGTTGTTAGCGTCTGATGCGCAGAAAAAAATGTGGCCCACCCTATTTTTTACAGGCGCACCCTAAAAGTACATTTCTGCCTACGCTACTGGCTGCAATCCACTGGAAGGGGAATATGCAGAGCTCCTGCTTTCTACTCATGTAACTAGCAAGATAATCCTACAGATACCTGTGCTAGCATTTAGAGCTAGTTTCAGATTGGCAAAGGGTAACTGAGCTAACATAGCACTCATAGAGAGGTGTTAGAATTTTTTTTAATTTAAAATAGTTAAGCATAGGCTTTCATTTCTTGTAACTAGCATGGAAAATGCTACAGATAGCTGTGCTAGCATTTAGAGCTAGTTTCAGATTGGCAAAGGGTAGTTGAGCTAACATAGCACACATGAGTTGTTCTTTGAAATAGTAAAGTCAGGGTTGCCAACTCTCACGCATCTGGCGTGTGACACACGCTTTCACTCTCAATCTCACGCTCTCACGCTGCCCAAACTATTCTCACGCCAAAAACAAGAATACCGAAGACTAGAAACGGGTTTGAAAACTTTTGTCAGGTAGTGATCGTCTTCTCAATAGAACATCTTTGATAATGTCTTCTGGCCAATCAGATTCAAGATAACGGCGTGGTGTTGTTCCAGGAAGTCCCGACGGAGAATACTTTTGCTGTAGTACATCTCTATATACATCGATACAACAGTACGTGTTGATAGAAATCAACACGTAATGAAAGGACGTGCACAGGTACGGGCGAATGTTGCCAGGGCAACGGCCCGTTTGGCCTTTTTGGCTGACCTGCCCCTCTGGAGAGAGCGAGAGTTTATTTTAATTTTTTCTGTTGTGGCCGAATCAACATGATTCTGTGTGCCCTTTATAGTCTGTGTCCAATATTGTGTATTTGTATATATGTGTGTGTATATATATATATATATATGCTAAGGTCCCGCTGCTGACACGATAGCAGTCATTTCATGCGCATATGTAATTAAACCCATGATATCAAAATCTCACTCCAGCCAGGTACCCAAAGTTGGCAACCCTGCTAAAGTATATGATTTAATTTGTGGTGGGACAACGTTATGATCTTTTTATGGCATTTTAAGAACGAAGCATTTTCACAACGTTCAAATAAGAAATGATATCTCGTACAGAGGCTTGTAAAGCTTGAAAAATAGACTTTGAAAGTGGGCTTCGCTTAAATTGCTCAATTCTGTGGGTTTAATTAATACACAATGAGCTTCTGCATAAAGACAATGCCTTTCCCTCATAATGGAACAGAGCTGAGGCATGGCAGCAAGAGACTGCAGAGGCAAGAGAGAGAGGAAGAGAGGTATTGCACACAGCCAAAGAATTAGAGAATGGTTGGATGGACAGAGTGAGGATGTTTCCCCAGAAAGAAAAGAGGAAGAGAAGAGACAAAGGCAGCTATGATCTAAACTCTGAGCATTAATTGCCATCCATCATGTTGCTGCGGTGCTGTCGCCACAGCGCTGGGGTTACGGGCTGGTTAATACCCCTCACCACCGTGTGCCCTAATCACCTGTGACAGAGGCGCCTCCGCATTTCGGGACCCCGGTGACCCTCAGAAACAGGCCAGGGCAAAGCTGGGTCGCCCCGGATAATCAAAGCTGTCCAAAAACCACTAACCAACATTTAAAATCCATCATTTAAAAACACTTCACTCCATCATTTCAGCAGTGGTTACATTATGATTTAGCATGTCTGAGAGACACTTTTTAGAAGAGCATAATTAAGAACGGATTGTCTGAATCAGACCAATCAGAAAATGCATGAAAGCGCATTTTAAAATGGTATATTGATTTAATGAGGAATTTCCCTCTCACAGTATCACACGACAATCAGCAGGGAATCAAGACGGGACTATGTTTCTGTTGTGACTGAGGCAAAGGTTGATTAAAATCTTGATGAAATGTCCTCGTGTGCTCTGACTGTAAATTCAGCGTGTCCTTCTCCTGCCCTCTTTAGCTCGTCGTCTCTTCCTCTGCCCCCGTTCCCTTTGGCTCTCGTTAGCTCTCTTTCGCTGTCGTCACTCTTTCTGCCCGCTTTCCCTCCTTATTCATTCCTTTCTCTTTTCCCCCTCCTCGACCCCTCTCTCTCTCTCCCTCTTTAGCTCATGTAATCATCCAGCTCACTACGTCCTCGCCTGCAGGCAGTGCTGCCGCAAACAATCACATCAAACTCATCTGCTCTCAACTGGAGCAGCATTGTGCTTTCAAAAAGGCCCACCGAAGTCCATGCACAAAATACACAAACGCGCCCACGTGTATCACAGTGACAGAAATCTGCAGATATACAGCCGTGCACGCAAACTCACAATATGCAGTTTGCAAAGCCCCACACACACACGTACACATGTATCCGTCTTTTTCTTGCCCGTCTGTCTTCTCTTCATGATAGTACAGGAAGAGACAGGCAAGCAGTGAGGCCTGATTGCTTCAATGGATGTGTGTGTGTGTGTGTGTGTGTGTGTGTGTGTGTGTGTGTGTGTGTGTGTGTGTGTGTGTGTGTGTGTGTGTGTGTGTGTGTGTGTGTGTGTGTGTGAAATACTCATCTAATCTAGGTCTAGCCTTGGCACAATACTCAATGCAAGGCAGCGCTAATCCAATTGGTTGAGACTCAGATCCGTAGCATTGATGTGGGGGCCTTGGCCATTGTGAGAAGTAATGGAGGATTAAACGCCGGTTAATTAATTACGTATCGAGTGCTCACTCCAAAAGACTAATGAATTCCTCGCCGTGAACTTTCTGAGGCTGTGTCACACTGATGGATCTTGGACAGGACTACTGGAGGGGGGGTCGGACAAATACACACACAGAAGATGGAGATGCTTTGAGGTGGAGCTGCACAGGGCAAGTCATGCCAATATGTATCTTGTATTCCCTTCTGCCTCGGAGACACACGCAGTCATAGGCAGAGATTCACACATTGGCTCACTGCAAGGTAGAAACAACCACAATCAGACTGATTCCACACACACACACACACACACACACACCTCTGCGCATTCCTCTCATTCTCTCTTTCTCTGTGTGTGTTTGTGCTTTACTGCTGCTGTTTGCACATGCAAAGCTGGAGCTTCACCAAGCGGCCGATTCAACACAAAAAGGCAACATAGGCCACAATGCAGCTGCAGAGGGCTGTTCCAAAGCTGCAGAGCTGGAGCCAGAGCTGGAGCCAGAGCTGGAGCCAGAGCTGGAGCCAGAACTGGCCAAGGAGAGGCAATTAATAGCAAAACGTGACATATGCCGCTGGAGAAGCAGCTCCCTCTCCCCTCTTTGGGCTACGCATTAGCATTTTGGGTAGATGTGAAGGAAGGCGGGATGACGGAGAGGGGGGTGTGAATGTCCATGGAAAAGGGAATTTGCAAGAAGTGCAACATTTTAATTTTCCGACCCTTCTTTTAAAGTTCCGAATTGAACTTTCGCACAGCTCTTTCTGTTCCAACATGTCGACTCGGCATGTTGATGGAGATGAGAGGTTTTCAACGTAAGGCTCTGGGAAATTGAATATTCTGGTCTGCTAAAGCTGAGAGAAATAGCTTCTATAGATGTAAAGTGAAAACGACTGGATGTACCGCTACAGCTGTGTGTGCACAGAGATGCTGCTCCATCTCCAGCCTCCTGAGGGTGATCAGTGTGTGTTTGCCCTCACCCATGCACCCAGCACATGCACCCCTAAATGTACCTGTGCTGCTCTTTCTTAGACATGTTCTTCATTAACCCGAACTTAACCCTGTCTTCTGATTGCGATCCACCACAGTGTGATCACGTTCAGCCGCAGGAGCGCAGGCAGAGCTCCGGGAGAACCAGAGAGAGTAAACACCAGCTCATCAATAATTAACTGCAGCGTTTGGAAAGGGAGAGGAGCGGAGGGCGATGGTGTCTGGCTCAGAAGCGTTTGTAGTCCTAGCACACACACACACACACACACACACAGACACACACACACACCACATCTGATGGTTTGTCAGGCTCCTGTGTATGTGGATGCATGCACTTGCTAGCTTGCACAGGTGTGTTTAGTCCCATATAGTCTCTATTTTCCATCTAAATTCAATGTGAGTCTTTGTAAAGCAATCAACCGCACTGCTCCAACATAGCTACTTGTCTTACCTGCAAGACCACACAAGCAGCTGTTAGACTCTTACACAGCAGGAGCAGCCCCCCCCCATGCAAATATCCTGCAGCTATGACACATTGGTGACAGAGCAGCCACTTTTGTTGTGTAGTTTGAAACTGACTGAGGTCGGACTGAATGAGAATAATGCGTCTGTGGTTTCTCTAACAGCTGTTTGACTGATCTCTCTGCGGGACTTCTGTGGAGCTCAGAGGAACATTACATTCACAGGAGTCTGCTTCTGCGGACGGCTTAAAGTGGGACATATAGCGTACAATACAATTACCGTGTGTACCATTTGTTTTGCTGAATTCAACTTCCTCTTCCCGCAGACTGTTTGGAGTCAGTATTTCCTGCTTCTCTTTCCTCCTCCCTCAATTCTCTTTTCTTCCCCGCTTCCTTCTCCTCACTGTGACAGCTCACAGATGGCCGTGGCAGAGCCTCACAGATGGTCCTATCTGCGCCACACCCCCTATCAGCGCCACACAGATGGTTCAGTCCACCTCCCATGTTTCAAACCAGGGGGCCTTCGCTAAAAACCCGATCAGAATTTCCTCCCAGGGCGACGTTAGTACATCACAGGCAATCAGCCGCACCTGCACCATGACAGAGTGAGCGCTGCGGTCTGAGCGCGTTAAACATTCACGCTTTAATGTTCCCATTGTCTATTTGGATCTTTCTCCAGGCTTCATGTATGCCAGAAGCAAATTCCATAAGGAACATCTTTAAGAAGAACAGAATTCCTTTGAATGGACTTTGAGCATACCTTGAGATGGACCTAAAATGTTTACTTATGTGCTCAATAAGAAAAGGATTGTAATCATACAGGATAGCTTCTATCTGCCAATTAAGCATTGGCGACTTTCCCCTCAACCCGAGGCTCATGTACTTCAGTTTACTTCCTGTAAATCTCAGTGTCCATCAACCACAGAGACTGATCAAACTGATCAAACGCCTGATGCTACAAAACTGAGTGTTGAAAGGATTACACCCAGGCTAATGTCCCACCCTGTCTTTGACCAGTTATCCACCAGAACCAGAAAACCCCACAACAAAGTCCACCATAAGTTCAGTGCGTCACTATCACCGGGTTCTTTGACCTTGCCGAACTGTTCCAGGCTGTTTTCCTCTTCAATTATGCAAAGCCTAATGTATTGCCCCCTCAGGCAGAGACATGTACTTACAGATGATGTAGTAGTCCTTCCCTCTGAAGAACTCCAGGCCCCACAGGTTGGGGCTGAACTCCTGGAACTTGAGGGTGAACTTGACGTCCTGGTCGGGCTTGACACAGTTGAGGAGCGGCGTGTCGGCCTTGGTGATGGTGCAGCTATCCTGCTGGTCCCGGGGCACCATGTACACCTTGAAATACTCCACGGCTTCATTCATCCCGGCTTCCGAACGGGGGCACACAATGTCCAACTTATCCCCGATCTGGGGGTACAGCACCACGCCTTGGCTCGGCACAAATCTGAAAGGAGAGGAGGGAAAGAGGATATTAGTAGGCTGCAGAGAAACTGATGATAACTCATCCATTATGCATTGCTGATTGGAGTGTTTGCCATTGAGCCTCTCTCCATATCTTTCAACAAAAAAAGAGAAGTCAGCTTAATTATTGATGTGGTAATTACTGATTGGGTCCATTCATTTTAGATGATGACGGATAATGGTGGGATGTGTGTATATGTGTGCATGCGGTGCAAAGTGACCCCGTATCTGAGGATGAAATCACAGCTTTTTCTTCAGCATTGTGACAGCGACGGAATAATGAACCGGATAAATGAGGAGAAGGCTTCCCGGATGCCAGGGAAAAGGCAGAAACGGCGTTGGCATACAAAACAGAAAATTAAAAATCCCGGACTGGGTGAGGCAACATCAAAAACAGGAAGAGCTGCAGAGACACACATGGACTGCAGGGCTTTGTTTGGGAGTGCAGTTGTATTTCCCTAAATTCTTCCCAAAAGTAAAATAATGTCGCCATTTAGTCTCCGAGCGCTGAGAGCCCCCGCAGCATGATTGCACACACACACTCACAGTTGGAGCTCCAGTTGGAGGTGAAACCTTGTATTTATCTGCTAAACCAATTTGCCCCCACGCTTGAATACAATTTGAAGTGTTAACCGTGGAGGCCCTGGAGGCTTTTTAGAGCTGCAAGTAAATAGACAGGAATGTATTGCACATACTGACTACTGAAGATGATGGGGATATCTTTGGGAACCATTTTGGTTTATTGTGTCGATTCCATAGACCATAGATTCCATGTGTCTGGTGGGGGAGAAGAAGAAATCACCCCATTGAACAATTAACTGATCAAAAATTACATTGTGCAGATTTAAAAACAGCAAAAGTATTTAAAAGTGTCATCTATATTGTCCGTTCCTTGGTTCTATAGCTAACCAAGGCTTGTTTTGTCTGAAAAACAGTTCAACTCTATCTTTACAATTGTATAAAGGAGAGAACATCATCAAATTGTCACATTTGAGCGGGTGGAACCAGCAGAGGTTTGACATATAATGCTTGATAAATGAACCTTAATTATTTACAAGTTGTACCTTCTGATAGTTAATGAGGTTTGTTTATTTATTTCCCTCACATATCTCCATCCAGCCATACATAAACACATACTGTAAAACAAATGTTTAAGTGTGGGCTGCCTGGCGCCTCTAACTGGCTTCTTTTCCTGGAGTAAACCACATTAGAGCCAATAAGATCCTCTCATTACCAAAGCAATGAGACTGAGAACAGCACACTCTCCTGCTCTGCAGCGTGAGGCTTTTACTCTCTTCTTCTTCTTTCTGACTACAAAGAGAGCCACCGCAGGGCTGCAGGGAGCCTCCACACAGGGGACGGGTGGCAAGGCACAGTCGATTCATAATTAACAAAGAGCACTAAATGAAATAGCGGGGGGAGAAATCCAACGCATAATCGGTTTTATATATATAAACAAGCCTGGGATGCTAGCTATGACAGAAGCATGTTTTTTCTCTCTTCTCTGTCACACACTCTTTCAAATGATAGTCACACACATTATTTCTCTTTCCTCCTGCAACAGCATGCATCATCTTCCTTGCTTCCGGCTTGAGCTCGTGCACGAGTTGGCTACACACACGCGCAAGCTAACAACGTGCAAGCGCGGCGGCTAACTAGGCCGAGTGAATATGTTCTGCCCCCTGGGGACACACTCAGCGGTGGCACAGTGTGTCCAGTGACGGACCCAGAGATGGGGAATGTATGTCCATGCATCGCAGCGCCATCTGGCATCATCTTATCATGTGAGTGTGTGTGTGTGTGTGTGTGTGTGTGGGGAGGGCGGGGGCGAGAACTAGAGCCCAGAGAGAGGAAAGGTCCTTAGAAAAGCCTAAGGGGGGGCTTCACTTCTATGCACACACTGTGCAGCTGAAGGTGTGTACATTAACCTTGTGTGTACGTGTGAGCACGACTGCAGGCACTCACTCATGCGTGCTAGTGTGTGTTTATACAGCGGTGAAAGCATGTGTGTGTGTGTGTGTGTGTATGTGTGTGTGTGTGCGCGCGTTAGCGTGTGTGTGTAGCACAGCACGTGGTGGCCATTATTTATCTAGCGAGGTTAATCTAAAAGTGCTTCAGTACTCGGTAATGACAACACAACAGCAGATCTCTATCCTCCTTTATCGCCCTTTCCCATCATGCTTTGCACATCAGGATCCATGTGTGTCAGTCCTGAGCGTTCAGGTGATTATGTTAGAAGTGATACCTGAGTGAAGGAGGAAAATGTATATCATACAAACATGTTATTTATGTAAAAGGTAACTGTAAGTGGGATTTTCTTCCTATTTTGAAGTAGAAGTACAATGTAGCAGAAAATGTAAAGTACCTCAAAATTGTACTTAAGTACAGTACTTGAGTACACTTAGTTAGAGTCCATCACTGTGCATGATTCATCTGTGTTATTGTTCTCCTTTATTAGAATAGTAACCTGTCTGTTTGCCGGACACAAACTAAATTAGGGGTGTTATCATTAGTTACAATACTGATTATGTTGGTACACTATTTATATAAAGAATTATTTTCAACTCCCTAAAAGAGAAAATGTTTTAAACTTGAAAAGTTCAAATGTGACACACGCCCAGGCCAACACCTTCTGCACAAGCAAACAGAGTGAACAAGTGAGTCATCAATAATCTTTCCCTTGACACATTTCACCTTCCTGACAATACCAGGGAACTGCTGCTCTGCTAGCATGAATGCTATCACTGCTACAAGTGGGTGACTAATTCAAAAACATGACGAAGTGTACACAAAGCTAACACACCTATGCCTAGCTGCATGACACACACACACACACACAAAAATAACACAGGGAGATTTCCTGTCAGAACAACCGATACGGTATCATAATGGCTCTCTCCTGTTCTTTTCAAAACTGAGATCTACCTTAGCCAGGGGGGGGGGGGGGGGGGGGCAAGAGCATCCTCTCTACACTCCTGTGTGTAAGCCAGCTGATTTACAGAGCTAATAATGAGAGCATTCAATAACTGCTGACAAAGACCAATACAACCGTTTGAGTGGGGTTTTAAAGAGGAGCAGCCAGGAGGCTGATTGAGGGCAAATATGAGCTATGCTGGATGGTCTCAGAGACAGGGAGAATGTCCCGTTGGACTCTCATTCATCAGCCCCCCCTCCCCCTGCCCTGTGCTGTGCGATGACACCTGGCCAATGGCACCATCAGAAGCTAACAGCAGGTACACAAGGTCACGCTGCACATACTGCAGAGAGCAGGGATGGGCAGGAAATATCGGAACCTGACCCCCTATCTCATGATTGTTAATGCATTTGACCCCCTCCCTGCTTGAAGGCACACTTGCCCCCTCCCCTAAAAAGCATTCTTTAGTAAACTCCCCCCTTCATAAATATTCCTGAAGCAAAGAGCCTTTATCTCACAGAGGTCTGCCATTACACAGCAGTGTCTTTAAACACATGCATTCACTGTGAACTGGTTACACACATATTGATAGACTATAGGTAGAATGCAATGACAGCCTATACAACTCTCTTACTTTAAAACAGTCCGTCAGTCCAACATCCCAGCTCCACCTCTGACCCCACCAGCCACAGGTGCCTCTCTCCTCTCAGCCTCCGTCAGAAATAAAGGCTTTTATACTATTGAGAGGCTTTTCATAATGAAACGGTAAAATCAGACAGCTGCAATTTTCTCCGAACAAAAGCCCTCGCAGCTTTTCTTGTACTGTGATTGCTCTTTAGTGGAGGTCCATGGCTGCCTTTGTGAACATGACTTTCACATTCACATGGATAATAGTATCTTTTGTGAAATATGGAGCTGTGCATTTTAGGGTTGAGGATACTTTAAAACCATGTAAGAAGTGAAATGCCAAACCCGCGGCCTCAGACACAGGCGCAGAGTCCTCCACCTTCAACTGTCTGTTCGTGTGTGTGTGTGTGTGTGTGTGTGTGTGTGTGTGTGTGTGTGTGTGTGTGTGTGTGTGTGTGTGTGTGTGTGTGTGTGTGTGTGTGTGTGTGTGTGTGTGTGTGTGTGTGTGTGTGTGTGTGTGTGTGTGTGTATTTTACTACAGATCAAGAGCAACTGTTTGACTCGGAATCCCAGCTGCAACGCAAGGACTCATTAAGGCGGCAGACAAAGTGAGGGTTAATCCAGCCGCCATTCTTCACCGTGCCCCGGCTTTCGCCCTCTGTCGGCCGAGGGGGGGACGAAGATCTTTTAGGACGCCTGTCGCCCCCCCCCCCTCTCCTTGCCCTCTCTCTGGTTCTGTCTCGCTACCTTTCATCCAGTAATCCAGGCCTATGGGTTCAGAGCAGGCCTAGACATAATTACCCTGGCCGCCCCCAGGGCCCGACACTATCTCCCCTCTCTTTCATATTCCTTCACTTCCTGTTCTTTTTATTACACAATCTTAATCATCACTGGACAGGAATCATTATACAAAAGCCACCTCACCCCCTTCTCACCTAACCCTCACCCTGGATGTGCAGGATTTCACTTTGACTTACTGAAGAAACTGACTTTAATGAAATGTCCTGTATTAGGTCAGTTGAAAGCAATACTATTAAGTTGAACCTAATATTTGTTATTTAAACTTAATATTAATGCTAATACAGTTATGTGAAATCTGTTGACAATATATTTATTAAAGTTCACTGCTGCTTCCATTTGACCTCTCCGCCTGATCGATGAGGCTAAATGAAAGCAGCTGATCCTTCTATCTCTGAAGAAAGGAAGACAGGAAAAATCAGAGCGACTGCATGGTTTTGGAGAGGAGGGGTAGTTTGAGGAAGAGGGGGGGGGGGGGCGACATTACATTCAGCACAAGGCCTCGTCAGTCATTCATGATGGACCTGCATCTCTATGCATCCCCCCCACCACCACACAGCCCCCCTGTGCATTCACAAATAGGACCCACAGAGGTGCCCCCGTCACTGCCCGGTCACAAAGGGCCTTTGGGGGCTTCTGTGTAATCTCTTAATGAACTGCAGTGGAGGAGAGGGAGCGCTCCTTTTTACATCAACCATGTAAAGCAGGCCTCGCTTTTGTTTCTCCCTCCCAACTACAACATGGATTACCGTGTGTGTGTGTGTGTGTGTGTGTGTGTGTGTGTGTGTGTGGGAGATTCAGAAGGGTGGGGGGAGGTGGTGGTGGGGTCATTGTTTTTTTTCGTAGTAGTAGGTTCATGCACAAGGGCAATAAAGTAGTAAGGCGCAAACAACAATAAGGTTGAATGGACACAGCCGTGGGCCCCGTGGTGGGTTTTATCTTCCACGCACACTTAGTACACAGTGTGTTAGAGAGCCTGGCTGTTTCTTTATCCTCTCCCCCGGCCTACACACACAAAGGCATTAGACTGGCCCGCAGCCTTCACATTTCTAACATCCATCCTTCCTTGAATAGTCAAAGAGGAGGACGAGCTGGAGGAACGCGCAGAGGTTCTGGAGCGTTCTGCTGACCTGCTGCAGAAACATATTCACGCACGGGGGTTCTCTGTTACCAGGGGGGAGCGGGCGACACACAGGCAGGCATGAGGACTTTCAGCAGTGAACAGGGGATGATACACTCAGGGAAGTTATTCATCACACTGTAGCTGTGTGGAAAATGAGCGGAATCTTAATCTCAAACTTTAACTAACTGTCTTACTTTTTCTAATGCAGGGGCGCAAAGTGTAAAAATACTTTAACTGCCATTTTCACAACTTTCATGTATACATTGTATATTTACAAGGCAGGGGGACAACTTAAGCTTCTATAGTTCCTACTTTAGTTTGTGTCAGTTCAGATGGTCAGGAGGATTGCTACACAGCTGTGGAAATGAATGTAAAATCATCACATTCAAAGTGTTGATCATATCCAGATACCGGTGACTAAATGTGCTGTACCTTTGTAAATACAATGTGATGTGTAAATAATAAACTGAGGCATACAAATGTTGAATTTCCATGTCAGGTTGTCCATAACGTGTGCTAGAAACAAAGTTCATTCAAAGTGAACATTTTCAGAATGTACTTTTTTGCACTAAAACAAAGGGAAGAATTTGGAGTTGTGGTTATTTAAAGGGTATTGTGCTATGATTTTACTGGTCCGGCCAACTTGAGATCAAGGCTGAATGTGGACCCTTAACTAAAATGAGTTTGACACCTGTAACTTCTAATGAGTAATAATATAACAACTTTATATGAAATATCACAAATATGTTGAGAAAAAGCTGAGTTTTATTGCAGCCAGAGCACTTGAACTACCAACTGAAGCTATTGTCCCCCCTGTGCCGAGCTCCGACCCAGTATTAGCTCCACAGGAAGAGGTGAGTGGTCAAACAATGATATCACTCTCTGGCCTTTTACCTCTGAACTCCTCACCCACCCAGACAGAACGCAAAGAATGCGCACAGGCACACACTAATTCCGTGGAATGCCCTGTGCATTGGTGGCAGCCCGGGGCCTGAATACTCTCCCTGAGGCTGGACCATGTTCCCCTTTTGGGTTCTGTCCTCCTTTTACGAACTCAAGAGTGGAATGACACAAGAGCTGCAGCTCCAACATGGAGAAGTTCTCTGAGACGTTTTCTAAAAGCACAAAATGAGTTGATCCCGATAGAGAAAACAAACTTTGCCAGTAAGCAAAAAAACACATAGCATGACATTTAAAAAAGCACATTTGCTGTGAACTACTTTGCATTGGCTTCACACTGAGATCACACTGAGATCTCTCGACACGTCGGATTCAAGCAAATGTTTCCTGCTGAAATCAATGTGGGGTGTTTTGTCTCACTGTCTCTCTAATAAGGCCAAATGGTCATCAAATGGCTCTACAGCAGAACAACAAAGAACTCACTATATAACACACGGCAGCACAGGGCCATTTGGGCTGAGATATGTGAAACCCAAACCCGATATTAACCTTTAAAACCTGCCTGTCTGTCTAACAACGAGATAAAGTATAATGAGTGCGTCACCGATGAGATTCAGACACGGCGGGACACAGATGGCTGAGGCAGTCAAGAGGCTAGAAGGCCGAGTGCTTCATGCAGAACACAGATCAGTGTGTCCCGCAGACCCTCCACTCAAATACATGGCGCAGACGTGGCCCCAGTGCGCACAAGTTAGCGTTCATTTCCAGCAGTCAGCCTGCAGGCCATGCAACAATAGACACCTGTTAGACGATCATAACGTCTCCATTGTGTGCGTTTCTGAGAAGGGAAGCAGAGAGGGGCTTTCTGGGCTGTATCGGAGCCAAAAGCTGAATTATTAAGCGAGTTGGAGTTTGGCCGTGACGAAACGGCCACAAAGAGGGGCGCCCCCCCGCCGGGCTGAGAGGAGGAGAAAAACACCTTTTTATTAGAATAAAAGACTTTAACCGCCTCTCTGGGCCTGTTGGAATATTCAGGAGGCACATGGAGTGTTTAGATTATTTTAGATTGGGGAACAGGCGGGGAATAAGTGGAGCCCGTGTTTGTTTGCTTTAATTCATATTAATCTACAGAGCAATGGTCATAGCTAATGCACTATTTTCTGAATATATACTCACAAGTGTATGAGACATCCTGAAATGTCAAACCCGACACTTCTACATGCAGGATTCTGACCGACAGTGAGAATGTCTGGGTGTATAGAGCCATAAGTATGCGCACGGCGGTATATTAAAAGGTTGTGCGTCACCTTACCAGTATAATATACTTTGCTCAATTCATTATTTAATTGTACCCACACAACGTGTTGGACACCGTCTCCAGAGCTCCAGAGGCCCGGCGGGGCGCCCCGGCTGCTCCGTGAAGCCTCCACCCCGTCACGTAAAGCACTACGAGGACCCATTCCTCTCCAATCTCATATTTATATTATCTTCAATACTGGGGGTAAAAATAATATCCAATATTGCATCCAGTGGAAACTCAACCGCATGAATAAACAGGCCTGCTAATGAGTTCAGTGCAGCTTCAAAGCTCTGCTATTTTTAATTGATTCAGACCTGTTACAGTCAGATATGAATTATAGTAGTCCAAGTTGTTATTGACCAAGGAAGAGATGCGCAAAGTTACCTTCAAAATTAATTGTCTTAAAACTATCAAAATCCAAACAACAAATATAAAAGAAATATGCCAATAAACAAAGAATAACCGATGGATCGCACACACTACCGAGCCGTGTGTATGTGTGTGTGTGTGTGCTGCCTCCATTACGCGCGACCGAGCGGGCCCTGTCCACTGCGCGTAAATATTCCCACACAGTAAATCTACCAGATTATATGTAACGCCATACTCAGAGCTAAATACAGTTTTCTTTATCTTGACAGGCGTTTAGGGTGATGTGTGTATCATGTATGGTAAAGCGTGTCTTAGTATCCTAACCCCGATGCCTCTCGGAATACAAACTCCGGAGTGAAGCTGCAGAGCGGGCACGGATCGATGTGAGATGTTTACAGTTCATTAGGGTTCTGTGGGAAACTCGGCATACTCACGACCCACTATAAACAGTTTTTATTTCTGACAAAAAAAATGTAATCGAGTCTCGATTTCAACAGATCGTTGTCGTGGGAAAGTATTGTGAGGATAAGAGGCAAATAATCATTTACATTTAAAAATCACGCTCCTACGAGAGCTCTTTGTTTCACTTAATGTATGCTGAATGTAAGAGTGGCTTATGTTTAACTACCCCATGTTAACTCGTGCTATTTTACCCATTTAGGCAATGGGCGGCGGGGAAAGCAACATTCAATTGCATGATTTTTCAACCGAGTCTGGCACGAAATGCGCCGACACACGGGAGAGCGCTCGGCACCGCGGGGGCCAGCAGCAGCTCGCGCGGCTTGTGTTCCACTTACTTGGTATTTGTTGTGTTCCAGTAGATGGATTCCAGGATGATCGCCCGGCACAAGTCCACTTTGAAGGCAATAAACAAAACACCGAAATAATATCTCCACATCGAGTCCCCCATGGTTAGCCTGCGCGCACAATCCTTCTCGAATATGTCCACAAAAAACAAATCAAGCGCTCCAGAAAAAAGGACAATTTATTCAGCTTATATCCCGATTCAGAGGAGATGCGCAAATCCAGATCAGAGCATCTCCAGAGGAGCTCCAAAAAGCAAAGGCGCACGGCAGTAGTTCATTCAGCGACAGCGGGTGTATATTCTCCCCTGTTCAGAGCGCACACTTCTCCGCGCTGTAATACATCCCTCACAGAGAAAAAAAAGTAGTGGGCCAGGAGGCAGATGGAAATCAATACAAATATAAATCCCCCTGCGTAATAGTCCAGCGGTGCACGCCAAAATCCAAATCAGCAGCAGAGAAAAGGACAGAGAGGCTGGGGCTGGAATGGAGAGATATTCCCCTTCCGATGCTGCTGCTGGTGGTGGTGGTGGTGGTGGTGAGCTACAAACTGTGGGTGACAGCAGCAGAAAAATGAGAAGGGCAAAACAATGAGGTCGGATGGTCAAAATGAAAAAAATGGTAAAATATGAGAATGAAAGAAATCAAAGGAGCTGTAATGGAAGTTCTCATACTAGAGGTTCCCCCAACAAGTGCCGCGGCTCGGTCCTGCAGATATCGTCCTCCACACGGCCGCACACAGCGTAGCGATGATGCCTAGTGCTGCTCCGAAACCTGGATGGAAAGTAACTGCGAGCTGCCGAGACTGGGAATATTTGGTGGAGCAGACCCCGCCCCCCGCCGCCGCTGATTGGTCCCAACGGCGGGGAATTCAGTAGGAGCCCTGCTGTCAGTCAAGCGCGACAACTGGTTCAGCACGGTGACTAGTGGTGAGCGAAATGTGGAGGAAATACAGCCGAATCCTACTTAGTTAACTAGCAGGTGGATGAATATCAATCTGAAAATGTCACTTGTGTCTAATTATGACATCATAAAAGTTTCAAAGCATTAGGTAGTCCAATAATACACAAAAACAATATTAAGGTGCATTTCACTTCGATTAAAACATAGCTAACACTACAGAACAGCAATCATATTTGTACTTCTTATAAAAGCATATGGGCTCTCAAACAACGCATAACGTGTTTATAGTTTCTGTAAACAGTCCCATAATGAAAACAAAGAGACAACATTGGGTCCCATAAGGCTCGCGCACAGCCATGTATGGAGCCACAGTGCTGCGCGTGTCTCCATCAGAGCACTGCAGCGCGAGCTCTTCCGAAGGGCACGAGCGCCCACTAGCGGGAAAAACATCTCTGAGACAGATGAGGAAATACAGAAAACAATAGAAATGTGTTATTTTTGACATTTAAATGTAATTAAAAAATAACAGCACTGCTTGTATTGATGTTTAAAAAAGTACAACATCAAACGATGAAGTGCCTGGCCCTATTCTAATTAAGAGCTATTTTATCATCAAGCCCACGTCATTTTAAAGAGAAATCCACTTTAGGCTATTTCAACTTTTTAGAAGTTTAAAAAGTATGGCAGTATTTACAGGAGTTTTTCCTTGACCGCCACATCATTTAGGCCTACATTATAAAATGTCCTGCACAGGGTTTCCGAACAATTAAAAGGTTGTTTTAAAGTTCTTTCAAAGCATAATTGAGACGGCACACATTGACACTTTCTACACACACTCTACTTTTAGTCAATGGCCTCTAATTTGATGAGCACTCACACACCTCTGCAGTCGTAGATTACAGGTCCCTGAAGGCACCGTGTGAAGTTTTGACACTGTTTAACGACTTAATTCGATCAGGCTTTCTCCAGGCGGCCGCTGTGGATTGCGGCTGTTTGCTGATCGTCCGGCTGATATTCACCGCAGACTGTGTTTATTGCAGCAGCGTGAACATCTCATTAATTTAATTATGCGAAGGCAAAAGGCAACTATATTAGATTAACAAGACTCTGCGAACGGGCCCATGCAGTTCTCTAAATAGGCTATAGGATGTTTACTCATTGACCTAAATAAAACAATGCCATTTAGGCCTATAGAGTTTCAGAATGTGTCTACATATTTTAAAGATAGTATTTTATAACTGTGAGAGCTTGATAGTTGTGTTTTTGTTTTCTCTACACACCAGCGTTTAAAAGTGGCTGAATAAAAAAATAACTAATATGCCCGTTCTTGAAGCTATAATCATTGATTTAATTTGAGTAAATATGTGCCTCTTCTGTCGTCTGAATAACGCATATTTCACACACATTCTTATCTTTATATGTCATGTAAATTATGGCTTGTCATCAAATGTGTTGTTTGAAAAATTGTGGATGACAGCGCAGAGGAAGTTTTGAGTTTCTTTATTTTTAAATCTCTTCCTTCCTGCCTTTAAAACAAGTCCCTCAGCCCGACGGGCAATGAGCTGTGGACCGTCTTTCCTGAAGACAGACACACACACACACACACACACACACTTGCAAACAGGAAAGTACTTTGGACAGGACTTTAACTATTGTTGTTCCAACATTGTTCAAAGATAATCAAATGGAAATTGTCCTGCTGACAGACAGGCCGCTAGGTATTATATAGGCTTGCCTTTAAAAGAACATTTAAAACAACTTAAGAAAAAATGTAAAAATTAATATGTATAATAGCCCGACATCAATAGCATAACTTGACACTTTGTTACTTTCTGTATTCAGCTAGGAAGCTTTTTTTTTTTAATTGTTTTATCTCCAAGTAGCCTATACTCATTTGTTTCTCTTTTAATTTAGTTTGTGGTGGAAATGTTCTCTAGACCAGCTGTAGATTTTTTTTTCAAACTAACTAAATGTAGGCTACCATGTATTAATTAAATGACTTATCAATCACAGTCCGCGAGAGGCCGCGGAGAGCCCGGTGTGTTCCGCGGCACCGGGGTCTGCTGTTCACCCGTCTGTCGGTGTCGGACTGTGGACTGTGCTGGGTCTCTTTAAACTACAGAAAACGGTTGGCTGGAGTCACCAATTAGTAAGACATTAAAATAATATTAGGTTCGTTTGCTCCTCTGATTCAAATAAACAAAGTAACCCGAGTTTAAATACTCACCTCTCAATCCGTCATTGCTTGACATGCACTTTTCGTGATCGGCCCGTGCCGGAGGACCCGGGTTCGAATCCCCTCCGTCTCCCCCTTTCAACTTATTCGCTTAAATAGAGGCACTTTAAACAAATCGTGAAAGAAAAAGTATATATATATATGGATACATTCGTTGAGACTTTAAGCAAACTGCTACCAAACACAGTAGTATTTATTGAGGTGATTTGTCATGTTGAATATGAGAAGCATGATCTCCATCAGCAGCCCTTCTGAATCCAGCTGCTGTTACAGGGTTTGTTAACTTGATGTATCGCTCGGCTCAAGGGTGGAAATGGATCGTAGTGCGATACAAACCGCTGACAAAGCCGGTGTAATATCATTCAAATGTGCCAGTCTGAAATACTACTTCTTTAAAACGGTAGTGTAAAGTGCTTTTAATTAACTTCTTTGTGAGCTAGGACTCAATAAAAAGTAAAATGGAAGTTGAGAGTTTCCTTTAAACTTCTTCACATCATCACACAGACACATGAGTGGCATTCAATGGATTTATTGAACTGTTCAGTCCCTTGACATTTGGGGGAAATTACATGACAAATTCCAAGTCCCACAAAATAACAAAAAGTCTTTATATACCCACCTTAGGTCAGCCTGCCTGCCAGTCACACACACAAACAAACACACACATTCGCCGTCACACTCACACTGCTGCTGACCTTAAACCTGATCTTACCTGAACTTGTCCATCCTAAACGAATCAAGACTTACCAAGCGAGGCGCATGGCCAATTTTAATTTCATCTACAAAACTGTCATTAATGAAGGGACTGTACGCTCGGCTGTTCTCAAATTGCAAAGTATTACTGTGACTTTTGTGATCAACTTCCTAACACAATCTGAATTTGGGGGAGGAGGAGGAGTGGGAGTCAGCACATCACAGCAAGGCTAATAAAGTTACATCATACAGGAAATGCACTCTCCCCTGCCTTTACCCACAGGCCCCCTTTTACCGTGGACGACATACACATCCTGTTGTAAGGATCGGTCATGGGCAGCTTGGGAGTCGGGCTGCGTTAACCTGCACTGCAGCCACTTCAAACCTAACACATTTCATCTCAGGTCGACACGCTGCTGTCATTTTAGAGAAAAAAAAAGATATACATGGCAGACAGAGCTGGAGCAGAAAGGAAAGAGGTGAACGGAGCTCATGGTGAAGGAAGGAACGTGGAAGACACACCGCTGTCAGCTGGACGGGAAGTTCACCGTGATGGGTTACCACTGCCTGCTTCAGATGGAACGCAGAACAGCAGGCCAACTCCCAAGCTGCCCACGAGCTGTTTACAGTAGACTGAAGTACACAAAGTCACACATACTCTTCTATACTGGGGACTGGAGTTCTATAGTAGGTTGCTGGCTGTGAACACATGTACAGAGGAGCGCACAGGTGCTCGCTGTTAAGACTTAACGGGGGCATTCTACATCAAAAGTTCCCTAAAAGTACAAAAAGAAAAGCACAAACAGGATCCATCTGTGCGGTGGGGGAGAGGAAGGGTGGAGGAAGCAGTCGGGTCCTTCTTGGATGAAGAGCTGCCTCCTCTTCAAGGTAGTGGGGTCTTTCACAGCGACAAGCACAGGGATGCGGCCCGCTCCTCGGCCTTCCTTCTTTCGGCGCTTCCAAAACGAAGCGAGCGTTCCGCAGAGGAGGAGGAGGAGCGGGGGGGCGATCGATGAGAATGGGGGTCATGGAGGCTGGGGGGGGGGGGGAGCAGTCTCATTCCGTGGCCTTGAGGGAGAAGGACAGCTTGGGCCTGGACTTGCCCTTGCCCAGGATGATTTTCTGCTCCTCCTTCTGCTGCTTTTGACGGTCCTGCTCCAGCTTCATGCGCTCCTCGTGAATCTTTCTCTGCTCCTCTACAATACGCAACTGCTCCTCAGCCTGGGGCGGAGAGGGACACACGGAGCAGACAATAGGGGTCAGACAAGGTCAGAGCAAGACACTGCTGGCATTGGGCTTTCAACCATGGTAATAATATAGAAGAAGGGTTGATAGTAAAGAGTGTTACAGGAGCGAGTTTACTAATTTAACTCAAACTAAAGCCTAAATCAAATATAGGGTTTATATAATAAGATTGGGAACAGTTTTCAATTGCCAAACATTTTTCAGAGTCTTAAAAAAGGAGAGCTCTTTATAACATATATTGACTAAGACGTTAGGAAATATGAAAAGTAAAAGAATACGGAACCAGGAGAAAATAATTAAATCAATGAGTCAGTACATTTTTGTAACCGCGCAAACTCACACTGGCAAGTTATGAGACTCAATTATACGTTTAGTCTTTGGCCACTTGAGAGCTGGTTTTTCTTTCTGCACACTTATCTTTAGCTGTGATCAGGACGGTAACATTTGTGGGTATCAATAAATGTTATTAAGAAAATCTGTTTCTTTGTTTTAAATATACAAACATGGTTCCCAGGTTCTTTGAGGACATTAAAGCTTTAAAGAGGATGCGATTAGAGTGTGTTCGTATGTGAGGAAGGCAGCATGCAAAACAACTAAATTGAGGGTTATGAATTTTAGTCAAATGGAATAAATGTATAAACGAGACAGGAAGTAGCAGGGCGTACCAGTTTGGCCTGAGCGTCGGCGATCTTGCGGTTATTCTCCTCCAGGATTTTTTCCAGCTCCTCCCGCTTAGATTTTTCTTCCTCCTAGACGGGTGACACGGTGCCATGTTAGCGCACGAACAGGCTACAGCCACAGAGCACTTTATGCACACACACACACGCCCTCTAATTGTCACACATACCAGCACACACACACAAAGTCATTGCACCACAGAGAAGTTTGTTTAGCCTCTCGCACATGACCACACTGTGGCATTCTTTGCAGTCAGCCCGAATTCTTAAAAAATACAAAGAGGGGGCAAAACGCATATAGAAACTGGGGGGGGGGGGGGGGGGGGGGGGGGGGGGGAATTCACCGGCAACTACTTTTCCCTCCCCTACCCTTTAAGGAATAATTAAAGCTCATTCGCTGAACTATTGTAAAATTTACACGGGAATCAAAACAAAAAAATAGAAGGGGGGGGGGGTCCCACTCATCACACTCGTAAAAATAAACATAAATGACAGACAACACAATCTAGAGGAAAATAGATTTTTAACATCATTATAAGCATGAGAAAAAAGGATACAAATAAAGGAGGGAATAGTTTTGGCTCACCAATGCACGTATACCTACGCATTTTCCTTGCCCGTGTACCTACACAACTGGTGAAAGCATTCGGCATTAAACGGTTGAATATTTACTGTCTCGTCCGGACTGTGTGGCCCCTGCAGAGACAGAGAAGCGCTCCTGGGGTGGGTGGGTGGGTGGGTAGGTATGGGGGGGACTCTGCCATACCGCGCCGGCGGCATTCCTCTTTATAACTGATCTCTGTACTGCTTAGCCTTTGCCTGCAGCCACAGCTCATTCTGTTTAAGGGTTTATCCGTGCTGTACGGCGGCCCCACAGGAGAGGACAGTACAAAGTGGGGGTCCACAGCACACTTACAGTACAGGACACGAGTCACGGTGAGCTGAAGGCTGCAGGCCAGCTCGGGGGTCAAGTGCTAGTTAGGAAGACGCTGAGTTGTTGTGTTTCCAAAATAAAAACAACACAAATGTATTTAAATAACAGTCTCAAAATGTAGCAGCAAACCCTAAAGGAGAAGTCATGAGTACAAAACACAGTACATTTGCTTTGCTAGAGAAAAAGCTCTTCAAATTAAAATTATTAGAAAAATATATATATATTAACAGATTAAAAAAAGGTTAGACCACAGATAGTTAACCTTGTCAAAACAGGAAATGTCCGTCATTATGTATCCAAGAGCAGGTGGCGTCTAACAGAAGAATCCCAAGAGAAGGATTGTTAAAGAGAAGGTTGGGGGGGGGGGGGTAAGCATAACACCTGTACAGGACAAACTGTCTGAATGAACAAATGGGATTAACATTTCTACACATCAAATTGGGTTTGAAATGTCAGGGTAGCAGATAGGAAATCTCCACTTGTGTTTTTAAAACTCAGGAGTGATTGTAGGAGTCTCTGAATACTCTACACTTTGGTTATAAAAGGGCCCGTCTACCGGTCCTGTGAGTTGCACGGTGCCGGTTTGAGAGTGGGACATTCAGAAAGAGGCATACAGACAAACTGTAGCGGCCCGCCCACACGGCGGCGTGCGTTGAAGCTTCAACGCTTCTGCCCATTCACTTTGAATGGGGTGACGTCACGCTTTGCCGAACTGCATTGTGGGAGCGTTGCTTCGCTTTGCTCGCTTCAAAAGTTGAGCAATGTTCAACTTTTGAAGCTTCGACGGAAGCATCAGCCAATCAAATCATATGCCAGTACAAGCTCTAGCCAATCAAACCGCTGCTTGTGTGTCCGGGGCGGGAGATTCATGTGATTGGTTGTTGGTCGAGCTACAGACACGCCCGCCGGCAAGCTTCAACGCACGGCGCCGTGTGGACGCTGCGTAAGGGGGCACAGGGCTGACCCAATAAGTCCTGTAGGTGAAGGAGGCTTGCTAGGACTACATTTCTCACCCGATTATTCCCGAGCCACTGGCTGCTCCTTGTGAGAGTCAGGGTCACTAGGCTTTAGCCGCCCTTCTCATACACAATACATTATTACTGTAGTATAAACAAACCCGCTTTTTTAATGAAGCCTGGGGAGGCAGTGGACAGGCTCTGTCAGACAGCTTCACTCTAACATTCTAAACGAAAGGAAGAAGCAGGGGGGCTGTACTAACTTGAAAAATCCCGAAAAGGGTTCATCATAAAAACATGTTACAGGACATTAGGAAAACTAATAGAAATCAAACTGAAGCCTAAAAATAATTAATAGAGTTTCTCAAAAACTTGTAGGTATTTGGGAAGTTTTAAATGGCGAAAAATGTTCAGAGCCGGTGGTCTTAAAATAGAGAGCTCAAAAAACAGAACCGGGGGGGGGGGGGGGGGGGGGGGGGGGAATGAAATAAAGAAATCAGTTAATTATTGTAACCACGCCATGGCAAAACTCTCACTGGCAAGCTAAGGAGACTCTGTTGAGACGCCAATTACATTGCCCCATGTGTATGAAACAGGCAATTATACTTTAAGTCTAAATTGCCAATTTCTAGCATAACTCTGGCTGTGAGAACCACATGTCCCATACTCCTAGTGACTGCAAGAAAAAGGATGTGAATGTGTGTACATGTTGTAGTTGTATTACTTTAAATAATTGTAAGCCTTGTGCACGTAAGTTCATGCACATTTTCTCATCCGACATATTTAAATTTGTAAGAAATAACAATTTCGACAAGTTAAATTGACAATGAATTAGATTTATTAGTAATGCTTTTGCTACACGATGTCCCTGCAGGCTGTGCATATACCCTCCCTGCAGTGAAACTTGTACCATGGCTAGATCACGCATGTCCTGGAGAAAGGCAACAGTGAGACCAGCTGACTGGGGAAGGTATGTAGGGAATGGAGGGGCTGCGTTCCAAACGACCGAGCGTTACCTCTCTGGCCTTCTGGGCCGTGAGCTCTGCCTGCCGCTGTCTCTCCAGCTCCTCCAGCAGCTGCCGCTCCATGATGCGCTTTGCCTCCTCCACGCGCCGCAGCACCTCCCGCTCAATCTCGTCCTTTCGCTTCTCCAGCTCCTCCTCCACCCTCTTGGCTACCAGCTCCTCCACCCGCCGCGCCGTCTCCTCCTCGATCAGCTTCTCCTCGATCTCCTGCTGCCGGCTGGAGGACGGAGAGGGAAACAGATGAGAGGAGCTATGAGAGCGGGATCACAGAGGGAAGGATGCAGGGATTTATCATAAGGCTCATGTGCTGTCCTGCCAAAGAAACACATTCTACTACACTGACAACAAAACAAGGGAGTGAGTTACCAACACACATTTAAACAAGTATCTTGGCTTTTTAAAAATGATTTAGAAAATGTTATCTGCAGCAGTGTGAAGTTGTATCAATGCAATATATGTTCACATTTTGAAGGATTTATTGTCATAAGAAAGTAGCTACAGTGTAGTGATGAAAAAGTACTAAAATACTGCTCATTGTCATAAAAGATGAATATGGGAAATGTAACGGAAGAATGGTGTGAAGTAGTGAAGGCACAGAGCTCAGGATATGTGTATGTATATATATTACACTTTATAATGCTTAGTCTAGTGTTGTTTTTCCACTAAAATGGCTACAGTGGGTTGATGCAGATGGAGTATCATCCTGTTAACCTATTGAAAATTGTTCTTTCATTCTCCAATTAACAGGAAGCTATTAAGAGTGGATGTGTGTTGTCACATCGCTCCTGGCCCCACTGTAAACACACAGCCCACCCTGCCTGGATCTTATTTCATGTTGTCAACCACTGGGAAACCAGAGACCGTTCCAGGCCCAAGTCCTTCCTTATCTCCCAAGTCTCGGTGTCAGGATATTTATGTGTATACCAGGAAAAGTGGCCTTGTGACCAGGGGTTAATGAAAGAGCCACTCAGGAGGCCAGATGTTGGGCAGAGGCTGGGATCTCAGGTGTCTGTGCGCCTCTGGCTACCACACACATTCACAACAGCAGCTTTCCTGTCAGACAGATAGAACCTGCCAGCAGACAAGAAAACTAGCTATGGTCATTATGTGTGGCAACCGCTCCAGTGTTTTAACACAGAGAAGCGGCAGTCTATGTGAAGGGTCAAGGGGTTTATTAGTACATGTATTGACAGCCAAGTCAATTGTTTTCCTTTGTGCAACTCCATGTTAGACTGCAGCAAACTAGTATGTCCATGTTAATGTATGCATTGATGTAATTCTCAATAACCAATGAGTACCATAGGGGAGGTTAAGGTAAAAAAAAGGTACAAAAAATCACTTGTGTCAGATAATGATCCATAACGCATTCAGAGGTTAATGTAAAGCACAAGTGCAGTTACATTAAGACAAGATTGATATAGCTGCTCATTAATGAGTAAGACAACTACCACATTTCAAAACTGTTGGTTGACAAACTGTACAGCACTACCTAGCATCATGCATTAGATTAAGGACCTGTTGTACTGACAGTAATACTTACAACAAAGTTGAAATGTCCTCATTGACACTATGAAGAGTGTAATAGTGATAAGCATAGTGCAACAACATGGCTGCTATTATAAAATGGGAATTATCTTAAAGTTAAACTTAACTTCAAGTGCAGCCAGGCTGAAAAGGTGAGCTGGCCCCTGCGTTGCCTTCTTCCCTATAATAATAATTCATGTGTGTGTGTGTGTGTGTGTGTGTGTGTGTGTGTGTGTGTGTGTGTGTGTGTGTGTGTGTGTGTGTGTGTGTGTGTGTGTGTGTGCGTGCTCAGGGCCTGTGGAGCCTAGCTGACGTTAGCATGCTAGTGCAAAGAGCTGACGCTATCCATACAACTGAATGGAGCTAGCCTAGCATTTAGCTTAGCACATATTGCAGTTCATTTTACGTTCGATTTACAGAGTCTTTCATTAATATATACTTACATCTTCCTCTGCCTCTCCATTTCTGCCCTTCTCTCCTCCTCCTCTTTCCTCTGCTTCTCGTCCAGAGCGTTTCTCTTACTCAGTGTCCTACCGAAGATGTCGATGCGCTCCGGCGGCGTGGCTGGTCTTTCTCTGCGGGCTGGGGCTGTGGTGGACCGGGAACGAGAACGAGATTCTCTGCGACGGTTCCTTTTCGCTTCCCGGGACTTGGACCGCTTCTTGGACCTCTCCCTGTCTCTGGACCGGCTCCGTTTCTTGCTGTGCTTGCTGCTTTTGGAGTGTTTGGAGCGGGACGAGCTGCGGCTCCGAGATCGGCCCATCTTGACCAGCTCCGCTTAGCGTTACACCAAACTACGGTGCCTTGTGTCTGATATGTTGGCAATACTGCGAATCCTGTTGCACGAGCTCCTTTTCAAACGTATTGCTTACAGCGAGGTACCAAGTAAAATTGCTTCAATGATTAAATTCTGGAGAAATAATCATTTAAACTGGTTGTTATTTGCCCTACTAACTCTCTGTAAAGAAAGATGGCGGATTGTCGACTATTGCGTTTCCCAGCAGGCACCGCGGCTTTCGGTATTTTCCGGTGGTTTTCGGGAGAACCCAGTCAGGTGAAATCCTAAATCAATGTACAGAGCCCTGAGTTGCCTTAACTTTGTCAACATAAAGATATTTAGAAAATGTTACGTTTATAAATGATTGAACAATTGGCGCCTATAAAGCCTTTGTGTTCAACAGTAATAATTACTTTCTATACATGAATAACCGAAAGCCAGTTTGTTTTCATTTTCTCACATAGTGCAGTTTTGGGTTGTTTGTACTGCAAAGTCAAAGTTACACTTTATTTGAACTGTCAATGATATTGTACATAATTAAAAAGTGTTTACCCTCAAAATAATTACTAAATGTGTGGTCTTGAAGTAGGCTACTTATTGTGTGCTCTCAAGTTATCAAAGTGGTTGCACAAATAGTAGCATGTAATGTATCTTTTATCAGATGTTGAAGTCATGTCAAAGGAACACACCATTGTAGACAGGATCGACCATGTACAGTAACATGTCATCTTAATGGGCTGCTTACAGTTCATGCAGTTTATTCATGATTTCTGACAGAGATACTCAGATACTATTCAAATCAAGTCTTTAAATTAAATAAAATTAAGTAAATTAGTCACTTTGATTAGAAAATGGTATAACCTGCATCCAGCCATAACCACATTTTAAATTACTCTGTTATATGTAAAAGTCTGGCATACAAAATCTTACTTAAATTAAAGCACAAAATAATTTGCTCCAAAATATAAGTAAAAGTACTTTTAATGCAAAATGGCCCGTCATATAGGGCCTAGTGGATTAGGATTATTGATGCATTAATGTGTTCATCACAGTTTGTAAAGGTGGAGCTCATTTAATTACTTTATATATCATTATTTGACAATGTTTATTAACCACTTAATTGTTTAAGCTAGAAATCTGCATTTTTAAAGTTACTAGTAACTAAAGCTGTCAAATAAATAGTGAAACGTAAAGAGTAAACGTACAATATTGGCTTCTTAAAAGTAGTCAAAGTAGCATAAATTCAAAATACTCAAGGAAAGTACCTCAATATTGTACTTTAAAACATACTTGAGTAAATGTACTTCACTACATTCCACTAATTCTTCCAGCTCTACTGCATCAGTGTTGTATGAATTATTTTGACTCCAATATCAAAAGATTAACACCTAGATAAAGCACTAATGTCTTCGGATGAAAAACGCCAGAGAGAAAAGTGAAAGCTAAGTCGCTTCCATTTTCTTTAATCTTGAGCTGGCTCACCGCCTGCAGTTGTTGAGTAAAATCAAGGTAGAAGAGTAAACTATAATCGTTTAAATGTTCTCCTGCTACTTTTCAAAGCAAGCAGAGTGGCAAAACACAGCTTTGAATTGTTGTCCCTATTTGACCTATATTTAACTTTTCCTGTGTCCATTTTTAAATGTTGTTTTCATGCGTTATCAGAGGTTAAAACGATGCTTTTATCAGATCTTGTATATATAGCAACAAGAACATCAGATAGCCAATCAACAGACAGAACGAGGGAGAAAATAAAACACAACTTGACAATGACACAGTCCCACACTAAAAGACTGCCATCCCACTCTGGCAAAATGAGGCCATTGTGATAACTCTCCCTGGAGTGCTGTGCTCGAAATAAACTGTCATTACTAAATTTAAAAACACATAACTCAAAAGCCCAGTGAATCAGCTTTAAAAAGGTCACACAACTCAAGCTAAAAATGAAAGTGATCCAACTTCAGGAAGATTTATTTTGTCATTTTTTCTAATTACCTGAAACGTCCTGCATCTCTGAATCTAATTTTAGTAGAAAGAAGTATTTTGTTCACACAGAGTCTTGCCGTGTGCAGCTTTGATCGTGGATCAAGAATACTTTTAGTTATTGTGAACTGATAACAGTTGTCAGAGGAGTCACTCCCATGCACTCAGATGAAAAGGCTTTTGTGTTGAGGAAGGGTGCATTCATCCATGTATTGTCAGAAAAAGCTGGAGCACCGTTACAGAAATACAACTGTTCCCAGAATTAGGGAGAAATGATGTGATTTTAGTGCCAGAAATTGAGGGCAAGTCTTGGTTCATCTCTCCAGGAACAGCTCCCCCTGCCTGAACTCCCTTTGATATACTTTATTTATTATACGTTATCCCTCACTCCCTCCCTCAATTCCTCTGCTCAAAGCCAAAGAATCAATCTTCTGTAACTTATGGTTATGTTTTATTTTAATGATCCACAAATTCTGTTCCCGCAGATGAAAGGAATCAACATTAAAGAGGCAAGGATGTCTTGTTTTTCGCTTGTGTAACGGGAAGAGAGTGGTGCTTAAAGCTCATTTTGATGAGTAATAGAAAGTGTTTCATGGAGGTGGAGAGGAAAAGAGTTCCACTGCGACTCCGCTGAGGATAAAAGAAGCCGAGCTGGAGGAGCAATCGGTGTGTAAATGAAAGAATTTGCAGACTTTGTCTGTCTGCTCATGGGTGGTTTGGGGTGAATGTTGTAAGAGAGGCAATAACATGAGCGGGAAGAAGGAGTTTCAGAGAGCCTAAAGAGCAGGTTTCATATTCCTCTAATCCCTATTTGAAAGGATTCCTTGCTGAGGTGATCTCAGGAGAAACCATTTGGATATATCACTTATGATCGCATGTCAGTCAAAGCTTAAAGGTGTCTGTGTCACAGGAGCACCAGCTCTGTCTTTGGTGGGAGAAGTGTTAGCCAAGATGATGACTGACCTGGTCCCATTATATCTCACTGATGAGCAGCTGTGTGTGAGATCAATGAGATGTAAAGAGGACTAGTAAACACTGTAACTGAGACAATAGTCAAAAAGTACATTTACTCAAGTACTGTACATACGTTTACAGAATAGGTACTTAGTACTTTACTTTAGTATTTATACATTAAGCTAATTCATACACTGCGTTCCGAATTATTAAGCAAGTCGTATTTTTGAGGATTCATTTTATTAATGAACAACTACAGTACTCTCGGTCAATCCACAATGTTAATAAACCTCAAGTCTCAATATTTAGAAAGTAAAAGTGAGGTTTTGCCATTATAGGAGAATATCTACGTGTGCAGAATTATTTGGCAACTAAATGAAAAAGGAAAATGTTCCAATCTGACTGGTTTATTTTCATCTTGTAAAGTGAGAATAATAAACAAACAACTCATAATGTACAAATAAACATTTCTCATCAATCTCTCAACAACATGGTGTGAGTTGGGACGCAGAAGATCCACGAAGATTCACGGTCTGTCAACATGATGCCTGATAAGAGGGACATTTAAAGCTGGTCTACTGACTATCTGAACTACTGGTTTGATTTGAGGTATTCAGACCATCACTCATTTCATTAGGAATTATACAATGGGATAACACCACTTCCTGTTTACATGCATCCACTGCTGCATGTGGTTTCAAAGAAGATGTATGCTGCTGAGGGGAGCTTTCACTGACCCCATTGACATTCATAAATGCAGATAAACCTCAGTAGTCTTAGTCAACATCATTATTATGACACCCACAGCTTCAGAAAGGAATGTATGGGTTTGGAAGATATCACAGTTCACCAAATACCAAATCCTTTTAAAGCGTTTTCCACACACTGAAAGTCTTTAATACTTTCTAAGAACTTCTGACTTGTGTTTCGAAGGTTTTTCTTATAATTCTACATTTCAGTTTGAATTATTTTGAAGAACTATACATTATCCTTAGAAGTCAGATTTACTATCCAAAACCCAAAGAAGCAGAACCCGGCTCCCCCGGCTAAAGTTAATCAAAAAGTCCATCCCTTTCACATGTTGTGATCAAAGTTGGCCCCTTTCTTTCACGAGCACTTTTCAGGTCCCCTGACCCTGCCCCGTGGTTGCTCTTCAGGGGGAAAAACACTTAACAAACACAGGATCTCTTTTAAAAAGCCCCGCCACATTGTCACATTGTCATGTTGATGGCCCAGGGGTCCTGGCATAAAGGGCCATTGAGGAAGGAGACCTGAAAGCAAGCTCCCCCACCCCCCCTCCTGCCCTGAATGAGAACGCTTCTTTCACCTCAGGCTGGGTATGGGAGAGGTGAGGAGAGGAGGGAGAATAAAGGAGGAGGGCGGTGAAGGTGGAGATTTTAGGAGAGTGAAGAGATTGAGGATGTAAAGGAGAGGAGGGGAGGAGGTATAGTCAACAGGTCGGAGGAGAGGAGAACAGCAGGAAACACACTATGCCCGCTCTGCATCATTAAAGACTCTATGGAGTGAGTCAGGGATAATCACATCTGTAGGGAACATGTCCTCTATTTTTCAATATCATGTCTTTTAGACACAGCTAAAGTCATTGGGATACTGATTATATATACACTCCCTGAAGAGATTGTCCATTCATGATTAACATAAGCAGTTTTCTCATGATAGTGTGTGGAGTATTAAACACATGTAGGACACAACATGCGAAGCTGTGTCAGAAGCCTTCTCACACTCTATATTGTCGTTCCTTTAACATTTCTGAATATTTTTGGAGTCAGCCCTTACTGACAGAAATGCCTTAATCTTGTTGTCTCACCTGTTTGACATTTTTGTTGGAGGCTTTGTGAAAAGGACCCTTCTTCCTTCAGCCTCTGATGTTGGTTATCTTCCGGTTTTATAGCAGCAATATAAACGTCATAACCACGCCCACTCACTTGCAATGAATTCCCCAGAGAAAGAGTTGCTGGATTTGTACTTGGGCTCAGCAGGACATACACATACTTAATACTTAGTGCATTTGATGTATGGGCCAAATGACTCGGACATGTGCGTTCCCACATACTCCTTCTGTGCATGTATGTCATTTAACTGTCAAAGTCGGTTCACGTTTTTCTTTTCTTTAACCAGCCGCTGTTTTTCTTGTTCTTTTGTGTCTGCACATTAATAGGTCTAAACCCTGAGTGTATATAAACAGTGTCATAATCATTCTATTACCACCATACGTCATTATCATCGCAGGATGAAACTGTACTCTTTTTTAAATGAGAGGAAGAGAAGTCCAGGAACAATGACAGGAATGACTTTTTGACGGCAGCTTGTCTGTGGCCACCAGACTGCCGTTTGTGTTCTCTGCGTGTGAAACTGGTATCTGGGGTTAGGTTTTATAAGGTCTGACTCCTTAGATCCCTGTCAGATCAGGTCACTCATTGTAAAAAATAATTTATACGTGTTGTGTTCTCCACTCGTACAATTTGGATCCCATCCAAAACAGGCTCATCAATGATGTTAATGGCTGTAGTTCAAAACGACAACGTAGCTTTGGTGCTCTTAGGGCCCATTATTCGGTGTGGCAATTAAAATACATTGTCTCTTGAAACAAATCCTGCAGCCCCAGTTAAATCATGGAGCTTACTTCAACCATTGTGCCTGTTATATCAGTTATACTGCTGGAACAAACACCAACAAGTTTAAGACTAAAGTCAAAGGATTGTCTTTCGGTGTCGTGGCCACGGACTTGTCTTAGGGCCTGTGTCCATATAGCATCTTCTTCTGTTTGTGTGCCTTTTCCAGGCACTTGAAAACTATTTAAACTTTTAAGAAAAGTGCTGGAAATAATTGAAAATGTAGAAGAACCTTGTTTTCGACCACATACTGTATGTCTATTCTATACTATCAGAAAAAGACTGAAAATCCTGTTTGTGGGAGCTGATCGGCCTGGTCGTTGCTGCTGGTGACGAGTGTGTGACTTTTATCGCCATACGTGGACCATCCTCCTCGCTCTACAGCTGTCACACTGAAGCTCATTCATACAAAGTGTGGGACCAAGCATCCTAATTAAATACTATAGATACTAATAAATAGATAATACAAAAATGGTAGCTGATGCTAGTCTGATACAAGAAGTAGCTATTTATACTGCTGTCAAAGACTTTTTTTTAAAACTGCTGGGAGTGTTTTTTTGATAAAATGCTGGAATAAGGCTCTGCTCAGTGTCTGACTTTTTGCCGGAAAAAGATGATATGTGGAAACAGAGGTTAATGTAGTTGTATAGGCTTGACCAAGAGGTTTGTTGTGAAGCTGTGTTATCTGCCCTGCAACAATCTGAGAAGAACCTACAACCATTAATGTTCAAATAGTCAAAGGTGAAATGCAATATTTTACACAGGGACTATCTTCTTCTTCTGCTGTCCAATTAGAATTTCCTTACCGTGTGACCTCAACAGCCCTCACTGAGCCACTGACCAGATGTCCATTCCCTGACCATTACTGAAGACACAGCCATCCTGAAGATTCGCTCAATTCAAAATCACTAACCCTTAAAAGAGGTCCCCATTCACCGCGAGCACCATATGCCTAATGTCTTCCTCCTGACCATTTGTTTGTGTCAAGTCCAGTGAAGGGCTCAAGTCCGCCTGGCACATGACAGCCATGTCCCCTTTCCCCTTAAGAGATGTAATTAAGTGTTAGAGGAGCTTCAGAGATGACCCTTGTGACAAAAGATTCCGAGGGAACTTGGCTGTCACCACCAGGGATTTGTGACAAGCGGTGGTCAGCTCTGAGGATCATCTTTCTCTGGAGGGCCGGACGAGAAGAGAGAGAGGAGGACAGGTGATTCTAACAGGCCAAACGGAGAGGTCAAAGGTCGGGTTTGAAGTATTGGCAGGCGGGGAAGCTGATCTGGTTATGCTCTTGTCTCTATCTTCATCTGAGACGAGCGGTCTGCTTCTCTCCGGGTCCCTCCCTTCCCTCCCTCCCTTCCCTGCCATTCACAACTCAAATGAGCAAAGTTTAGGTATCAGAGCAATTATGAGCTGAAATTAAAAACTGTGAGTGATCGAGAAGGGAAGGGCGGTGTTTGCTCAGCTGAAAGGACGTATGAAAGGATTTGAAGGGAACATGATCTGGACCGTGCACCACCTCTGCTGTGGAGGCTGCAGTTTTATGTCAAAACAGGGGGGAATATAGTCCAATGAGAATGAGATTTGCTTTCTTCTCACTCCTGTATTTCTTATTGCGCCCAATTTTCTCCCACAGCGTGCGCAGAGAAAGCGTGGCATTAGAGCAGGGGTGTCAAACTCATTTTCGTTCAGGGGCCAAATAGTGGGCCGGACCAGTAAAATCATAGCATAATCATCTAAAAATAACTACAACTCAAAATTGTTCCCTTTTTTTTCATTTGAAAATGTTCACATTTAATAAACTCAGTTTTTACCTAACATTATGAACAACCTGTTATTTCTTTAAAATAATAAGTGCAATTTCAACAGTAATAATTTACATCACAGTTTATCTACAAAGGCACAACAAATTGATGGCGCAGTTCAACTACAGGGCCTCGCTCGGCCTTGCTCGGTATGGCTAGTCCTCGTTAGGCTCACTTTATGCTACGTTTCCATTACAGTTTAGCAGCTGGGGCAGTAACTATAGTAACGCAGTGTAGGCGGAGCCGTGACGTCATCTTCAATGAGAACCACAGAAAAACAACATCAGCCGTTAGCTGTTAGCACTCAGAGCTCACAGCTCCTCATATCTGTTCAGAAACTGGAAAAAAGTTAAACAAGTACAAACCACAGACTGCCTGTGTCATGGAGAATACAGTCGCTGGTTTATTTATGTCTGTATAGGCCGTTGTTGTGAGTGTGGACGGTCGGAACATATATAACATTAGCTTAATCGATCTCCATTCAGTAAACAGACATTTAAAAAGGGTTTTCGCCTGCCTTCTGTCTGCAGACTTGTCAAAGCATTAATTCATGGTTTTTACTAACCGGTATCAGTATGTTGTTACTTCGGCATCATTTTGAAACGTGTATTACAATTAAATCATGGTCAAATATGTACATTTTGTTGTAGTTGTAGCCCCCTTGCCAGCGATTCTCTCTCTAGTTTACCATACTCAGGCCGACTCAGCCTGGTTGTTGGCCCGGAAAGAACCTCGATTTTATTGGGTCAGAAAAACTGTGAAATAGTACCCGCTAGCCAGAACTACGCCAAGTTGAAACGCAACCAAAAATGGGCCGGGCACGGCACGCTTAAAGCGAGCTCCGCGCTGTAGTGGAAATGCGCCATAAGTCACAGGTATCTTGAAGGGAACGATATAATATTTTACTTTAAGATCAAAATTATTTAACATTAATTTCCACAGCTGTGTAGTAATCCTGACCACCTGCACTGACACACCACCATACAAACTAAAGTGGGAACTATTTAGGAAGAAGGTTAACGGCCCGTCCACACAGCGGCGTGCGTTGAAAGCTTCACCATTCACTTTGAATGGGGTGACGTCACTTTTCGCCAAACTGCATTGTAGGAAGCGACGAGGAACGTTGCTAGCGTGGCTCGCTGCAAAAGTTGAGCAATCTTCAACTTTTGACGCCTTTGCAGAAGCGTCAGCCAATCAAATCATATGCCAGTACAAGTTCTAGCCAATCAAACCGCTGCTTGTGTGTCAGGGGCGGGAGATTCATATGATTGGTTGTTGGTCGAGTTTCAGACACGCACGCCGCTGTGTGGACGGGCCGTAAGTAACCCCCCTGCCTTTATAACATGTTTACAAAATACATAAAAATTGTGAAAATTGCAGTTAATCTCTTCTCTGTAATCTTTGCCCTCTGCAAAGTCATTTTGCGGGCCGGATTGGACCCTCTGGCGGGCCGGTTTTGGCCTGCAGGCCATTATGTTTACACCCCCGCATTAGAGTGTGTTTCATGGGAAAAAATAACTCTCCTGAGAAACAGGAAGGGAGACACATCCATCACCTCCTCCTGCCACCAACACACACTCAGTCCCTGCTTGCCACTGTTCCCCACTGTAACAATGGATGTTTCCTGGAGACCGGGGTCACGGTGACGGAGTGACGCCGAGACGCCAGTGTGTGAAAGCTGAAGAAACCGGCGGAGAGGAACAAGCCAAGGTCTTACTCAACCAGGACTGTTCTTTTTACAGATTCATGTTTTCTCAACACTCATGTCTTAACATGACGCCAACATCTGGCATGGGAAGGTGCAGCTCATGGCTTTTGAATACAGCATGACTCATGGTCAACTCATGGTAACTGGGAGTGACGTCACATTCACGTTGACTGTGTTCCAGTATTACAAGTCATACAAAGATGGAGGCTTGCAGGAAAGTTGTTGGCCTTGTTAGCAATATCAGTTGATACCTACGCTCTAAACATCATAGCAACATATCCAGGGCTGCACATAACTGGTGTGCACCCCCCGCCAAAAAAAGAGCACCGGATCATTTGAAAAAGAGAGAGAGAGAGAGAGAGAGAGAGAGAGAGAGAGAGAGAGAGAGAGGGAGAGAGAGAGAGAGAGAGATGAGAGAGAGAGAGAGAGAGAGAGAGATGAGAGAGATTTTGCGAGTTGCATAAGAACTGGTAAGATAGCAGGATTTCCCACACATAGACTTTACAAAGTATAATTCGCGAGCCATTTAGGTTTAATTTTTTGTATCCGTCCGCGAGCACGACGGCATCTGCGATCCCTCGCTCTACCCCTCGCTATCGCGTGAAGGGTCTGCTTTATAACAGTAACCCCGCTGCGAGGCTCCGGCGAACAGTTCATGAGCGTGCTCACTAGCGCACCCCCCCCCCCCCCGTTCATAAAGTCAAGAACCCCTCAAAAGGTACGGTTTATTTCATTTTAAGGATGCGCACCAAGCAACATCTCCAGGTGCTCCTTTGAGAACCAGGGGAAAAGAGTGTTGTGCACCCCTGAACATATCAACAGATATAGCAGTATATTAGCAAAACAATTTATATTATCAATGTTTTCTCTTAATGTTCATATGCAGCGACCCCATTTTGAATGATGATCTCGGGCATGGCGAAGTATCTCGAGTTTTCAAGTAGGAATTCTGACCTCAGGGAGTATTCAAGTTGAAATTTCCGACCGGGAACTCGGATACTCCCACTTCCCAGTATAACTGGAACACACCAACAGGCCAATCAGCATAGTTCAAACACATATTCCTATCTATTTACAGGCTGTAACAGCTTCACCTCTTAGGTATGGACTTTACTTGCTGCTGTTCAGGAATCACTCCATCTTCACTAGTATTTTCACTGTTAGGGAAGAGGAGGGATAAGGATTCATACCCAGATGAAACACTGAAGGCTTCACACTCCCTCTATTAGTTTGATATCTTCAGAGCAGCAGAGAGTGAATGTGGTGGTTTCCCCTTGAGGCCTTGTCAGGTTCCTGCCTCTCTTTGTCAGACGAGCTCTCCTATCCATCTGCTCTAACTGAACAGAAGCCGTCAGTCTCACAAAGCCCTGACAGCCGGGATGGTTAGATGAGTGTGCCACCTCACCCTGATCCACCCTCACCCAACAACCCCCAGACATACAGGGGGGTTACATGAGTTCAGGGCAGATGTGTTTATGTCTCAGGCCACGTTTACGATAACGAAAACGAACCTTAGTCGATATCAAAAAAGTCTTCCGTCCAAACGAGACCGCTCGACCCGCTGGAGATGCTGTAGTACATATGCCGGGCCTGTAAGTGGCGCTGCACTTCCACCACAAAATACACCAAAAGCAGCAAAGAAGACCCCCCGAGCATGGTTGCCATGGTTGCCTGGTTGCCCTTCTGTTTATTCTCCGCGGTGGATTTAGCAACATGTAGTTCATGTAGTTCTCCATGTCCACTTCTTTTTTCTTTTGTGACGCAACACTTTTGGAGAGAGAGGATGCTGGCGTTGTCTGTTCGCCGCTTCTCTGTCCGAAAATGTATCTGCCGAGTTTTGGACCAACGTTTCTACCTCAGTTTCCATACGTTCAGTGGCTTGAACACGCTGTTCTGGATACTTTTGTAACACCCGATCTCAACTTTTTACGGATGCTCCGCTTCCGACCTGTCCACCCTGCTACACCTGCTAATGTTGCTCCTGCTTCAGAGTTAACGCTATCGCTAACGTTAGTGGCTCCATCTGACGACAAGCCCGATTCTCCGTCTCATTTTCCCGTTTTGAGTCCCGATCCTGCTTCACTGTATCACCTGCTTAGCTGCTGTTTGATTTTGTTCTGCCACAAAAGACACAACAACGGTCCTCTCCACCCAGCCAGTCTGACGGTGATCAGAAGCTAGCCTAGTTCTACCTGCTCAGGTTAGCCTGCTCTGGCCACCACCGGTGCTCCTCTGCGGCAAACATCTTCAACTTCCACCATCTCTCCTCAGTGCTGTCCGTCCTTGAGTCGCTTCCTGGACAGGCTGCCTGCTGTCCTGGTTCATCTGTACTCTTGGCTGATAGCGCATTCTCCCGGCCGATCCGCGACCACAGCTAACGCTGTGCTAACGTTAGCATCATACCATCGTGATGCTTCGTTACTCCGCCTCGCAACTTTTTAGGATCAACCACTTCACTACACCCCCTCTATGTCTGTCAGTCATTGAATACCTCGGGCTGTTACGAGTTGGCAGACCCAGGTATGTCCATAGAGGTTCCAAATGTGGGTTTGTTTACACCGGCTCAGCTGACACTATCCCAACTGTGTGGTCCCGGCGCCCCGTTACCGCCCACTTACGTCATCACAACAAACCACACGTGTGCAGTGTTAACCTGAAGCCCTTGCCCTGTGTTGATGGCATCACTGTTTTACCAGCCATTGCAACATATAACAACTCCCACACATTCATGTTGTTAAATACCCGCTCCCTTAACAACAAAGCATCACTTATTAATGAAATCATCATTGATAGGAAATTGGATTTTCTCTGCCTCACTGAGATATGGCAAAACCAACAGGACTTCCTCACACTCAACCTAGCCACCCCCCCCCCAGGTTATGCTTATCTCCAACAGCCCCGCTCCATTGGTCGTGGTGGTGGGTTGGCAGTCATCCACAGAGCAGATATCCCTGTCAAACAGCTGCTTGTGACGAATACAATCTCACTTGAGTGCATTGCCTTCTCAGTGGCTGCCCCCTCAAAGCAGCAGGTCGTCCTCATTTACCGCCCCCCCAAACCTTCCACCTCATTCATGTCTGAGTTGTCTGAGCTTCTCACCTCAATCTGCTCCATGTCCCCATCCACACTACTGCTAGGTGATTTTAACATCCACGTGGACTCCAGCACCTGCACCTTTGCCGCTGAGTTTCTGTAACTATTGGAGTGCTTTAACATCACGCAGCATGTCCAAGGTCCCACCCACACTAAGGGCCACACCTTGCGTGTCTTCACATGCAGAGAGAAGCAATCAGCTTCATGGACTGCCTTGCATCACTCCAATAGTGTCCAGAGCTGGCTGCCATTACAAGTAGTGGTGTGGGATTGTAGCAATGCAGTCGCAGTTGTTTTGCAATTTACTTGATATATGTTACAATGCAGGCATGTGTTCAATTGTGTATAGCCTGCATTTATTTTGTGATTAGACTTTTATAAATCATTTAACTAAGAGTGAAACACTTGATGTGTTATCTTTATGTGTGTGTGTGTGTGTGTGTGTGTGTGTGTGTGTGTGTGTGTGTGTTCTGAAATGCACTTCAAATGATCACTTTTCTCTTGATTTCCCTTTGATATTTTGTTTAGGTACAGTGTTACTTGCAGCTAATTGATTGATTGTTTTATGGGTATTCTGTGTTGAGATGGTGCAAATATTTTTAATACATATCTAATATCTTTCTAATACATTTCTCTTGTGTTGTTCTTTCACATAACTAAGACTATAGAAGTGTAAAAAATAGGCTACGTCAGATTATTCCAAAGGACATACATGTCAAATCAAGTACATTTTTATTTATATAGCCCAAAATCACAAATCAGAATGAGGGGGTCCTTGGTGTATTCTCTATCTTGTAAGGGGTCCTTGGCTGAAAAACAATTGAGAACCTCTGCGATAGAGAACTGTAGCGGATACAACCCGTTTTGTCTCCGTGTAAACGTGGTCTCAGCAGGGTTGGGAGTGTTACTTTACACATGTATTCTACTACAATTACTAGTTACATGTAGAATAAATGTAATCAGTAACCTAATCTGAGTATCACAATTAAAAAGTTATGTTACCTGATTACTTTCCGTTACTTTTGGATTACAAAATCAAAATCAAATGCAGTCCAAATAAAAACAAGAAATGTCAATAAAATTGATTTTATTAATATATATTATGTAATATAACAGAACAATATAACCTTACAAAATAAGAAACCAAGATATATAATATCAAATAAAATCATTGGCTAGGCCTATAGAATAGTTTACAAATGCTCTTTTAGTTTGAATTTGTCTTAAATGTATCCACCAACTGCATAAAAAAAGATATTTAAAAAAGAAGAATGAAAGTAGCCATAGTGAAAACCAAAAAGAACATTATGTCTACCTATAATATATCCACCTTTATTTTTAAATGTATTGTAATCCTGAGAGCCATTTAAAAAAAACACCAGTAATCTGATTATGTTTTTTATGTAACTCTAAGGGACTAGTTACCATTTGTTTTGTATCCCTATAATCTGGTTACATTACTCCCAAAACCCGCCTCTCGGCTCCATGGTAAAGGTGTAATCTGGAGAATGAAAGGCTGTGAAAACACACAGCTACCACATTCCCTTCAATGAGCCAGGCAAGGGCCAAACATCTACTGGAGATGTGCTAGACGTGTGTGTGTGTGTGTGTGTGTGTGTGTGTGTGTGGTGTGTGTGTGTGTGTGTGTGTGTGTGTGTGTGTGTTGTGTGTGTGTGTGTGTGTGTGTGTGTGTGTGTGTGTGTGTGTGTGTGTTTAACAAACCTAATGAGCAGCAGGAAGTTGTACAGCGAGTGATCTTAGGCCTTTGTCCAAATATTGTCTCTTAGACCCCGTCCACACAGAGACGATATCAGTTGAATCCGCTAACGTTCTCTATCGTTTTAGAAGGTTCGTTCACACGAGGCCGACACGGAAACGCGGATTCGGAGCCCGAATCCGATACACTTTGATAACGGCTCCCAAAGTGGGTAGCTCTGAAGACGAAACGCTTGCGGCTCCGTGTGTACGATCATTCCCTTGAAACGATGACGCCATTGCCCCGCCTCTCCCCACCTCTCCTGCTCACCCCCGCGTCACCTGCGTCATTGCTGATGCGTCAACAACAACAACAATGGCGGATCACAGGGTTGAGTTCGTGCTGGTGCCTTAGTTTCAAACAGGGCTGAACTATCTTCTTTTTTTTTGGTTACAAATGCAAAAAAAATGTAGGCACAGTGTTGAGTGGAGTTACAGTCAGAATACTCATACAGCCTTCAATATGTGTTAATGTCAACAAAAACATTGTGATTTCATTAATCAGCATTTAAAAATTCTGCAAATATAATCAACCATGATATTTTATGCTTGGGAAGCAGAATAAACTTAAATTAAAACACCCCACTGTTTCACTCCTTAAGTGTGCAATTTTGCATTACAATTGTGGACGTCAATAAACAACTTTCTCAGATTTAGCCGACTTCACTCACAGCTGTGAAGCTCCCAGAGAGACAATATAAAGGGTGTGTGTGTGTGTGTGTGTGTGTGTGTGTGTGTGTGTGTGTGTGTGTGTGTGTGACAGAGAACCATGCAGGACTAATGTTTTGGCTGTTGTCTGATGGTGTTAGCTGTCATTAGTGCTCTCCTGGTGGGGTTAGGCTGATTTCACAGAGTGTGTTGGGCTTGGCTGCTGAAGAGGCTGCTGGGACGGTGATCAGAGACTGACGGAGATTCTTGCCAGGAGGCCACACACAGAAATAAATGCTCTCTGTGCCTGGGTGTAGTAGAATGCTGGGAGGATAATAAAGTACAAAGGTGTGCTAAGTTCTCACACTACAGAACTCCTCCGCAGTGGCTGCCTGAATCTGCTTCAAGACACTAGGACTGGCCTATCATGTGGGGAAGGGATCAGGTCCTTCTTATATGGGATTAGTTTTGTATCATAAAGATAAAGCAACACTTTTTCAGAATAAAGCAAAACTATGAGTTTAAAAGAAAAAAAAACTGAGTCAAGCTAAATAAAATACATTTCAAAAATAAAACTATAAGTTGCAAACAAATCATTTGTGTAATCATGTAAACTATAAGTCTTTTTTTTAATTTTTTAACATAGGTTTTTGTTTGCAGTTCTTGTTTCTTCTTTCTCAATGATCAGACTTTTGCTCTCGCTGACTCTCGTTTGCGCTCCCTCATTTTTTGTTTGAGATTCTGACACAAACCTCCCAGGTGGGCGGGACTTTCAGGGGTGCGTCCCCATTGGCTACTCAGTTTTTGAGTGACAGCCCAGTCCTCCAGCGATTGTACAGTGCAGGCAGCTGCGGTGTGGTAGCTAGCTGAGCGTGAACAGAAGACCCCCAGAAGAACCAGCATTTCAATTATTATAATACTACAAGTGAAAATATATGTAAGTATTGATCATTTGTGTTGTGTGTGCTATACGGTCTGTTTCTTTATTGTGTTAAGTGAGAAGTAAAGCTGTGCTATGAAAGTTAGCTTTTGCTACCTTTAGATCCATAAGCTAAGCTAAGCAAGCTAAGTAGCCTAATAGTTAGATACATAGTGAGTGAGTGTATAGACCAGGGTTGCCAACTCTCACGCATCTGGCGTGTGACACACGCTTTCACTCTCAATCTCACGCTCTCACGCTGCCCAAACTATTCTCACGCCAAAACAAGAATACCGAAGACTAGAAACGGTTTTGAAAACTTTGGTCACGTAGTGATCGTCTTCTCAATAGAACATCTTTGATAATGTCTTCTGGCCAATCAGAATCACGATAACGTCGTGGTGGTGTTGTTGTAGGAAGTCCCGACGGAGAATACTTTTGCTGTAGTACATCTCTACATCGATGCAACATTAATTAAATAAGACCCCACGGTTTGATGATTGATAGGTGTGTGGGCTGTCTTTCATTTTGACACACAGAACAATGGGGGCTATCCACCCTTATCCACAATGTAAAGTCATTCACACAGCCTCTTCCCTCTTCTCTCTGCGAGGAGCAGCAGGTTCAGCTTTCAGAACAAAGTAACACAAAACTAAAATGGCATTCATTTTTTTAAACATGTCGTGTAGTAATAGATGTATTTATTTTTCTTCTCAAGAGAGTACCAGAATGTGTATTTTATGTTAGTATTTCAAAAAATCTCCTGGGGGAGAATCCCCCCAGACCCCCTGCAGGGGTTGGGCTTTCAGCAGGTCAACTCTTTCACCTATGGAGAAATTGCAGGATTGGCTCCAGGTCGCCCTTTTTATTTACTACAAGACAAATGTGCCTTTTTATTTCATACAGTTCAATTTGGATTGAGACAGGGAAATAATCTACACCTCACGCGTGGCGTGTATGTAATTACATTGCACTGACTTGAGCCCCACCACTGTATGGGTAAGCCCTACCATAGATTATCCTACAAAAATACTCCGTGGCCGCCACTGCCGCCCCGTATTGCGCATGCTCAGATCTAAGATCCAGTAGAAATGATAAAAAAGTAAAAGTCTGCTGCTTATTGTTCTACTAGGCCAAAATAGAGTCAAAGAGTATGTGAGAGTGAGAGTGTGTTAATTAATATATTTGGCAGTTTGAAGTAAGTCTGTAGATTTGTTTGTGTGTGTGTTTCATGTATTGGCACGATAATTAATTTTGTTGGATACATTTTCCCAGAAATTATTGCAATAAACGATAATATTGTCTGCACCGTTGTATGACCATTTTAGACCACTGACATAATGATAATATATAATAATAATTCAAGTACATCCTTTCGAACTGCTAGTCACATCCTCGTGTAAATGGCAATTTATCAAGTTCATTTTTATTTATCGTACGATACGTCAATTAATTGCTTATCGCGACAGGCACACAATAAAACAGTGGAAACAAACATGTGTTTGACTTTCATTAGTGAATGAAACTGTGTGTCCTTTATAGTCTGTGTCCAATATTGTGTATTTGTATATATTGTATATATATCCTATATATATATTCTAAGGTCCCGCTACTGACACGATAGCAGTCATTTCGTGCGCATAATGTGTAATCAAACCCATACCAAAATCTCACTCCAGCCAGGTACCCAAAGTTGGCAACCCTGGTATAGACACCGGCGCACACACTCAAACAGACTCGTGTGCCTGACTCTACCAACAGGTTTTCATGATTCTGTTTAGATATGCTATCATAAGCCATGATAGCTTATTTTATTAACACGCTAATTTGATATGAAGATCAATGGAGGCTGAGTTAACTTTGTAGGAAAACCTACCGTCCATGACTGCCCATGAGCTGTGTTTTATTTGTTAACTTCATATTTTTCATTCACTAAAACATTTATTTTCCTCTCATATTAACAGTGTGGATTATTGAGACAGCGTGGCGTCCGGAGTCTTATCCCGTTTTCCCACTTCCTCTGAGGGGACAGCACGGAGCGGGGGCATGAAGAAAGACCTGCACCAGCTTGATCCACACTGGCGTTACTGTTATCACTGGCTCAGTGTCATTTCATTTGACCAAATGTCTTTACATAATACATTTAATAGATTTTATTATTATCCACCTTTTTTACGTCCTTTTATTTAAAACATTCTTTCAGACTTCATCTTCTGGTTCAAATTTCAATAAATGTAATTTGTATAATCACTCTTTTGTCTTTATTCTACATGAAAATGTTAGAGATTCCATTCAAATCGGTCGATTATTCGTATCTTCCTCAGGAATAGTATGTCGAATTTTTAATGTTAAATGTATATCATTTTCTCACAGGATATAGAACGAAACAACACCGGTTTTATCCATTGTGTATGAATGCTTCAGCTCTTCAGACCAACATAGTAAGATGTGAGCATGTTCCTAATTGTGTTGGTATGCAGCCGGTCTGGTCTGTTTAATAAAGCAAATCTGCCACTTTTATATTGCAGAATTTGTTAAATTAAAGCAGTCTTTAATTGTTTGTCCTAAACATAGCAATATATGCTTTTGAAATGTAACATGTCTTTGAAAAATAATAGTATACAGTTTATATTGTGCATCACCTTTAGCTTGAAAATACATTTTAATCTATAAAATAAATAGACAGACACTTTATCAATCCCAAATTGGGAAATGATGTTACAGCAGCAGTGTGTTCAGGTATTAAAATATTTAAAGTTGGAATAAAGTATAAACTACACAACACAAGTATAATGCACTGCAATCCATAAGATAAGTCCGATATGTTCATGAAAACTCCCCAGGAGACACCGACACTAACGTGGCCGAGTGGACTCCGGAGTTTGCTGCATGAGTTGCACTGTATGATCTGTGGTGGAGTGGGCTGTCACTCAAAAGCTGAGTAGCCAATGGGGACACACCCCTGAAAGTCCCGCCTACCTGGGATGTTTGTGTCAAAATCTCAAACAAAAAATGAGGGAGCGCAAACGAGAGAGCTGCAGCGAGAGCAAAAGTCTGATCATTGAGAAAGAAGAAACAAGAACTGCAAACAAAAACCTATGTTAAAACAAAGAAAAAAGACTTATAGTTTACATGATTACACAAATGATTTGTTTGCAACTTATAGTTTTATTTATGAAATGTATTTTATTTTGCTTGACTCAGTTTTTTTTTGCTTTTAAACTCATAGTTTTGCTTTATTCTGAGAAAGTGTTGCTTTATCTTTATGATACAAAACTAATCCCATACTTCTTACATCCAGGACATTGTTAAACCATACACAGCAGCAACTGCCCAAAGAGTGCGCTCACTTGCGAATGGAGAAAGAAAATAACTCTGGATTTGGCTTGCAGCGCATTTTACAACTTTTAGTGCCTAAAGATTTAAATATGGGCTATAAGTATTCGTACGGGGTAGTTTAATTTGTTTAATAATTTAAAAAAATCTGCTGATTTACAGATGTCTCATTCCCAATGTAAGTTATAGGTGTAAAGTCTATTTGGGCCACATGATGTCTCGGAATGACACGGAAGACTCCACAATTTTGACACTACGAAAATTCTATTCAAAGTCCGCCGCTCTTCCTTTGGGCTTGGTGGGATCCAGGAACCTCTCAACAGAAATACTGTTTGCTTTGTTTGCTATCCTGGCAACACAATGGTGGAAGGAGCTGAAAGTCTACACATTGTCTGTTGCAGACTGAAACCCTCTTGTTTCACTTGTAACTTGGCCAAAATATTTTTATTTGTATTTGCACCAACAAAAAGAATGCTATAAATATACAGTTATAGCTCATTTTGCACCAGCACCTATGAGTTGGGCATATACCAGATTTTTCTTGTTGTAAACTTATAATTGTCTGGTTTATTGCACTTGTTGTAAGTTGCTTTGGATACCAACGTTAAATGTGTTTTTAATCAAAAAGTTACCGATAGAATGATAAAATAAAACTGCATTGGAAAATGCAACTTTTCGATATTCTTTGTATGAAATTAGAACTTTTAAACAATTTCTAACACCTATCCTACCGGCAGGACATTAGCACTACATAGTGCGTTCTATGACAGGAACATACGTGTTGACAGAATCATTGAGCATCCTTTCTGTTATTTTATTTTTTCAGATGAGAGCAATACTGCTTGAGGACAATTCATGTGGGGGTCACTAACTGCCAATGTGATTTTCAATTGCTTTCCTGTGATTGTCTCAATGCTTAGCACTCACATTGTCTTCTTTTTTCAGAAGCCCCACTCATCTAAGCAAAAGTGTTGAATAAAAAGATCCAAAGGGGGGTTCATGAGCCATGTGCAGACAGGCAGGTCTGTTCTTACCCACATGGTGATGAATTGCGTTTGATCTTAACTTGAATTTACGTGACAGGCAATTTGCAGTTACTATAGGAAAATGTGTAAATAACATTTTGCTCAGACAACAGAAGGAATATAGAAAAAACTAAGAAAATGTCCCCTTAGGCTGAAAATCTTCTGCAGAGATAAAAAATATATTTATTTTAATGAACCTTGTTGATGTCAAACAGGCTGGACCTTATCATATTTCCTAAAGGATACATGAATAAACAAAATGTGTTCATCTTCATATCCATTGTTGACAGCACAAATGTATATGCTTTTGCGTATATTTGCTTGTTTTTGTTGTAGGCTCTAACTCAAATCTACCTAACAACAAGTGAGAAGCACACACAGTTTAAAGATCAAATGCAAAGCTTCCAAATATGCTACATTTTAATAGAAATGTTGTTTTTAAGACTGCCTGTATTTTTTATTTAATTTAAATCGAGATAATACACCCGAAAAAAAAAGCTTTTTATTGATACAAAACTCAACCCAAAGCCGTCTGAATTTCTGACATGTCATTCCCAGCAGCCTCCGCGCGCGTGACGTCATTTTGTACAAACAGTCTCTGGGCCAAATATCCCGACTCGGCAGTCTCGTGCACTGTTCACATGTCAGCGGTGTTTTTCGCTCATGACTGCTGCAGAAAACTCTGAATTATATCCGCGAAATCACGCAAAACATGGGTTATTGTTGTGCTTTCGGATGTACGAACGGTGCGGGATCTGGGAGAGGTTTTCATTCATTTCCTCAAGACAAAATCATCCGCCGAAACTGGATTATTTTAGTGAATCGTGTTGGCTGGCAGCCGACAAAATGGAGCAAGTTTTGCTCTGACCACTTCGCGTCTGATGCATACGATGTTGATCCTGCCATCGTCAAGTCTGTTGGTGGAGAAGCATTTAAAGTACATCGGAGGCTGAAACCCGGAGCCGTCCCCTCCATATTTGAGCACAAAAAACAACCGAAAGAACGAAAGAGCCGGGCAATGCAGAAACGCCAAAGAATTGAGGTAAACTAATTTTGATTTGATTTGATTTCACAGCGCACGGAGCACAGAGCGGACAGCAGATAACGGAATTGCAGTTTTATTGCTTATAGATTATCAGAACATTTCAAAGGGGACACAGCCCCATTGGATATTAACCTATGGATTAACTACATCATCGTTTTTATCGTTGTAATGCCATTGAAGACCAGTTTAGACCAGACAAAGAGGAAGGTAAGCCATTAGCCTAGCGCATGTTAGTACCTAGCGCCACTTGTTTTGATATACGTTTTTGTTGATAACCTCGCGAGTTTGTATCTTTCAGTGTTGAGGTGGGCACCGTTAGATTCTGTGTCTTTACGATCATAAACGATGTGTTGGATGTGGAGCTAGGATAAGTAATAAGGGAGCTAGGAGTGATTTTCGGTGCAGTAATAGGTTAGCATTTTTCGCTCGGGGCTGGCTAATTCAGAGGCTCACTGTTAGCATTGTGTGTTTTTTTTGAAAAAATAAATGAAAAAGATCAGTTAAATGAGTTTTTTCCCGTTATATGGATATAAAATATTCATAGTTTATTAAATATTAAGGTTCCTTAGACGTCGTTTCCTGCAAATTACGTGATTTCGGGTCCGTGATGCCTAAGAGGATAACAGAGTATGTTTTATTTTTATTTATTTTTTTTCACAACAGTTGTATTTGGATGGAATGAATACCTATAGTGATAATTCAAAGTAATAAAATGATTTTTACAGTGAAAAAGTTCAAATGGAACTGATGGTTCCCAAATTAACCAGAGGTGAGTCCGCCTGGACTTTATTTTTCTAAACCTGTCTAAAAAGGTCAAATTTCACTTGTTTTGCATCAATCTTGATACAGGGTACTTATTATATGTTATAGTTTGGATTCCTAAAGCTTTTAGTCTACTAACCCATCATTCAAGGGTGGTTTATCAGACATGATAACGAAACTAAGTTGTACTATTGGCGGAAGCAGCTGTGAGCGATAAGCCAGGTGGAAATATGTTTGTAAACTCTGACGTCACGCGCAGCGCCATCTTGGAGACGAGCGGCTGAGAAATAAATCGTAGGACTTGGTGTTGGGGGTTGAACAAAATAAATATTACGCATTGCCAGACGCATATTATCTCTGATTTTAATACTGCAATATCTTCGATAGTGTTGTAGCCATATGATTTCGATTGTACTGGCAATTATAAAAAAATCTTTGCATTTGATCTTTAAGTTCAAATATGTACCTTAGATTCACGCAGAGTGTCACACTGTGCTGTAAAAGTAGTCCAGGTGCAGCTCTGCAGTCCAGCCATGTCATAAATCCACGACATGTTGTACAGACATTTGTGGAGCCCAGATGAATCCTAACAACTTTTCTTTTAGTTCAACTATCTAGTCAAAATGTCACTTTGCAATGCTTTGGCTTATGACCAAATACCTGCTAAAGTAATTCATTCCCATCTACCTCCGCTGCAGTTTGAGTTGAGTTGTAACAAGCAAATGTTAGCATGCTAATATAATACATTTTAAAAGCTAAACTAAGCTTTGCATGGCACACCCACGCACCACACCTTTCTATATGACTAATACAGTCAAACTGTGTGTTCAATTGCAATTCTTCGGCCCAGTGGAAGGTCGTTGTGAGGCATGGCAACAGCTAGTCAAACCTCACAGCCAGTAGCACTGCTGTACGAGATCTTTCTGTGCATCGGCAGGGCAAATAGTGGAACTGAATCATCGAATGAAACGCTGCAGTATAATTACTCATTAAGCCACTTATTGATGAGAGTAAATTATTTGATCTAATGCTCACTGATTAACACTAAGGGGTTCAAACTACTGTTAGTTAGCAGTTAGCAGCTGTTGCAAATGTTAAACCTCAAACTTCAAATCATATCCTAACAAGTCATTACTTCACATGGTTGTACTATGATTGTGGATTTTCTTTTTAAAACAGCCATAGTCTCTTCGCTGACATGCTTTGTTTCTCTACATGCTTTGTAGAGTTCTTTCCTCTTCTTTTCCCTCCTGCTGTGTTTACGGCGCTGCACTCTGAAGACCAGCATGTGCTTGTTCCAATTTAAATATATAGCATTACTATTCAATCAACCCATAAAGGTTCCTATCAGGGGTTAAATGTGGTAATAAAGAGCCTCCAGGTCTCCCCCGCCCTCCCCTCTCACCCCAACCTCCTCTCCCGCCTTACCCATCACCCCACCATCCACTTTGGTGACTGATGTCCTGATTAAACAGGGAGGGTGATTGATCCATCATATCCATCACCCTGCCTGTCTGCGGCACAGTATGGTGTCATCCCTTTGCTCTTTTGTGCAGAATTCCGACCTTTGTGCCGCACACGTGTGAGCATACATGTCTGCCCCCCCCCTCTCCTCCTGTGCGCAGAGCACTCTCTATCCCCATGTGAGAGGGTGACAAATGTAATTTGGTCGTCATCGTCAGAGGTAATATCATTTCTTTCACATGTGTGTTTAAGTGTTCGGGACACCATATGTTCATTGTGCGAGTGAAAGTGAGGTTGGGGGGGTTGGGAGATTTTGTGTCCAAAAAAGGCTAAGGTGTCACTGGGCCTAAATGGATTCTCCCTCTCTCTGTGTTTCCCCCCTCATCCATCTCACTGACAGTGGCAGAAACAGTAGCCTCCCTGAGCGCTGCTGCCGGGCCCTCGGCTAACAGTAGGAGGCCCCCACTGTATGGAGGCCTTGTGCTCTGGAGGAAGCCCGCTCACAGGCGGGTTCGCTTGTTGAGGACACCCCACTGGCGCTGTGTTGACCTCTGCGGGACCAGAATGGAGCGGCCAGGTCCCAGAGCCATTTGTCTCCTGGATATTTTGACACCTATCCGTGGCCCTTCACCTTTTTCCAGAGCTGTAAATGTTACAAACACAAATGATCCCACTAATCCATCCTATGTGCTCGAAGTGATCATGGAATATGAAATGAGCCTGTTTCTTTTTGTCAGCTATTCGAACCACATGTCGAACCGCACACACTTTTAGAAAAACCGGCCTTTATTACTTAAAAATGTAATATATCTAGAGGATAATTTATAGCGTAATGGAAATTGATACAAATAACAAAAAACAATAATTATCAAGTATAATGATCATAAACTAGAAGGTAACTTGCAGGGTGCGGACCTCTGCCCAATAGAGACAAATGATACGTGATTCATGCTGTGATTAGGGTCCACACCAAAATGTATCTGGTTCTCGCTCAGCCACCCAATTTCACCAGGTTTCAAGAAAATTGTGCTAGTAGCTTTTATGTTATCCTGCTAAAAAAAAGACAAACAAAATATTAGCCCTTTCAACATCAGTCGGATGTGAGATGAATGTTGATTTTTCATTACCTCATCCTCGTCCCTGATGCAACCAGCTCAAAACGATACACGAATCCCCCTGAACAACAAACTGCTGATTATGCAACATTATGAGAGGGACAGCCTGCTAACTAGCTTTGATATAGATTTCAGAATCATACCTATTCCAAGGGGGGGGTACTATGCGCCTATAACATTAAGCCTAGACGCCCCTCGCTAATAGCTCAATAACCCGTCGAGGTAACAATTCTGACATTATGTAACATATCTGAGAGCTTAGGCCCTCCTTATAACATTGTATAACCCTGAAAAGGTGTTTCTGGGTCGACAGGAGTGATTTTGATGGAGCAAGTCACATATGTTTTTTGGTGAATCATAAATGTTGGGCTACGGAAAAGGTCCACATGGACCCTCGTTGACATAGATAGAATCGGAGGGATGAAACCCTCTTTAATGGCACACAGAGCACACACAGTGAAATTTGTCCTCTTAACCCATCCTAGTACCAGGAGTCGTGGGCAGCTATTGTACAGCGCCAGGGGGGGAATGGGAGTGGGGGAGTGTTGTCTGGTGCCTTGCTCAAGGGCACCACGGCAGGGCCCAGGAGTTGAACGGGGACCTCTCCAAGTAGCAGTCCACACTACATATTTCGGTCTGGTCGGGGACTTGAACCGGCAACCTTACGGCTCACAGTCCAAGCCCCTACTGACTGAGCCACTGCAGGACATGGACAGATCCTGACAATGAGTAGGAAGCAGAAGGTGTCATTCAGACAGACTGTAGGAAACATTTATATTCTAAAGCTCACTGTGGTATTAACCGCTTTCAGATGATGAATGCTCATTGCATATTGATCATCTGCCTAGTTATGTCTGTCATTGTCATTTATTATTGATTGTTTTCTCTGCTACTTAAAAGTGATTATCTATCTATCCATCCATCCATCTATCTATGCCTTTGTCTGAATGTCTTTCATTTTTGTAAAAGCACCTTGAATTGCCTTGTGTTGAAAGGTGCTATATAAATAAACTTGCCTTGCCTTGCCTATCTACACTGAAAAAGCTGAACCTTTAAACTTCAAATATATGTAGTATGTCAACCAAATATTAGGTTCATTTTAATATTACTGTTTTCAACTAACCGAATACAGTTATGTGAAATTTGTTGACATAATACAATTCAGTTTTTCAGTCTATCGAGCTGTTGAGGTATCATACATACTTGGACTCCCCCTGCACAACACAATCTGAAGGCCAACTAAGAGTTGTTGGTGGGCCACAGCCACTAGTTCAGGAGGAGGTAGGCTAACGAGACGCAGGAAAGAACACCCAAAAACAAGTGAACAAACTGTGGTCGTAATGCTCACTGTGTTTGTGTTTGTTTTAACCTGCCTGGACTGCCAGATGGGTGGTGCTTCTGAAAAAAGAAGACAATGCAAGTGCTAAGCATTGAGACAATCACAGGAAAGCAATTGAAAATCACTTTGGCAGTTATTCAGTGACCCCCACATGAATTGTCCTAAAGCAGTATTCCACTCATCTTGTGCTCCCAGCAGGATAAAGAAATGCGAGGACTAATTTGATAAGGGGACCGTGACCCTGGTGTGTTTTGGGAAACATGGGTGGAGAGAAAGACTTAATGAGTTCCATAAGTGTGCAGAGAGAGGAGCAGGAACACAGGGACAAATGGAAACACGGAGCTTGGGGAACTGTCAGCACTCTGCAGGCTGAGTTAAAAGAGGCATTACATGTGAGGGAAAATTCACTTAGCCAGAATCAGAATTTCTTTATTAGTCCCACAGAAATGAACTTTACAGCTGACTGCATGCCGATTTTATCTAATAGTGCATTATTTTTATTTTTCCTCTATCTATACTTTGCTGTAACAAAGTACATTTCCCCTCTGTGGGACGAATAAATGATCTCTGACTGAGGAATTCCGATTCTGATTGCAAAACAGTGTTGTTGTTATTATTATATAGTGAGTTGTTGCGTGTGTGGTGGTCTACCAGGGGCCGTGTTAATACCTTTGAGTGATAATCCATCAAAAGGCACAATGAAAGTTTAGCATGAAAGTTTCCTGTCAAGTCTTTACTCGGACAGAGCTTAGTTTGATGGTAATTATCGTATCAGTAGCATGCAGCTACAGCATTTCAAAGTCCCTCCCTGCAGCAGCACAGAGATCAGCAGCTTGATAGCAGCAGACCCAGAGGCCTGCTAACTGCAGCACATGAAAGACAAGCTATTCTTTTATCAAGACAATAGAGGTAGATGGGCCCCCGCCCTAATTCTTATTCAATATGGAGCGAGGCTCTCCTGCAAGAGGTGGCTTCTTTCATCAGAATCTGGTAAAACACTCGCTCCCTCTCCAGGGCGCAGCTAAACTCAGCTGACCCCTGACTCTGAGGGTAAAATCTCCTAAACCCGTGCTCCTTTCTGCGCCCATCCTGCTCGCGTAAAGACTTTTAATTGGAAGAGGAAAGGAAAAGCGTAGATCTGTAAAAACAGTACTCTAGAGAATTCGTAGAAGAGGATGTTGATGTTAGGGAAAGTAGGTGAATCTGGGAAGCTGGGTTAATCGGAACATGAGAGTACACAGGTATAGACAGAGAGAAGGAAGAAGTAAGATGTCCCCCAACAAACTAAGACTATATCAGCAAAACTAGGGGCTGAATCTAATCAGCCCTAACTATAAGCTTTATCAAAAAGGAAGGTCTTAAGCGCACTCTTAAAAACGGATAGGGTGTCTGCCGCCCGAACACAAACTGGAAGCTGATTCCACAAATGTGGAGCTTGATAAGAATAGGCTCTGGCTCCCATTGTACTTTTAGAGACTCTAGGAACAACCAACAACCCTCCATTCTTGGAACGCAATGCCCTAGTAGGACAGTAGGGTATAATGAGTTCTTTAAGGTAAGATGGCGCCTGCCCATTAAGGGTTTTATAGGCGAGAAGAAGAATTTTAAATTCTATCCTGTGTTCTATAGGGAGCCAGTGTAAGGCAGCCAGAACAGGAGTAATGTGGTCCCTTTTCCTAACTCTGGTTAGTACACGAGCTGCAGCATTTTGAATCAGCTGAAGCGACTTGACTGACTTCTTGGTACACCCTGATAATAAAGAGTTACAATAATCCAGCCTTGAAGTAACAAATGCATGGACTAGTTTCTCTGCATCGTTTTGAGGCAAGATATGCCTGATTTTTGCAATGTTACGTAGATGGAAGTAGGCGGTCCTTGAAATTGATTTTATGTGGGCGTTAAAGGATAAATCCTGATCAAATATAACACCAAGATTCCTTACAGTCTCACTGGAGGCCAAATTAATGCCATCCATAGTTAGTATATCTTTAGATAATTTGTTTCGTAATATACATGGATCGGATTTCAAGGCGTAGTCATGGGGGAGGGGGTCTGCAGTTCGGTGGACTAAGGATTGCACCACTGCTTTTTGCAGATGATGTGGTTCTGATGGCTTCATCGGTCTGCGACCTTCAGCACTCACTGGATCGGTTCGCAACCGAGTGTGAAGCGGCTGGGATGAGGATCAGCACATCCAAATCTGAGGTCATGGTTCTCAGCAGGAAACCGATGGACTGTCCACTCCAAGTAGGGAATGAGTCCTTACCCCAAGTGAAGGAGTTCAAGTATCTCGGGGTCTTGTTCTCGAGTGAGGGAACAATGGAGCGTGAGATGGGCCGGAGAATCGGAGCAGCGGGAGCGGTACTGCAGTCGCTTTACCGCACCGTTGTGACGAAAAGGGAGCTGAGCCAGAAGGCAAAGCTCTCTGTCTACCGGGCCATTTTCGTTCCTACCCTCACCTATGGTAATGAAGGATGGGTCATGACCGAAAGAACGAGATTGCGGATACAAGCGGCCGAGATGGGTTTTCTCCGCAGGGTGGCTGGTGTCTCCCTTAGGGATAAGGTGAGAAGTTCGGTCATCCGGGAGGGACTCGGAGTTGAGCCGCTCCTCCTTCGCGTCGAAAGGAGCCAGTTGAGGTGGTTCGGGCACCTAGTTAGAATGGCACCTGGGCGCCTCCCTAGGGAGGTGTTCCAGGCACGTCCAGCTGGGAAGAGACCAAGGGGTAGACCTAGGACCAGGTGTAGGGATTATATATCTTCGCTGGCCTGGGAGCGCCTTGGGATCCCTCAGTCAAAGCTGGTTGATGTCGCCAGGAAAAAGGAAGTTTGGGGCTCTCTGCTGGAACTGCTACCCCCGCGATCCGACCACGGATAAGCGGAAGAAGATGGATGGATGGATGGATGGATTCTTCGGGCCAAGTACAATAACTTCAGTTTTGGTCATGTTTAACATCAAAAAGTTTAAGGTCATCCACGTTTTTAAGTCCTTGAGGCGGTCTTGAATTTTATTTAGATGATTAATTTCATCAAGCTTGATTGATAAATATAGTTGAGTATCATCCGCATAACAATGAAAATGTACAGAATGATTCCTTATAATATTGCCTAACGGAAGCATATATAATGTGAACAAAATAGGTCCGTGCACTGAGCCCTGTGGCACTCCATGGCTATCTTTGGTTTGCGTGGAAGATTCATCATTGACACGTACAAACTGAGAGCGTTCAGATAGATAGGACCTAAACCAGCCTAAAGCAGTTCCCTGTATGCCAACTAAGTGCTCTAGTCTTTGCAATAAGATATCATGATCGATAGTATCAAATGCAGCACTGAGATCGAGCAAAACAAGAATAGAGACAAGTCCTTTGTCAGAGGCTATTAGAATGTCATTTGTGACTTTAACCAGAGCTGTCTCTGTGCTATGATGTGTTCTAAAGCCAGACTGAAAATCTTCAAATAAATCATTGTTTTTTAAGTAATCACACAACTGTTTTGCGACTGCTTTCTCAAGAATTTTTGAGAGGAACGGAAGATTAGAAATAGGTCTATAATTGGCTAAAACCTCTGGATCGAGGTTGTGCTTTTTAAGAAGCGGTTTTATCACTGCTACTTTGACTGATTGTGGAACATAGCCTGATAATAAAGACATATTCATAATATTTAATAAAGAAGTGCTAATTAATTGAAAAACTTCGTTCAACAGCTTAGTTGGAATTGGGTCTAACATACACATTGATGGTTTAGAAGAGAGAATCATTGAATTTAATTGTTCAAGGTTTATGGCTGAAAAGCATTCTAGTTTACTATCTAGTGTAATATTAGAACTTACGTTTCCGGGAGTTGATAACACTATACTGGTCAAAGGCAAGAGGTCATTAATTTTGTTTCTAAGAGTAACAATTTTATCGGTAAAAAAGCACATAAAATCATTACTACTGAGTGCTATAGGAATAGAAGGCTCAATCGAGCTATGGCTCTCTGTCAGCCTGGCTACAGTGCTGAAAAGAAATCTTCCATTATTCTTATTCTCATCTATTAATGAAGAGTAGTAGGCTGCTCTCGCTTTACGCAGTGCTTTCTTATATTCATTGAGAGTAATATGCCAAATTAAACGAGATTCTTCAAGTTTAGTGGAACGCCATATCCTTTCAAGTTGTCTCGACATTTGCTTTATTTTGCGGGTTTCGGCATTATGCCATGGAGCTAATCTATGTTGTTTTATTTTCTTCTTTTTCACAGGAGCAACAGAGTCTAATTGTATTCGCAGTGCATCTGTAGCACTATCAACAACATGATCAATTTGGGGTGGTGGACATCTTGTATAAGTTTCCTCCCCTACATGCAGACATGCTATCGAGTTAAGTATTGGTGGAATCTCTTCCTTAAATTTGGCTATAGCACTAACAGATAGGTTTCTGCTGCAGGATCTTTTGACTAATGCTTTGTAGTCTAGTAACAGTACTTCAAAAGTTACTAAGAAATGGTCGGATAAAGCAGGATTATGCGGTTCGACGAATAGTTGCTCAATTTCAATACCATAAGTCAGAACAAGGTCGAGAGTGTGATTATAGCAGTGGGTTGGTTTATTTACACTCTGACAAAAACCAACAGAATCTAATATAGATTTAAATGCAACAGTAAGGCTATTTTTATCATCGTCAACATGAATATTAAAGTCACCTACGATAATTACTTTATCTGTTTTAAGAACCAAAGTTGATAAAAACTCAGAGAATTCTGATAAGAATTCTGAATAAGGACCTGGTGCACGGTACACTGTAACAAATAAGATTGGCTGCAAAGTTTTCCAGGTCGGATGCGTAAGACTAAAAATGAGACTTTCAAAAGAGGTATAATTTAATTTTGGTTTAGTATTGATAAGTAAACTTGAGTCAAAGATTGCTGCAACTCCACCTCCTCGGCCCACACCTCGGGCAATATGAGTATTGATATGGCTGGGTGGAGTGGCCTCATTTATGCTGACATATTCTTCATGTCTCAACCAAGTTTCAGTGAGACAGCATATATCAATATTATAATGTGATATTAAATCATTTACCAATATTGCTTTAGATGCTGGAGATCTTATGTTTAAGAGACCACCTTTAATATTCCTGTTCTGTTGCACTGTAGTAGTTGTTACATTTACTTTTATTAGGTTATTATGTATGACACCTCTATCAGGTTTTACCTTAAATTGTCCTTGGGCAGACACCCACACCGCTAATATTGGGTATTTTATTGGGTTCGGGATTCCTATGGATGACTGCCTAGGAGAGAGCGCAGAGAAGCGTGTAAGACTGCGACTCCGCGTCCTGGTCTCAACTCCAGTTTGTCATGGATTAAGTCCACAAAGCCCTGAAATGTTTGCCGAAATGAGATTTGCACCTTCCAAAGTAGGATGAATGCCGTCTCTCTTAATCAGACCAGGTTTTCCCCAGAAGGCTGTCCAATTATTTACGAAGCCCACATTGTTTGCTGTTATCCATGTTCACTCCTACGTAAAAGTATTGAGGGACAGGTTCACAGTAACAGCTGCTCTCAGGTCAAACGAAAATAACCTGCACACTGTCTGACAAGCACAACATTTTATTTGCTGTTACATATATATTTAAACCTCCATTAAAACCCTGTCTCCTAAAAATTACGTTCCCACAGAACTAAACTGCATTCTCAATTACGTTTAGCCAGAAACGTATTTTCTCTCACGTTATGTTTGTTAGGAAGGTATCTCAAATACATTTATTTTCTACATATCTTCTAGAAATATATATTTTCTCCCACTTTACGTTCGTTATGAACGTGTCTCAAATACGTTTATTTTCTACATATCTTTACCATTTATTGTCTTGCTTATAATAATGATAATAGCCATTTATAAATATCATTTTAGAGCACACATTTGAAATCAGTAGGCAAGGCTGTAATTTTGCCAGCTGTTACTCTCATGAGCGAGGCAGAAAATAATAGTTTTAACATGCCAAAAAACTACTGTGTTGTTTATTGCACCTCAAACATTAAAACAAATCCAGAGTTACGTGTTTCTGTACTTCCTCTAAGAAGAAAGGACAGTAACAGAAGATCTCTGTGACGCCAGATGTGGTGTTCGTAATGCGATATGATATCCGAAAAAAAATTCAGTTTAAGATGGCCGTAGACACTACACTACCCATAATCCCCAGCTATCGTTTGGGACTACAATCCCGTTGACAAACCCCGTGATTAATCTTCAAGCTCTCGGATTGGATGTTGGAGTGGCAGTGCGCCAAGGTTACGCCGAGCGTCAAGCTCTTTGAAATGGAACGAAACCACGGCAGACTATTCAAAACTGGATTTGAACGCCCCCCCCAGAACTACACATGCTGGCTATTGTGTTTCGCAACATGTTCTCTATGACACGTCTCTACTGGGAATTGTAGTTTTAAAAGACGTTTTCGTGTTTCCCAAAATTAAAAGTTGACAGTATTAAACTGTGTACAGCCCTGGAGGTTTAGCTGATAGGAAACAAATTGGTGTGTACAAATTTAAAACATGTAATTACTAAATGGGTGAAAATCGCTTGTGTCGATAATGGGCAGCATTAATATATACCCACATGACAGCTCATTGTTACTTTGTAATTCTACTCCACTACAATTCAGAGGTTAACCTGGTATTTTTACTCCACTACATTTATTTGAGTTACTTTGCAGATTCTGATTAATGATGTGAAATATGAACAACCCTTAAATCAGACTTTAGTTACACCTGAGTAAAATTCAGGGAAAGGTGATTGTCAAGTGCCAACAATCAGGAGAGATATTTGATAGTTGGTGCTTGAGAAGACTAAACATTTATCTGCAGATCTCTATAAAGTGAATTACTCGTTATTCTCTACTAATAATTAATTAAAGACTGTATATTATGGCTATTTTTCACATCCCTTTCAAGATTTCAAGATTTTCAAAGGTTTATTGACATATCATATAAACAACTAGTGTAGTTATGCAATGAATGAAAAACTTGGGTCACAGGTTCCTCAACAGTGCATTACAAGACATCTATCAATATGTGTGTATACCTCCACCATTAAACTGTGAAATTCTGCACATTTCTTATAATATCTACTACATACATAAGAGTATAATTAATGTGTATACTATCAGTTAAAATAAGTGCTTCATAGTTAACATTGCAGGAAAGCAATATATTAGACGTTAAGTACTTTGTCAGGCTTAATATTTATCTATAGATACCCCCAAAGATTTTTTCTTATTTGAAAGAAGACCTTAACCTAAAGTATTCTTTAATGTGTTAATAAAGGTTAATTAGTTTGTCTGTTTTACACATCCTCCTATTAATATCGTTGTACATCCTGCACTAAACTGTTTTATTGTAGAGATCACTTACAGTATCTTGTACTCTTAATATTTTTTTCATCAAATAACATTATTCAACAAAAATAATTCAATAACGTGCTTTAACCACTAGGCGGTGCACACAAGGTACACACAGCATACTAATAATAACTTTGTATTATTAGTGTAGGACACTTATATATGTATAACATCTGAAGATGTGTAGTTTTATTCATGTTTTTACATAATTGTACAGGATATTGCTATACTATTTCTCATGTTTTACTTCTACACATTAATATCTGATTTGTAAAACATCACAGACAGAAAGATATATCCGTCATTTAATGGTAAGCTATTGAAATTGTGATTCCATAGATGTGTCTCCCATCACCCAAAAAAAAGATTTTAAAAAATACAGATTTCAGTATTTTGAGGCTCTGAGCCCCATTTCTTTTACTCACAGACGGAAAAAAAAAGTCCGACATTATACGATTTAAAATAAAAACAAATAAATAAAAAGATAAAACTCTATCATGTAATTTACGTTAGAATAAATAGAATGGTTTTGAATAATAGATGAGAGTAAAGTCTACGTCACTTTAGAGCCTCGCCCACTTTTGGGGAAACCAACGCTGTCATTTGAACGGCGATCAAGCCTGAAGCCACAGAGATCTTCTGTTACTGTCCTTTCTTCTTAGAGGAAGTACAGAAACACGTAACTCTGGATTTGTTTTAATGTTTGAGGCGCAATAAACGACACCGCAGCTTTTTGGCATGTTAAAGCTATTATTTTCTGCCTCGCTCATGAGAGTAACAGCTGGCGAAATTACAGCCTTACCTACGGATTTTAGTTCAACCATATATCGAGCCTGATTCTCGATTTCAAATGTGTGCTCTAAAATGACATTTATAAATGACTATTATCATTATTATAAGCAAGACAATAATTGGCAAAGATATGTAGAAAATAAACGTATTTAAGATACGTTCATAACGAACGTAACGTGGGAGAAAATACGTTTCTGGCTAAACGTAATTGAGAATGCAGTTTAGTTCTGTGGGAACGTAATTTTTAGGAGACGGGGTTGGGGACAGCGATGCGGTGAAAGTGCTATCCTCGGCGTAGCACTTAAGGCGAGACACCCCAGGTGAATAGGGTAATTTTTTTAACTTAAAGGTATCAGCTAGAAATTTCTCCAGTTAATGTCTTACAATAAGGCAATTGTCTTTTGTATTACAAGTTTTCTGAAATAGCATGTTTAAATATGCAAATTAGCCATTATCTCATTAAATATGCACATATTTTAACACATTTCAGGAATCGAAATCTGAACTTTGGATAAAGCCAGGTTCCAAATTCTTGTTTCATTTTGTAGTCATATTAGTATCTAAGGCTTTTACAGAAGGGATATTGGATATCTCTTTTTATCACTCAATAAATCAGAAAATACTGTCAACAGCCCTAAAATATCAATTTTCGCCATGTTTTTAGGTATACAATGTTGTATAATTCAGGCTATGAATTATATATGAACAAACCCTTCTGTAAAAGCCTTCATAATATTGATAGGAATATAACTGGAAGGTTTGGTGTCTCTACATGCTTCTGAAGTTGAAATTTCGAACTCAGAGTAGGAGAAAAAACTCATTTTGAGAAAACGACCTTTAAAGATTGCAGTGAGGCGCTAGCTAAACTCTCCTGTTCTCTGGATGACAGCTTGCGCATCGACGCACTCCGTGAAGGTGTTTCATGTTCGGGGTCATTTGTTTTTTGTATAACCTTGCTTCGTGCAAGTGACAATTGTTGTCGTCTTCTCTGTGAACGTTTTTTTCGCCGTTCTTTTGCGATTTCAATTTCTAGCGGAAAGCTAAACAGGAAGTGTTTTAGCACACCACGTGACGCATCTGAACGAATCACGTTGTCAGAAATTGACACCAGCCAATGAGATTTCGTTTCTTGGTTTAAGACCCCTTTGTGCTTTCACGATTGGTTGCTGATACAAAGGAAATAACCATATTTGGATCTGATGAGATTGTGCAGGAGAGACGGAGCTTTCCAACGATATCTCTGTTGACATGGTGCACACAGCGGTCGCGGTACTTTATGTTACGTTAGAATGCAAACTTTTGGGGAATTTAGGAGAAATCTACAGACGCAAATAGACAAACTATAGTAAAATAAACACTTAAATGTGTATTTTGTACGTTTTCCTTCCAAAAGCCTGAAAGAAAACATGTTATGGAATCAAAATAGCACAAAATCTCAAAATTGACCAGTACTTGAAAAACGATGTTTTTGCCTGCCGTGTCTCGCCTTAAAATTGTGGTCCAGTGCTGTGCTTAAAGTTCAAATTAGTTAAATTCTGACCTCTTTTACCACTGACCTTTTGACACGCAACCAATCGGATGACAGCTCTATAAAGCACCGCAAGTTAGCATGGGGGCTTAACCATAGAAACAGAATTAACTAACTAAATAACTGTTATCACGGCGTTGCTCTGCGCCCAACCTCATATGCCCCTTTCACAACAACGCAGCTCCCGTTCTAGCTCCGTGCTTGAACTCTTCTGGTTCGGAACCGGTTTTTCTTTTGAGCCCCGTTTTGTTCACACCGTCCAGAGCCCGACTGGTGCTGCGTCTGCTGCGTCTGTCACGGTTGAGTGAAGGAAGCAGGACCCAAATGCAGATAACTCTGATAATCCTTTATTTCAAGGATAATGAAACTAATACATACAAAACAGAACACTCACCGGGGTGAATTCAGTCACCAACAAAAGAAGCACCAACACTGAACACAGGACGAGACAAGACTAAATACAGGGAGGGATAATTACAAGACGAGACACAGCCGGGCAGGGGAGGAGAAACACAAGGCCACAGGTGAACACAATCAGCTAACGAGACACACCAGGGAAACTAACGACAGGAGGAAAACATGACATAGAGAACAGCGAAAACACCCAAACCAAGACAGAACTGTGACATGACATGATAACCGTGACAGAACCCCCCCCTCAAGGGACGGATTCTAGACGTCCCTAACACCAAAACAAAAATCCACCAACGTCCAGCAGGGTGGGTGGAGGGGGTCCGGAGGACGGGACTGAGCTGACCGCCCAGGAGCACAGTAGAGGACCAGGAAGGGATCTCGGGCGGACGGCCCGGGGGCAAGGCAGAAGCCGAGAAAGAGGACTCGGGCGGACGGCCTGGGGGCAAGGCAGAGTCCAAGGTGGGGGACTCGGGCGGACGGCCCGGGGGCAAGGCAGAGTCCATGGTGGGGGTCTCGGGCGGACGGCCCGGGGGCAAGGCAGAGTCCATGGTGGGGCGAAGGCCACAGCGGGCGAACTCAGGGGGCCGAGCATGAGGGCGAAGGCAGCGGCAGGAAGAGTCAGGGGGCCGGGCTCGAGGACGAGGGCAGCGGCAGGAAGAGTCAGGAGGCCGGGCCCGCGGGCGAAGACCGCGGCTCACAGAGGGTCGGGATCGAGGGCGAAGGCCAGACAGCTCCGGAGGCCGGGCAGGACCCGGTGTCGGCCGGACAGGAACCGGAGCCGGCGGGACAGGCTTCGGCAGGATCCCCCACGGAAGGGGACCAGGAGTTGGCAGGACCCCCAGCAGGAGAGCGGTTGGCGGGACCTCCGACGAGACAGGACAAAGGGTTGGCAGTACCCCCGGCAGGAGAGTAGACGGCGGGACCTCCAACGGCACAGGACACAGGGTTGGCAGTACCCCCGGCAGGAGAGTAGTCGGCGGGGCCTCCAACGGGACAGGACATAGGGTTGGCAGGACCCCCGGCAGGAGAGTAGTCGGCGGGACCTCCAACGGGACAGGACACAGGGTTGGCAGGACCCCCGGCAGGAGAGTAGACGGCGGGACCTCCAACGGGACAGGACATAGGGTTGGCAGGACCCCCGGCAGGAGAGTAGTCGGCGGGACCTCCAACGGGACAGGACATGGGGTTGGCAGGACCCCCGGCAGGAGAGTAGTCGGCGGGGCCTCCAACGGGACAGGACACAGGGTTGGCAGGACCCCCGGCAGGAGAGTAGTCGGCGGGGCCTCCAACGGGACAGGACACAGGGTTGGCAGGACCCCCGGCAGGAGAGTAGTCGGCGGGGCCTCCAACGAGACAGGACAAAGGGTTGGCAGGACCCCCGGCAGGAGAGTAGTCGGCGGGACCTCCAACGGCACAGGACATGGGGTTGGCAGGACCCCCGGCAGGAGAGTAGTCGGCGGGGCCTCCAACGGGACAGGACACAGGATTGGCAGGACCCCCGGCAGGAGAGTAGTCGGCGGGGCCTCCAACGGGACAGGACACAGGGTTGGCAGGACCCCCGGCAGAAGACTAGTCTGCGGGACCTCCAACGGGACAGGACATGGGGTTGGCAGGACCCCCGGCAGAAGACTAGTCTGCGGGACCTCCAACGGGACAGGACACAGGGTTGGCAGGACCCCCAGCGGAACCTCCAACGGTACAGGACATGGGGTTGGCAGGACCCCCGGCAGAAGACTAGTCTGCGGGACCTCCAACGGGACAGGACATGGGGTTGGCAGGACCCCCGGCAGAAGACTAGTCTGCGGAACCTCCAACGGGACAGGACATGGGGTTGGCAGGACCCCCGGCAGGAGAGTAGTCGGCGGGGCCTCCAACGAGACAGGACAAAGGGTTGGCAGGACCCCCGGCAGGAGAGTAGTCGGCGGGACCTCCAACGGCACAGGACATGGGGTTGGCAGGACCCCCGGCAGGAGAGTTGTCTGCGGGACCTCCAACGGCACATGAGTAGGGGCTTGAGTGGGGACTCGAGAGAGGGCTTGAGAGGGAACTCGAGAGGAAACTGGAGAGTCGACTGGAGAGGTGACTCGAGAGGGGACTCGAGAAGGAACTCGAGAGGTGACTGGAGAGGGGACTCGAGAGGGAACTCGAGAGGAGACTCGAGAGATGACTTGAGAGGGATCTTGAGAGGGATCTTGAGAGGGGACTTGAGAGGGGACTCGAGAGGTGGCTTGAGAGGGACCTCGAGAGGTGACTTGAGAGGGATCTAGAAAGGGGACTCGAGAGGTAGCTCGAGAGGAGACTTGAGAGGGAACTAGAGAGGGGACTCGAGAGGGAACTTGAGATGGGATGAGGGAAGGGACTAGAGAAGTGACTCGAGGTGGGACTAGAGAAGGGGCTCGGGAAGGGGCCAGAGAGGTGACTAAAGGAGGGACTGGAGAAGGGACTAGGGAAGTGACTAGAGGAGGGACTTGAGAAAGGACTTGAGAAAGGAATTGAGTAGGGACTTGAGATGGGACTAGAGAAGTGACTAGAGGTGGGACTGGAGAAGGGACTAGAGAAGGGACTAGGAAAGTGACCTGAGGAGGGACTAGGGAAGGGACAAGAGGAGGGACTCGAGAAGAGACTAGAGAAGGGACCAGAGATGGGACTATGGCAGCTGGGGCCAGAGCTAAGGCTGGAACCATGGCTGCTGGGGCCGGGACCATGGCTGCTGGGGCCAGAACTAGGTCTGGAACCATGGCTGCTGGGGCCAGAACCATGGCTGCTGGGGCCAGAACTGGGGCCGGAATGATGGCTGCTGGGGCCAGAACTGGAGCCGGAATGATGGCTGCTGGGGCCAGAACTGGGGCTGGGACCATGGCTGCTGGGGCCAGAACTGGGGCTGGAACCATGGCTGCTGGGGCCTGTACTGGGGCCGGAACCATGGCTGTGTGGGCCGGTTCTGTAGCCGGAACCATGGCTCTTGGGGCTCGGATTGCTAGCCTGGACTTGCGACTCCTGCTCTTAGAAGCCGCCTGAAGACTCCGTGGACCTCCAAAAGCCAGCCGAGTTCCAGAAAACGACTCTTGGACAGGAGCAGGAACTGGGGCGGAAGCACTGGTTGACTCCAGACGGAACACACCGAGACGTTTATAGTCAGCAGGCTGGAAATCACACACCCAGATGAAGTTCAAAATCCAGCCAGGTAAGAATTTCACCAAGTCTGGTTTCTCCATAGCCAACCGGTGCGCCTCTACCAGAGCGGCCTCCTTCTGCAGAACACTGGACGCTCCCCTCCACCAATCATAGCAGCAAGCCAAAGCAAAGGAAAAATGTTGTAGTTCCACCTCAAATGGATCATCTGCTGGGTCCATTTCTGGTTGGTGCTTTCTGTCACGGTTGAGTGAAGGAAGCAGGACCCAAATGCAGATAACTCTGATAATCCTTTATTTCAAGGATAATGAAACTAATACATACAAAACAGAACACTCACCGGGGTGAATTCAGTCACCAACAAAAGAAGCACCAACACTGAACACAGGACGAGACAAGACTAAATACAGGGAGGGATAATTACAAGACGAGACACAGCCGGGCAGGGGAGGAGAAACACAAGGCCACAGGTGAACACAATCAGCTAACGAGACACACCAGGGAAACTAACGACAGGAGGAAAACATGACATAGAGAACAGCGAAAACACCCAAACCAAGACAGAACTGTGACATGACATGATAACCGTGACAGCGTCATGATGTCACCGTTTACGTCGCTTATTTTCTCCCCAACGGCACTCACAACAACAACAACAATGAGGGACTACGTTGGGTCGATGATCGTGTTGCTTTTAATCACACGAAGCCAGATTAAATTAAATAACGACTTCTCCAACCTTATACTTATCTCCAGAGTGCCGTGGTTTATTGTTTATTAATGTGTTTCAGCGGCATTTACTCACCGCTGCAGTGCTGGCTGCTCTTCCACAGGAGTTTATTCTCCCGTTAACTCACGGCAGTGGCCGCTTTAAAGTATTCACTGTCTGACTGTCACACATATCCCCAATTCCCCATAAGTGAATGTGTTTCAGTCTGAATTTACGCTGTTTGGCATCACAACGCTGTTATGAAAGTTTCTCTGGTATAAAATGGGTGATGTTAGCATAGCAACCGAAGCTAAACTGACAATCTTGACTACTTGTTGCTATCCTATTGTGGCATAAGCCGTTTTCTACAGGCGTATTTTTCATTATGATTCTACTTACCTGTACGTAGTCCATGTATTGATTCCATCCAATAACTGCTATAATACAAAGAAAAACTTCTAAATGCTCTCCACCGTCAATGATCAATAACAGTGAACAGATGGTCAAAGTAAGGTACAAATAAACAGAATCATACGAAGCCTGGTTAGTGTTGCCTGACTTTATAAAGTGTGTTTTTTTTACAAGTGTGTGGTTGCGTTCTAGTCACTTTGCTCAGCGCTACTGCTTGTTACAACTTTTATTTGCCGTACTCGCCATAAACTCAGGTTAATCTCTCCCCCCTCCAACGTAAGCGTGACGTATGCGGTTCTTGCTTCTAGACTGACAATTTTCGAGCTTGGTAAGAACTGGTTTTCGGGGAAAAGAGCCGGCTCCGCTGCGGTGTGAACAGGAAAAAACGGTGCTTATCAGGCTCAAGCTCCGAACCAGCCCTGGAACCGCATTGATGTGAAATAGTGCATAGTGCGCAAAGGGCAACATTTACTGATTTAATGGTGAATCATGTGAATGCAGCTCAATGCATTAGATCCCAGCTGATATAGATTAGTGATAGGAATTACGGCTCTTTGAAGGGAGCCGGATTTTATGGCTCCGTTTCTTTCTGAGAGCTGTTCAAAAGAGCCGTTTTTCTTTTAAGGGGGTTTTAATAGGTTTATCTGCAAAATAATCACCAGGATAATGATTGACTGTATTGCCAGGAATCTACTTTTACTCACAGAAAAATGTATAATTGCTACATCTCTTAGCCAGCCAAACTACGACTGAAGCAGCATGTATTATGCCATCGTCTACGGCAGGGGTTTTGAAAGTGTGGGAAGGTGAGTGTAACTGTCTTCACTCTGTTGTTTATTTTGTTCCACGTTGTATTTTTGGTTCCTACCTTTTATGTGCAACATTAATAGAGGCGGAACTAATCTGCAGTATTTTGTGTTATACCTGTTTGTTTAGTCGACGCACTTGATAGTTGCAACTGCAGAGCAACGCAGAATGTAAAGACAACTCATAGTATTTGTGTTGTTATGTAAAATATTTTTTTGCCACATTTCTGGAAAATCTATTTTAAACATGACATCTGTTATACCTTTGAAGTCAATACACTTTTGTATACATAAAATGAAGCCTTTTTAGACATTTCAACCTAAATGTGGTTTTAATCTTTATTTGTTTGTCCCAATAGGAGGCAATATAACAGAGTATCACTAGTTTGGACTCAATAGCATTTAAAGAAATATTAAATGAATGTATTTTCTTTAGATAAATTACTAGATCACAGTGCTTGTGCTCTGGTATGTTGGCAAAAATTGTCAATCCTTGATATCATGACTTTCCAACTCACAGCGCTTTCTCTCATGCAGCATGTGTGTGAGCTTTGTGGCTCTTTCTGACTGAATTACGCTGAAATACAGACCAAAATGTATGCAAAAGGCAATGGAAGTTCATCCTTCCCTGGAAATCCCTTAAAACCCTGTTATTGAGAGACTGCAGTGGCTCGGTACAAGCTGGACAATTTCAAACTTGCTGTGTGATGTACAGTCATTTCAGAAATGTCTGCTTTACATATTTCCCACAGAAAGAACCACTGACAACTCAACTCTTGTGCCTCAGACCTCGCATCGGTTTCTCACACGCTGCCACTAGACCTCTCCCACGAGTCCTCAGAGGTGCCCTGCCTCCCCAGGAGCTTGCCGCAAGAATTGTATTAGTCACTTTTATCCAAAGACCTCACATCACCTCTACTCCCGGCACATACACACCCTGAAAACCAAACCTCCCCCTCCATATTTCCTTTTCTTACTTTATGCTGCTGTGACTGACAGCTGTATTGAGCTGGATGAGTGCTGTGACAGCTGTTCATTATGTGTACTAGCCTGATTTGGGAACGCCCAGTGGCCTTATGACACCCAGTGAAAAAACCATGACACCCTCTGGGTTTAGCGCTGTCACACCAACACGTACACACTCTCAGACGCACACAGATGAATAATCCACTTCTCCATCTACACTGTTTAAGGGCTGCTACCATAATTATTTGTATACTAGACGTATCTGCTGCTGATATTTGCTAACTGATACAAAACAAAAACAGTACATATTTAAGAGGCCAAAAACAGTATTTTCATGAACGTTGCTGTGATTGTTTCATCTTTTTCCATCTTTAACAGGTGTCGAATAACCCTCAGAACTCCTTATGAACTCTACATACACACTTTTACACAATCTCCTCATGTATGCAGTACAACTATCCTGCCTTCACAAAAACATAATGTTGAAAAATGACAAATGTCTCCCAAACAAATGTGACCATTTATCACTTTAAGACTTAATCAAATAAAAACCACATGCCTTTGATCAATAATGCATATTTGGCCACTTCTTGTTGTACACTTTTGGCAAACACAAACACAAAGTTATCTCATTAGCGAGCTAAGTCTCCCTGGAACGCAGGCAGCTACTGTAAATACACTTTCACCATCTGGAGTGTGTGAGTGTGTGTCTCTGCTGGCGGTGACCTGACGTAGCCTCTTGCTAGGTGGTACCAGCATGCCAGGCCTGGGACAGCTGTCTCCGTCTCTCAGCCGTGCCTCAGAATCAGCAGGTCCTCAAGAAGTCCTTTTATTTCCAACAGACTGAAAACTTCCATTCTGCCATCTTGTTGTGGACATAAACGCCAGCTGAAGACACATCTTTTCAGATTAGTTTTTTCATTTGATTTGAGCTACAAAATACCCCAGAAAACATCTTTGGAAACACTTAGCTATGTGGGTGGCTGGGGGTTCATTGTTTTTTTGGTTTGTTTTGCAAGTATGAATGGAGATGCAATATTATTTGGTGACAACCATTTTCATCTGCCTTATTAACTAATATATATTAGATATTTGATACTTTTTTCTTTTAAAAAAAAGTATTGTATCTATGCATTTTTTCTTATGTCTCCCCTAATTTTACTGAGGGGTCATTATGGATTTAATTGTATTTATAATTGTTTAATACCTTTTACCTCCTCATTAAACTCTTTGTTGCTATGCTGACCTGAAGTGAATTTCTTGTTCTCTGTTTTAATGTGTGCCATGTTGTTAAATCACTTTCAGCTGCACCTGCTGAATGAAAAGTGCTATACAATTAAAGCTTCATTAATATTATTATTATTCTCATCATTATTATTGTTCTTATCATTATCTTTGCTGCCTTGTCACTGCTATCTGAACAAATTATTTTCTGCTGTGGTCTTCAAGTGTTTACTCCCGGCCCCCCAGGTTGGCGTCTTGTTTAACTCTAAGACGACCCGCACATATTCATGTTGCGTACTCCAGTATGTGACCTTTTGCTGACCCTTGAGCCACTTTCATATCCCAGGTTAGCAGCGCAGCCCCTGGGGAGTGTCCGGCGCCCGGCCCCCCCGCAGCCCCGGCAGATAAAGCCTTATCTGGCCAAGCCGGAACATTCCACAGGTGTGAAACCAGCAGTTAACAAGCGCTCTGTCATTAACACTCTGACGGACCGCCTGATAATGATGGCTGGTACATACCTGCTAAGGACGTCCAGCAGGTAATATATCAGACTCTGCCTCACAAAGGGATATGGAATAACTTCAACTACAAGTGGAAACTAAGATCTTTGTGAGCATGCGTTCGGAGTCAATATAATTTTGGAGCACCCACCTGCGAAGTATACTGCAGTAAAGTATTTTCACAGACCACAGTAGTTCTCAGTTTCACTGCCCCTAGTCCTGTTGGATCCCTCAAAGAGAAGGTGTTGTAAATACATGGCCACAGCTAGAAGGCTAGTAAACACTGCTGAGTCCCTCTACACACCTCGACAAACTAGTTTAGCGTTGTGCTGACTGAAAGTGTTTTCCATTTGAGTAATTAATTAAACCAACCAACCAAACTGGCCAGTAGTTATTATTGTAAATCATCTGACAGGAATAAGCAATGGGATTTTCTGCAGAAAAACGCAGCTTTCAGCGATTCATGCCGGATATGTACAGCGTAGGGCACTGAAGAACGATGCTGTTCCTACTTTGTTTGGACCAGCGGGAGATTTGGGTACACAACCTGTAAGTATTCATTGTTGTTTGTGTGTTTAAGATGTTTAAAACAAACAAGGCATCTACCACGACTTTAAATGGGTAAACGTTTTTCGGGCTACTAAGTTGGGATCGCGGAGAAATGCTCTCCGCAGACCCATTCCCATTCTCTAATACTAGGATGGGTTAAATGCAGAGGTTAAATGTCACTGTGTGTGCTGTGCTCTGCATGTGTGACAATTAAAGTGGGTTTCATCCTCCAATTATATATATATATATATATATATATATAACTGACATAGTTTATGTCGTAGAACAAAACATAAAAATCCCTTCAGCTTGTGTTGGTGAGATCCTTGTCCTACACGGACCACTATTGCAGTAAGCATGTTGTAACTTCCGGTTGTTGTTGTTGTCATTGTCATCTCCGGGTATCCCATGTGCCTGTTCTGTTGCTGATAGCTTATTATCTTAACTTAATCGATCGTTTTAAAACTCTTGATCACGGCAACTGCCTGACGTTGTAATCACACGTTACTACAGCTTAAGCACTCACAACTCTCCTTCTCTTAGTGACTGTAACTCCACAGTTGCCTACACTCTTTTCGGGTTTGCTAACGATAGCTACTTTAGCTTGATAGCTAGCCATGGCTCTTTCCCCACCCTCGGGTGTTATTTCCTGCTCTTCCCGTCTCATGTTTGGTTACTTCCCTACCTCCTTTACTGGTACCGATACATGTGTTAAATGTAGTATAGTTGTTAGGTTGGAGGCGGGAATCATAGCCATAGAAGCCCGGCTCCGCATCTTAGAAAGTATCTCAGCTACAGTAAAGCCCATGTTAGCCGGTGCGAACCGGCAAAAGGTAGCTCCTATTAGCCGTCCCCCGGCAACTCCCGAGCAGCAGGGAGACTGGGTGACTGTTCAGAAGGGGCATAACGCGAAACCCGCAGGTCCCCACCAACCCGTTCACGTATCTAACAGATATTGCCCACTCAGCGAGACACCCACTGAGAAGCCAACTCTGGTTATTGGTAGCTCTTTTATGAGACACGTGAATTTAGAGACCGAAGCCTCCACAGTCACATGCATTCCGGGGGCCAGAGCGGGCGACGTTGAGGCGCATCTTAAACTGCTGGCTAAAAATAAACGTAAATACAATAGGATTGTTATTCACGTCGGTGGTAATGATTTTCGTTTACGCCAATCAGAATGCACCAAACTTAATGTGGAGTCGGTGTGTACTTATGCCAAACGGAGACTTCAATGTCCATGTGTGTTGTGAGTCCAAACCTCTGGTTAGGGACTTTTTAAATCTCCTTGATTCTTTTGGTCTCGTTCAGTCCGTGGCTGGCCCAACACATGAAAAAGGACACACTTTGGACTTAGTATTATCGTTTGGACTGTCTGTATCTGTTGATGAAATATGTGCAGCAACGCGTATCTCAGACCATTTACCGGTTCTGTTTACAACCTCCATCCCTTCCGCAGGAGTCGAGTCACGTGCCCCTGCGCGTCGTCTGCGTTCGATTAACCCCTTGACTGCCTCACAGTTCTCTGATGTTTTTAACGCTTCTCCGATCTGTAAATTAGATGTGGACTGTGCTTTTAATGCTGATGAGCTTCTCTCTATGTTTGACTTGACATGCACACCAATACTGGATTCTGTTGCTCCTTTTACGCTTAGACGCACCAAAGTTCTATCAGAACCGTGGCTCAATGACTGTACTCGTGCTCTCAGACGCGCTTGCAGGCGTGCTGAGAGAAAGTGGAAAAAGGATAAACTCCATGTCTCCCTGGAAATCCTTCGTGCTTCCCTCTCTGACTAAGCACTTTGAATTGCCTTGTGTTGAAAAGTGCTCTATAAATAAACTTGCCTTGCCTTGCCTTGCCTTACCAGACGGCAGTCAAAGCAGCCAAAACAGAGCACATTTCTCTGTTCATCTCTAAAAACAGCCATAAACCTCAGGTTCTTTTTAATGTCCTCAACTCCATCATTAATCCCTGTGATGTTTCTTCTGTTGTGCCATCGCCTGCTCTCTGCGATAAGTTTCTTAAATTTTTTATTGGAAAAATATCTGCTCTTAGGCTAGCTCACACTAGTGCTACCCCCGATCCTGCTCCCTCTCTGTGCCCTGCTGTCCTCGACCACTTTGAGCCTATTTCCCTCTCTTCTCTCTCGGACATAGTTGAGCACCTGCGGCCGACAAACTGCTCCTCTGACAGCATTCCCTCTCGCCTTCTCAAAGAGGTTTTTCTTTCAGTTGGAGCAAGTATTTTATTACTTTTAAACACTTCTCTTACCTCAGGATGTGTCCCAGCTGCCTTTAAACATGCCGTGGTTACGCCACTACTTAAAAGAAAAGTCTCGACCCCTCCACTCTCGCAAATTTTAGGCCCATCTCCCAGCTACCGTTTTTATCAAAAGCCCTGGAGCGCGTAGTCTACGCCCAGCTGCAGTCTTTTTTAATCCTTCATGGCATCCATGAAAAGTTTCAGTCTGGCTTCAAACCCATGCACAGCACTGAAACAGCCCTTTTAAGAGTTTTTAACGATCTGCTCCTAGCCGCCGACTCAGGTAGCCCAGCTGTCTTGGTGCTGTTGGACCTGACAGCTGCCTTCGACACCGTGGACCATGGCATCCTGCTGTCACGGCTTGAACAGTCCGCTGGCATCACAGGCTCTGCCCTCGCATGGTTCAGGTCCTACCTTAAGGACCGTAGCTTCTCAGTGCAGCTAGGTGCCTTCTCCTCTGCCAAAGCCCCTCTTACCTGTGGGGTCCCCCAAGGCTCGATTCTGGGCCCCATCCTGTTCCTACTGTACATACTGCCCCTAGGTTCTATTCTAACAAAACATAATATTCCCTTCCACTGCTACGCTGACGACGTCCAGATATATCTCCCGCTCAAAGCAAACATCAAACAGTCACTACAGCAGCTGATGGACTGCTTAACGGAGATTAAATCCTGGCTGAGCAACAATTTCCTGAATCTTAACGAGGGCAAGACGGAGGTCATCTTTTTTGGACCACAACCTCCAGCCTCTCAGGTTGATATTCTGGGCTCCCTCCAACAAAGCATCCTCCCCTCGGTCATGAACCTTGGCGTGACCTTGACGAACACTTTTAAATTCGATAAGCAGGTCAGCAGCGTAGTCAAATCCTGCTTTTTTAAAATAAGACTATTGGCCAAAACCAAGTCCTATTTATCTTTTAAAGACATGGAAAGGGTCATCAACGCCTTTGTTACCTCAAGGCTGGACTATTGTAACGCTCTGTATGTGGGTATGGACCACGCGTCAATTAAACGCCTGCAGCTGGTCCAAAATGCAGCTGCACGTTTGCTGACTGGCCACAAAAAGCGCGACCACATCACCCCAATTCTGGCCTCACTACACTGGCTTCCAGTTCAGTTCAGAATTGATTTTAAAATCCTTTTATTTGTTTTTAAAGCTCTAAATGGGCTGGCTCCTTCCTACATAACCGAACTCCTCCAGCGCTACACCCCAGCAAGAGTTTTAAGGTCTGCTGACCAGCTGCTGCTGGTAGTGCCGAAGACCAGGCTCAAAACCCGAGGGCACCGAGCCTTCGCAGCAGCTGGCCCGAGGCTCTGGAACACTCTGCCCCTCCATGTGAGGTCGGCCCAGACCCTAGGGGTTTTTAAATCCTCTCTAAAAACACACTTCTTCTCTCAGGCTTTCTAGCTAGAGCGGAGCATGACTTCTGACATTTCCCTGTGTATTGTTTTTATATTTGCTGTTGCAAAATGACTGTCTTTTGTTACTATTGCACTGCAGTAAAGTGTTTTTATTACATGTACAGCACTTTGGCTCGACCAAACATCGTTTTTAAATGTGCTCTATAAATAAAACTTGATTTGATTTGATTTGAAAACAATGTCGGACACCGTAATCTCTCTGGTCCCCTCCCCAATCTGATCAATGATGACATGTATAGCCGCATGTCATCATTTCAGCGCTGGTTGTCTTGGTGGTGCCGGGCAAACAATGTGGGCTTCGTAAATAATTGGACAGCCTTCTGGGGAATACCTGGTCTGATTAAGAGAGACGGCATTCATCCTACTTTGGAAGGTGCAAATCTAATTTTGGCAAACATTTCAGGGCTTTGTGGACTTAATCCATGACAAACTGGAGTTGAGACCAGGAGGCGGAGTCGTAGTCTTTCACGCTTCTCTGCGCTCTGTCCTAGGCAGTCATCCATAGGAATCCCGAACCCAATCAAATACCCAATATTAGCGGTGTGTGTGTCTGCCCAAGGACAATTTAAGGTAAAACCTAATAGAGGTGTCATACATAATAACCTAATAAAAGTAAATGTAACAACTACTACAGTGCAACAAAACAGGAATATTAAATGTGGTCTCTTAAACATAAGTTCTCTAGCATCTAAAGCAATATTGGTAAATGATTTAATATCAGATTATAATATTGATATATGCTGTCTCACTGAAACTTGGTTGAGACATGAAGAATATGTCAGCATAAATGAGCCCACTCCACCCAGCCATATCAATACTCATATTGCCCGAGGCATGGGCCGAGGAGGTGGAGTTGCAACAATCTTTGACTCAAGTTTACTTATCAATACTAAACCAAAATTAAATTATACCTCCTTTGAATGTCTCGTTTTTAGTCTTACGCATCCGACCTGGAAAACTTTGCAGCCAATCTTATTTGTTACAGTGTACCGTGCACCAGGTCCTTATTCAGAATTCTTATCAGAATTCTCTGAGTTTTTATCAACTTTGGTTCTTAAAACAGATAAAGTAATTATCGTAGGTGACTTTAATATTCATGTTGACGATGATAAAAATAGCCTTTTGGTATTGAAATTGAGCAACTATTAGTCGAACCGCATAATCCTGCTTTATCCGACCATTTCTTAGTAACTTTTGAAGTACTGTTACAAGACTACAAAGCATTGGTCAAAGGCTCCTGCAGCAGTATCCTATCTGTTAGTGCTATAGCCAAATTTAAGGAAGAGATTCCACCAATACTTAACTCGATAGCATGTCTGCATGTAAGAGAGGAAACTTATACAAAATGTACACTAGATAGTAAACTAGAATGCTTTTCAGCCATAAACCTTGAACAATTAAATGTAATGATTCAAACAGAACCTTATGTTAAATCGATCTAGAAGTCACTGACTTCTTAACCATCAACGTGTATGTTAGACCCAATTCCAACTAAGCTGTTGAAGGAAGTGTTTCCATTAATTAGCACTTCTTTATTAAATATTATGAATATGTCTTTATTATCAGGCTATGTTCCACAATCGTTCAAAGTAGCAGTGATAAAACCGCTTCTTAAAAAGCACAACCTCGATCTAGAGGTTTTAGCCAATTATAGACCTATTTCTAATCTTCCAAGCAGTCGCAAAACAGCTGTGTGATTACTTAAAAAACAATGATTTATTTGAAGATTTTCAGTCTGGCTTTAGAACACATCATAGCGCAGAGACAGCTCTGGTTCAAGTCACAAATGACATTCTAATAGCCTCTGACAAGGGACTTATCTCTATTCTTGTTTTGCTCGATCTCAGTGCTGCATTTGATACTATCGATCATGATATCTTATTGCAAAGACTAGAGCACTTAGTTGGCATACAGGGAACTGCTTTAGGCTGGTTTAGGTCCTATCTATCTGAACGCTCTCAGTTTGTACGTGTCAATGATGAATCTTCCACGCAAACCAAAGTTAGCCATGGAGTGCCACAGGGCTCAGTGCTCGGACCTATTTTAAGTTATTGTACTTGGCCCGAAGAATCTACGAAACAAATTATCTAAAGATATACTAACTATGGATGGCATTAATTTGGCCTCCAGTTAGACTGTAAGGAATCTTGGTGTTATATTTGATCAGGATTTATCCTTTAACGCCCACATAAAATCAATTTCAAGACCGCCTACTTCCATCTACGTAACATTGCAAAAATCAGGCATATCTTGCCTCAAAACGATGCAGAGAAACTAGTCCATGCATTTGTTACTTCAAGGCTGGATTATTGTAACTCTTTATTATCAGGGTGTACCAAGAAGTCAGTGAAGTCGCTTCAGCTGATTCAAAATGCTGCAGCTCGTGTAGAGTTAGGAAAAGGGACCACATTACTCTTGTTCTGGCTGCCTTACACTGGCTCCCTATAGAACACAGGATAGAATTTAAAATTCTTCTTCTCGCCTACAAAGCACTTACCTTAAAGAACTCATTATACCCTACTGTCCTATTAGGGCATTGCGTTCCAAGAATGCAGGGTTGTTGGTTGTTCCTAGAGTCTCTAAAAGTACAATGGGAGCCAGAGCCTTTTCTTATCAAGCTCCACATTTGTGGAATCAGCTTCCAGTTTGTGTTCGGGCGTCAGACACCCTATCCGTTTTTAAGAGTGCGCTTAAGACGTTCCTTTTTGATAAAGCTTATAGTTAGGGCTGATTAGATGCAGCCCCTAGTTTTGCTGATATAGGCTTAGTTTGTCGGGGGACATCTTACTTCTTCCTTCGCTCTGTCTATACCTGTGTACTCTCATGTTCCGATTAACCCAGCTTCCCCAAATGTCTTTCTTTTTGGTGTCTATATATGCCCTGGGATCCGGAGTCATGGATGATCCTGCGGTCCTGTGTCCTGCATCGCGAGCCCTGGATCTTGAGTCGTGGCTGTGGTCCTGGATCATAGGTCCTGGATGGATATCCTCGTGGATTCATCTTCCTATTATACACACATGCATTTCCAAACATTTGAACTACCTATGTTGCAAATGTATTATCTTTTCAATTTACACACGGCATCTATTGCACGTCTGTCCGTCCTGGGAGAGGGATCCCTCCTCTGTTGCTCTCCCTGAGGTTTCTCCCATTTTTCCCTTTAAAACTGTGGGTTTTCTCCGGAAGTTTTTCCTTGTACGATGTGAGGGTCTAAGGACAGAGGGTGTCGTATTGTCATACTGATATTTTGTACAAGCTGTGAAGTCCACTGAGACAAATGTAACATTTGTGATATTGGGCTATATAAATAAACATTGATTGATTGTTAACCACAGACCTTATTTCAGGATTTTAACCACAAATACGTACGTTCAGGGTTTCAGACTATTTTCTGCACCACTCATTTGAATTCCAACTCAAGCTATTTGTAGTTCTGATAGGGGACTCAACTCAATAATTCATAAGTGTTCTTACCTGCTGTCACCATCACACAGTCCAGCAGTGGGAAATGCTAAAATGTGCCCTAGCCTCATTAGCAATGCAGTGGAGATGTCACACACTTTCAACATCGCATTATTTGCATTATCCATCATTAGAATCACGCATTGTGGTCACAGCCTGCAGCACTCAGTACCCTGCTATTGGGTACTGCCATCTGGCCTGGCATCATGCATATTCAAAGAGGAGCAGAACCTGACATCACACCCCCCAGCCGTATTCACAGCCACCTCGTACTGAACCATAACTTGTCGTCTGATATATTTGGATCAGCCTTTACTAATGACTGGGCAGGGAATCAGGTGGCTGCAGGCAGTGTGTGTGCAGCTCTGTGTTTGTTTACCAGTTTTCTATTTGTTTGAAGTGACTAATTGTGTCCAGTGGTGATGGTGACCACCAGAGGAGACCCCACACTCATCACTGCAGGGGATCCCCTTGGATGAACCAACATCTGTTTCTGTCAATCACACACAGAGAATACATGTGAGTATTGTATCTCATCTCACTCCTCCTCACCTCTACTCCCAGTCATTAGTGTGAGGGTCTAAAACCTCATGTCCGCTGCATGGTTCCTGGACCCTCTCAGTGTTGGTGGGATTCTCATACCCCTCCCACCGTCCACCGGCGTTTAGCCTACCGTTTACTCAAGGCCTTTTTTCATTATGATCTTACTTGTAATAGTCTGACATTGCAACCTGTGTATCCAATATATTGATTACACCCGATAGCTGCTATAATAGAAGAAGGAAAACAACACGAAAACTAGCTGCTCTTCAAAACAGTCAATAACAGCGAATGGGTGGTCATGGTAAGAATAAACAGCATCACACCGTGCCTGGTAAGTGTTGCCTGACTTCATATATGTGCGTTATTTTGTATACGTTTGTGGTTGCGCTCTAGTTTAGTTTATTTATTTTTTTCGAGCGCGTAAAACCAAAGAAAATACAAATGAAACAAAAGGTGATACAGACATGATACAGTACTATACAAATGAATGCAATAACAAAATGAAATATTTAATTAATAATTGAATAATCTGTAGTATCATTGTCTGATATCAATAAACAACAAAGCTTTAGCTAATTACACGTCCGTAAAGACGCTAGTCACTTAGCAATCTGAGAGCTACTGAATCCTCCTGACCACACAGGAGGAGGAAGAACGCCTGCGCTCTGTCGATAGTACGCAGTTGCATTAGGTTAGTTTATTTTCTTGCTGCCACTTTCTAAAAATCTATCACGGACCTCTCTTATAGCAGGGTCAGCCAGCCAGTCCCTCAGGTGTCTGCACTTGTGAACTCTTGCAGCTAGTATGTGAAGTTGAGTTTAACTTCTGCACGCAGTTTGTACTTTCTCTCTAGCAGAGAACAGTAAAGCCTCACTGTTTACCAGGTGCTGCTTTATTCCAAAGCACTTCATGCACTGGCAAACCACTGACAGGCCTTTGTCCAGAAGCCCTGAGAGATCAATGTGTCACTTATCAGCCTGTATCTGTCACTGAGGTTAGCTGTGCTTTCATAGAGGTCAGAGGACATTGTTCGACAACAACAAAAAATCGATCTTTGCAAACGCAGAAGTTGGTCAGAAGTTTTTAAGAGCTGATCTGCAGCACAGTTGTGCTAAAGAGGTTAATTATGCTAATTGTCCGTGCCTCTACTGGGACATGTCTCCATGCTTTAATGTTCAAAAAGCTCATTATTTTACTCATACTGCAGCACCTCTACCAGAGCCCAGTCTGCTCTGATTGGTTAGCTGGCCGACTTTGTTGTGATTGGTCAACCGCTTAGGGATGAGACGGAAATGTGCCGGCCCTGAGCAAATCATGTACAATCTGTTGTAGCACTAGCCAATAGAAGATGGAGTGTTACAAAATGATGCCACTATGTTACAGAAGTAAACAAAGGAGTCCAATGGAGGCGTTTCAGACAGAGCGTGGAGGAGAGAAACTCCTTCTGGAGGACACTTTCAGATTTCACCCTGCAGAACATGCAGTAAAACCTATACAACACATTACAGGAAAGGGGAAACTCTAGAAAGCATAACAGGGCCCCTTTAATGTGTAAGAATACAGACGTAATACGGTTGAGAAATTGCAATGACAAATGAAGAGCTGTATAGGGTACACTTAAAGTGAATTCGATTTGTTTAGGTACTCCTTTCTGTTTCATACAATTGGAGCGAGCCACAGAAATAAGACCGAAAACCATTACTTTACCCCACAGGCTAAGTCAATGGCAAGGCATTGTGAAATAAGCCTAAACCTGAAATGCAGATCACATTTTATGGAAACAAACACATTTACATTTAAAAGAATGACCATCAGCAGTTGGATTGCCTTCAGCTTTTAAATGCTGCACATGTTCCCTCTCTTCTGACAGCATTGCCAATGATTGGTTCTAAACTTCAGGATTAACTGCTTTACCAAGACTGCAAACATTAGATGTGAGCTGCTGCATTAACTCTTCCTACTGGTGATTTCTAGTTCTCATTAGACTTAGTCATTACTGGAAACTGATGAAATACTAAAAGATGTTAACTTTAAATGACGTTGGAATCTTCCTCTGAAGCTTGAACACAGAGCTGCCTTTATTCACATCAACTGGAATTAAGTCACATTATTGATTTCCTTAGTGTTGGCGATGGAGGTTTTCCTGCTCGATCATCAACTCTCTGACTTCAGACTGCGCTGAGGAAACTAAGGTGTGCAGAGATGAATAGAAAGTGAGAAAGGGATGAAGGCAGACAAGAAAAAGAGATATGAGAGAGTAATGAGGGGGAAAAGAGAAATATGCGTGGGAAAAATAATACCAAATCAGAACAGCAAGAAAGGGATAAAGAGAGAGGAAGGTAGAAATTGTGAGAAGAGTGGGAAAGTGTGAACAGGTGACGGATGATGCAAGAAGGAGGGATTTGTGGGTAAGGGAGGACAAGCAGAGGAGAAGTAGCTGCAATCGATAGAGAGGCGGATCAATCTGCTGTCCAGAGAGGAAGACTGATCAGGATAAAGAGAGCATTCATCACGACACAATCCTCATACCTGCACACACACAAACACACACCCACACACAATCCTAAAGCCCCTTTCACACATGCATTATAACCCTGAAATTATCGAGCAATTACCCGTAGGAGCTGTGTGTGATAGTGCAAATGTTCGAATCATTCTGACCTCACATTGCCCTGCAGCTCCCTATGTCTGTGTAATGCAGCTGATTCTCTGTAGAATTCTTCTGTTGATGGGGTTTCTGTGCGACTTGGGTGAAACCCCCACGAAGTTGAATCTAATTTTGGAATGGCTGTAGTGACCAAGCAGTGGTACTACATCGTCCGTTGTGTCATGTTGAGGTTCTGCACACCAATGCAAACCAAACCAGAAAGAGTATTTTAGCAAGTGAGAAAGCTTCTGATACAGATAATCTCCGGTTGTGTGCCACATGTGTGAAAGAGAGACTCCGAGAAATTCTCAAACCTGATTCCCTGGGCATACTCCGGAGTTCTATTAAATGGCAAAAGAGAAGGCCTACCTAAACCCTCCTTCCTCCTGTGCCCTCATATTGCTTGATCAGCACAGCGTTACTTTCCTCCAAAAATGTCCTGTTTTCACAACCTGGCAGTGACCTCCTCACAAACAATTAACCAGCCACATTTACTAGATAAACACTAAAGAGTGCTCCCCAATCACAGAACCCTGCTTTGACCTCTCTGAGATTACACCCCCGCTCTGTGTGGGATGGTATGTCCTGTCCCTGCAGAAAGACAGACACTGTCCTCTGTCACAACACGGAGGCTGCTGAGATAACACTCCGAGGGCCAGCAGCTCACATCTGTGTCCCCTCAGAGGCTCACCGTGACCAGACACTGCTCTTCCTCAAGGTGGGTGGCCATGTTTTCTATTGGCCATAAAGACAGGCCAACACAACACATTAGCATTTTGGGGATTTAGTTGAATTTAGCATTCACTGGGGCTAGCAATTGGCTTAGCAAATAAAGCTTGAATCCTAGTTTTAGGATGTGCAAGGGTTCATCATGAAATAAATGTCATTCATTTTTCAATGCTTACCTTTTGTCGGCATTGTCTTGATAAAAAAAGGAAACTGTTGTCAAACCTGTGTTGCTCATCAATAGCTTGGCATACTGTAGCAGTGTAAGTACGGATATTATAGCACCCTAATGGTGGAAAGAAAAGAACCTTGTTGACTTGGCTGATTCAAAACCAGCAAAAAATGACCGTGCAATGTGTTTAAAACGGCATCGTAACACCAGATATGTGCCGTTGTAGTATATTATTGGAAATATAGAAAGAATTATCCTGTACATGTTGCCAAACTCAAATAGCCGTGAGTCCCATGCTAGCTATGAATTCCAAATCCCAAAAAGACAAGTCTCTTGGGAAAAAAGTTTAATTTGAATAATTAAGAGATTTGCCTTAGCAGCAGGCCGTGCTTCATCTGCTAAATAAATGAGAAGAAAACAGGTCTATCTGTTGTGCACATGGATGTATAATAAGAACTGGATACAGCGTGGGAGGCGGGGTCTCGTTCTTTCCTATGAGAGCTGCTCATTGGCGCATGAAGGCAAAATGGCCCAACCTTTGAGAGAGCGAAACGTCACAGATTTCCCGTCATGCCTGATTGTCAGAGCAGAAAAACCCGTATGTGCGCTCACAGAGCATGCGCCCCTTAAGCTCCGCCCCCCGAGCTCCCACTCTCGGCTCACTAGAATGAATGGAGAGAGAAAATAAATCTAGATTTGGCTTTTAGTGCATTTTACAACATTAAGCACTTAATGATTCTAATAAGGGCTTTACAATAGTTCATACTGGGTAGTTTATTTAGTTTTTAAAAAATGATCCGCTGATTTATAGACGTCTCTTTCTCCATGTTAGTCAATGGGAAAAAGTATTTTTGGGCCGGGTGACGTCACGGACTGATACGGAAGTTGCAGTACCGCCATTTGGACACAACGAATTTTGGGCACAGTGTCCGGCGCACTTCCTGGGGGCTTGGTTGTGCTCTGACAAAAGCCACAAAGCTAATGAAAATAAAAAAACGTCTTCAGCTCAGCAGATAATAGGGTAAGATCGACATGGTGAGCAGCATTCCGATGCGGTCGGTGTTCTTTTTCCATGACTGCCTCACCGCACATTATCCCGCGTATTACATGGCTACATACTAAAAAGAAAAAACATCTTGACATATTGTTGATATTAAATTATTTTATTGATTCAAAACAGTTTCTTATAACTGCGGCGACAGCAACGTAACTTAGAATGACGCCAGCACTGATCAAGATGTTTTGTAGCTGTCCAAGTCTGTAAACAATGCCAGAGTCAATACCATGTTCCTGTTTACTTTACACTACTTCCTACTTCATGGTGTTTCCTGATGGATGAAAACAGTAAATGTATTGTCCACAGCTGACAATACATTTACTGGACTTCTTCCTGTGGATTGATATGACTGAACTTGGTCCCTTCATCCTCCCCCTAAGCAACGGTCTGTTAGTGAAAATGATTGAACCTCGGGAATGTCCAAATTAATCGGAATCTAGTATTCAACTAAGCTGTGTAATAAGGCATGACAAGCGTTTCACATCATGTAAGGCAAATGCTTTAAAGAGTGTATTCAAAATACCAGATCATATATTCTTAGAATTAAGATATTTGTCTTTGCATTGACCACAGTGGTGGCGCCAGGGAGGCGCTAGGGGGTGAAGCACCCCCCAGGATAGCCATAACACCCTCTAAGCACCCCCAAGAAATGTATGTCTTTTTTTTATGTGTGAAATTCATAATTTGAAAAACTATTGATTCGAAAATAATATGCTACAGTACAATACATGTAGCCTACTTCTGGGTCTCTGTGTTTCATTCAAGCTCTGCTCTGTTTGTGTGTGTGGCACGAGCCATTTTGTATGCGTGCACGAGCGAGAGAGAGAGAGAGAGCCGGTACCGGAGATCGTTGTGGTTAGAATCTGGTGCTAGCTAGCTACTCTAACGCAGGGGTTCCCAACCTTTATTCTCGATGTCGTGCTAAATGCTGTCGGACGTGCACCGGAACGAACGTCACTATCATAATATCTTCTGAAAACAAATGCCAGTGTCACACAGACACACAGACACACACACACACACACACACACACACACACACACAGACACACACACACACACACACACACACACACACCCTGGCGACCGGACATCTCCTTCATAATACGCCTTCTCCTCGTTTTCCCATCACTGGATTATCCGTAAATCATACAAACAAAACCAAAACGTTGATGTATCTGTTTTCCCGTTTTGGTTTAAAAACTGAATAACGTCGGTTTTTTGGTTTTTCGTTTATCCGAAAACCAAAAAACGACACCGGTTCTTTTTTAAACGTTGTTAATATGTTTTGAATGCATATTGTTCTAGTATTTGTTCAGGCTGTTACATACAATTATCCTCTGTTGCTGCTGGTGGTGAGTAAATATTAAAATCAGTTAAAATTGACAACCGGATTTTTTTTTTATCTGCCGGTCCTTGGCACAATAAAGGTTGGGAACCCCTGTTCTAGAGCACCCTGGAGCCGAGGGGAACTCTGAAAGAATACGCCCATTGGCTACAAATCAATATATGATTGGTTGATCAAACTGTCAGTCCAAACGTACGCTCTCATTCAGTGCAACGGCCAGGGCATTCGATCAAGGATGTAGAATACCTTGGTTGAAGGATATTATACCCAGAGACCCAGAACAAGATCTGATTGGTTGTTTTCTTTTCTAACACAAAACCACTGAAATGCGTAGTGCATGGTCCGAGAAGGACAAACAAATCAACGTAACACTGTAATATTACAGATCAACCACACGGATACGATTCTCATTTATTCATTTTATATACATTTTATATACATTTTATTTATATAATTAAATCGATTGTTTTGTTTGTTTTATCTGAGTGTTCCAGGGTATTCTTCATTTTTATGTCAATTTTCACATTTCATGGTGATGCTCAGCCTCTCCCCTTAACTCCTAACAGTCATCATCATGTCAACCACAACACAGAGAAATACTGATAGAAATGTGAGTGTAGTTGTTGATACATTGCTGACAGAGGGAACTAGAATACAGATTTAAGAAATATCAGTTTTTGAGCATGTCATAAGCATGTTTTGTCTTGACTATATTACAACTATATTATAATAAAACAATATAGTATTTTTTATTATTGAATTTATTATGATTATCATTATTAGTAGAAGTAGTTTATTTGCATTAATTATATTTTAATCTTTTTGAGGCTAGTATTTGGCATGAAATGCAGACGTATCACCTGTAAACGCATACTGAACGACATACATGCACATTTACCATTTACCTCACTGTATAAAAAAGTAACTGTTGATAATAATAATAATAATAATAAACAGGAATTATATTTGCAAAGTAGCCTACTTTGTTTCCAAAAAACTAATGTTCACTCCTGTCGCTTGATGAGTCAAGGCTTGGGCTCGCTAACTCAGCCCCGGGGTTTGCCGAGGTCAAGCTTGTGACATTAAGGCGTGCTGCTGCAACGGCAGGCGCAGGGTCGCCAGCAGCACGATCGGCTGCAGTTCTTTCATCGCTATTTCGTTTTAATAAATCCTTTTAAGCCAATTTCTGATGTCCATTTTGTAATTCAAACAGAAATGGGAGTCTACAGAATGCACAATAAACAATAAACAAATCCAGAATAGGCGGCAGAGTCTGACGCTGTGATTGGTCTAAATGTGGACGAATCACAAATCACAACAGACACATGCATTTATTTGACGTAGCCTGTGATTTTTTTGTAGTTACTATCTGACATCACACACATCATAGCATAAAAGTTCACAGTTTATTTATAATAAAAAAAATAAAATACATATATTTTTAATTTTTATAAATAATAAAAAACGTGTTTATTAGGGGAGGGCAGGAATGTCAAATGGGCCTGCACACACAGCATGCGCCTTGGTGACCGGACATCTCCTTCATAAAACTAATAAAAGGGGGAGTAATCGGCAGTTCGATGTGTGTAGAGATGTGTGTAGAGATGTGTGTAGAGGTGTGTGTGGTTAACACGTAGCAGCCTGCAGTCACTCGCTGTTCTGATGAAGGTAAACACAGCGAAGGCGGTGCGTAAAAAGGCACATCTTTACCCGCTGGTGCTGCACTTCTCAGAGGCGCAGTTACACGTCCCGCTGCTTCCTGATGCTGCAGCCATTTCATGAAGTGAAGGAGGTTTTCCTTCTATAAAACAGCTGTGGCAGCAGATACCGTGAGAGTCCCGGACATGAATTCATAGATCAAGGCAGACTGGTTTACAGACTCTCCTGTTTTGCCAATCCGTTGCTTAAACACATAGCTCTACACCCCTGGCCGACATGTCCTTAAAATGAAGTCCGAGTTTGAAATATATCTAAAATAATGTATGCACTGCCATTTCCCCACATAAACATAACAGTCTGCAATCAAACGGTTGTCTCCTGTGCGCTCCTCTTCCTACTTGGCGCACCGGTAACTTTCTCGTGCGCACAAGAGGCTGAGACCAGGCTGAGCCGCCGAATCCCTCGGAACATCATAAAAGCCATTTTCAATGGTTTTCTGGTGGAAGATTAACTATGAAATAATATGACTGGTTTTGGTGCGAAAATTCAAAAATATATGATACATTTTTTTATATATTTATAATTCTGCAAATATTACGATAAACTCACAGCTATTTCGCGGCCCGGCAGTAACACCTTCCGGGCCGCGGACCAGGGGTTGGGAACCCCTGCTCTAACGGATATAAGGAACTTTTTCACCAACAAGGTGGAGGGAGAACTCTCTCCTGTCAGAATGAGAGTCTCAACCTCAGCTCAGGTGAAGTAAAGGACTCTCTCAGTGTTTAGATAGTTAACTTTAGTCTAAGTTATCTCAGTGGGTCTCAAACGGTTTGGTCACGATTAATGTAAATAAGTATTTCCGAGGCATAATGTGTGTATGTGTGTGTGGGGATTGTTGCAGTATAAAATTCCACTGTAGCGCCCGAGACATTAATAGGAAACCCTAAATGTTTGAGCACCCTCTATGAAACGTCAAGCTACCCCACAGCACCCGCAAAAGAAAATATCTGGCGATGAGGCACACAGTGTATCCACCCTACATTTCAATACCTGTTTCCAAAAAGTAAAGCTTGGCCGCGACTTCAGGAAATGGAGCCTTCCCTTTTGTATGGCCAACCCCCCACCCCCCTGTCTCCCCCCCCTGTCTCCCTGCCCCCCTGTCTCCATGACCGTGTTTATTTCCTCAGTCCCAGCCGGCGGCTAATTATAGCAGCTAACACTGAGCCTTGCCCACAGCTCACCTCCTCTTCTCACTCTTATCTCCTGTCTGATCGTCAATACACAACAACCCCCCCCCCCCCCCCCCCTCCAGCTCCATGTGTTCTCACTGCTTTGGCCTCCATGATAAAGAGGTGTGTAGTTCCACCCCCCCTGTTAAATGTGTCATTAATTGAGAGTTTAGTGAGAAATGTATATATCCTAAATCCTGTAGTTTTCAGTACCCTCTAGGTTTCTCTAAATTTCATCATTCAGTATTTTCTGCAATATCCACAACAACCCAAGAGTATCGAGTTTATAAGCTTCCCCAAAATGGCAGTGCAGCATCTTTGAAAGAAACTTTTTTTAAATATGCACAAACCACAGTTGAGAAGCTTTCCATGCGAGCATTCTGCTGATTCTTTGTGGGTGATGCAAGTATTTTTCAGGCTGTAAAAAATTTGTTCAGCACACGTACAAATGTTTTCCCACCACTGATACTATTTAAAGATGCTGTTTGAGATTTGGAAAAGTGCCAGATGGGTTACTGTGATAAACTGTGTGAAGGAAATGTTTTTTTATTTCTAAGCAGGCATCTGGTTTTTGCTGCAGCAGTGCAGAGAAGCAAAGGAAAGTTTCACAGGGCCCACATTTACAAATATTATAGACAGCGTGCTATATTAGGTATGAACTATTTCCTTATTAAAGTTTTTCATAAAAACAGAAAAAGGTTTTCACCATATTGAATGGTGAACGCGCAGAGAGGGACTAATGAGTTAGAGCTGACATGGGTTTAGAAAACAATCGGGAGGGCGGGGGGATGGAGATTTTTTCAGCAGGCATTTCATAAAATGCGACCGTGAGATAATGGTTAAACCTCTGTACTGCAAATACCTCAAAATGATGCTTTAATAACTGTAATGACAAACAGCTTTTACCCAAATGTTTGCACTTGTAATAAACCCTACCAGTGACCCATATGTGTTTCTTTCAGAGGGGCAGGGAGAGATAGCAGCTCAAGAGTATATGCCATAGGAATGTTATACATCTTCTGAAAGATGATTATGTTTTAATATGTGAATGTGGCATTATATAGCTAACTTTTGGTGAAATTAGGTGAATCTACAGACATGAATAGATTAAATGTGTATCTCAGATATTTCCTTTTCACTAGTCGGAAAGAAGACGTGTTATGGAAGCAGAAAATCTAAACTCTAAAAACTAACCAGTGCTTAAATGAAACAATGATCTTTCCTGTATGTATCAGCTGCTAAATATAGACATAGCTTTTGTACAAACATTCATTTTCCAACAGACCCATTAAGGTACATTGCGGAGCACAAAAGCATGCATGCATCTTCCCAGCCATTGTTGTGCCGCCTGTCAGCTTCTGTTTACGACTCTAATAGTGACCTGCGTGGGAATCACACATGCTGCAAGAAAACAAAAGACAGAGAGCGAAAGTCATCGTTGTCATCTTCAGCCGCTGCGGTCATCCTTTGGTCAACATGTTATTTTCATTCCTGGACTCCAGCCAGCTGGCCGGCCAAGAGACAAAGTCGCACACAGACAGTGGACGAACACACACACACACACACACACACACACACACACACACACACACGTACAGAGACAGGGGGGAGCTCCCTTTTCAAAACAATAGACGTAAATATAGCAGCCTCTGGGAAAAGAATACAAACGCTGTGTCCATCCCTTCACCGAGGAGTAACGCCCAGTCCTGCGTTTCCTGCTCTCAGCCGCATGCAGAGAGGTGCATGATGGGAGAAGGGAACCCCCCTCTTCTGCTTCTCAGACAGAAACAATCCCTTCAATATTAACTCTCTTTTGGATTTCGTTGCCAAAAACATCCCCCTTATCAGGAGTCAAAGGACAATAGGCGCGTTCACACCGCAGTACTTTTCCCACTTTAGCTCCGATATAGTTCCGAAATGTTGCGTTCACACCAAAAAAATCCGGAACTAAAATGAGTTCATGAGAACCTTTTCACCCCCTTTTCTGTCCCTGCTACAGAGCAGGGACTTTCATGGAAGAAAAAGGTTCCTATGTCTGATTGGCTGGGCGGATTGCAAACCACGCCCCGTAAAACTCCCAAAAAGTTTTGTGAAGCCGCCATTTTATTATCCTCACATTAGCATTATTAGCATTAGCATTAGCCCAGCGTACAAACACAGAGAGACTAACTTATGGCAACACAAAAGAAAACATGGGAGCGGTGGAGATGAGGAGATGAACTAAAGAGTTCTCATGAACTAAGTTCTGATGAACCTTTGTGGGAAAGGTACTGCGGTGTGAAAGCGCCTAAAGACACATTTTCAGGCCTCCGTGTGTGTTGTGTGTGTGTGTGTGTGTGTGTGTTGTGTGTGTGTTGCGTGTGCGTGCGTGCGCTATGCACTTTCTACCTACTTAAACCCATGACCAGAGGATGCCTAGGGCTAGCTTGACTTGTTTTCACACACATATTTCTGGGCTTTACGGAAACTTGGCAGTAAACTTCAACTAAAATATAACCTGGCACAATTCTCTCAGGAAATACGGTGGGATTACGAGCAAAACAAGACCCTCATTGGGCTTTCATGGCCTCCGGTTGGACCAACAGCATCCTGAAACTCACAGTGCACCATGGACTGCAACTGCTATCACCTTTACTTTATTGGTGTGAATCGATTAAATAATGTATTCATGTTAATCACAATGTTAATCTGTCATTCATCATGATTAATCATACATTCAAAATACTAGTGTTCAATTGTATTTAGGGGAAGATAAAACATACACGGTAGGGTGCTGGTGAGAGAAATCTGAAGGTTTTTTCATTTATTATAACATGTATTCTGAATTATTGGCATGAATTCTGACCATTTTCCAAAACAAACTTAAGCATGGACAAAGCCCGGAGAGCACAGAGAGCCGCTGTGATTGCCTTCTGTATAATTTGTGCTACACAGGGCATAAGGATGTATGGTAGTATTCACACTGCGAGCACTATTGGTTTATTCATTAGTGAGCTTATCCCTTTAACTGTCTCTCCTGGGCAACTTCAGCAAACTGGTGCAGGCTTCAGCAAAATGCCTTTCCTCCGTTTTCAACACACCTAAAGTCATGGATTAGTTGTGCAGTTACATCGAGGTAATGATGGTTCTAACTGATGTCCAGCGGTCTCCAGTCAGTGAAAACATGTAGCTTGTGCCAGTTCCTCTGCTTTCCTTACCTTTTTTACTGCCACGCAATTCATGCTCAAGGTGCGCTGGGAATATGATAAGCTACTTTATTCATCCAAAATTGGGAAATTCTCTTGTTACAGCAGCAATGTGTTCAGGCCTTAAAAGGAAGTTGGGGTCGAACTTATGTAGTCGGGAACATGTGATTAATTTCCATTCGTATAAAAAATGAAGGTTTCCAGATGGCTGTATTAATAGAGATGAAAACAAACACAATGATAACCACACAGGCGTGTGGCGCAGTGGATAGAGCCTTGGTGTTGGGACCCGTTCAAATCCCATTTTGGACAGTCTGCCGTGGTTCCATCCCATTTCAAAGTGCTGTTCGACGCTCAGCGTAAACCTCGGCGCACACTCTCCAATCACAGAGCTTGATCACGGGGTTTTTCAAGCGAAGCGGAGAGAATACTTACTTCCGGGTGTACAATTCTCTAAAGCAAGTTGCAACTGAGCTGCAACTGACGGACTCCAACTTGTGTTTATTAATCAAACAAATACATAAACACAAGGATAATTATGTGTTATTGTTGAGTAAATAACAGTGTGTGGTTTAGAAAAGAATAAAAAATTAGAAGGAAAAAATGATGAAACAATACAGATTTCAGTATTCTGAGCCCCTACTCTCCCCATAACTGACGGCAACAAAAGTCCTACATTAGAGAATGGATCTGCGGGTAGCATTCGCTCGCGATCTCAAGTCGTTCAACATATGTTTAGGGAGCTATATACAGGACTGTCTCAGAAAATTAGAATATTGTGATAAAGTTCTTTATTTTCTGTAATGCAATTAAAAAAACAAAAATGTCATACATTCTGGATTCATTACAAATCAACTGAAATATTGCAAGCCTTTTATTATTTTAATATTGCTGATTATGGCATACAGCTTAAGAAAACTCAAATATCCTATCTCTAAATATTAGAATATCATGAAAAAGTATACTAGTAGGGTGTTCAACGAATCACTTGAATCGTCTAATTAACTCGAAACACCTGCAAGGGTTTCCTGAGCCTTGAAAAACACTCAGCTTGGTTCAGTAAACTAAATCACAAGTATGGGGAAGACTGCTGATCTGACTGCTGTCCAGAGGACCGTCATTGACACCCTCCATCAGGAGGGTAAGACACAAAAAGAAATTTCTCAAAGAGCAAGCTGTTCACAGAGTGCAGTTTCAAAGCACATCCACAAAAAGTCTGTTGGAAGGGGGAAATGTGGCAGGAAACGCTGCACAACCAAGAGAGATGACCGCAGCCTTAACAGCATTGTGAAGAAGAGTCGCTTCCCAGAATTTGGGGGAGCTTCAAAGACAGTGGACTGAAGCTGGAGTCCAGGTATCAAAAGTCACTGTTCACAGACGTGTCCGGGAAATGGGCTACAATAGCCGTATTCCCATGGTCAAGCCACTTCTGAACTCAAGACAACGGAAGAGGCGTCTGACTTGGGCTAAGGAAAAGAAGCACTGGACAGTTGCACAGTGGTCCAAAGTCCTCTTTTCAGATGAAAGCAAGTTGTGTATTTCATTTGGAAGTCAAGGCGCCAGAGTCTGGAGAAAGGCTGGAGAGGAGCAAAATCCAAGTTGCTTGAAATCCAGTGTGAAGTTCCCACAGTCAGCGATGGTTTGGGGAGCCATGTCAGCTGCTGGTGTTGGTCCACTGTGTTTCATCAAGCCCAGAGTAAATGCAGCTGTGTACCAAGAGATTTTAGAGCACTACATGCTTCCGTCTGCTGAAAAGCTCTATGGAGATGAGGAATTCATTTTCCAGCATGATCTGGCACCTGCCCACAGTGCCAAAACCACCAGTAACTGGTGTACTGACCATGGCATTACTGTCCTCGATTGGCCTGCAAATTCCCCTGACCTGAACCCCATAGAGAATATTTGGGGTATTGTGAAGAAGAAGCTGAAAGACACCAGACCCAACAATGCTAATGAGCTAAAGGCCGCTATTGAAGCATCCTGGGCATCCATAACACCTCAGCAATGCCACAGGCTGATTGCCTCCATGCCACGCCGCATTGATGCAGTAATCCGTGCAAAAGGATTCCCAACCAAGTACTGAGTGCATTAATGGACATTTTCAAATGTTTGATTGTGTTTTGCTGTTATAAATCTTTTTTTTTTACTTGGTCTGAGGAACTATTCTAATTTTTAGAGATAGGATATTTGAGTTTTCTTAAGCTGTATGCCATAATCAGCAATATTAAAATAATAAAAGGCTTGCAATATTTCAGTTGATTTGTAATGAATCCAGAATGTATGACATTTTTGTTTTTTTAATTGCATTCCAGAAAATAAAGAACTTTATCACAATATTCTAATTTTCTGAGACAGTCCTGTAGAAGCCTATGGACATCCCGGAAAGTTGAAAATGTACGCTAAGGGCCGCCCCCTCTTGCGTTGGAAAATGCCGACACAGGGGACTTGACATAACGTCAACATAGGCCGACCTGGGAGTGAGGATGTGTTGTTTCCTGCATCCAATAGTTATCAGTATGCACATAAGTGCACACATGCGACAGGTATTTAGGAAATTAATTTGAGAAATATTTTTTTAAATAACTGGGATGCTAGTGCTTTGTATTTCCCCTTTTAAACACCATGCAGCTTCACATTCCCCCAAACAAATGCAGGATTACCGCATCACCTATTTCAAGTTGCTTTGAGAGTATTTTGCTTTCTCTGGCTGGCTAAACCATTGTAAGATCATTGGATCCCAGGTCTTTAGATCCCAGCGATGACTTTATGTGCATACAGTTCTCTCTGTCATTGCTTGTGACTTGTGAGAGGAAACACACAAATCACCACAGAAGAAGAAATAAAGCGGGCCCTGCCACATTCTGCCAGAGCTGTCAGCAGAAGAATAAGATGCAGTCCCTGTGATGAAGAGCTACGGTCGTGTGTGTGTTTAAGAGGGAGCTGGGATGCAGTGTGGAGGGTAGAGGTGGAGGGGAAGGGGAAGGGGTGAGATGGCAGCAGGCCAGGTGGATGTGTGGGGGGGGGGCAATGGGCCCTGAGGGCGGTGACCTTTGCTTCAGCAGGTTCAAAGCCCAGGTGGGGCTGAAGAACACATTTCAGCAGACGCTGCCCCAAGGCCACGTCCAGCATGAAGGGCGACAACAACACACTGTTTATGGAGTACGTCTCCACTGAGGCAACTCCCCAAACACCAGCCAGGCTTTTGGCTTTTTGCCTTTGTTGTGTCTTGTGTCATGCTAAGCTACTCTGAGTGTAAGGTATGTGTTTCACAAATGATGGAATATTTTTTTGTGCGATTACTATTCAACACTGCATGGTTCTAATACAATGTTGGAGCCAATATCCATGTGATCTAAGACAAATCCCAGAGTATCGACAATGAGCTGTTAGAACATCTCTCAATATTTCCAAACGTCCTTATCATTTCTTTGGCACACAGCTTGTTCCTACTGATTAGTAGAGGTTTCAAAATGGGTCAAAAATGTATATTTTCCACAAAAGCAAAAAATAATGTGTGTATTGGCCAATGTGGGTTTTCTTGGACCTTGTTACACCCTTCCACCAAGTGTTATGTAAACTAAGAGCACCTTTGCCTTACTCCAACTGATGGAAACACACACCAAGCCCAGCACTCTCCTCAGAGGAGATGAAAACACTTTTCATAGAGAGCTATAGGCAACAGGGGAATATACATCACTGAAACTATAGGGACACAGTATACACGTATGTATACATTTATTTACAATGGTTGTATGTTCACATCTGCTGCATACATTTAGGTGTGGCACAACATGTAAATGATATTACTCATGCATGAATATTTACTTCATTTTCCAATCTGGGGCAGTTTGCCTTAACATTAACTTATATTTGGAGTCTTTTGCTAAATCAAAGAGCTTTTTGCTAAATCAACTTCTGAGTACGAACACTTTTATGACACATCAATCATTAGGTCCCAAAAGTTGTAAAATGCGCTGGAAGCCAAATCCAGAGTTACTTTCTCTCTCTTTAATGTGACTGAGACAAGAGCGGCCATGATGCTGTGGATTGGAGGCGGGGCTTGTGCGCACTCTCTATGGGTCCAGATACGGGAACTGTTGTACTCAAATCAAGACATGCGTCACTAAGCAACTTTGATAGGAAAAAACAAGGCCTCCCCCTCCAACACTGTATCTAGTACTCTTTATACAACCATAGTTATCAGTATGTACTGTCTTGACCAATCAGCTGGCAGACACAGTTAGAGGGTAGTTGATGAACATTGATGGTAATTAGCAACTAGAGAGACAGATATTTATTTCTCAGGATATGTAATAAACCAAAAATGTTAAAATGCAAAAATGTCCAGCCTGGTACTAATTATACCTTATTTCTCCGGGTCTAACCCTAACTTTAATTGATTGGGGTGGTATTTTGTATCAGAGAACCATTTAAATTATACCAAATCTTACATTTATGCATTATTATGGGAATGGCTACTTTGAGTGACAGGTAAGGCAAGGCAAGGCAAGGCAAGTTTATTTATAGAGCACTTTTCAACACAAGGCAATTCAAAGTGCTTCAAAGGTAGGTGTCCTCACAGGTCAGTAGCCGCTAGCTATCTGCTCTCCTGCGTCAATATTGGAGCTCTGACACAGAGGAAATCTTTGCACAGCACTGGGTGGAAGTGAGCAGACACAGTTATATATATAAAGAAAATATAGAGAATATCACATGTTACTTTTTGCAGCTTCAGCCAAAACACTTATTCAATGCACCCGACAGCTTTTAGTTTTCCAAGGCCATTTTATTTTTTATCTTGTTTACACCACTTATTGTCTGATCTTTGTGCATGGGAAAATGGAAAGGAAAGAATGTGTCTGTGTGTGAGTGTGTGTGCCTAATTGTGTGTGTGTGTGTGTGTGTGTGTGTGTGTGTGTGTGTGTGTGTGTGTGGTGAGTTATAAGTGTGAGGCGTCTGAACCTGCAGAGTATTAACTTTGACTCTGTGTCTCTGTCAGAGGAAGATCATTGTAGTCTAAAATCTAAAATAGTCTCTTTGTTGCCAGAGGAGGAAGTGATATGGGGGGGGGGGGGGGGGGTATGAGAAGGAGTGAGGTCATGAGGAGGAGAAATGACCTTGGAGACTCTCACACACTCACGTTCCCACTGGCCCGCACACAGCAGGACAACCAGAAACACACATGCAGGCAGTTTCCCATTGCTCTACTCACACACACACACACACACACACACACACACACACACACACACACACACACACACACACATATACTTGTCATTTCAAGATTTACAGGTCACAAGCTGACCCAATCACTAGAAGGACAACTGAGACACACACACAAACACACACACACACACACACAAACACACACACACACAAATATCATAGACCTTTGTGTGTGTACTTGAATAACAACATAATCGTATTGTGAAATATGTGAAGAGCGTTGAAACTATGATCAGCATTCACATGATTGTCATGATTTCGTTTTTTAGTAGCATTGTTATCCTGCTAGTAATCCCACATACATGTATTATAAATGTTATTATAATCTGATTTCATTGCATAGCCAATATTAAACTACTACTCCGTAAGTGCCGTGTTTGAAGAGGCATGAGCAGTCAGCAACATCTGATTTGACTACTCTTCTACTATTTGATGTTGCTGATGTGAGAAGGTTGATGTAATAATAATGATATATGTGTAACTCCTTTGTCTCCAGAGAAAGCATCTTAAAGTCCTGCAGTGTGTTATATAGGTTGGACTACTTTTTTACTTCTGTAACATAATGACATCATGTACCATTCGTGCTTCAGCGCCCCAACATATTGTAAATGGTAAGCTAAGGGGCGGGACATCTCTCAGCGGTTGATCAATCACAACAGAGCTAACCAATCAGAGCAGACTGGGCTCTGGTTTCAGACAGAGGGTGAAAAGAGGTGCTGCAGCACAGGCAGTATGAGAAAGATAAAGAGCTTTTTGAACATTAAAGCATGGAGACATGTCCCAGTAGAGACACTACATACTGATATGAACCTGAAAATGAGCAGGAGAGGACTCTTTAAAGTAGAGACACTACATACTGATATGAACCTGAAAATGAGCAGGAGAGGACTCTTTAAAGTAGAGACACTACATACTGATATACACCTGAACATCAGCAGGAGAGGACTCTTTAAAGTAGAGACACTACATACTGATATGAACCTGAAAATGAGCAGAACATGGCCCCTTTAATTAATAACTTGGGATGGAAAGCAAACACATTTGTTCTCTGCTTGTTAGTTTCTTCTTTGAGGATTATTTATTCCATCTGAAAGTGGGATCCATAAGCAGATGAACCACAGACTTAACCTGAGTCTCTTCAACAAAACCACCAGAGTCCCGCATGTCATCTCATCCTGGAAGCTGACTTCAAATTAATAACCAGAGTTACAACTCCCCTGAAGTCATGCTGTCGAGGCTCAACACACTCATGAGCATCACTGGATCTGTGTGTGTGTGTGTGTGTGTGTGTGTGTGTGTGTGTGTGTGTGTGTGTGTGTGTGTGTGTGTGTGTGTGTGTGTGTGTGTGTGTGTGTGTGTGTGTGTGTGTGTGTGTGTATGTGTGTGTGTGTGTGTGTGTGTGTGTTGTGTGTGTGTGTGTGTGTGTGAGGTGGGAAGGAAGTGGGTTGGTTTCCAAGACGTTGTCAGGGTATATCTGTCTCCTGTAGCCACGACCCTGTCATCGTTCCCTCATCGACGTCGCCCCCCCACCATGTTACCAGCTTTGGAGAGCGGCCACCTGCTGTGATGTCACCATCTGTGACGCATTTACCTGTAAGCACACACACACACACACACACACACACACATATACACACAATCACACATACACACACACAGAGCTGGCAGGATATATGTGCATTAATCAGAGCAGGGAAAGTCTCAACGGATCTACGAAGTCACGATTCTCTATCTGTGAAATGTCTTTATTTCTAAAGGGTTTTCATATTAATTTGAATTACATAATACATTCATGCTGACACACACACACACACACACACACACACACACACACACCAGTTGTAATTAGTGACATAGAGGTGATGATGAGTGGGAGGGATTCACACGGAGCTGGTCTGACAGCTTTATCAGTTCCACTGTGGTGAGGACAGATGGCTCAACCATCTCCATGGACTTACTGTTACCACACACACACACACACACACACACACACACACACACACACACACACACACACACACACACACACACACACACACACACACACACACACAGTGCTTGGCAAGCGTACACACATTACTAACAGTTTTCTATACTGCAAGCTTGTACAAATATGACTGAACACTATTTCCATTAGCTGCAGAATCAGACACAGTTCATTCTGTCTATGGGAAGCACATGGTATGATGGATAGGTATCATGCACACAGACATGTCTGCAGAGAGGAAACATGGAGATTGTTGGACCCTTTATGTGTTTCATTTCTATATATTATCTGTAATCACCCACAGCTAATGCAGCTGAGGACGATATATCCTTACTTATTGTCCCTTGTAATGATTGAGCCTACACTTCCCAACAATTGTTGTGGAATTCATACAGACCCTTCAATGCCAACTTCATGATGTTGTTAGTGTTAGCTGATGAAAAAAGAAGAAGACTGGAGGCAAGCACGAATCAGCAAGTAGTAGGTAAAAGATAATGCATCAAAAATGTCATCTTGCTGGCTTCAAATAGAAATTACAACATACATATAAAATGACAGACTGATTTGCGGGTTGGCCAAGCTGGTCTCATTGGTTAATGGTCATTTTCTTTAGCTAACTATTAAAAACAAGCCAACAGAACTATTCTGGTACGTATGCTCACAAAAACATATTAGGTTTATTCGCAGAAAATATCCGGAGGTTATCCACAACCATGTTTGTTGTTATACATTGTATTCAAAATGTCCTGAGCTTTTCTGCAATATGATTGCGGTTATGTACTTTACTAGATATAGTAAATGCATATCAAATATGTTACATTAAATATCTAGTAGTTTATTCTTTCTATTTCTGTATTTGTTTGTTTTAAAGGCTATAGTTAAATCATGACTAACTAATTGAAAACATTTTTTAAACAACATTACCAAAGTCTGTGGAAACTATCACAAAGAGCCTTTAGTTAATTGCTTTAACCATACAGGCCTTATCAAATGAAAATGTAGCCAGATGTTTATTCTTAAAACACATTGAGTGTAGGCCTTGGTCTGCCTGTACTGTCGACATTCACGCGATTAACTAACACACAACACAGATGCTGCATCGTGGTGTTTCTGCTCGTTCGCAGAGGAAACAAACCCCACAGCTGCTCACTTGATCCAGAGCACAGACGCTAAACTACTATTTTGATATGTAAATCGCCTTCGCTTGAATATACAACTGAGATGTTGAGATACCAGGCTTGGCCCTTCCTCGACTCTGCTTTGTAAGTAAATCAACATCAAAGCTCACAAAACACTGGAGCTCAATCAATCACAGATGCTCCTTGGGCCTTTCAGCTGCTTGAGAAATGTTGAAGTAATTAACAATTAGCAGTTCAAAGGGAAGGTGATGGGCCCGAGCAGACAAACCTGAACTTGTGTACTTGTAGCACGAGTGACAGTGTGTTTTAACACCTCGTTTCAAAAGATGAATGCTCACCTCAAGTGCCAATCCACAAGCCTCCATTGTGTTTTCCACGGTTGACCTTGCTAGAATAACGTGGTCTGTCCTCAGGAAAAGACCTCATCACATTAAGCTAATACACATGAATTCACTTGAACCGCTCCAATAAAACAAGCTCTGTAATTAATAAATAACTATAAATGCCTGCAGCTGCGTTCTTTTTTACGACTGATGGTGCCATTAAGGGACTGTAATTCATGTATCTTGGGTTTCAAAAAGGCGAGTGGTGTGGTTCTTTTTCATTTTTGCACTAGAGCAGTGGTGGCCAACCAGTCAGAGGTTAAGAGCCACATTGTTTCTATTTTACTGCAAAGAGCCACATCAAACACACAGTCACTGATACCGCTTGTTTCACTTTTTTGTTTTCTAGAGACAAGATTTCAACACGTCACTGATGCATCTTTGTGGCATTGGGATATATATTTTAAATCCTCTGGAGCAGAGAGAGGAGCTGTGGATTATTGTTATTGATTAATGCATCAGTGTTTCTTAGGGTCAAAAACACTAAACTCACAACTTAAAATGAAAGCGTTTAGTTTATTTAATAAGAGAGCACATGTTCAATGTGAAAAGTGACAGTAGATTATTTGCAATTTGGTGCTAAAATTATATATATTTTTTAAACACCTTGAATTTCAGGGGGGGGGGCACAGTGCTCCTCCAAGACAATGGTAGGGGAAACACTGGATAGTGTTTAATCAACGATAGGTGTTCCCCCCTCAAAGGTGATTGGTTCACTGCATCGCAGGTATTATTGTGATTGGCTCTTGGGCCACATCAAAATTAGACGCGCTGTCATCCTCTCATACTGACACCTGACACCACACATACACACGTAGGGAGAGCCGGGACGAAAGTAACACGGGACGAAAGTAACGGAGCGATTTTATCCGAGCCCAAACAACTTTGACCGGCCAAATTACGTTAATACTTAACAGACCTACTAAATATCAGGTTTAACTGTCAGGAGTAGCTAGTGTTGTCACGATACCAACATTTTAGTTTCGATACCAAGTCAAGAATTGCGATTCCGATTCTTTTTCGATACTTTTCTTAAAAAAAGGGAAACAGTCTTAAATGTAGTTATTGTGCTTTATTTCACACCATAACCATAACACACACTTGTAAACAATGAGAACAATAAATAAAATAAATGACAAGAATTCGTATTAAATAAAAATTAATACATGTCTCACAGACAGGCCTCGTGGTGTCTGTAGGCTTGCCCTCACTGTCAGAGATTTAGCTAAAATACTTCCACATTTCGCTTCTGGCGTCTTTTTCGTCAACAAGTCGAGGCGCAGCGGCAGTTGCACTCCCACTTGCAGCCAAGCTTCTCGTTTTCTCACATGCTCTGGCAGCTAGCGCGTGCACGAGAGAGGGGAGGGACTTGGAGCGTGCTTGAGAGAGGCGGGACTGCAGGCACGGCTGCAGTGCAGGGAGTGGAAGCAGAGCGCTGAACACACACGGCTCTTATTAAAACGGCGCTTTCTCACCGGAGTACTTTCCCCCGTCATTCTTAAAGTACCGATACTAATGAAACGGAGGAATCGTAACGTTTTTAACGGCAGGGTATTGCGGTACCTTTCAAGTATCGGTACACCGTGCAATACTAGTCAGGAGTCAGTGTCTCTCCCCCAAACTCACACATATACAATTCGATATGAACTGAAGAGCCGCATGAAACTAGGCAAAGAGCCGCATGCGGCTCGAGAGCCGCGGGTTGGCCACCCCTGCACTAGAGGCTATAGGTCTTTTTCTTCTTTTTTTTAATAAAGAGTTGTTTTATTTCTCATAACAGATCTTTCTCGTCTCTTTTCCTTTTATATTGCACCACAGACTTTTTTTATCTGGGGAACTTTTGAGGATTTTTTTCATTCAATTAATTAAAGAGGCCCCATTATGCTTTTTGGTTTTTGTCTTTCCTGAAGTGTGTTATTTAGGTTTTTGTGCATGTAAATGGTCTGCAAAGGCTAAAATCTCAAAGTTCCCTCCAAAGGGAATTAAAAATAAAGACCTTTTCGAACATTAAAGCATGTCACAGTGGATGCACAAAATACAAATATGACCCTGAAATGAACATAATAGGGCCCCTTTAATATTCAATAAATTATTCAAATTGGGCTCTGTAATTTGCTTTAGGATGTGCAATGGTAAAAATGATTGTACCTTGTAAAAATAAATTGTGAAAGTCAGCATCCTAAAGGCCGCTACACACCAGAGACCAAAGAACGCGTACCGAAGGCGTCCCGACTTTTACGTCCGCTACGTCGCCTGCGTCGGAGGTGTGAAAATGTGCCGTAAAGCAACGACGGTGCGGGACACACCAACCTGAGTAGGGCGCCGCGAATGCCCGACTGCCTCTGACGGCCTCTGACTCCCAAAATCGGGTAGGTGTGTCGGGGCCTTAAGGTGACCCCTGAAGAGGAATTTAAAGGTGTCCTGTTATTCTCTTTTTCATCTATATATTATAGTTCTCAGATATTTACAAAACATGTCTGAAGTGTTTGTCTGAAATACCAAACAGATCATTGCAGCATCCCATAATGCCCTCAATTTCAGCCCTGTTTCAAAAGTGCTGATTCTCTGTCTGTTACTTTAGATGAAAATAAGGAGCCCCTCCCCACGCCCCTCTGAGCGCAACCCAGTCTCATGGCATTTCGTGTTCACCAACACGATTTCCCCCTTTTTTTCGTGTTGCACAGCACGATTTTAAAAGCAATGTATTTCTACTGGTAATGTGTTTCGTGCCTGCAGCACGTCTTTTTGTCCGGTCGGGTCGTGGAAGACCGGAAGCTGTGTGGTTCATAAAAACATGTTCTTACTCAATATCAAGCCACAGTTATTGCTTTTATTTTAAATCGTATAATGTCTGACTTTTGTTGCCGTCTGTGAGGAAAATAAATGGCTCAGAGCCTCAGGATACTGAAATCTATATTTTTTAAATCCTTTTTTCCTTCTAATTTGTTATTCTTTTCAAAATAACACACTGTTATTTACTCACCAATAACACACAATTATCGTTGCTTTTATTTATTGGTTTAATTCCATAATCTCTGGCTTTTTTGGCGTCCGTCAGGAACTGAATTTCAAAATTAAAACGATAAAAACTATGGTGTAGTTAATCCATAGGTTAATATCCAATGTGTATGTGTCCCCTTTGAAATGTTCTAATAATCCATAAGCAATAAAACAGCTTTTCCGTTTCCAGATATCAGATATGGGATATTCCTACGCTCTTCAGAAGCTTGAGAGTCTATGGGACGATTTTCCTTCCATTCTATTGGCTCTAACGGTCAGGAAGAGATGTCACATGTCAAAATCGAACAAGGGGGGCCAGAGATATGGAAATGCACCCAAATGGCCCCAGAAGAGGTTTTTTTTGCTAAATCTGTCTAAAAAGGTCAAATATCACTTGTTTTGCATCAATCTTGATACAGGGTACTTATGATATGTTGTTACTTTGGATTCCTAAAGCTTTTAGTCTACTAACCCATCATCCAAGGTTAGTTTTCACTAGTACAAAATATAATTTACAGTTTTTTACCATGTTCAATCTGAATTTTCTTTAAAATAAAAAACATCTAGATTGATTCTGACTTTTCTACATCCAACTCACAGGTTTATCATTACTTTGAGAGAAAAGATTATTAATGTAACCCTTTTAGAAGGGAAGATATGGTCATTTGTTCTGGGAATGTCATTTTCGAGCCTGAAACCTGAAAAACAGGCTCGGGCCTAACAGGCTGGGAGGAGATTCAGGTGATAAGGGGGGGAGGGGGGGGGGGGTGTTACATTGGTTGGTTATTGGCTAATGGTTACACAAGCCAAACAAATCGTTATGACCAGGGGTGCACATAACTTTCTCAGTGAGGTACTCAAATGAGTACCAGGAGTCAGTGTTTGGAACTTCTGGCCCCACGTAAAGTTATGTGATGAAGCCCTCTTTGTGTCGCGAACGCCAACGGGGGGTGCTAGTGGAGTACTTCGGGAACGTCGGGGGGGGGAGCGTGCCGTGAACGTTGTGATCAGCTGATTTTGCGCAGTTCTCCAGTGTGTGCGCGGGGCACAGAATGTGCACAGGGGAGTCTCCCTCCGCAGCCAGTTGGCGTAGTTTTGGCACAATTCCGTTGTACAGACCGACGTTAACAGCTGCCCCGCTTGTCTTTGCACATGGAGTCCGCTTAGTGACACAAGTGGCGGTCTGCATTTCAGATTTTTGCCGCGCATGCGTACCAGTTAAGTGCACCCCTGGTTATGACATCATAAAATGGCCAAAAAGTGACCGAATCTTTTTTCCTGAACCTTTCCAAATCTCTTTACACGGAGGGGACACATGTTTATGTATAAAAGACATGAAACAGTGGATTTTTGCCTAATAGGTCCCCTTTAAAGAAAAACTCACTCATTCGATAACTTGGACAGTTGTATTGTTCTGCCTGCAATTCTATTTCCACACTTTAAAATATTACTGGCAATTTCCCCTTCCTCCTCCACGGAGCTAACGTTGATGACTTAATTGTTTTCTCACTGGTCTCAAACTGCCCAACACGATCTGCCCCTGGGAACCCTCCGTGTCTGCCGTGAGCCTGAGGACGTGGAATCCGGTGACACAGCGTGTGTGACTGTGTGAACGTCTAAAACTAACAGGCTCCATGTGTGTGTGGATTGCTCCAGTGTGCGCATGTGAGAAAGTGTTTATGAGCGCGCTTCTCGTGCACGTTTCCTAGCATGAGTGGCAGGCATGCTTAAGCCCACTTTGTAGCAATGTGTGGGAAGCCAGCCGAAAGGGCTTCCTCCCTGTTTTCTCAACGCCAGCGATTACCAGCTGCGGAAATGCTAATGGCTGTTTTGATAGCGATGGACAGGGGCTAAAGCATTTGTTTTAGCAGCTAATCCACGTCTGGCCTGCACTGCCCCGAGCCTGTTGATTTTAAATTATGAGTGGATATTGCAGCCACTGCAAAAGGTACTCGCGAATCACCAAAACTCCCCTGTTCCTCTCCGAGCGCTGAGTGATTTCAATTAGGGAAGTTAACTAGCAGATTTAGCTTGTGGAGCCGAGAGCACCTGATTTATGTTTGAGGCTACACACTTCAGGAGGACTTCAGTGAGCTTGCCGGGTTTTTCCATCACTGATAAATGAGCTGCATTATGTTCAGGACTTTAAATGGAAAACATGTTGTGTGTTGTTGCAGGGCCATCCCCATTATGCTAACATGAATTCCCTTTTGAGGCCAAAGGTGCTAAGTCGAGTTAGTGACACTTCAGAGGAAAACAACAAATGGGGGGCTTTTTCTTTCTGAGTGTTCTGAGAAAAACAGTATGTTAATTAGACAAGAAGCCGTTGCAGGCTGCTTGTTCTGTGACCAGCAGCTTGTCTTTCAAAGACCGCACAGGCCACCATTATGAAAAGTGGTGTGTCCATCGGGCTCGTTATATATCTAAATCCATTTGGGTATATGAACTCCGAGCAATATCGAGAGAATCAGGTCCACACAATGTGCATGTTTCCCTTTCACATGTTTAGAACACAACAGGAGATACCAGAATTTTTTTTTTACTGAGTTGAAATATGTGGTCATTTGTTTGGGTGAGGTGAGGATTTGAAGGCACCAACTGGATACTTATTTATTCACTCTTTAAGCCAACTCATGACCCAGTGGCCTTTGTTTGTAAATCTGATCAAATGCTATGCCTAAGAAATATCCAGAGCCCAGTCTGCTCTGATTGGTTAGCTGGCCGGCTCTGTTGTGATTGGTTAATCACTGTGTGTGTGTGTGTGTGTGTGTGTGTGTGTGTGTGTGTGTGTGTGTGTGTGTGTGTGTGTGTGTGTGTGTGTGTGTGTGTGTGTGTGTGTGTGTGTGTGCTCTCCATAATAAAAGCAGGCTTTAGCCAGCTTTACACTCAAGAGGGAATCTCAAGGGTCGCCCCGTCTTTACTCCCTCAAAGGCTAGAAAAACTATGGTCCATTATGCTTGTGCTCAGCCGGTCCAGATGTTAGCGTTTAAGAGAAGGACGTCATTCCGTAAAAAGGGTCAAACTGTCTCTTTGTGTCTGCCATCTATTCATTAAACATCACCCTTTACAATGAACTCCTATTAGAGGACAACATTAAAAAGAGTTTCCTTTATGTAAATGTTCTAGATGACAGTGTTGGTTAACGCAGTTTTTATGTAATCATACTACTTTAAAAAGCATTCACTTAAACATCCAAGTTGTAATTATGACTAGGAAATCAAATCAAATCAAATCAAATCAAGTTTTATTTATAAAGCACATTTAAAAGCGAAAAGGAAACATGGATCCTTCTGAAACATTCAATCAAAGTTAAAGCTTTAAAGGGAAATAATAGTATATTGAAAAACATACCTTTCGAAATAAATGTGTATCCATAATGAAGGAGAAACCCTGTGTTACTCATTCTTTAGCATCCAATGAACTACAGCTTCACATGTGTAAACAAATAAACAGGTAACGAGTTTTGTTAGAAACTAACAGCTAATCCTGTGTTGCTAGAATTATTTGTTTTGTTTCATTGTAAAATGTGCACATTCAGTGCTCTCTCCTAAATATGTTATTTTGCCAGAACCTGATGTCTACTGAATTGTAGAAGAGAGCCAGGTTGAACACAGATGCAGACAAAAATGGAAATATGGCAGAGAATAGATATTCTTACATCATAATTCACATTTAATCTTCAAATTAAACATGCATGTTGGTAATAATAATAATAATAATTCATTTATTTTATATAGGCGCCTTTCAAGGCTCTCAAGGTCGCCGTACAAACACATAAAAAACAAGACATAACACCAGCATACGAGACATAAACAAGACAATGCAGTATATAAATCAATCAAATAACCAAATAAATAAAAACAGAGGATGTGTGATGGATAATGATCAGGGTGGATATGCGAGTGTGAAGAGATATGTTTTGAGGCGTGATTTGAAAATGGGGAGAGAGTCAGTGTTGCGGATGTCAGGTGGGAGGGAGTTCCAGAGGCGGGGTGCAGAGCGGCTGAAGGCTCTAGACCCCATGGTGGTTAAACGGAAGGGGGGTGCAGTGAGGCTGAGGGTGTGATGATGGGTGTGTTGATGTGCAGGAGGTCGGAGAGGTACAGAGGAGTGAGGTTATGGATGGCCTTAAAGGCGAGGAGCAGAACCTTAAAAACGATACAGGATTTGACGGGGAGCCAGTGAAATTGCTGAAGAACAAGAGTGATGTGGTTAATGGAGGGGGTTCTGGTGATGATGCGGGTGGCAGAGTTCTGAACCAGTTGAAGTCTGTGGATGGATTTGAGAGGGAGACCAAAGAGAAGGGAGTTGCAGTAGTCGATGCGGGAAGTGACCAGGGTGTGAACAAGAATGGCGGTGGTCTTAGGGTTAAGGGACGGGCGGAGGCGGTTGATGTTGCGTAGATGGAAATAGGCAGACCGAGTGATATTACTGATGTGAGATTTGAATGAAAGTGTGCCGTCGAGGATGACACCCAGACTCTTAACCTGAGGGGAGGGGGAGACTGAAGAGTTGTCTATAGTAATGGAGAAACTGTCAGGTTTGGTTAGGGTGGATTTTGGTCCAATGAGGAGAACCTCGGTTTTACTGTCGTTAAGTTTGAGAAAGTTAGAGGAGAACCAGGATTTGATGTCCTGTAAGCAGTCAGACAGGGAGGATGGAGGGAGGATGGTGGTTGGTTTGGAGGACAAGTAGAGCTGGGTGTCATCCGCGTAGCAATGAAAGTGGATGTTGTGTTTACGGAAGATATTGCCAAGAGGAAATAAATAGATGATAAAAAGAAGAGGCCCCAGGACAGAGCCCTGGGGAACACCGGTCGTGACTGGAAGTGGCTGTGATTTGAAGGTTTTGAGTTGGATGAACTGAGTGCGGCCAGAGAGATATGATTTAAACCAGAGGAGGGGTGTGTCAGTGATCCCGATGAAGGTCAGTCTGTCAATGAGGATGCTGTGGGAAATGGTGTCAAAAAAACATTACACATGTATATTTTCACCTTTTTCAATGATTGAGACATGTTCTTTGGATGTAAATGCAAAGGCCAGAAAGCGTAAAACATAAGATACCACCACCCTGAGTGGCAGGAACACCAGTGCCTTGCTTATTCACTGAGTCTTGTTCTCATGGCATTCCTCTGTTCTCAAGTCAACTGATGCAAAGGCAGATCAAGCTCTGACTTTTGGTCTTTGTGTACATGTATCAGTTATATCAACTGCCAGTGGAACACCGTAAGGGAGTGATTTGGTCATTATGTGGCCCTGTAATGTGTGTATCTGGGAGCCGCGGTGCGTTCAGGGTATCAGTAATGATGTGTCAGCATGTGCGCTGAAAGGTCACAGCGTTAACAACACTACTCAGTGATGAGTGACAAAACGGAGTTAATGTGGCATTCAGAGTACGCGACTCGAGCAAAGTAAACATATATGTGTGTGTGTGTGTGTGTGTGTGTGTGTGTGTGTGTGTGTGTGTGTGTGTGTGTGTGTGTGTGTGTGTGTGTGTGTGTGTGTGTGTGTGTGTGTGTGTGTGTGTGTGTGTGTGTGTGTGTGTGTGTGTGTGTGTGTGTGTGTGTGTGTGTGTGTGTGTGTGTGTGTGTGGGTGTGTGTGGGCATGTAAAACAGTGGTGGAGGAGAGATTACGGAGCAGAGGAAAGGGAGTGAAAGCCAAAGAGTGATTAAAAGAAAACACAAAGTTTACTTCAAATCAGGTCAAATGTTGCTGACTGCATCATTATAAAACAGCAATGGTGGGTGTAACTAAGTACATCAACTCATACAAAGTACTGTACTGAAGTTCACATTTTAGGTATTTGTACTCGTATTTTAATTACTTTATACTTCTACTCTACTACATTTTGGAAGGGAATGTTGTACTTTGTACTTACTGCACTACATTTATTTGGCATAATTATTTACTAGTTACTTTATAAATTCAGATATTAAAACACAATACTTCACACCTTTTGAAATATGAATATGGTATAGATGAAACCATTCAACATTTTATTCAAGTTACTAAAACCATGAGTGAAATTGAACTTTTTAGCTTTTTTGTTCAAAAAAGAATTCACAGTTCCAGCTTCTTAAGTGTGAAGATGTGCTGCTTTTGCTTTGAAATATTTTTAAATATTAAACAAATTATTAATTAGTACTTGTACTCCTAATATTAGGTACATTTCACTTAAGTAACATTATTGATGCAGTACTTTTACTTTAAATTGAGTATATTCACAGTTTTGTTTTAGTACTTTTACTCAGTGAAGAATCTGAATTATTTGTTCATCACTGTAAAATAGGCACCAACAAGACAACATTGCAAGTTGTAAACGTTTAAATTGAAGACTAACATCTCCCCTGTCCCTGCCTACAGTCTTTGTTTAATAGTTTTGTACATTTGTTTGTTAATTTCTCAACATTGCATCGTCAGTTTTCACCTGGTGTTGACTGCTCTTAAAACACAAAGGGACTTTTTCTGTGGTTCCATTCAAAACTGTTAAAAACTATAAGTGACAACTAGCAAACAGTTGACTGAGAGATGTTAGTTAGGCAGGATATTTAGACTGCAGTAACCAGGATACTGTTGAATCTAAAAGTACATGCAGCAGGTCAGTGAACGCATCGCTCTGCAAACTTATTTTGCATTTATTACATTTTTTTATTTGTGCCTGTAGAAGTATTTGGACTTCACACATTCATAAATATTCATATGTTCCACTGCTGAAACTGGACGATTTAGAATTAGAGACTAGTTCAAGTTTCACTTTCTCACCTTTCATCCCACTGCTGCTGTCACAGGGTTTCCTCTCTCCCCTGCAGGCACACTCACATCTTAAAAAATGATTTGAAACCTTGCGACGTGTCTACACGGCTCAGTAATAAGCTTTACAAACTTGGAATCAGGCCAGCTGTTAGAAATTATGGACAGGGGGACACAATTTTACAAATGTGGACCGTCGTCCAAGGCAAGTACCAAGTTTTGCATAACAACATGAAATGATTAGGGTATCTTTTATTTCAATTTATATAGTTGCTATGATTAAAAAATATTGGCATCAGTTATAATGATTAACATTTTGTATAACATATAATTTTGCTTTGCCCAACACATATTATTAACCATTAGAGTTAGCATTGCACAGAGTACATAACAAATGCAGTTAGCATCCAACCAGAAAGTGCCAAGAGTAGGTAAAGTGCATGATGTTACAGTATTTCACATATTAGGTTACAGTATCAAAGTTGTTGCGTACGTACTGCAGAGACACAGAGCCTTTGTCACAAAAGGCAGCATATGCTAGTCAATAGAACCTCCATTAACTTTGACGTTAGCGCTGTGATTTAGCTAAGCAAGACTGAGACGACTGGCTGCTGATGTTCAACGGGAACAAATATTGTTTGTATTTGGGTGAACTGTCCCTTTTAAAACAATTATATTTAACATAATGAAACGGGGGGTTACGTATTGTAACCCTAGTTATATAAGCACAGGCCAACCCAGTCTCATGGCATTTCGTGTTCACCAACACGATTTTCCCCTTTTTTTTTCGTGTTGCACAGCACGATTTTAAAAGCAATGTATTTCTACTGGTAATGACGCTCATGGAAGCACGGCATTCGTTTGTGTCGGCTGCCCTTAAAGGCAATGTGAGCGTCCATTCTCATTGGATAACGGAGAATTGTACACCCGGAAGTAAGTATTCCCCTTACTGTCGATTGATTTTACAGTGATATCTGCACTACTCATCGACTAAAAAACACCAGATTATCCTTGTTAATTACACAACATTGATTGGTTTAAATTGTGTGCAATGCTTTTGTATTGTTCCCCTTCGATTCGAAGAAACAAATATTTTTTCGGAGTAAAGGATAGCAGAAGACACTACACTACCCAGAATCCCCAGCTATCGTTTGGACTACACCATGTGCTCTGTTTGACACACCCCGTGATAGTCCTAAAGCTCTGTGATTGGAGAGTGTGCTCCGAGGGTTACACCGAGCCTCGAACAGCACTTGAAATGGGATGGAACCACGGCAGACTGTCCAAAACTGGATTTGAACGGGTCCACCGCGTCCCCCCCTCCCCCACCCCGTTCCCAGGACTACACATGCTGGCTATTCTGTTTCGCAACATGTTCTCTATCTATGGCACGTCTCTACTGGGAGTTGTAGTTTTAAAAGACGTTTTCGTATTTCCCATAATAATAAGTTGCCAGTATTAAACTGTGTACATCCCTGGAGGTTTAGGGGATAGGAAACACTCAAATTTAAAACATATAATTAATAAATGGGTGAAAATTGCTTGTGCCCATAATGGGCAGCATTAATATGCCAGCTAAGGTCAGAAGAGCTTTATTTAACAGCTGGTCTTATGTTTGTGACCCCTGTTGTTAATTGATAACATTCCATTACATGAATTGATAAGCCTGAAACATGCACTTGTCAAGGTTCAGAGGCAAATTTTGCAAATATGGCAGTAGCCATCGATCAGCTTAAGATAAGATATACTTTATTGATCCCAAGTTGGAACATTTGCGTTACATCAGCATGTGTAACAGTTGTAAATATGCAGTGGTGTTTATTTGTAAATCATTTAGTATAATGACACAAATTCTGTGTTTTATATTTAACAATTCTGTGTTCTTTATTTATTGATTGTTCAATACCTGACAAGGCCGGAGATGAAATATCTACATACATCTTATAAGAGTATAATACATTATGTATAATATCAGTTAAAATAAGTGCTTCAACATAGTTAACATTGCTGTAGGTATGCACAAATATTGATAGATGTCTTGTAATGCACTATTGAGGAATCTGCGACCCAAGTTTTTCATTCAATGCATAACTACACCATAGTTGTGTAGGCCTTTATGATATGTCAATAAACATTAGAAAATCTTGAAAGGGACGTGCAAAATAGTCATTATATACAGTCTTTAATTAACTACTAGTAGAGAATAACGAGTAATGAATATATAGAGGTGTGGACTCGAGTCACCAATTTGATGACTTGAGACTCGACTCAACAAAATCACAAAACACTTGCGACTCGACTTGGACTTGAACACCAATGATTCGGGACTTGACTTGGACTTGAGCCTTCTGACTTGAGGTGACTTGATCATTTAATTCAGAGGTCTCCAACACGCCGATCGCGAGATGCCGCTAGAAGAGCAGACTCCCGTCGGGGAGAGCAGAATCTTCAGCCGCACCTACTCTTGCTGTGAATCCATGCAGGCAGGGGCGGGGCAGGGTTTTATTTAGCTGAGCCACCATGCGGCCAATCATATACGAGGACACACTAGGATCATACCATTATGTGAAAGAAGGGTGGGGGGCACAGCAGGTGTAGTGGGATAGGCCAGCTGCACAGAGCGACGGGGAGACGGATTTAAATGCAAGTGCGTCGGGAAAAGTCAAGAAATTAGCGAAAACCGAAAAAAGAAGCAGCATCTGGCTGCTTTTCAGTGATATTGGAGAACGCAAAGCTGAGTGCAGGATTTGTCAAATGAAAATAACCTTTTTTGGTTACCTTTATTTTGGTAACCACAAGTTCAGATCTTGTACTTGAGTACAAAAGTACCAGAGTGTAGGAATACTCGGTTACAATAAAAAGTCCTGCATTCAAAATGTTACAAGTAAAAGTACAAAAGTATTAGCATCAAAATATAGTTAAAGTACCACCTGCAGAGGGATCTAGATGCCTGGCTGCACATTATCCCTTGCATAAAGATAGATTGTGGGTCTCTTATAACATGTTGTACACAGTGGAAATAAACATTCTGGTTACCTCAACATCAGGGATCTTATACATTAAACTCCTTCTGAATCAAACCGTCACGGTAGCCTTACCTTACTGATCCCTCTTAAAATAGAAAAACACACGTTACTTCACCAGCAGAGAGAAAATTGATTATTAAATTATTAATGTGACTAATAAAGAGCAATTTCATTATTAAGTATTATTCTGTTGATCGATGTCATTACATTTTGTGAAAAACACATAATGACTTGTTTATGACTCGTTTTGTCAAAGTTTAGGACTTGGACTTGACTTGAACTTGCCCATCCTGACTTGAGACTCGACTTGGACTTGAGCGCAAAGACTTGAGACTTGATTCGGACTTGCAAAACAATGACTTGGTCTCACCTCTGCTTTATAGGGATCCTATTAATATCTAATAATAAAAATAATGAAATTAAATAACATGCTTTAACCACTCGGTGTCCCTTTATATCAGCTGTGCACCTTTATGGTGTAAATACAGCCTATCTACCAATTGGATCAAATATAAAAGTCAGCCAAATTAGTGTTGATACTGCAAGGAGACGTATTGTGTGAAAAGAAATGTAAGATGTTGTTTAATGGCTGATATATTTATGATCCACGTCACGTTTTCAGTTCCTCATGTTTATCTAGAAGTCTTCTCATCAGGGCTCTATAAATACAGAACTACGGCAGATATGTAATATTTAATGCTGCCGAACCGTGTATTACAATGCCGTTATGTGATGACATTCAAAGACAAAAGCAAGCACACTCGGAATAAAGTATTATTTATTTATTTTTAAATGTTTTCGGTCTGTTTCCGGTATTTGTTAATGAGATGTGCTGTGAGATGTGAGACTGGAATTGCACAGGGGAAAATAACTTAGGCTATCTTTAGATGCGGATTTTGTTAAACTAATATGTTTGCGCTGTGGACCAACACTATACATTGACTGGGAAGGGGGTAGCAATAAAGATAACACCATTAAACAGTTACACAACATAACAGAAATAATATCGATAGCAGCGTCCCTAGCAACCACCTTGGTAACAATGAAAACATTCTATGGACGCAATTTCCTGAAGTAATCTTCGTAATAACTCATGTACATCCACTGCACACATAATCTGAAATAACAACTCATATTTCTCGCATCAAATGACATCAAAACGCATTTTAATGGCCAAACTAACTTTAAAATAGGCATTTTCCACCGAGAATAAAACGAAGTTCGGCCATGTTTTTTTTTTCTGCAGGGAGAAATTTGAAGATCACGTGACATAGACGCCAGCCATTGGAATGAATGGTGAAAAAAAATACGTGTTTGTCAAACAGAGCACATGGTGTAGTCCAAACGATAGCTGGGGATTCTGGGTAGTGTAGTGTCTTCTGCTATCCTTTACTCCGAAAAAATATTTGTTTCTCCGAATCGAAGGGGAAAAATACAAAAGCATTGCACACAATTTAAACCAATCAATGTTGTGTAATTAACAAGGATAATCTGGTGTTTTTTAGTCGATGAGTAGTGCAGATATCACTTGTAAGTCGCTTTGGATAAAAGCGTCAGCTACATGCAATGTAATGTAATGTAATGTAATGTAAAATCAATCGACAGTAAGGGGAATACTTACTTCCGGGTGTACAATTCTCTGTTATCCAATGAGAATGGACGCTCACATTGCCTTTAAGGGCAGCCGACACAAACGAATGCCGTGCTTCCATGAGCGTCATTACCAGTAGAAATACATTGCTTTTAAAATCGTACTGTGCAACACGAAAAAAAGGGGAAAATCGTGTTGGTGAACACGAATCAATAGATTAAAACTCGTGTTGGTGAACACGAAATGCCATGAGACTGGGTTGCACAGGCGGAGCCCTCTACTGGACTCTATGGGTACTACCCTCAATCATGCTATGCGAGCATTCACCTACTGAGATATCTATAAACATAGCCGGCCCCTCGGGGCGGGCCTACCTGAATGCGCGTGCAAGCCCACTGTATATAAGCGAGCGGCATAGGACAGACAGGGCCACAGGTAGAGGGCTCCGCCTGTGCTTATATAACTAGGGTTACAATACGTAACTCCCCGTTATATCTTACACAGGCTCCGCCCTCTACTGGATGGATAAACGCCCTGTCGTCCAACAACATCGACCCATCACACTGCCCCTGACCGGCTTTTGGTTAACAGCCACTGCACAGCAACTTCTTCTCCTCCGGTTGTGACCTCGGAGAAGTCGTGGCCGCAGCTGGGTAGAGCACACTCAGACACGCTGACCTCGTGAAGAGTGTGCATGGACGATAGTGGGGAAGTACCCCTGTATGGGGCTTACTGCGCACCATGTATCCTGGTCCCCCAAACACTCGAAGCAGAGGTGGTGGGGATCGGCGCCCGCTATTAAGCCAGGGCACGAAGGACAGGCCCGGGTCTCTAGAAATGGAGACTCCATGAAGGTATGATAACTCTTTCTCTTCTTTCAAACGTTTCACTTTCTCTGCTTCAGTTGTTGCTCGCTCGCTGAAGAAAAAAGGATGACAGTCAGAAGGCGTGGCCGCCTTATATACAGTGGGCTTGCGCGCACATTCAGGTAGGCCCGCCCCAAGGGGCCGGCTACGTTTATAGATATCTCAGTAGGTGAATTCTCGCACAGCATGATTGAGGATAGTACCCATAGAGTCCAGTAGAGGGCTGTGTAAGATATAACCTTGATTCAGTATCAAACCGGAAAACTGAACTGTCTTCTTAGACAACAGCATTTAACAGATTCAACAAAATCCTTCTTTCTGCTTCTCTGTTTCAAATCCCTTTTCAATAACAACTACATTAAGTACACTTTTCAGGACACTTCAATGAACAGCTGACCAAATCTGTGATTACATCAGGATAATGGTTTTCCTCAATCCCCCCAACACATTAGCTCATCCTCGGCTCATCTGGTTGTAGAGTTGTACGATGACAATTGTTTTTCATTAGCATTTAAAAGACTAGCACGTCCCTGTCAACAAGTGAGGGGGAGGTTGCATGCAGCTTTCCTCACTCTGTGTCTGTGCTGTTCTATGTGCGTGTGGTGGGCTTAAACAGTTGGAACCCCCTCCCCCACTTGAGCCTGAGCGCCTGCCCCATTCAGGTGCAAATAGGGGCCGCGGCATGCAGCAGATTTACAGCCTGGCTTTACGGCGTATAGTGGTTTTGGACTCTTTCTCCTCTCCGGCTGCAGCTCTTGGGTGGCTCGGGGAAACATCTGGAGGGGACAATGGCCGCCACTCCGAGATGCTCTTTCAGCGACAAAAAGCACAATACACACAATCACCGACACACTCTCTATCAATTCACTGTTAGACATTTTTACAGTCGTATTCAGCCCCACATGCCAGGTGATGGAGACGTGTAGTCATACAGCAGAGACAAAGAGAGGGGGGATATAAGTGAGTACCCAGAAAATACGCTGAGAATGAGACAGACCGAGGTGGAAGAAGTACTCAGATCTTGTACTTAAGTGAAAGTAGAAGTACTAACTAGAGTGTAGGGATACTCTGTTACAAGTAAAAGTCCTGCATTGCAAATGTTATTCAAGTAAAAGTAGAAAAATATTGGAATCAAAATATACTTAAAGTATATACCGAAAGTAAAAGTAGTCATTGTGCAGATTGGTCCATTTCAGAATAATATATATGATATATTTTATAATGATTGATCATGAAAGTGTTCTCAAAGCTGGTAAAGGTGCAGCTAGTCTGAATGACTTTGTAGACTGCAGGGTAGCTTGTGGATTTACTCCAGGTGGAACTAAAGTCTGATTTAACACTTGATTAGATTTCACATCATTCATCCAAGTCTGTAAACTTTAAAGTAAGTAAATGTATTCAATAAATGTAGTGGAGTAAATGTACAGTATTAACCTCTGAACTGTAGTGGGGTAGAAGTACAAAGTAGCACAATATTAAAGTACTAGTATCTCAACATGTTATTTAAGTACAGTACTTGAGTAAATGTACTTAGTTTCTTCACACCCCTGCTAACAGATTTAAAGTTGGTATTCCATAAACCCTGATTGTGCCAAAACCCAGGGTGGGACAATGACATCATCACTGCAGAGCTGCCATGCTTGACGCCTTTATTTGTACTTGTGCGACATCCGTATTTTCCCCATTGTAGACACTGCGTCAGAACAGGAAGTCAGAGGAGGCGTGTGAAATGTTTTAAACATCTGTGAGTGGTTTCAAAGTGGGTGCAGCTTGGGTCACTTTTCTGTATGGAGCTGCCGGGCCTTTACACACAGACATGCATGAGTTGTATACATTGTTCAGCCAGTGCCCTTGACCAAGGCACTGATGTCAGGGATGATGCTGTTCCCTGGCTAGTGAAGTGTTAGCTCCTAAACAGCCAGGATGGGTTTAATGCAGAGGATTGATTTCTCCACAGGGATTAATAGCTCACATTTGGCTACATTTTAGAGTAATTGCTAATTTATGACTGACCACCACTTGGCCTGCCATTTGGTGGACAACCACAGCCGTAGCTCATGACATTATAGGCTACGTCTAATACTTGACTAATACATCACACTCAGAAAGGCTGTGCAAACACCCACAACCTCTATAAAAGAGACATGCAAAGCAGAATTGTGAGTCACTATGAAGCGTCATGGAGTGACCTCGTCACAGTTTGTGTTTTCAGGGGAAGACCCCAACCTCTGTTGAACATTTATTCAAGTAAAGTCATGTAACTATGCTTTTAAGAGGAAGTCCTTACTCAAGTAGTACAAAATAATTGACAAAATATACTTAGACATGGCGCCAGCATCTTTTAACAATTAATTCCTCAAGAAAAAGCACTGCACCCAGTGATTTTCCGAGACCTTCGCCTTTTTGTGTGCAGCCACTCTGAGCACTTCTAAATGTCAGCTTTTGAGAACAACGCCGGTGATGTCAAAATTGGAGGAAAAGCCTGTTTTTGACCATGTCTTTTCAGACAAAGACCAAAAAGCCCACTTGTTGGAGAGGATCAGCCAGTCTGTCATTCAACAATAGTGATACGTTGTTAAGATAAAGTTGTCATGGTGTGTGCCTAGCGTCTTTTTTCTGAGCACTCTGCCTTCTGACTCTCCATGTTGCTTTTGGTGAGTGTTGGACATTTATCTCTATACACAGATCGTACAAAGTGTGAGAGCAGCTATCTCCCGGTGGGTGTTTATAGTGAAAAACACAATGTAGTACATGCAAACGGATATTAAAGGGGGCGATGCTAGTCATACAACAGTGGTGATATGGTCAATGAACAAGCGCTGGGAGACTTTTTGATGTTGGTCCAGTTTAAATAGATAAGGCTGAAGACCTCACCTCTCCGCTCACACTGTGTCCAACAACAACATTGGTCATACGTCCCCCCTCAGACTTCTAACCTTTATTTGTTCCTAGAGTTCTCTGCTTGACCTGGGTGACGGCAGCAGACACGGTTGCTGGGAGATGTGTACGTGAATGTGGAGCCTTTGTGAGGGGTAGTGCACTCTGAGAGAGCGGTCCTTTCTCCTCGTTTTGTCCTGAAAGGCACCTGGTGTGCACTGAAGACATGAATGGGGCAGCTGGGTCATACTTCAAAGTGGACCCTCACTCACACACAGACAGGGCTGCATGCACAGACGCAGGCAACTCCTGAGCTAAGCACCGCTGGAATGTGGCTAAGGACTTTAACCCAAAAACTGTACCTAAGTGTCATTTATATGGTATTAAGTAAGGTGCGTAGATGATACGGTGATGTTGGCTTCCTTTGAACATTAGGAGTAGTTTTACAGATTAAGATTTTACATTCATACATATATTGCACGTTATTTAATTCTAGAGCTTTGAATGGTCTGTGTTTGTTAATACAAGGTGTGGTTACACATTGATGCATTACTTATAGAAGTTCAATAATATACAATAATAGAACAACACTGACAAATGACTTCTGTTGTATAATAATAACTGTACGTTTATCACTTGTTTTTTTGCCTTTACTTACTTACTTCACTTGCATGTTGACATGGTTGTGTTGCAAACTTTAACTTGAAACTGCAACAACGTCATTGGCCAATCAGGCTCTTTTCAGTGTCCATCACTCAGTTGTATCCTCTGTAAACATTTTGTATTTGCTGAACAAAGAAATGATAAGAGACGTGAGAGTGAGCCACATAGTTCTAGATACATAACACCCACTGGACTCCTTTGTTTACTACCGTCTTATAGTGACATCTCTATGTAACACTTCTATTGGCAAGCGCTTCAACACATTGTACGTGACTAAGGCTAAGGAGCAGGACATCTCAAAGTGGTTGACCAATCACAACAGAGCTGGCAAGCTAACCAATCAGAGCAGACTGGGCTCTGGTTTCAGACAGGGTGAAAAGAGGTGCTGCAGCACAGGCAGTTTGAGAAAAAGAAAGAGCTTTTTGAACATTAAAGCATGGAGACATGTCAGAGGAGAAGCCCAGAATACAAATATGAACCTGAAATGTAGCTTAATATGTCTTATTTTAGTAGAGACATTGTGTTGGCATATGTTGTACCATTACTCTTACCTGCACTGCTGTTGCAAAAACCCTCAGGGACTCTTGAGATTTTCCTGCTCCTATCGTGAATATCAATGTTTTTACATAAGGACCATTCTTCCATTTGTGCAATTGGAATACAAAAAATAAAACAGGCCTTTGAATTCAAACCACATTTAATATCATCTTTCAATAGCTTTATGGTCACACACTGGGGAGCAATTCAGATTTATGAAGGTACAGAAGAATATGCACACACACACAGACACACACACACACAGACACACACACACACACACACTCAGCACTTGGCCTCTAATCTGCTCTTAATTCAGTTCAAGCCTAGGGAGACTTTAACTCAATTACACCCTGCTGCCCCACCTCCCCCCTCACACACACACATACACACACACACACACACACACACACACACACACACAGCTCAAGTATGTGAGCTTTTCCTCCATCACATACTTGAGCCGCATCAACCAACATGAATTAGATAGTGAAGCTTTTCAGTGGACAATTGAATTTGTCCACTGTCTGTCTGAAGTGGGACTTGAAACAAGAATAGAAGAAAAACCTATTTATTCTGTTACATTGTTCTCACTGCAAAGTCTGGCTATATAAAACACCTGAACATTAGCCTACAGTACTCTTTCATTAAAGGTTAGGTGATCATTCATAATGTGATCCAGGCTATTTGAAAAAGTGGACATCCAGACTAACACTCTAATTGCTGGCTAGAAAGTAACATTTACAGATTCAAGGTTTGAGAGATTTTAGCAACCATATTTCCAGGTTTGAGAATATTAAAGCTGTGTAATAGCTGCCGCTGGCTCCAGGATGTTGGTGTATGTGTGTGGCGCTGAGATCTTTATTTCAGGTCTTGTTGGGCCTGGGCTGAGAGGAATCTGTCATTGTAAATGCCAGGCGGTTCACTGGAGCAGTAATGAGAGTTAATGTGCTGGTGGAGAGCACCCATCAATATAAAGTGTTGGGATAAACCTTGTGTTATGGCTGCAGGCCTGAAAATGCAGCAGGTATTTTGGGATCATAATGCTGTATTTTTCCAGTAAAAAAAGACAGTTATTTCCCAAACTTCACAGAACAGATATATTAGGGCCACTTTTGCATTGGGTGATTGGTACAGCAACAGTTAGCTAACAACATGCATGGACCCCAGGTGATAAAGCCTCGTGTCCGTGGTGATTCCCATTACTAGTCCTGTAGCGCCACAGGAGGTCAACGTCAGTATTGATGTCAAATATCTCAACATCTGGTATAGATTGCCACAAAATGTTTGACTGACATTCAAAATCCACAGAGGATTGAGAACAACTTTGCTGATCATGCCATCGTTAAGTCTATATATCTTTTGGTCGTACATAAAATAGATATTCCTTCGTTAAGTGCTTATTAGCAGAAGTTAGCATGCTAGCCTGAGATGTTTAAGCATTTGGCTCCAAACTCCAGTTTCTAAATAATACAAAAGATCTGCTTTTATGGCTGTATTCTTGCAGTTGTCAGCATTAGCTTACCATTGACTGTAAATACATCAGCTTCACATTAAGCTGCACTTGTATTTTCTGGCTATTTCTGGCTATAAATGACAGAAATTAGAGAAGTTAAAGTAATTACATTTGTCTCCAAGCAGGCACACAGTTCATTATATATGGAGTTTATAATAATATATTAATAATAAATATTGATATGCTTTTAAATAAATAATTTCCTTAAGAACATTACTATCTTCCCTAAAATTACGAATAAATGACACAGTTCATTTACTGCAAAGTTCCCTCAAGAAAATACTGAATGTACTCTTCTAATATCAGAGTAGCACATGATAACAAAGGCCCTTCGTAGCTGTGTACGTAACAGGATGTCTGATTACCTAGAAGAGCATCAGGACTATGTTAGGCATATGATGGCTATGTGATTAACATGATGATTCAGCCTCTATGGAGAGAGACATATGACTGTCATGTTTATTGCTTACGCAGGCCTTAGCTAATCTGAACTAAACATTGAATACTGCTTTGAACCGGTAGTCTCCATCTTGTGTACTGTAACTCCCTCTCTTGTATATAAGCATGTGATGTGATGTGTTCTGGGAACTAGTTTTAACACGCAGCTCTGTGTGTGATGACTACGTCCATTCTTGCAAGGATAATGAATACATGTATCTGATATTAAAGACCAAGCCGGTGACGAGTGATATTTTTCCTAAGAAGGATATTATTATAAAATAACTTGAGTTTCAGTATGAGCAAATGACAGATTGAGCATTTACCGAACAAGAGGGTTGTAATGAAAGACACATATTTGCATCATGGGAATTATAGGATCGGGTTAAAACATAATAGAGAATAAAAGTCAGGATATCTCCACCTCAACTGCTTCAATTTACAGTTACACTATTTCAAGGAAGTGCAATGTTAAATCACCCTCTAGCCCTTTCAGGCTATAATTTAATTTCACAAGTACTTAAGCAGGCCTATATAAACCTTGCTAGCCTGTGCTGTTTTATACCAGGGGAAGACAAAGTAATGAGTCTGTAGTTGGACGGAGCACTTATCCTCTGTGTTTTAGAGAAAGAGTTTATTTTCATGATCTATCGCAGTGTGGTAGATATCCCTGCGGGCAAAAAGGCTAAATCTCTGGAGCAACCCAGTGCTTCATGATAATAATTTGTTGCATACATCTATTGCTCTCTGCAGCTTTGCATTATGCATTACATTATGTTAATACATGCATTAGTGAGGGGTTTCACACTGCTAGATAAAGGTGTTGCAAGTATATGTTAATGTCTCTTTGTATCTAAATCAAACACTTCTTTACCGTTACCCGCCCCTGTGTTTCTTACACAGCTTCCAGCTACAGGTCCTTATTCCCAGTGAATGTCTAGTCTGCAGGATGACAAACGCAGAGGTGTTGCACGGGGCCAGGCTGTGTGTCCATGTTACCACCTCTCAGCAAAAAGATTTATCCTCTAAATCAAGCATTTGTTTATTTATTTATACCTGTACTCTGTGTGATTTGCTCCAAGGCCTTCGCTAACGCTTTAGCGGCAGTGCTAAAGAAGACGGATGGGAGTAATTAGCATCACCTGGAGCTCTGCCACTGTCTCCACGGTTACCAGTGAATTATCCCCACCATGTACAGCCAACCTCCATATCTCTCACCTTCTCTTCTTCAATCTTCTTTACACACACTTTTTCTTCATTTTTTTATAAATACAGAGTAAATCCAGTTTAGCCAAACAACTGGGAAATGTAAACACCTTATACAGGTTTTTATTTACTGGCATGTGGAAAAGTTTGTAAGAAGGTTTCTCTTATTTTGTCTTTAATTTGTTTTGTTAATCGGCTAGTGTGCCCTCATTGTTTTGATGTATTAAACAACATCTGACATGGTGGCTGAATGTTGAGTGAGACAAACACATGCCTTGCATAAACCTTTGTTACAGTAGAATCAAAATGGCAATAGACAATCCTGCAAAACCAAAGATGTAATTGAATCATTCCTTCCTAAAATTGCTGTGCATATGGCATAGTTAAACCAACAATATGTCATTTTCTCGCATCTAGTAGCTCTCGATCAAAACAGTTTACTCGTATCAATATGGAAGTTGTTGTTTCCACAACTCTTGCCATCTTTACTGCCAGCTTCTCCGGTTCAGGACTGATCAAATCCAGTAAAAACGCCAAAGACCTAAAGAGCAGTGCTGTGCAGCGACAAAGGGGTGATGGCTTAGCTGTAGAATTGAGCTTACTAAAGCTCAGTTCTCCATTTGTCTTTGCCACTTTCTCCTCCTTCACTTCTCCTCCTTCTTATTTTAGTTATCTCCATCTTCTTTTCACTCATAAATTGCTGCTCGCTCTAGGTCATTGCGGCACACTCCAACACACAGCAACACACAGCAACACACAGCAACACACAGCAACACACTCCAACACACAGCAACACACAGCAATACACTCCAACACACAGCAACACACAGCAACACACTCCAACACACAGCAACACACTCCAACACACAGCAACACACAGCAACACACTCCACCACACAGCAACACACTCCAACACACAGCAACACACAGCAACACACTCCCAACACACAGCAACACACAGCAATACACTCCAACACACAGCAACACACAGCAATACACTCCAACACACAGCAACACACAGCAACACACTCCAACACACAGCAACACACTCCAACACACAGCAACACACAGCAACACACTCCACCACACAGCAACACACTCCAACACACAGCAACACACTCCAACACACAGCAACACACAGCAACACACTCCAACACACAGCAACACACAGCAACACACAGCAACACACAGCAACACACTCCAACACACAGCAACACACAGCAACACACTCCAACACACAGCAACACACAGCAACACACTCCAACACACAGCAACACACAGCAACACATTCCAACACACAGCAACACACAGCAATACACTCCAACACACAGCAACACACAGCAACACATTCCAACACACAGCAACACACAGCAACACACTCCAACACACAGCAACACACAGCAACACATTCCAACACACAGCAACACACAGCAATACACTCCAACACACAGCAACACACAGCAACACACTCCAACACACAGCAACACACAGCAACACACAGCAACACATTCCAACACACAGCAACACACAGCAACACACAGCAACACATTCCAACACACAGCAACACACAGCAACACACTCCAACACACAGCAACACACAGCAACACACTCCAACACACAGCAACACACAGCAACACACTCCACCACACAGCAACACACTCCAACACACAGCAACACACTCCAACACACAGCAACACACTCCAACACACAGCAACACACTCCAACACACAGCAACACACTCCACCACACAGCAACACATTCCAACACACAGCAACACACTCCAACACACAGCAACACACTCCAACACACAGCAACACACTCCAACCACACACAGCAACACACAGAACACACTCCAACCCACAGCAACACACAGCAACACACTCCAACACACAGCAACCACACAGCAACACACTCCAACACACAGCAACACACAGCAACACACTCCAACACACAGCAACACACAGCAACACACTCCACCACACAGCAACACACTCCAACACACAGCAACACACTCCAACACACAGCAACACACTCCACCACACAGCAACACACAGCAAACACACTCCAACACACCAGCAACACACAGCAACACACTCCAACACACAGCAAACACACAGCAACACACTCCACTACACAGCAACACACTCCAACACACAGCAACACACTCCAACACACAGCAACACACTCCAACACACTCCAACACACTCCAACACACTCCAACACACAGCAACACACAGCAACACACTCCACCACACAGCAACACACTCCAACACACAGCAACACACAGCAACACACAGCAACACACTCCAACACACAGCAACACACTCCAACACACAGCAACACACAGCAACACACTCCAACACACAGCAACACACTCCAACACACAGCAACACACTCCAACACACAGCAACACACAGCAACACACTCCAACACACAGCAACACACTCCACCACACAGCAACACACTCCAACACACAGCAACACAGCAACACACAGCAACACACAGCAACACACTCCAACACACAGCAAGAAACAGCAACACACTCCAACACACAGCAACACACTCCAACACACAGCAAGAAACAGCAACACACTCCAACACACAGCAACACACTCCAACACACAGCAACACACAGCAACACACTCCAACACACAGCAACACACTCCAACACACAGCAACACACTCCAACACACAGCAACACACTCCAACACACAGCAACACAACAGCAACACACAGCAGACAACCACTCCAACACACTCCAAACACACAGCAAGAAACAGCAACACACAGCAACACACTCCAACACACAGCAACACACTCCAACACACAGCAACACACAGCAACACACTCCAACACCACAGCAACACACAGCAACACACTCCAACACACAGCAACACACAGCAACACACTCCAACACACCGCAACACACAGCAACACACTCCAACACACAGCAACACACTCCAACACACAGCAACACACAGCAACACACTCCAACACACTCCAACACACAGCAACACACAGCAACACACTCCAACACACAACAACACACTCCAACACACAGCAACACACAGCAACACACTCCAACACACAGCAACAAACAGCAACACACAGCAACACACTCCAACCCACAGCAACACACTCCAACACACAGCAAGAAACAGCAAACACACTCCAACACACAGCAACACACTCCAACACACAGCAACACACTCCAACACACAGCAACACACAGTGACACACAGCAACACACTCCAACACACAGCAACACACAGTGACACACAGCAACACACTCCAACACACAGCAACACACTCCAACACACAGCAACACACAGTGACACACAGCAACACACTCCAACACACAGCAACACACTCCAACACACAGCAACACACTCCAACACACAGCAACACACAGCAACACACAGCAACACACTCCAACACACAGCAACACACAGCAACACACTCCAACACACAGCAACACACTCCAACACACAGCAAGAAACAGCAACACACTCCAACACACAGCAACACACTCCAACACACAGCAACACACAGCAACACACTCCAACACACTCCAACACACAGCAACACACAGCAACACACTCCAACACACAGCAACACACTCCAACACACAGCAACACACAGTGACACACAGCAACACACTCCAACACACAGCAACACACTCCAACACACAGCAACACACTCCAACACACAGCAACACACAGCAACACACAGCAACACACTCCAACACACAGCAACACACAGCAACACACTCCAACACACAGCAACACACTCCAACACACATCAACACACAGCAACACACTCCAACACACAGCAACACACATCAACACACAGCAACACACAGCAACACACAGTGACACACTCCAACACACAGCAACACACAGTGACACACTCCAACACACTCTAAAAACTGTGGTTTGTGTTGTGGTGAAGATGAGGAAGAGCAAGGAGAAGGTCACAGGGTAAAGATGGAGAGATCGAATGGTCAGAGAAGAGATTAAGTAAACAGGAGGGAATGAAAAGAAAGAAGGGCGGATCGCGATTTTATTTTTTGCTGGCTTGGCAGACTGGATCCAGCTGAATCCAGGAAAGGAAAGTGGGACTTGGAGTCAAAAAGAACAGCAGTCGGGCATTAAAACTACAATCTGATTTGCTGCCAGTCTGTTTTCCTTTCCATCTTTCTACTCACTCTTCACATTCTCTCTGCACTCTTCTAATGGCCTCTGTGGTTCTGGCTCCGCTGTGAGGTGAGTCAGTGGACGGGGTGTAGGAGCCAAGTGCCACGAGAGGCCAATCTCACAGCTTCACATCCAAAACCACTGTTTCACCAGCTAAGAAAGCACTTTTCATAAATGCAGGATCACAGTTACATCTATGAGCGATCAGGCAATGAGAGATGAGCGAGATCCAGGAACTCCAAATCGTTTCCTTACTCCCATTAAAACCTTCAAATTAGATTAAAAAAAGACAGAAAAAGGGAGGCAGAGGGAACATGATGATGGGAGCTCCAGCGTTTTCTTGATTTGGGGCAGAAAATCCTATTTCATGGTGGTGTGGGATTCCGTTCCAAAAAAACGTTTTATCAGCTGCCTCATCTGACTTGCTGAGGGATTTTATTCTAATCTATTTCTTACTCTCCAGCTCACCCTCTCCTCCAGCGGTTCAGCAAAGAGCTGAGAGCAAAGACAATTCACCATTTCCAGGCATTTGTTTTTAATTTGCAGTCATTGAAGGCTTGCCATCGTGACTGCGCGGGCTGATTGTATTACCAGGAGATACAGAGTAATTGAGGAGATTAAAACCTCCCCCTGCTCTCATTCGATATTCTTGCAGAAACCGAGGAATGTCCATTAGGCCCTTGAATGTTGATTAGAGAAACAAATCTGATGTCCAGATAGCTGATGATAGGCGAAGTGGATTTTCTTGTAGAGAGCTGCGGGTAAGTGTTTCACGATGTTGCGCGTTTAAAAAAGAAAAAGGGAAAGAAATGGGGATTCATTTTTGGATGACATGATTATAACGTCATTTGGAGCCATCAGATTTCTGGAAGAGCATCAGAGGAGGGATGTCACGGCTGTAAGACGGAGGAGAAGTAAGGTATGATGGTTAGGTCAGAGGCTAAAAGACGAGGGGAAACATTTGTACACCCCCTATATATTTAAGTGAGACATCTGGTGAATGGCAGGTTGTCTGCACGTCCCTAACAAAGTCTTCACGTGTCTTTACATTTGATTAACCGAATTCCAGGCCTCAGAACTCTTTGGATACACCTGTTGAAGAGGACATGCATCTTTTTCCCATCATGTGTGACTGTTGTACAAAAAAGCAATAACACATGTATTTAGGCTGCAATCATACAAGTATAAATGGGAAGATGGTGTAGATCAGCGGTTTCCAACCTTTTTCAACTCAGGCTCCACTTAAGAATCAAAAACAATTTTGCGGCCCACATTCAACCATAAACAATACGGAGGCTAATTAAAGTTCTGATTGGTCAATTCAGAACATGTGACACGTTGTAAATCCAATAGAACACACCGCTGTCAAGGACTGTAATGACCGTTGCTAAGGAGGATCAAGAAAGAGAAAGGAAAGGGGCTTCAAATAAAATAAAAAAATCGTAATAATTAAAATGTTTCCACACAAATCAAAACGTTTTACAAGTTATTTGGCGACAAATATTGAATTTACATTTACACCCTTTCATATTTTATTCGGGCTTTTAGCTGAAGACCGCACACAGTTAATAAATACAACTATTCTTCTGGCTAAAATACATATTTTTAAAAGTCAATCAAGGAGTAATCTTAATTTAAGGTGTTTGAAGAATAGATCAAAAGTACAATTTATTTTGAAAAAATTATTGCCATAAAAAAATCTAACGGTAGCTCAACACACCATGAAATGGGAAATAATTAGCTCTAACGAAGAGTGGGATTAACCTATTAAGCCCGGCAGCCCCCGTCCGCTTTTTTATCTTCACGAAACTGTGTCTCAGGACTTCTTAACATTTAACAACCTATTAATGTGTCATGTGCCACTTAACGGGAAGAAACTCAGATAACTGATGATACAAACCATTTTTACCGAAACAAAACACAAGCCTCACAAGAAGCATCGAAATGAGCCCTGAGCTAATGCTAACGCACTTTGCACCGAACTCACGGTAGAAATACTTTATTACTTATTGGATCTGCACAAACAAGACATCAGCTAGCAAGCTGAGATTCCACAGATTCTAGAGGTATAAGTATCATCACTGTGCGACCAAAACTCGCCGCAGGCAAACCCAGACAACACACGACGTAGCTTTACGGAAACGGCAAATAGTCTTACCTTCAGTGGCGACTCATTAGGGGCAGGTGCACAGCCCCACCTAGTGTCAGCAGAAAGTAATGCAAATAATAATTCCCAAAATATGCAAAATACATATATGTTAAAATTAGGGCTGTCAAGTTAACGCGTTAATAACGTGTTAACGAAAAAAAAAATTAACGCCACTAATTATTTTAACGCGATTAATGCATGTGTATTTTTTGTCCTCGGCCGCCCCGTAGTTTCAGAGAGCATCAAGTTTAAAATACATTCTACAAGCTGATGCTGACAGCCCCGCTCCTGCCGCCCGCTTGTGGCAGACCACACTTCCACGCTCACCGGCAGGCAAAGACTGGCTATCGGGAGGGTGTGTGTATGTGTGGCACGAGCGAGCGAGGCATACCATTGCTGTTGTTAGCATCTGGTGCTAGCTAGCTGCGCTAACGGATATAAGGAGCTGTTTCAATGAAAACAGAGGAGCGACATTTCGCCGAGCACTTGAGTTTATGCAGGAAGCCAGACAGCGGGACATTGTACGAAAAGTCAGCACACTAAGCACGGATAGTGCGCAACATGATTGCAGCGTCCAGGCAGCTCCCGTTCGAGCATATGCCTTGAGTTGCACAGAGCTCCAACGATCCATCACACACACACACACACACACACAAACACAAACACACACACACACACACACACACACACACTGTATTGTATTATTGTATGAGAGGTTCCAGGTTGAATTGAGGCGAATATTTGTAATGTTCAGAGGTTGCTGTGTTTAATATTCATGAGAATATTTGTCATTGTTCAAATGATAATAAACATTAGCATAAAGCATATTTGTCCACTCATATGTTGATAAGAGTATTAAAAACTTGAAAAATATCCCTCTAAGGTACATTTAGAACAGATAAAAAATGTGTGATTAATTTGCGATTAATCGTGATTAACTATGGACAATCATGCGATTAATCGCGATTAAATATTTTAATCGACTTACAGCCCTAGTTAAAATATATTTTAAGGTCATGTTTAGTCATCTGATTCGTCTGTACATTGCTGTTTTAGTCTGCGTTCTTATAATTAGTGTCCACAAGCCAAGCAAGCACCTCTCTCTGCTGTTAAAATTAATGGGTGCTGTAAAAACTACACTACGCATGGTCAGAGTCTTTTTTTATTCAATGTGTGGGGCAAAAAAATTATCACCAGGGAAAAAACAGTCTCAGGGCTTAACAGGTTAAAGGAACAATAAATATGCTTGCCATGTTGTGTTTTTGGTGGTTTTTGGTTGTCAACCTATTTTTGTTTGTGAAATGTTGAAGTGATCCTACTGACTCTATCTTTATTACTTCTGTTTTTGTTTTATTTTTGTCTGAGATGGGAATGTCATCTCCTATATGTTATTGTTATGTCCATAAAAAAATGTATATTGGTCTTTTTTTGTAAGAATGGTTTCACCTCATAATGTGTAGACTTAATGTCACAAACGATAAAAAGCTATAAGCTCACTGTTACAATAATAGTAACAAACCCCTAGTGACAGTGATGAGATCTAGATTTACACAGTTTAAGATTACTAGTTCTCCAAATAAATAAGGAGTGCTACAGATATCGCAGGAAATTTGTGTTGCGAATTATCTCCTTTTTTCTTAATGATGGACCACATCAGGAAGTACTCATAAATGTATTGATCGTTTAATCGTGGCAGGAGTAAAGATACAGACAGCAGAAATAAATGTGAGAAGATCAACTGGAATAATTTGCCATGATGCAAAATAAGTAAAAACTGAAACGCGTTGAAACTTTACAACCCAAACTTTCCTGTAATGTGTTCTATAGGTTTTAGTGCATGTAAATGGTCTTCAAATGCTAAAATCCCTGTGTTTGTCATGGCTTATTAAGCTAATAATAATAAGTAAAATGTCCTTTAAAACAGTGATATCAGTAGATGGCAACCCATCCCCTCTTTATCATTAATAAGCAGTATTTAAACCTTTAATAAATTGTTAACAACAAAAGTATCACATAGCACCTTCTGTGGTAACTTGACACCAGTATACGTAGATAATAACAGACAATGTAGTAAAACAATATACTGTATATATAAAGAGTAAAACATGTTTATAATAAAAATGTATATATCTTTAGAGGTGATGTTATAGTTACCGACTGTGAGACTGACCGTTGAGCGGCCCGACCAAGCAAGGAGGCAGAGGCAGAGAGTTCAAATATAACCCGGTGTGGGCCTTTATTACTGATGGACACATGATTCACAGCCTCAATCTTAGGCCCCGGCCACACGAAAACGGTCGTTTGCGTTACTGTTTAGTGTCGAATAGACCGTTCGGCCACACGAGGACGACCGAATACGGCACTAAACGACTGCGGAAACGATAACGGGTCCCAAGGTGGATAGAACGGCATACGCAACGCTCTGGGGGGTCCAACGGCTCCGTGTGTACGTCCTATACGATCATTTTCTGATAATGATGAGGCAATAGCCCCGCCTCTCCCCACCTCTGCTGCTCACCCCCGCGTCACAGTAAACTGCACACTGAATTCAGATTATTTATCTTTCTTATATGGACATAAACGCGAGTGAAGTCTAATCTGACAGGACGGAGACACCTCTCAAACTACCTAAACTAGTTATAAATATGTATATTTCTACTGTCGGCCGGGTCACTCATTACTGGATCAGCTGCTGCATGAGACAGACGCTGACGCTGTCCAAAGAGAGGGAGGAAAAAGAGAGGCTCCATGTATTTTATTATTATATTATATAGAGTCGTTATTCATTTGTTTTAAAGCTCAATAAATAACAAAGAAGACCTTTGACCGGTACTTATATAATTTTGTCCGGAAGATTTCAACTTTAATACACGTTGACTGGCGAAAAACTCTGCCCGGTTCCCTCGGCCCCCACCGCGGAGAATAAACAGAAGGGCAACCATGACAACCATGCTTCTTCGCTGCTTTTGTGGAGGAAGTTACAGCGCCATGTACAGGCTCCTGCATATGTACTGCAGCTTCTCCAGCGGTTGGAGTTAAACCGAGCTGTCTCATGTGGACAGACACTATCCGGTGAATATTGCGTGTGGACGGAAGCTTTTTTGCGATTGCGTTAATCCTATGCGTTTAGCCGTTTTCGTCCTCGTGTGGCAGGGGCCTTACTGTCTCATGCATGTGAACACAGTCACCAGCAACAAGGATCTCACTACACTACCTGTCCACTGACAGGGAAAACAGAGCCTAAATACACACACACTAATCAGGCCAATAAGACACAGGAGGAGACAACACAGGGCACCAGTTGAACACAATCACCAGCCACAGACAAAACGGGAGGGGGAACACTTTCAAACTAAACCACATGTGCAATATTACAAGGCCCGAAGCCGTCAGTCCACAGTGACAAAGTTACCTTCGTCACACCGACAAATACTGCACAGTACAGTGTCCTTTCTCCTATGACCTGGTTATCAGACTAACATGCACACCCCAATGAGAAACAGGCTTATATATACCAAGCAAGATGCATGCACACAAACTCAATAATAGAAGCCTATAAAATGCCACTGTCCTCCTCCGTCCTCTGCCTGTCCTGTAAACGCTCCATGACCTTTGACTTTGGAGGTTCATCCTGGCCAATAATCCTCTCAGTCTCGCTCTGAGCTCGTTCTCTCATGCCTGGTCATGCACACAAGCTCCAGCCAACTGACACTCTTGCCAATACTCAGCCCTTTTGCTCCGTCCTTATTGAATCTGAATTCTCTCCCTCTGACATCTGCTTGCTGGATATTATGTGAAGCAGACTTATATTACACTTTTTACTGTTGTATAAAGCATGAAATGTAATTAATGTCAATTCCAACACAATTTCGAACTGGCTAAAACCTTGCATTTTCCTTTGATTTCAGTTCTTCTCAAACATCTGCCTGATCGTGTTATTTATTCCTCACACACTTTTCCTGCCTCCTAAAATTCAAGCCTTTGCGTCAGAGCCTCTGTTCTAGTTCCAGGCTAGGATAAGCTCTAATGCTCGGTCTCTGCCTCCATTAACACCCCACACTCCTCCTCACTGCACCCCAACCCTTCGCAAGGTTAATCATGATGCGTTTTCCTGTTTCAGGAATGGAGAGTGAGCTCTAAAGGGAAGCACACAAGAGAGGTAAAGAAGGGAAGCTCGTGAAAAGATTTGGAAAATAAAGTTCAGACCGAAAAACAGGGTAATAAGTGTGAGAAAAGAGGTGTCAGGGAGAGATACTTCTGATGCTCTCGGAATATATGAGTGTATTTCCACAAGTCATCCTCAGAGATCAATAATGAAGAATTCTCCATCTGAACCATACACACTGATGGACAGGCCCAGAAATGTGACCACTGTGGCCCCTGGCAACCACACACACACACACACACACACACACACACACACATACACACACACACACACACTAAAACGTATGTGTCAGTCCGTGACGTAAGTAGGCCAACAAATATATTTTAACATTTGACTGTAAATCTGTGGATATTAAATGTTTTGTTAAATCCACTGAGCAGTGGCGATTTACCAAAATAACTTGATTTAATTGTATTTAAAATAAAATGTCCAAAGAAATAAATCCCTCGAATCTGCCTATTCAGTTTCTGTTGGAATGTGAAGGGTTAAATGAAAGATGCTCCTTTAGCCGTCTCTGCGAGGTACTGTGAAGATCGGAGCTGATTGGTGGTCCAGCTATGAATCCACAGAGGTATAAAAGTCACGGCTCGCCACTGCCACTGAGATCCACCCAATTGAGACCTGTATTTATTTGTCAAAACATGTAGCCAGTAGCGAAAGACACTCAATGCTATTTTAAAGGGTAAGGTGCAACCCTAACATATTTTCCGACTGAGGCAGAAGATTTATAGTCCCGCAAACGCGACTTTGTAGAGTTGTATCTGGGCTCCCTCCATTGTGAGCCAGAAGCAGAGCGTAGTGAAGGGGCTTGGGACCATGTCCTGGATGTAAAGAAGGCCGGAGCTGCTCACAACTGGAAAGGCAAGTACCAGTGTACTCAATGAGATGCAAGCAGCTAATGCAGGCAGTGGAGGAGCAGCACAGTGTAGGAGATTGTAAAAAAAAGTGTAACTCCAGCCTGGCTGCTGCATTCTAGATGAACTGCAGTGGTTGGTTGGTTCCCATTTACCAGAGCCTGGACCAGAATCTACCTCGGGTCTTTGTTAATTAACGGGACTCCTGATGACGTGGAGAATGAATCTGCAGGAACAGGTAGTCAAGAAATGTTGGCAGCAAATGGGACACTAAAGAGTTCTCACTGGTGATATACTGTAAAGCTCACAGATCGCTCAGCCTTGTCCACACACTCAACCCAATGCAGCCTTCAGCGTTCTGTAAGGTCCTGAGTCCACATAGCACCCTTTATCAGTGCCAGTGTCTTTTTTCAATGTGCATGCCCTCACATGCAGCCGCCTCGAAAAAACTGCGTGCAGCATCTTTGTTCCTAGCACCCCACAGTTTTTGTGCAGTGTTCCGAGCTTTGTGAGGATCTGCAGTACCTCCTCCTTCTTTTTCCCCTGTCTGTGTTTGTGTTGTCTGTTTGTCTATGTGTCTGTCTCCCTGGCTGGGCGATTCCCGCCAACTCACCTCCTCAGCTGCTGCTCATCTCACTGCCACTACTCACCTGCACCTGCTTAAAACCCTGGTTCCCATCTTCAGACTTCGCCAGTTCTTCGTTTATTCTTCAGTGGTAAACTATCGTCCAGGCCTACTAGTGTTTTTTCCTAGTGACATTTTGATGCTCCTATTGAAGGGAGATCATTTCCTAATCCTGCTTGTTTTTCCTGTTCCAGATCCACATACTCCAGCCGCTCTGCCTGCCACGTCCAGCCTCCCCTCCTGAGCAGCCCAGCTCCACGTCTTCCCTCTACATGTGCTTCGTCAACTCCTTGTCAGTGTCGTGGACAAAATAAAGCCTTTTTGACACTTCACCACAGTCTCAGTTGTAGTGCTTGCATAGCGGGTTCTCATCTCCAGTCACTTCACGGGAAACCTAACAGCCTTAAGTTGTAAATGTTTCAACTACAAAGAATTGGGGACATCAAATATACATTGTGGGAGAATCTTGTTTTTGACCATGTATATCAGACGAAAACTATTAAAACAAAGAACAAAAAGTAATTTTTTTGTAGCAGAGCAGCCCGGCGGACCCTGGATGGCGGCTGTTGCTGAGTGTGTGACTTTATCTTCGGATGCAGAGAGTTTTCTGCCAGAAAAAGACACTCAGGACACGGACCCTTGTCATGGTGGTCTGAGCACCCAGGAACAGTTGCTTGTGCAGCAATATGAATACAATCCCTCACTGGCTCCTCGATCACTATCAGTTGTGTATGAAAGCAAGCTGGTTCTGTTCATACCCGTGCGTGTACACAGACCTATTCAACTCCTCACCGGGTTAAATGCTGTTACGGTCAGTTACTGAGTGTTGATTGAAGTTTAGTGAATAATCATGTGTGAAAGCCATCAGTTATACAGGTATGTGCCCTGGTTACATCAACATATATGTTGCCCCAAAGCTCCTAAATGTGTGGGTGTTGCTGCGGTGCATTAAGTTACACTTTGGATCATGAATTATTCCCAAGGCCATTAACAGGCAATGAGCGCAGGTATTGATAGCCTAATGCAGCAGTGAATGATATCTTGTGTGCATGTAGTAGCATTAGTAGTGGGGATTAACACTAGCTGCTGTGATGCAGCCTTTCAATAACGGCTTATAACGTCTGCTGTCCTTTGGTCTAAGAGCATTTCGCTGTCTCACATCAGCTGACAGTTGAGAAGAGTTAACTTTTGTATAAACTGGAGAGCCAACAAGAAATTGTCTATTTCACATCGCAGAAATACGTCACCAGCAGCAGGCCTTTTGATTATTCAATCTTCTGTGTTAGCATCTGGATTTTGTCGCAAAAAGTCAACTCAGCTTTGACCTGTGTTTCTTCTCAGCTTTCAAATGTAACCGTGTCAGAACAAAAGCAGCTGCGAAAAGAACAAACTACTTCTTCAGCTAAATCCTCTGCTACTGCCTCCCTGATGACCGTTTTCAAACATGAAGGAGAACTTTTACAAAGAAGTTATTTGCAAGTCCAACCACTGTCTTTAAAATAATGGTAAGATGATCCAGAATTGCTGACGCCCGGCCAATACCAGGGTTTACAATCTGGGTAGCCAAGTCTCAGTTTTTACGTTTTTTTGCAAAACGAACAGTTTGTTCTTAGCCCAGTCTAGTTTTTAACATGTATCAAATGCTGGTGTGACAGTTCCATGAAGATAACTTACAAATACAAATAGCTAAAGAGAGGAATAAAGAGGAAGAAGAGGACTTGTAATGAAAATAAAGTGAGGACATTGAAGGTGTTTCGGTCGCCATTCTCAGACAGAACAGATACGCTTACATTTTAATTAATCCAGCTGTGTACACAGGCTGTGGAGCGGCTCGTGTTCCTCTCACCCTACACTCGTGTGAATGCAAACTAAAGAATAATGTTTAAGCTTCAAACCTCCACAGTGATTGTGCATTGGGCCCTGAGTGCTGCAAACAGTGAGTGAACTACACTGAAAGCTGTTCCTGAACACATCCTCCTGACAGGCTTGGGAAGTAATAGATGTAACAGGATTACATCATCAGGATACAACAAAAGGTAACTGTATCCCCTTAGAGTTACATAAAGAATATGTAATCAGACTACTGCTACATAAAAAAAATGGGGGATTACTATTAGGTTTACAGTGTTAGTAAAAATCTATAGCATATAGTGTTTGTTGTAAAGGATCAGATGTTATCTCTTCTCTTAGAGCCGTACTGTTCTGTAGGATAATACTCAAAGAGTGAATCTATCCCTACTGCCTGAATCTGCTTTATGGTGTTCTCTTTCTTTGCTTCATTGGTTCTGTTTTTAATTCAGCAGGTGAACCTATATGCTCATAAAATAGTGTGTGAGCTTCACTATGTATTAAACTAAAAACGGATTTTCTGTCAGCTTAGATTTTATTTCTGCTTTTATAAACTGTAGTTTGTGCTCATGTGTTTCAGTGTTGGTGTATAGCTGCTGCCTGAATATGCTTCATGAAAGGCAGGGTTTCTATAAATGAAATAATATGGGTTTCTTCTTTTCTACGGTCACATTGTGCTGTTGTCTTACATATACACTTAAGTAAAAAAATCTAATTGATATTTCTCTTCTCTATTAGCATTGCATTTGATATTGAGGTAATCCTAAAGTAATCAGGTTACATTACTTTTATATTTTCAAGATTCGGTGACTGATTACATTTATTTGCAGGTGGATTTGGTATCTGAGTATCTAGCTACATGCTTCTATTCACATCTCTGCTATGTTTCCCACATTAGCGCTGCTCAGCTCTGTTATGATAACAGAGCTGAGCAGCCAGCCTCTTCCTCCCCACCAGCCTCTTCCTCCCCACCAGCCTCTTCCTCCCCTCCAGCCTCTTCCTCCCCTCCAGCCTTTCGTGACAGGAACCTTTGTGCCATTGTTCTCCCTCTCTCTGTCCGTTACTCTCCGTGGATACCCAAAGGCTTGTTTGTGTGTTTGATCACTCTTTCTCCTTAAGTCCCCGCAGTTTGACTTTATTTACTTTGGCCTTCATAAGGGACAAGTGCTCCTTTGAATGTCAGGAGTAATGTAGAGGGCGGAGAACAATAAAGGTTGTTTGGCGAAGGAAGATGTGTGTGTTGGCAGGGTGTTTCCCCTTGTCATACCAATACTGCATATTTTCACGAGTTTTTTGTCATGTTACACTATGTTGTTTGCTTGTTTTTTTGTATATATTTATACATATTTTTTTTTTTAATGTAAATATTCCTATATTTTAAAGTTGTAATAGTGTTCTTAAAATTGTTTTTAGAATTAATTTTATTTAGTGTTTCTTACAATTGATGTTCTTTGACTGTGCTTATGTGTTCGCCATATACACCAAGGCAAATTCCTCGTATGTGTAAACTTATTAGTAATAAACCTTATTCTGATTCTGATTATAAATGTAATGTGGTACTGATACCAGCATGTATCTGTAACTGTAGCCGTGTAGACATCGATAAAGACACAGAAGGTCAACTCGAGGCCAGCAGAAATCGTACTGCCTCTTTAACTTGTTACGATGCATTTGTTAAAAACAGCACAAAGCATGATGGAATCTTGAAGAGGATTAAGTCAGTGTTTTGGATGGACTCATCTTGTGTTCTGTGTGTCCTCTCATCCATGTGACACCACTGTGTTTGTGTTTACAGCAGAGGCTAATCCAGCTCAGCCTCTCCCCTCCCTCCCTCCTCTCTCCAGCTAAAGGTGAGAGCGTCAGATGATATTTGATAACGCTCAGACCAGCTGCAACTCACAGAGAGAGCTCCTTGAGCAAAACAAAGAAACTGTAAATAGAACTCTATTATCTTAAAATACACCCTACACCCCTAAATACATCACTATCAATCTGGGGTGGAGGCTTGCATATCTTTAAAATGGTTAAATGTTCAATTATGTTATGTTGATTATTATAACATTCTTAGAACTGATCATGTGATTGTGTTTATTGTGTAAATGTTAGGTAACAACGTATTGCCCAGCACCCCTCCGGCCCTGCCTCCAGCCGCTGCTCACCTCCCCCAGCTCGATCCATCTCTGAGGAACGTTCCACAGCTGCTATTCTCGACCTGTCCACCAGAGGCCCTCACACGATCCTGGTCACAGATAGCCATCGGGGGTCTGTGGAACTATTGTCACCTTATAGCCACGTTCACAATATAGCACCACTGGTATTAGTTAAGTCTTCAATGAGGAATTAGTTTTCTAAAAATGCCTACACAATTGAAACATCATCAAGTGTGTTCCTGGGTGTAAACAGAACGGTTGACTATTGATACCTGACTCTGCCATGCTACATACACCCGGGATGTGGAATAGCATGGTTGATTTTATTCACCCGGGGACCAATAGCAGTGGACAGATTTATTTTGAGCGTTTTTTCCCCTCAGGTCTTTTTGTTGGACTGCCTAAGGCTACATTAGCTTTCATGAGGTACATTTGTGGTAAAACCTTGCTAGGCACGTCATGTCAGTGTTTAGAAGCCATCCAAGTTAACAATTTAGCAGGTGACGTATACATTTTCTTCAAACGCAAAATAAAATAATAAAACTGAAATTACCATCCACAGAGAAGTTAACTTTTCATGGCCTCGACCATTACTTAAAACCACAAGTGTTTTGCTGATTTAATGAGCTCATATTATCCTGGGGAAATTCACTTTTTATTTTTCACTGCTTGCCGGAATAATTCCCAACGTATTGTAACCATTCTCCTGATAAGGATTCTTTATATACTCATTTTGGGTGCACCATCATCATGGATTGACTCACAGTATCACTCTAATCCAGTGGTTCTCAAACTTTTTCTGTCATTCCCCACTTTGAAGATTTTTTAAAAATGTTGTAGTGAAATGCATCAATCTGGTGCACTTTGAGCACAACATGAATTGATGGGTACAACTCTCAACACATAAAAGGGAGCTGTATAATTTTCAATAATCCAAACATCTTTAGAATATGATCACAACCAATAACAAATCGTTTAAACTTGTTTATTCTTATCTTATGTTACCTAGTTAGTATTCTTTCTTTTATGCATCGTTTATGCATATTTTACTAATCACTCCCCTTTTAAACTGTTTTTTGTTGTTGTTACTGTCCTATAGTACACATTGAAATGATTTCTTAATTTATTTTTTACAACTAGGCTATATGAAATAGATAAAGGTGTGCTCTCTCTAGCTCTCTCTCTGTCTCGCTCGCTCACAGAGGCTGTGTGCTCCTCCGTGGCGATGACGGCTTGGGGTTAAAAAAACAAAATAAACATAGGCCTATTTGTAAAGTGGGGGGACACAAACGGGATTTCGAAAAGTGTCACGGTTAAACTCCTTATGAAGTGGTGAGGTAACGCTCCACATTGCTTTTCTTCCCGACTGCAATGCTGTTTTTATTTTATTTTTATTTTTAATAAACAAGGTAAATATTATATAATTGGTATCAGTAAAATGTATAATCTACAATAACATTTCGTTTAAAATTGTGTTACGACGATGTCTAAAGTTACTGATAAGTCACATGTTTCCAGCCAGTCTATGGTCATTACCTTTATACAGTCTATGGTCATTACCCTCTCTCGTCTGGGCGGTAAGAAAGGAGCCCTCAACCAGTGCAGCAGCAGCCACTAGCAGCTGACTGTTGCTATCTGTAAACTATGATGCCGAAACATAATTTCAGCCATTCAGCGTCGTCAAATCTGATGATCACCAGGCGCCTATGTCAGCGCCCGGTCCAGTCTGTGAGTAGTTTGGACACTAGTGACTCGTATCCGGTGGGGTGACGCAGTAGGGCAGTAGTTGATGAGGATGGCTTCATGTGCAGGTGGAGTCTCCGGACCTCGGTCCACGTCCAATTCCGTTCAAGAGCTAATCTCCAATCCTTTCGAAAGGAGAAGTTTGGGAGATAAACTGTTGCTTAAAGACCTTGGACCGGACCAACCCGATTTGTATATATCGCAGCAAGCTTGTGAAAAAGACAAAACGTATCAACGAGTGTTACAGCCGCTGCTACCTTGTGCCCTTAACTCTGTTTGTGTGTGTGTATGTAAATGAGCTGTGCAGTTCCTATGCTGTCAGTGGCCGTCTCGACCTCGCAACATCCGCGGTGATTGGACGGACGTCACCCAATCCCTGCCCGCTTCTTCCACGTCATCCAGGGGAGGAGTATAAAGGCCGGGCACGGACACCATTCGGGAGGCTCTGTATTGTGTGACAGACGCCTCAAGCCTCTCATTGTGATACTGCCATCGTTCTGTGATTCCTTAGACTGCTTAGCAGTGTGTATTCTGTGCCCCGTTAGACTGCTTAGCAGTGTGTATTCTGTGCCCCGTTAGACTGCTTAGCAGTGTGTTCAGTAGGGTTTCTGTGTTAGTATAGGGTTTGTGTGTGCGTATTGCTTAGATCCAGGTTGCTTGGCTCCTGTAGAACAGCATTTGTGATTATTGACATTGTGAAACAGCTTAGACCCAGGTTAGCTTAGCGCCTGTAGATCAGCATTTGTGGAAGTATTGCTTAGACCCAGGTGATTAGCCCCTGTTGACCAGCAACAGCTGTGTTCCCACCCCATCTCATTTTGTTTAGTGTTTTGTTCCACTTTAGAAGTGAGGTACGTTCTTTCTTTTGTATCATATTGTGCAACTCTCTGTTGGAGTTCCCCTTTTTGTTAAAATCGTAACAGTTTGGTCCGTCGTTGGTCCAGGCTGGTCGTGTATATTATTGTGTTCATTGTTTTGGGTTACAAATAAATCACCGATAACATATACCAAATCCAATCTGGTCGTGTCGTGTCCCTTTGGTCCCCCTAGCCCAATAGGGAACGTAACAACGAGGCTTCTCACGTAGCTGGTACACCAGAAAGGCATGGCTAGCTGGATGCAAACAGGTAAATGCTGTCTTTTGTTTCCCATGCTTGCTCTTCAGACAGCCACGTGGACTGTGACGGGGGTGAACGATATGAAGTACAAACCACATACTGTCCGTGTCATGGCGAATACAGTCGCTGGTTTATTTATGTCTGTATAGGCCGTTGTTGTGAGTGTGGACGGTCGGAGCATTTACAACGTTAGCTTAGCCAATCTCCATTTAGAAAACACGCATTTTAAAAGGTTTTTCGCCTGCCGTCTGTCTGCAGACTTGTCAAAGCATTAATTCATGGTTGTTACTATCCGGTATCAGTATGTTGTTACTTCGGCATCATTTTGAAACGTGTATTACAATTTAATCACGGTCAAATATGTTCATCTTGTTGTAGTTGTAGCTCCCTTGCCAGCGATTCTCTCTCTAGTTTAGCATACTCAGCCCGACTCAGCCTGGTTGTTCCTGGCCCTAGAACCACGATTTCACAGAAAAACTGTGAATTAGGACCCGCTAGCCGGTACTAGGCCAAGTGGAAACGTAATCAAAAACGGGCCCCGCACGGCTCGGTACGCTTAAAGCGAGCTCCGCGCTGCAGTGGAAACGCGCCATTACATCACCAGAAGTCCTAATTTAAGGGGTAATCTCTCCCAAAAAAAATTGTTTTACTCACTATATCAACAGCCCCACCAAAAATATTTTCCACCAGCTGCCACTGGTCTGTAAATGATTTTGGTTTCAGTTGTGTGAGTGTGTTTGAGCAGGCTCGGATTGGCCATCGGGAGAGTTGGGACGTTTCCCGGTGGGCCGCTGCCGTTGGTGGGCTGCTGCCTTCGGTGGGCCGCTGGCTCTGGCATAGGTGGGCCGTGGACTTTCACAGCGCCGCTGCGCCGGTACCGCATCCGCTGCCGCAAACATCCGCCGCTGCGAGGCTCTGGCGGGTCCAGCGCAGCGGCGCTGTGAAAGTCCACCGCCGTTGTGAGTCTCCGGCTTTAACAGTCTACTACCGCCCGTGAGGACCCAGGTTCGATTCCGGCATGAGGTCCAAAACATTTATTTAAAAATAAATAAATAAATCTCCCGTTCATCACGTCCATTCGCGACCCACCTATCACATCTCTGCGCCGCACCCCACACTTTGAGAAACGCTGCTCTAATCAGTCGTCATCAGTGAGCCTGGATCCAATCAGCCACGCATCTGCCCCACCCCCACCTTTCTGTACAAATGGCTTCACTGTAACAACATGCTCGCCCAGATAATGACAAAGTTAAAACAGAGCTACCCCCAAGTGTAAATTCAGTACAGTGGAATATAAACATTTTGCAATAATTTAAAATGGAAAAATAAATGACGTGATAAGATATCTTTGTGTGTGTGTGTGTGTGTGTGTGTGTGTGTGTGTGTGTGTGTGTGTGTGTGTGTGTGTGTGTGTGTGTGTGTGTGTGTGTGTGTGTGTGTGTGTGTGTGTGTGTGTGTGTGTGTGTGTGTGTGTGTGTGTGTGTGTGTGTGTGTGTGTGTGTGTGTGTGTGTGTGTGTGTGTGTGTGTGTGTGATGCATTATTTCCATCCAGCAATTATCTATGGCCGTTTATATTCTGCTGGCTGGTCGGACTCTGCAAACTTGTGCTGTTACAAATGTACAGCTGTGGCCCTCAGACCATATCTCTTATTTTTCTTCCAAATCGCACCAGAAATCAAATAGCCAACACCAGAATAATGTGGCAATGGGTAGACAATATACAGCCCCTGTAAACCTTTAAAAAAAGAAATAAGATGTGCATCTTTTCCTGCTTTTCTTCTCCAGTCTCCTTCCTGTGTGCTGCTGGAGAAGTGTCCACAGCTCTTGCCTCAGTGATGGGGGGGAAAAAAAAAACAAGACTGAAAAACAACAGAAAAAAGGCTTGTGCCGTTATTGAAAACGGCCAACGATGGTGGCAAACAGGTGGTCACTGAAAGCATTAGTAGTATGTCTTGCATATGCCTGGTTAATGTTGAATGTGCGTAAATATATGTGTGATCGCATTCCCTTTGTGTTCTTGAATCTTCTGCTTGTAACAACTTGTTTGTCTGTAACTGTTATTGGTTTATCTCGCCCCACCCTCCGAGGTATAACCTTAAGTATGCAGTTTGTTGGTTCTATTTGGGAACCAGTTTTCGGGGGGGAGAGCTGGCACCGCTGTGGTGTAAACAAAACACACTGGTACTGAGGAACCGGCCCTATACCTGCTGGAACCGCTTCTGGCACCTGCTCATGCCTGCCTTTGTTAACAGCTGTTGGTGCCATTGCATAGGTGGTTTGTATTTTACTGTTTATTTTTATGTAATTGCGAGTGCCATGCTTCTTACCACAATGCTATCGGCCATGCTGTTCCAAGGGTTTTTAATATCATATGCCCACAATTTAACAATCACATGCCCTCACTGCAGAGACCTTCACTATTAAAACAAATAGTATGCACCTGAACATGTTGCTTGTAGCATATGTGCTATAGCCTATATGTTTGAAGTATGTTGTTAAAACTCATGTAAATAAACAGTATTCTGTGTGTGTGTGTGTGTGTGTGTGTGTGTGTGTGTGTGTGTGTGTGTGCGTGTGTGTGTGTTTACTTGCAGCTCCTTCAGCTTGGTGTTTGCTCAGAGAGGAGGATCACAAAACCGTGAAGAGCAGGATTAAGCACCTTCACACCTTGACTACAAATAACCAGTCAAGTGCTAAAAGGAAGGTACACATTGCTGAGTACACACACACACTAACACATGCTAACACACACACGCTAACACACACACACAGTGAGCAAAGCAGAGCAGCTGTCAGATCATCATTTCACCGATGAAGTCAACCTTTAATCCGGCCTTTTAGGTTGGGTGGTGACCTGGAGAGTTCTCGGCTTTGAATCAGAGGACTCTCTGTCACTGTGGCACGGAAACAAAGCACTTCCTTTAAGGTCAACAGAGGTGTTTTTCCAACACAAGAATAGAAAGATTCCACGTTTGCATTGTTATTGGCAAATAAACCTTCCATTTGATCTGAAATACTACGTCCCACCTTTTGCTGTCTCAACCACTTCATCAGTTGTAGAGTGTGTCTTTTTTTGTTCAATATTTTTCTGCAAAAGGGTTTGTGTGGGCTCAGTATGAGTCTGTTTCCATTTAAGGAAGTATGGTGCCAACATTTCCTACTGCGACGTACAGTGTTTTTATCTTAAACAATGTATGTCTCATTTAAAATGCATAAATGTGTGCAACACAATGAATACATTTGAAGAAACTAGATGTCACCCGACCCTAAAATAATTACCTTTAAAGCTTACTATTGGTTTAAAAAAGAAATGGTGTTCATGGTTAAAAGAATGTTGGAAGGAACGAGGGTTCCCTACGGAGACCGACAGGTGAAAACATGCTACAAAGGTGCAAGTAGAAACACACTGCAGTATCAAAAATATGCAATTATAAAAATACAAATGTTCGAAAATGAAGAAACATCTTCACCAACTTGCACATTTTCTAAACTAAAAACGTTGCAAATTAATATTGTGCAAGCAGCTCAAAACACAACGGAAACCAGGGTAAACTAAAAAGTGATGCAACCAGCTGGACTGGAGCGCTAGTTTTTAGTCTGTTTCATAATTGTTCTAGTTTTTTCAGTATATTTGAAGATGACTAAGTTAGCTACGTTAGCTAGCTAGCTTAAAGCAGATCTGCGATCATATCAGGAGTCATGCGATCACATTGTTCAAATAAGCCAATACATTTTTTTTTTAGGTAGGTTTCAAACAACAGTGACAGTTGGCCAACTTAAAATCCCCGGATGTCAAAAAGTGCTCCGGCCCCAGCTGTGTGCATCACTTTTTAGTGTCCCCGTTTTAGTTTTTTGTATCTGCAGGGTTTTGTTTATGCAGCGCTTTAAGTGAACGCTGAATTCTTAAAGCTGCGCATGTTTTGTCAGATTGGTGTAGATGTTTCTTCTTTTGCATTTGTTTTGGCACATTTGTGTTTTTATATTTGTTTGTTTCTGAAGCTGCAGTGCATTTCTCCAAATGGAAATGTTTTGGCGTTGTAGCGCGTTGGCACCTGTGGGCCACCGTAGGATCTCTCCTAAGGGGCACACACTCTGTTGGACCGCCTCCTTATGAAGTTGTTTGGCCCTGGAACTATGCCACACTACTTTCACCTGTTAGAAGTCCTTGCCAGGTAATAAAATGGATCCTAAATCATTCATCCCATCTTTCCCCCTTTTGCCTTTCACTGCATATTTATTTGCCTTGTACAAATCCACAGCACCCCCTTCTCTCCACAAACCGACATACACACTCCCTATCCCCAGCAGGTGATGAACTCACACATCTGTTTTCTAATTTGGGATCTCCTTCAGGGGTTAATGGTCCGGCGATGCTGCTGATGGTCTGATAGCGTCCAACAATGCAAACTGACCTTTAAGAGAAAAAAAGCCTCTCACCATTAGCTTCCATTGATTTTTATTGATCCTCCATTGATTGTTACCAGGGGTTTTAACAGCCTGGGCACTAACCAGCCCGTGTTTTAGCTCAGCCAAGCCTGACTCTGTCTCTTAGGGAGCCAGTTAGTGCTAATGCTGCAGCCTGTCATCACTGCAGGGGAGTCTGGAATGGACGCGTGTTTCTGCCTGCTGTAACACTACACTAAGACGGAGAAGATCCAAAATCAAAGGAGAGGTTAGATGTGCTGTGATAGAGCTGATCCTGAGTGTTGTTAGTGCAGTTGTTGCTGACCTCAGATTCCTGAGAAAGAGAATATGATACAGAGATTATGCGATAGCGGTCGGCTGTGATTAGCTGGAAGTGTCAGATCCTGTTACGCAGGGGAATCTGGCACGGAGGAAAGCGCCGAAAGAGATCAAATTGATTCTCTCAGGAAGTGAGATGAGGGGACTGATAGAGGTTTTTGTCAGAAAAGTGAATTGGCAAACAGGGCATCCTGGTGGCATGGCGGCCGGTGACCTTGATGTGTGTCTTTGGCATCTTTTGTTTTTGTTAACCCCATGTCTCCCATCTGCTCTCTGCTATCAAAGGGTGGAAACACCATCAAACCCAGAAGCAAACTGTAAAATCACATTGGGTTATAACACTGGTAAAGTACAGTAAACTATTCCACCAACATTCCTATTATTTAAAATGTCCACTTTCTCATATCAAATGTTACTCTTAATCAAAGTGAAATGATACTAAACAAATTTAAAAACTCGAACCGTTCCAGAATGCAAGAAAAGGTACACTTATCTTTTTTTTTTAAGTGAAGCCACCAGCATGGAGTAGGACATGACATTATAAGGGTAAGAAAAAATGTAACTGTATTCCCTTACAGTTACATAAATAAAACGTGATCAGATTATTGCTACATTTCCAGTAATTTAGGATTACTAGCAGGATTACTCTTTACAAAAAGAGCAAATAGTGATTGATGTAAAATGATCAGATATGATCTCTTCTCTGTAAACTGTACTGTTCTGTAGGATAATACTTGAAGTGTGAATCTATAAGTATACTGCCTGAATCTGTTTTATGGTTTTCACTTTCTTTGCTTCATTTGTTCTTTTTTATTCAGTACCTGCACCTGTATTTTCATAAAATAGTTTGTGTGAGCTTAACTGTGTGTGTTAAACTAAAACAGAGCATTTTCTCTCACCTCAAATGTATTAAACTGTAACAACAAAAAATCTTATTGATATTTATTTTCATTTGTTTGCAATGGACTTTATATTGAGGTTATCCAAAAGTAACGGAAAGTATCAGGTTACGTTAAAGACTGCAAAATGCAAATGCATGTACTGGCACCTTTACCGGCCTTATTAGCAACCGTGCTGACCCTGATTTGAGTACCAGACTTTGTAGGAGAGTTTGAGGCATTGCTCGTGTTTATACGGCATGAAGATTATGTTTGAAAGCCCTTCGGTTAGTTTCAGAGTGGTATTTGTTTCAATCCAAAACATCACGAGGCACTTTCCCTCTTGCCCCTTTCAAAAAAAGAGCAGCCAACACAAACACAAAGTGTCAAATAGTGGGGAAATGAAAAATGAAATCACTTTTGGAAAGTAGAAAGTAAATATTTGCCCGCTTGAAAAGAAACAACATAAAAGGGCCAGAGTGCATTCAAGCCTCATGAATGTAAATACATCTCTGTTTCCCGACCGAACACGGAACATTTTATGTTTCTCTTTTCTTTATAGGGCAGAGATAAAGGTATCATTCTCTCACACTCAGGCACTATTCCCTGTGTGTATACTGTGAGATATCACGGATTTGCACCTTGTCATCCACGTATGACAAAATATGTGTGAACAAATCAAAGGTGTATTAATGCGGATTATCTCGTTTATCATGGTGAATAATTGAAAACAAGGCTCAGTGCCTGGTTTTTGAAAGACAACAGAGATAGACAGAGAGGTTGAGTCGCCGGGCAACATACCAGCCTAACACATATACACTGAGAGCTCCTGATGTTTATTCAACTTTTACACCTTCCTCTGCACTTTTGGTTACTTTCTCTCCTTATTTAGCCCGGCTGGCATTCCCTTTCTTCCTTTCCTTTCTTCTTCTTCCCTCCTTTTCCAAACTGGATGAACCGAGATCTGAGCAAACAGGAGGGAAGTAAAGCAGAGAAGTAAAAGAGGCATCAAATGTTGGAATGGAAAAAGGAGGGAAAAAACCTCCATCCTCCCCCTCCTCACAAGATTCAATGTTCAATTAAAAGACTGGAGAAAGGTGGATATGGTGGAAGAGGGGTGAAAGAGAAAGGAAAACAGTATTGATTGACACTTGGGGAGTTAATCCCCTAGCCATGCTCATGGAGCGGCGAAGGAGCCTCACAAAAAGCAGGGATCAGTGACAGGGAAGAGGTGGAGACGGGGGAGTAACGGTGGAGCAAAGACAGAAATGGTGAAGGAGGAGGAGGTGGAGGAGAAGTTTCTTTGAACGAACAGCTGTTGTGTTAGGACACAGCGCAAGCTCATACTGGGAGGATTTACACAATGTATTTCTTTTTTGAGCACGGTTGTCGCTAGGAGGTTACACAGATTGGGCAAATTGTTAGAACACACATTTTTAATGAATGAATCAACCCAGTGTTTCAGCAATGTGTTGGTGATATCCGGCCATATTGTTCGCCAAAGTAGAAACCGACATAATAAAGTCGTGGTACACAAGTTGACAGATGTCAATACTGGGATACTTTCCGACCTCAAATTCCAATCAGCTTCATTAAGGCTTTTGCACATGGTTCTCTGATACAGGAAGTTGCAAGTGCTCTGTTATGCTTCCTTAACTATCACTTTGTTTTCGGCCATATTTTTGCTTTTTTCATATTTGTATCCGCCTGCATTCATCCTTTTGGCCTTGTGACCTCCTCGCCCTGCCATCTTTTACCTGAATTCTGCCAAGTCAATCGTTTTTGATTTGACTCCTGTTAGTTGAGTCTGCTTGTGGATCTTTGTCAGGAATATCCAGCCTAAAATGGATCTAGCATACTGTGACCTTATTCAATACCCTGTCATGCATCCAGGTATTGGAGCCATTAGCTTTTGATTTCTAATCAGCATATTTACAAAATACATTTGAGTTACAGTATTATTATTGATGTAATCTAGTATTTATATAATTGCATTTTTATAATGGGGATTGTTTAGTGAGTGAATGAGTGACGCCAGGCTCCATCTGTGGGGGGCGAGGCTTTAAATAGACAAGAGAAATGTGTGTTTTTGGGTTAGACCTATACTGTTTACCGACCACATTATTTGCTGCATTACTTTACGTATCTTTGCTTTATTATTTAGGCTATTGACTTTCACAATTTATTGCCTGATAACAAGAGTGATATTTGGTTTCTGGAAGGTTTACTGGAGCTTACTGTTTAATACATTTGAATGTTTCAAATGGAAACTTAAGAGCCTTTCCGTGCATCCTTTTTGGGACATTTGTGTCAGACACCGTCACCTAACATCATGTGGCTTCAGAAAAAAATAAAACTCAGGGTTAGCCACTTCACTAGGACATCCCCTTGCAAAACTGTAATTTGTTAACCATTTTGAAAAAAAGGTTGATGATATTCGCTCTTCTTTTTCTGACTCACCTTTACTCACCGCTGGGTCACCAGACCTTCCTTTCACTCACACACTGACCTCCTTTTCCCCTCTCTCTCCAAGTGAGGTTCTTACCCTCATAACCTCTACCCGTCCTACCACCTGTCCTCTGGACCCTATCCCTTCAAACCTCCTTCAGACTATCGCTCCTGATATTCTACCATTTCTCACCCATTTCATCAACACTTCTCTAAATTCTGGTCACTTTCCAAACAGTCTCAAGGAGGCAAGAGTAAACCCTCTCCTAAAGAAACCCACTCCCAACCCGTCTGATGTTATAAACTATAGGCCTGTCTCTCTCCTCCCGTTCCTGTCTAAAACACTTGAACGCGCTGTCTTTAAACAACTCTCCTGTTATCTCCATCAGAACAACCTTCTGGATCCGCACCAGTCTGGTTTCAAGGCAGGTCACTCCACAGAAACTGCTCTCATTGCTGTCACTGAGGAACTGCACACGGCTAAAGCAGCCTCCCTCTCCTCTGTCATCATCATGTTGGACCTGTCAGCTGCATTCGACACGGTGAATCATCAGATCCTCCTTCGCACTCTCCAAGAACTTGGAGTTTCAGGCTCTGCACTTTCCCTCATCACCTCATACCTCAAAGACCGTACCTACAGGGTTATTTGGAGAGGGTCGGAGTCCGACCCTTGTCAATTAACTACAGGGGTCCCTCAGGGCTCTGTTCTTGGTCCCCTCCTCTTCTCCATGTACACAAAGTCGCTCGGATCAGTAATTAGCCCGCATAGTTTTTCATACCACTGCTACGCTGACGACACCCAATTAATTCTGTCCTTTCCCCGCTCGCACGCATCTCTGCTTGTCTAGCTGACATCTCTCAGTGGATGTCTGCTCACCACCTCTAGCTCAACCTTGACAAGACTGAACTGCTTTTCCTTCCGGGAAAAGATTGTCCCACTCTTGACCTAACAATCAACATCGGCACCTCTGTTGTTTCCCCGACTCAGACTGCAAGGAATCTGGGTGTGACCCTAGATAACAACCTGTCCTTCACTGCAAACATCGCTGCTACAACCCGCTGCTGCAGATACACGCTTTACAACATCAGGAGGATACGTCCCCAGCTGACCCAGAAAGCGACGCAGGTTCTGGTCCAGACTCTTGTCATCTCACGCCGAGACTACTGCAACTCCCTCCTGGCTGGTCTACCTGCATGTGCCATCCGACCTCTGCAGCTCATCCAGAATGCAGCTGCTCGTTTGGTCTTCAACCTTCCTAAATTCTCCCAAACCACGCTGCTCCTCCGCTCCCTTCACTGGCTTCCGGTAACTGCTAGAATCCACTTCAAGACAATGGTACTTGCGTACCATGCTGTGAATGGATCTGGCCCTTCCTACATCCAGGACATGGTTAAATGGCTCCAAAATGGTGGAATGAGCTCCCCATTGACATCAGGACAGCAGAAAGCTAACACACCTTCCGGCGCAGACTGAAAACTCATCTCTTTCGACTCCACTTCGAGCGATAGAATTACTAACAAAGCACTTATATACTAATAAAGCCAGTTGTGTAGCACTTGAAATGTTTTTGCTCTATGAAACCTGATGTACTTATATGATTCTGTTTTCTTCAAGTTTGTATTTTGTTGGTCGAACGCACTTAATGTAAGTCGCTTTGGATAAAAGCGTCAGCTAAATGCAATGTAATGTAATTTAAAGACTGGAGAAAGCTGGAGGTGGCAGAGGGGTGAGAAGAGGAGGAAGTGGTATTGATTGACGCTTCAGGAGTTAAATCCCATGCAATGTTTCATGGAGATAGGGAGGAGCCTGATAAAGAGAGTGATCCATCACAGGGGAGAGGGGCGGAAACGATGAGTGAGGGAGGAAAAGAAACAGGGAGGGATGAGAAGAAATGGACGCATGATCAGCCCTTTTTCCTCCCCTGCCAAGAGTTTTCTTTGTGGGAAAGAAGGGTAAGAGCCTTTAACCTAACACTAACCACTGTGGCCTTTATGGAATTCCTATGAGGAGCAGGTGAGCCCTCAACCCGTTTCTCCTGCTGTCAAACCATGACAAGGAGGCTCCGGTTTAATGAAACCAAACCCTAAGAACGCTTATGATTTGATTTAGATTAGTAAAAAACAAATGACTAAGAGACCTTTAACACGCCTACTGGGTACTTTGACCCAAACCATCGCTGTGATTCTATTCAAGGTAATGATCTTGTTAACTAAATGTGTGATTAATCTGCTCCCGGTAAGTCAGATGGAGGAGGACTACCCCATCTCACTGCCTTCATCCCATCTTACTGTTCTCGTTTCAAACGTGCCAAAACCAATGTATGTATCCCACAAGATTCAAGATTAAAGATTCAAGGCTTTATTGTCATGTGCACATTAGCTACAGTTGTAGATATGACAATTACAAACTTAAGCCACAGGCTCCTCCAACAGTGCAACATGAATATATATAGGAGAACAAATAAAATAGCTTAGGAAATGATTGACCTAGAACGCACCTGGGGTGTGGAGTGTATTCAAAAATAATTATAGTCGCAAATCTATGTGCTAATCGAATTCTTTTTTAAGGTCTCAAGTCTCAACTTTTAGCAGGTTTTCTACTGAGGAAACCCAATGAGGGAAGCTTCTTAGAAGGTATTGTCATCCTGTGAGGTGCAAACCTTCTGCAGCTGATTCCGGCTGATTCCGGACCTTCACCACCATTCTTAAATCATCTAAGGAGTAATGCTTCTGAAAGGACACCCCTGAAAGAGTTCCAATCATATGGCCAAAGATAGGGTCCCACCAAGGTCATGTCTGCATTTCTTCCCTGTGGGCTTTACTGTAAGTTCAACAGACATACCTAAAGAGCCATGTGATGAATAACGCTATGCTCTGCATCTCTTTCAGCTCCTTTCCAGTCAATCAATGAAAGCTCTCTAGTTACAGCCTCCAGGACCCACCACCCCACTGGCTCATTGATGGGCAGCTGGTCCTTATATTGTAGCAGGCCTGTTCTCAATGGTAAACATGCAGAGGCTGCGAACAGGCCTCCAATACCAAGTCGATTAGGAGCTTTGCTCCCGGTGTTTCTACCAGGGACATCCTGGACAGTTCCATGATCTTCCTTGAGCTGCTGTTCATTGATATAGTCATTTGTGACCTGCTCCATCGAAATCAGTCGCATTAACCCAAAGACACATTTTGAGTTGTATACACTGTTGGAAAGAGGATATTCCTAGCTATTCTAATGATATCAGGATTGTTTTTGTACTCCAAATATTAACCTGTTAAGCCCCAAGGTCCCCGCCGGCGGGGACCCCGTTTTTTTTTTCACGACACTGTGTCTCAGGGCATTTTAATATTTAAAATCCTATTAATGTGTTATACCAGATTAACGAGAAGAATCTCAGCTAACTGACGATACGAACCATTTTTACTGAAACAAAACACAAGTCTCACAAGAAGCGTTAGCATTAGCCCTTAGCTAAAACGGGCAGATGCTACTTCCAGTGCTAACTAGCAAAAACGATCTTTAAAACTTAATATTTTCTGCACAAACTACATATCATCTGGAAAGCTGATACTCCACAGATTATTTTGTTATAAGTATCATCCCTGTAGGACACAAACTCACTGAGCTAGCAGCCAGAACAGAGAAGAAAAAAAACAACAATTTTTAAAAACATAACAATAATTATGTCTTACCGTTGCTGTTTTGTGATCAAAACTCGTGTTCAAGGGAATAAAAACGCTCCTCAAGGTTAATCCAATGTCTCTTAGTCACTTTAGAATTGTTCCTGATAATCTATCATTACATTCATGGCAGCAGAGTAGGTATAAAGTTTCGCAGTCCCAAGCTAATGCTGTCTCACATGCTGTTTACGCAAACCTCTCTCTACTTGACGTAAGTGTTTAGCGGGACTTACTAACTGTCACTCGATTCTATTGGCTCTAACGGTTCAGAAAAGGTGTCAATCACCCAAATCGACCAATGGGTTCCAAAGATATGATCCTGCGTAGTATAAACTACGCCTGCTCCGCCTCCATTACGCATTACGCAGCAGGCTCCACAGAGCACTGCACCGCAGCAGGAGCCACAACAGAGCACACGCAGCAGGACAGCACCACAGCACCACAGCACGCAGCGACGATAGCAGGTAACAGAGCACATTTCAAGGACGTTGATTTCTTTGCTTTTAGATATTTTTCTTGTGTATCCTCTTTCCATTTTAGCAAATAATGGCAGCCAGAAGGGAGAGCTTCACCACCGAGCTGGTGCTAGAGATGCTAGCTGACGATAGTGGAGCTATGATCATACCAGATGACTCTTCTTCGGATGATGAAGATCTCCTCCAGCCAGACCTGGATCCAGACAGTAGTGACTCGGATGTTGAACTTCCACCACGGGAAAGGTATGTAATCTCTCCGTTTTTATATATTACTTATGTGTTTGGTGGAACTGCGTCACAGTGCTAGCTTAGCCAAGAAGCTACAGGAATGATGCTAAATGCTAAATGATGCTAAATGCTAAATAGTGTTACTTGTCTTTTTGGAGTTACATTTTCTAAATGAATGGCCAGTGAATGAATATACATGGGTTTACTTATTTATTTGGTGTAATATTATTCATTTATAGTCCAATATTATCCTTTTTATATATTACTTTTGTGTTTGGTAAAACTGCATCACAGTGTTAGCTTAGCCAAGAAGCTACAAAAAATGATTAGGCAAAATGCTAAATAGTGTTACTTGTCTTTTTGGAGTTACATTTTCTAAATGAATGGCCAGTGAATGAATATACATGTGTTTACTTATTTATTTGGTGTAATATTATTCATTTATAGTCCAATATTATCCTATAAGTTTAAGCCAGTGAATTAATCTAATCTCTTTGTTTTTCCACATGTGTTAGATGAGGAGTGACCCCAGCAGGACAAAGACACACACCCAGAAGACTTTCAGGGAGCAGCTTGCTGCAGAATTGTTGGAGTTTGCTGAAGGGCCTGCACCACCACCCCCTCCTCCACCACCACTCACATGCATGCCCGAGTATTATGGGGAAGATGCCACCAAGGTCAGGAAGAACTGCAGGAGGTGCCTAGATGCTGGACTCAAAAGGGTGAAGACACCCGTGTACTGCAGGAAGTGCCAGGTCCCTCTGTGCTTCACTACCAAAAAGAACTGTTTCAGGGAGTGGCACGACCTAAATACTGGAACATTCAGGTAGGTATAAAGTTCAGGTAGGTATAACGTTTGCGAGTGTTTATTTAAAAAATGTTATATACCTAGTGTGATTTTATTGTATAGTACGTTGGTAAAATGTTTGTTTTTACATGCCTATAGTGTTGGTAAAATGTTTGAAATAAATCTGCCCCAGTTGGAGTCAAATGTTACCTATGTTTCCGTTTTTTTTTATTGTGCAAGTACACCTACACACACTGACCTACAGTGTAGTTTTATTGTATAGTGTGTTGGTACAGTTACATACACACACACACAGCTACACTTACACATACCCACACAGCTACACTTGCACACCTACACACACCCACACACCTACACTTACACATACATACCCACACACACACCTACACTTACACACACATCTACACACACTCCCACACAAACAAATATTTAAAAAAATATATATTTAAAAAAAATATGTATTTATTTTTTAAATATTTTTTTGTTTTGTTTTGGGTGGAATGAATACCTATAGTGATGATTGAATGTAATACAATGATTTTTATAGTCTGGTACCTGAAAAAGGTCAAATGGCACTGATGGAACCAAATGTGCCCAAATGTGCCCAAAGCTTATTCCGCCTGGACTTTATTTTCATAAACCTCTCTAAAAAGGTCAAATGTCACTTGTTTTGCCTCAATCTTGATACAGGGTACTTATTATATGTTATACTTTGGATTCCTAAAGCTTTTAGGCTACTAACCCATCATTCAAGGGTGGTCTTCACTATATGTAATGGGTTTTCTTTAGGCGGAGACAGGAATTTACATTTTTTTGCTATGTTCCATCTGAATTTACTCTGACACAGAAAAATCTATATTGATTCTGACACTTCTATATCCAACTCACAGATGTAACCTTGCTTTGATATCAAATATTATTCATATAAACCTTTTAGAAGTGAAGTTATAGTCATTTATTCTGGGAATGTCATTTTCGAGCCTGAAACCTGAAAAACAGGCTCGGGGTTTAACAGGTTAAGCGAAATATGTCTCATTATATAATGACTGTCACCGAGTCACCATTTTGAGAAAAAGGCCTTTAAAGTTTCCTCCTCTCTGGATCGATCTGATTGATTATTAGTGGAGCAAATGATCATGATCAAAATACTACGGAGGGAAGATATTTTCGTTTGAGGGGAAGCTCGCGAGTGTGTGTGTGTGTGTTTGTGTATTTTTGCGTTTGTGTGTATTGTGTTTGTTTCCCGGGAAACACCGGCTGTTGTTATGCCTGCTGTGACGTCAAGTTACTCCGTTCTCCGCTTGTTATTATGCCGAAGCTTCAAAGTTGTATTTATCATCTGAATTTTCCGAAACAAGTTTAATATTCTGAAAGCCAAGACTTTGTTTCATTGAAATCAGATGAAAACAAACTGTAACGGACCCTGCCGTGTTATCTATGATTACTATACTCTTACATTCATAATTTCAGCCGGAGGGAGGGGGGCGGCGCTGCGGAAGAGCAGATTGTGAGTGAGAGGTGCCTGTCTTCGTCCCTTTACAAGCTTCAAAAATGTTTTTATCTTGTTATTTTGGAAATAAAAGTTTCATATTCTGAAAGCCAAGACTTTGTTTGTTTAAAATCAAACAAAACACCCGAACCCTGTAAAAATAGTTTTTTAAATCCACGTTTATTTTGAAATGAGCCGTTGCGACTTCCGACTGATTTCGATAACTTTTGGAACTCATCCATGCTCAACCTGCCCCTCACTACCCCTAAAGACCCAGAGTGTTTTCTTCCGGCTCTGGTTCTTTGACAGAGCATCAAAAAGTGTGTTAGCCCTGTTTCCTGTACCGGCCCGCCTGCGTCCGAGATGTTGACCTCTGCTAGAATATTTGCCTGCCTCCTCTCTGTGCTGTTCCCTCAAGTGAATGATGTTTCTAACCGGTTTAACCCTCTAATACCCCTTTTCCACCAAACCGGTTCCAGAGCCAGTTCCTGGCTAGAGCCTGATTTAGCTCTGGTTCTTCCTGTTTCCACCATAGCGGAGCCGACTCTAAGCATTGAAAACCGGTTCTTAACTGACCCCACTCGGCTGCCCGGCAAGAACCAAGAACCAATACTTCGCGCTTACGTCGGAAGCGGGAGGCGGGTTTAACCTGATCAACAACAACAAAATGCCATAAATTCTGTTCAGCAACACACACAACTACGAACCAGGATGGATGCCAGTAAATGTAAGCAGCTGTGGACCGCTGAAGAGACAAATGACCTCCTCTAGCTTTGGTCAACGTAAGAGGTACAGAGGAAGTTGGACGGTACAGAGGAAGTTTGACGGTACAACGCGGTCTAAAGCTATTTTCCAGCAGCTGCAGCGGGAGTTGGCCACCGCTGGATACCACCAGACTCTGGAGCAAATGAGCAACAAGCAAAACAACAAGACTACCGGGATCATTGTTGTTGTTGTCGATATAAGGGATTTTCGCGCCGTCATTGCTTCGTCGTTTGCGTCATCACGTAAACGTTTACGTGATGACGCAAACGATGAAGCAATGACGCAGCTTCACTCGAGCTCCACTGGGCTCTGAGCGGTCGAAACACAAGTGGTGCTACAGAGAAGAACCGGTTTAACACCAGAAAAGCAAAATAACGGTTTTTGTAACCCTCCTGTCGTGTGCTGGTCAAATCTGACCGTTTTACAATTTTTGGTACCATTTTACAATAAGACTACTCTTTTAAAGGATTCATAAGGGGTATATAATTAGGTTATTAATTAGGTTGTAAACACTTTATTAATCATTAAGAACCATTTATAAACCAGTTCTAACATAGTTTTCATACATCAATGCAGGCTCACTATTTGGCAAGATGACTAAGCCTTATATTGGCTACCTAGCTTACTTCATCTTCTTCATCAGCCAGTATCCTTGGTATCTGTTGTTCACTGAGTTGATTCTCCCCCCATCCATCGTGATATTTATTGGCATCTCTTATGACCATTAATGAATGAGTTACTAACATTTATAACTGCTAAAAGGGAGCCTTATTGTAAAGTGTAAAACACATTCCCATTTATTAATGAGTCACTACCGTTTCTAATAAGGCTTAGCAGTACAGATAAATGTGAGCTCACTATTTGGCAAGCAACCGGTCACAGTTGCCCTGTTTATCTCATGTCTTATGAAAGCTTATTAATGGTTTATAAAGTGTTCACAACCTAATTAAATAAATGAATTACAAACTATTCATAAACCCTTTATAAGGGTAGTCTTATTGTAAAGAAAAGTGGTACCCAATTTTCATATATCATATATATTGTGTTTTACATTTGATTGCTTCAAGACCTTATGATATCCTTCACCAGGTAGGCATTTGTACATATAACATTGCTGATCACCACATTCACTACATTTTGAGAGATTTAGCCAACTTTGGTACACCTATGTTGTTCCCGGTAAAAATGGCCGCGATGAAATGAATGAGTGACCCTAGAATAGGTTCATCCATCAGATTGTACACACCCACAACATGTTCATTTTGGAAACACATTGTCATTGTCTGCCTTTGTATTCTCTCACAATTAAACATACCACATTTGGAGTACTTTTGGGATTCCCCTTGATAAGATAATGGATAACTGAACCACCGTACCTTCAGAGCTCCTAACCATTGCAAGCAACACATACACACATACGGGGTCACTATACACTTTCACATGACACACACACACACACACACACATACACACTAACGCACACAAATAGTCATGCACTCACTCATATAGAAACCCCCCCCCCCGTAGACTCTAGCCCCCCTGAAGACTCTATAGACGCCATTTCATAGAGGATCTCCTGCTAAGTTTCAGGTCGATTTTAAGCCAACAAGCACCATTAACGATGCCATACTGGCCTTTGTGAAGGCTCCGGGGGGAGCTGCTTCAGCCTGACGAGCATCAGGGCTGGGAGGGCCAGGGGTTGGACCGCGGTTTATGATGCTACCTCACAGAAGGGCTTCGTGACTTAGAGAGCCTTAATGAGGTGGAGACGGTTAATATTTTAACACTCACGGCTATTGTTCAGCCATATGCCAGGAGAGGTCCTGTCCGTGTCTTCCCAAGAGGGGGAGGCAGAAAGGGAGATGAAGAAGGGAGGGAAAGAAACAAGGAATGTTGCATTCCGTGATCCATCCTGTATCATGGTGTTTTCATAAATCTATAAATGTTGTAAGGAAACCAATTGTTTTGTGTCCTTTTCAACAACAGATTTACAAGTACTGACAAAACCTTACATTAATTAAAATAGTGTCACTTTCAGTAAAGTACTGTACTCCTACTGGCTAATGCTAACTGCTAATGGTGGGTTAATACTCACATAACAGTGCAATTTGGTTTTTAATTATTAAAAGCTGCAGATGTGTGTTGCTCTTGCCTGATTTGTTGCATGGTACATGTATTGTGTAAATGGATAAAGTAACGTCTGAAGTACCTTGTAACCAATGCTTTTTGAGGGATACATCTTTGAATTAAATGTTGGGAAAAAGTAAGAAATAATAGTAAATATTTATTTGAAATTAACATATGTGACCCATTCAATCGAATTAGTCAGATGTCGCTTCTGCGCATTCTGAGATAATCGTGGATTTATGAGAAACCATCGTGTTTTGGTCATTTTGGGGTTTTGGTTGATTCAACGTAACAGTCTTGGCTTTCACAATATGGAACTGTTATCTCTATATTCAGATGAAAACTATATTTTGAAGCTTGTAAAGACAGGGTGTCAATTTCAGCGGTCCCTGTCTCCCCCCCACTCTGAGTATTACCGCTTCCCTGAAGTAATGAATACATGACAGGGTGATAGTGACACCGCAGGGTCAGAGACATTGGGGTTTTGTCTTATTATAAATGAAAAACAAAGCCTTGGCTTTCAGGATTTTAAAATGTTATTGCGGAATTCAGGTTATAAATATGACGTTAAATCTTGTAAAGGCACGATGACGAGCAGCGAACAGAGCAACTTAACGGCACTGCAACTGTGTGTGTTGGGTCTGTGACCTGGGTAATACACACAAACATACACACACACACTCACCAGCTTTTAACGCCTGACCTTCCCTCATCCTAGTCAAAAGCATCCTTGTCCGCGATGCTAACTCAAAAATGAGTTGGCCTATTCAATTGAATAATAATCTGCTGTTGAACATTAGTAGAGGCCGGTTTACACGCTTTTTGCTAGATAAAAAAAGCTAATCCAAGGAGGGGGGGAGCCCCCTTTTAAAATAACTTTGGCTTAAAAATGTCCTCAAACTTGGAAAGCCTTTTTCTCATACTCTTGTTTTGTTAACAAACTCTTTCCTGTCATATTTGTAACTCTAAATCCGTTTTGGAGTGGAAGTGACTGATTTGGATATAGCAGGTCACTTCTAATATGAAGGGATTTGTCACGGGCACACAAAATACTGTTGGTTAGAGTGAAAGAGAGAGCAGGGAGGCGAGACGACAGAGACAAGTCTTCATAGGAGTCTAAATATGAGCTTTGATGATTTGAGACAGAGATGCAAAACACTTGAAGGAAGGAGAAGAAAGGCAGGGAAAGAAAAGAAAAAAGCCTTTACATCTGGAAGAGCCTCTGACAGGAAGCCACCCATCTGTGGCCAAACAGCTGGGGGCCAGACAGAGTGGACCCTGTCAGCTTGAGTGTGTGGATGTGTGTGTTGGGGGGGGGGAGAGAAAGGCTGAGTCACCGGTCTGGAACGGTGAATGTCACAAGATGTCTTCACGGCTCCGAGCTCTCCGGGACAGGAGGTTTTGTTGTGGGAACAGACAATTAACCTGTTGGAACAACTGTCCTCATGGCTGTGCACCGGCAGCTCCGCTCTGACAGCCCCCCAGCCCTCACTAATGCCGCTGTGTTTTCATTTCCCCGCCGCATCTGTCAGGGATTACCCCTCACTGCACCTGAGGTATGTGTGGAGGATGAAAAATACATGGCTCACTGGCACAGGCCAAAAATAAATATGAGGTTAATAGGAGTATTTTTTATTTCATGCCAAAAGGGTTTTGGGGGATTTGGCTAGTTATATTGAGTCCATCTGTTAAAAAAACAATGATTTATTCAGTTATACATATCACTTTTAAAGACCTGATGACTAAATGAATAATAGAGATAGCAATCGTGGACATAAACCATGTCAGACTCCAACCTGCTGCTGCTCCTCCACATTTACAACCTGCTAACATCTCTGACGGATCTGGAATAGATTTATCTGTTCTAGATAGTCTCAGTCATGGCTCGAAATCAACAACCGTCAAATATAAAAATCTCATCCAGATCTCCTCCAGGGTATATTAAGATATATTACCATAGGAGCTGTTATGCGAGTATCTTAAAGTTATTACTTTTCATTAAGATGATGCTTTAATCTAAAGCAATTTACAATAAGTGCAATTAACCATGACAATACAAATTCAGAACTGCAGGTGCATTAGCTTCAAACAAGCCAAACCATTTAAAAGGCAGTTTTTTAATGACAAAGATGAAAGTGAACTTTAGTGAATATCTTGCACTATTTCCAGAATGAGACAGTGTGGAATACATATGATATAAAGTACACATCAATGTTATTTATTATAATCAGTACACTTCTGAAGCCATTTCAGGCAGTGTGTGTGGGTTTGTGTGTGGCTCTCTTAATCTTATCAATAATAATAACTCCATGTGCAATAATTAAAAATGAATCTGTGTTAATTAAATATAAATGAACTGCCTCACTGTGTAAACATTTTAAGACAGCACATAACATAGTTTTATCAGCAGCTGTTGAAAGGTCCAACAAATGGCATTTACATTTCTTCAATAAGAATAATGACGTTCTTTTTTCTCTAGCAGCAGCTGGATGTGAGGAAGTGGACACTATTTCTAAAAAGATAAAGACAGATACATTCTTATTGAAAGCGAGCGTGTGAGAGATGGACAATGTATTCCAATGTTGTATTTAGGTTGAGCCTTTTAGTATTATTCCCTTTTTACACAAAAATGGCTTCAAACATGTCACGGAAACTGTAGCAACAGAAAAAGTGTAAAAGTGTGCTCATGTGTTCGAACGGGCAGGAAAAGAAGGGGTCATCTCCCACTGTTCTGAAATGACCTCTTAAACTCTACTATATATCATGTGTTATCATTGTTCAGTCAACTCATCTGAAAATGGTCTATTTGGATTATAAAGTTAGTGAAGTGGGGGAGATGAAGAGTCATCTACAGTACCAGGAATGTGAGCTGGTAATCATTTGATTGGCCAGCCCAGTGCTGAATCATGCAATCCCAAATGCAATGCATTGTGGGATTGCATGATTCAGCTTCTTATCTGCCTTTTTCTATGTACTTAACTGTGAATAAACAGTATTCTTGTGTAGTAAGACCACAACCCACATATCATCTACTGACATCATGTCCTCTGTATCCTCCTGACATCAGTGTGATGTGTACTGTTGCTTTTGTGGCCCCTCAGGAAAGACTGATTTACTCCAAATATGAACACAAAATCCCACACAGAGGAAGCCATTACTCCGGCATGTTATTCATGACTGTCAGCGTTTAAACACATGCAATCTACACCTATTCTGTACGTCTTTTCAGAATAAAACAGTGATGAGGCCTTTTGTCCCTACATGTCATAACATTGCTTCTACCCAGCCGGGGCGAAGGGACAGGTGCTGAGGACTTGGGTTTCCTCCTTGGTACCCCCAGGTGTGTGTGTGTGTGTGTGTGTGTGTGTGTGTGTGTGTGTGTGTGTGTGTGTGTGTGTGTGTGTGTGTGTGTGTGTGTGTGTGTGTGTGTGTGTGTGTGTGTGTGTGTGTGTGTGTGTGTGTGTGTGTGTGTGTGTGTGTGTGTGTGTGTGTGTGTGTGTGTGTGTGTGTGTGTGTGTGTGTGTGTGTGTGTGTTAGAAAGAAAGATTGTGTAAAGTGAGTGATGGCGACTTGTGACCGCAGTTGAAATTTGATCAGATCTGTTTAACAGACTGCTGTTTGTGGCCTTTTAACACTTTCACACATGTATTGTGGTATGTACGAACATAAAGACATATACACATTTAAACAACATGTAGCACACACACACACACACACATGCACAAACTCGGAATCACAAAATCTCAGAAACACTTGCGCAAAAAAATAATATGCAAGAACCACGCAGGTACCCACACACACAGTTGCACATACAAGGTTGTCCATCAAGTCTGGAATGCACAGGCTTTCTCTCTCTTGTAACACACACTTATATACACAGTACACACACACACACACTGGCAGTCTGTATATCAGGAAAGCACCGTTAAGCTTTCCCAGGGGAAACAGCAACACAGCCGTTCAATGGTCATTGTTATTAGGCTGTTTTTCTTTAAGCGTCGCTCCCCGCCTCTCCTCCCTCTCTCCCTCCCTCCCTCTCTCCCTCTTTCTCTAACGCTTTCCGTCGCGCCCCTCAGCTGATAGCTCCTGCAGGTGATTAATCCACAGCCTCGACCGTTAGCGCTTTGCTAATCAGCCCAAAAGCACTTTGCTTAAATGAGGAAGGTCATCCAAATGGTGTTGCGGTGTAAAATGTCACTGCATGAGGTCAGGTACTCTGCATCAGCTGGTAGCCACTGTGGACGTGCCCCGCCATTTGTCCTGCATTAGGTCAGAATGGGGGGGTAGTCTGGGTGAAGGGAGCCTTTGAAGTATCTGAACACAGCTTTCATACACAGGAGTGTACATGTTGTTTGTCTTTATATTCACTCAGATATTTTTTAAATGGTAAATTGTTTGTCCAGTCTTAACGAGTTCTCAAACTGCATTTACATATAGTCACCATTCACCCGTACACATCCCGTTCATATAGAGGCAGGCGCTGTGATGCTGTGATGCCACGTGCTCATGGAAGCTCACATTCTCACACACAGCAACGTGGGGTTATGATCTTGCCCAAGGATTTAGTGCAAGGGCTGGGATTGAATCCACAACCTTCCGATTGAAAGATGTCTACACCTCACATCCACAGTAACCACATTTCCTGATTGGTCATTACTGTTTTTCGGACCCCAAAAGAGTGGTGTCACCTCAAGGTTACAGATTTTTTAACACGTTTTTGTTTAGAAGCCTGAAATACAGTTAGGTATGTGGTTAACACAAGCTGAAGAGATGTTCACATTTTGTTCAGTTACATTAAACACACCAGTAGAGACCCCACTGGTGAATGTCTGACGCTTCTAAAATACTATTACACGTCCTCATGCCAAACACTAGTCGCATATACATTATATGTAAATAATGTAAGCTTTTTACTTCTGCCAATTGCATTTACACTACGAAAAAATCATAAAGGTGTTTACAAGTAGATTGCTGAACAAAACGTGTAATTATCATAAACATGTGTTTGCCACATCTTACTTTCTTTAATATACCGGCATCCAATTGAAGAATCTCATTGTTTTTTGTAATACGTCATCACTACAGAACTTTTTTAATTCTTTTCCAGCAGGTGTAAAAGCTAAATATATTTAGTTTTGGTAACCAAATAAAGTAAATAATTACAAGCTTTAGCAGATAAGCAGGACAGCAAGTCTGTAAATAATAGGTAGAAATTACACTTAAGAGGAAGGGTTATAAAGTTAGTGCACAACATCTGAAATTGAATCTCTCTCTTTGAGACATATTGACAGAGACACACACACACACACAATCTCTACCACCCACACACACACACACACACACACACACACACACACACACACACACACACACACACACACACACACACCACACACAGGGGCTAATGAGAGTGTTTCTCAGCCTCTGTTGGTGGATTAGTTCTCTGAGCAGTAGAATGGATCTGATTGAGAGAGGAAACCAGCCGAGGGGTGAAAGGGGAGCGAACAGAGCGAAGGAGAAGAGTAAATAGCACTGACCCATGGGGGGTCGGCCCCCTTTCACCAGCTCTCTCCCTGGGAATCCACTCTCACTCATTCAGGCTCTTCACCTCAACGCACCACTATCTCCCGACCCTTTTGGGATTCAAATGATATCTCATTAGCTCTTATTGGATTGCAACTTTCCTGGGATGCATAGTGTTTCAGTTTTTCTCTTTTACCGATCGCTAGAAAGGATGCTGGGGTCTTGAATAAAGGCTCCTTTTTGTTTCCCTCCCTTCATCAACCGCCTCGCCTAATTTCTGCTCCTCTTCTTTCCCTCATTTATTCGTTCTGTCACTCCATGTTTCTCTCTCCCCTCCTCTGTCAATTCAACATGTTGTATTTCTCTAACTATTCCCAACTCGTATACAGTCAGGATTCATCCTCTTCTGTGCCTCTGCGTCACAGGGAGTCTTTGTCTGTTTCTAATGTACCATTAACTCTCAGTGCTTGTCAATGGCCCCGCATCCCAGGGGCCACAGAATGAACAGAGAGAGAGGAAAAAACTGTGCAGGGAAAGAACATCATTTAACAAACTGGTTAAGAGGAGACAAACTAAATGAGACACATCTTGTAGAACATGTAAAAACATTATTTCAACATGTATGTGGAACTGCAGGACGGAGTCCAGAACAAATCCCTTACTGGGACAATAAAGTGTATCGCATCATATCGTATTGTATCAATCAACTCCATTTTTTGCAAGGGAGATAACCGTGGGAAATGAAATGAAACTGTCTGTTTTCAAGCTCTGCGTTCTCATGGTGAGCAAAGATCAAATCAATTGAATGTGGATGCAGCATTAAGGTTAAACACTAATGGCGCGTTTCCACTGCAGGCCTCGCTCGGCCTAGCTCGGCCTTGCTCGGCCTCGCTCGGTTTGGTTAAGCCTTATTAGGCCCGGCTCACTTTAATGCTGCGCTTCCATTACAGTTTAGGAACTGGGGTAGTTACTATAGTAACGCAGTGTAGGTGGAGCCGTGACGTCATCTCAATGAGAGCCCCAGAAAACAACACAGCCGTTAGCTCTTAGCACTCAGAGCTCACAGCTCCTCATATCTGTTCAGAGATGAGACAAAAGTTAAACAAGTACAAACCACAGACTGTCTGTGTCATGGCGAATACAGTCGCTGGTTTATTTATGTCTGTAGGCCGTTGTTGTGAGTGTGGACGGTCGGAGCATATATAACGTTAGCTTAGCCAAGCTCCATTTAGAAAACAAGCATTTTAAAAGGTGTTTCGCCTGCCGTCTGTCTGCAGACTTGTCAAAGCATTAATTCATGGTTTTTACTAACCGGTATCAGGATGTTGTTACGTCGGCATCATTTAGAAACGTGTATTACAATTTAATCACGGTCAAATATGTTCATCTTGTTGTAGTTGTAGCCCCCTTGCCAGCGATTCTCTCTCTAGTTTAGCATACTCAGCCCGACTCAGCCTGGTTGTTCCTGGCCCTAGAACCACGATGTAGTCGCTTAAAGCGAGATACCCGCTGCAGTGGAAACGCGCCATAAATGTGTCCAATTCTTGATTTTTGACTAAATTATATCATTTCCACGAACATGCTATGCTTGACTCACTTTTTGGGTTTTCCATTAGGAAAGGTTATGGATTATACCTGTTAGCTGATTTTAGCATCAACGAAGCCAGGGTTCAAAGCAAGCTGTTAAATCACTGCAGACCACTGATTGGTCCAAGAGAATCATCACAAGCCCGTCAACACATACTTTGCTTTGTAAGTGTAGCCTTTACATGGTTGTTATTGAATTATAATATATATTTTTCTAAGACCAGCATAATCATTTGTTTATTGTATTTCTTGTTACATTATTTTGTGTGTGTAATTTAAAAAGCTTTTATTTTGAAATCCTATGTCTCGTGCTGTTCTTTCGTGATTAAGAGAGTGACAAGTGTAAAGACCGTAAGATGCACACTTTGTAGCTCAGTTAGCTTAAGGTAAAGTTTATGCTGGTTCAAGTTTATTACACAAGAATACTTCCATCTTTTCAGAGCATGCAGCCAACGAAGTATGTTGTCAGTCTAAATTTTACACTTAATGAATTTGCTGATAGTTATCATATGCTGCATGTTATTATGTGTCTAACAATGTCATAATGATGTTTGTTGTTTATACTGTGTTCATGTTACGTTTTCACGGTTGATTTGGAGACAAATAAACCTGTTAAGAGAAACCTGTGCTTCGATGCATGCACCCGTATTTTTAAAAACTATCATCAATTGTAATCACGTTTTTTAAAGGCAGTCTTACAATTGATGCACGTTAACTTTTTGGGTTTTCCAATTAAAGGATTCAGCAAGTCTCCCGTTTACTCGGCAGTTCCAAAGCTATCGCTGTGCTGTACAGCTTATCACCACGTCTACTCTGAGGAGGACCAATCAGCAGTAGATAACTCATTTCTGAAGAGTAACTGGTACCAAAGTGAGTTGAGTAGAGTGGAATCGCAGCATGGGGTGAAAACACACGAGCTCAGGGTTAACCTGTTAAAGGGGACCTATCATGCTAAATGCACTTTTTGATGTCTTTAATACATAAATATGTGTCCCCGGTGTGTCGGGGAACTCACAAAGTGTCAGAAAACAAAACCCTCTCTCTTTTCCCCACATTTCTCAGAAAAAAACAGGGGGTGCTAACATGCAGATCCAGGATTTTCGCTCCGATTACGTCCCAACCTATCGTCTCCGGCACACGTGACACCCCCCAACCTATCGTCTCTGTATACAGTCGCAACTGTGTGTCTGTGTATTCAGCAGGATGTCTGCAGGAGGCACTTAGAGTAAAGTTGTTATATATAATACATATAATGGCACTGTTGTAGTGGTAAACACTTAAGAAAGAACATGTCAAGCTATGTGCTGCCTGTATCAGAAACAATGCGGGGCGTGTTTTGGGAGTAATATGCTCTGTGTTTCCATTACATTACATTACATTACATTACATTACATTACATTACATTGCATTTAGCTGACGCTTTTATTCAAAGCGACTTACAATAAGTGCGTTCGACCAACAAAATACAAACTTGAAGAAAACAGAATCATATAAGTACATCAGGTTTCATAGAGCAAAAACATTTCAAGTGCTACTCAACTGGCTTTAGATAAGCCAGTCCTTTATTAGTATATAAGTGCTTTGTTAATAGTTCTATTGCTCGAATTGGAGTCGAAAGAGATGAGTTGTCAGTCTGCGCCGGAAGGTGTGTAAGCAAGCATGCTAACACTCAGAGCTAACCATGGAGCTAACACTGTAGGCTACTGGAAAGAATATGTGTAACGTAATGTCCTTGTGGTAAACCCTGCGAGAGAGAAAGGTTTGAGCTCCATACTGTTTCAGAAATAAAGCTTGAAGTGGTTAGGAGCATAACATGGCATTTAATCACCACAGCGTCTAGCTGAGTTTCTCCCGGTAGAAATCCCTCTCTAGCAGGGGAAAGCTTTGTGACGCTACAAAGGGCTAACAGCAGCCTTTCCATTTAAAGCAGAATCCGCCTGTTTGGAACAGGGCTACAATAGAGGGGTATGAGCAGTATGAGGCATGGCTACAATGGGTGATCTGTTTGGTATTTAAAACAAAGAACTTCACAGACATGTTTTGTATAGCTATGGCCC